>OZ038415.1:0-1228615 GCA_964036255.1 Caenorhabditis virilis | reverse complement strand
ACGACAAGTCTGGTTTTTTTTTAAATTTTAATACCTATAAAATACAACTTTATTTGAAAAAAAACAAATTTTGAGCTTTTCCTTGAAAAAGCGGGTTGACCTTGTTTTTCTAGTCCCCCGTTTGTTTTTCTAGGCCGCCCTGTTTTGAGGTGATCAAACAGAAAATTGCAGGGTCCACTCGAATCGACGACTGAAGACTTCTGGCACATGGTGATCACTGAAAAAGTGCAGCATATTCTCATGATTTGTGACTTTGTTGAAGGGGACACCCCCAAGTGTGCAATGTATATTCCAAGAGATAAGGGTTTAAAAACATTTGGCGTCTACAAAGTGAAACGAATCTCGGGGGAGGTCAAAATGATTATGGAAGATGTGAAGCACCAAAAGTTGGAGGTTACACATAAGTCGAAGTGAATTTATTTATATTGTCAACTCAAATATTTTTGATCATTGTGTTTTGAGGGCTGCTCAACATCACTGACGCTCCGCATGCACGCTACGCGGCTGCCGACACTCAACACATGAGAAAATTGGCGGGAAAATGCATTTTCAAATTTTCCAGTGTTTTGAGTGTCGGCAACCGCGTGCGTGCGCGCGGGGCGTCTTTACGGCTGAAAACGCAATGCTCAAGAATATTTGAGTTGAAAATTTCATAAATGAGCTCATGATTATTGATTTTTTTTTGCAGATCTAGCGTCAAAGCGGTTGTGAACCATTATCAATACGTGAATTGGCCGGATCATTCGACACCAGCTAGCCCAGACTCGGTGATCAAATTGCACAGGATTTTTCGAAACCCGGCGAACACTCATCCAGTTGTGGTACATTGTTCGGCCGGGATTGGACGGACCGCCACATTCATCGCACTGGATTATGGCTATCAACGAATCGGTGAGACGCCCGACGTTTCGATGCTTGATTTGGTGAGAGATATGCGAAAAATGAGGGACAAGTCGGTGCAATCACCTAATCAATATTTGTTCATCATTGTTGCGATAACGGAGTTGTTGTGCAGGGTGAGCCTAGAAATAAATATTTTATCTCGTTTGTTTTGTTCAGGAAGGAATTTCTCGAAATGAGAATGTGAAGGCCTTTGTCGAGTTTCATGCGTCACGTCAGAGGAAAAAGGCTGAAGCCAGGAAAGATGAGAAAAATGATGAATAATATTATTGAAATAAATTTTTTTCTGAAAATTGTTTCTTTTAATATCATCCAAAAGATTGGAGAAGAATATATTACATATAAATTGAGCATTAACAACTTGTGGATCACAAGGTTTTGAGCATTTTGCTCATGATACTATCTTTTGTCGCCTCGCTGTATCTTTTGAATCCGGAGCCGATTTTCTTGAAGTCTGTTGGATTTCTCATCGAGTCCAAGCAATGGTTCTGAAAGTAAACTTTATGTAGATATTTACGAATTGCATTTAGATATACCATAAGTCTCGGAAGATCGAACTTTTCCGCAAATTCGATTTTGTCGGCCAGTTTCACATCTTGAGATAGAATCAGGAATTCTTCGCATTTGTTTCTTACCAACGCGACGTTGTACTTGTGAGCGAGTTTGAGAAGGGATTGGTAGTTGTCGTCTGAAAATTTAGAAATTTGTCTGGAACACTTAGTAGGACTTTTACCATCAATTTTGTCGTAGAAATTGTAGATGAAGTTCAGAAACTCTGCAAATTCGTTGAAAGTAGCATCTGAGATCACGATTTCCTGCTCGACTTTCTCTTTGAAATCTCCATAGAACATTGAATAAAACACTGGGGAATGAATGCTGAGTATCTGGAAAAGGCAAAAAAAAAATTTTATTTTTTTCAAAATTCGACATTTTACCGGCTTGATCAAGTACATTTTCCTATCCTCAACAGTTACTTCAACATCAGTCAACTCCGATTTCATTGTAAAATCCGACAGCATTTTTTTAGAGCTAATCCCAATATGCAACTCCAATTTTGCATCACCATCCACCAAATATGTATAAAAATCATCCGTAAGAAATTCCCAATCGATAAATTGTGCAAATCCCGATGATTTGAAGTTGTTATCCACTGTCACCGATCGATTCTTCGAATAGCTTGTTCCGTTCTTCTTCAACAAGTGAAAATCGAGACTCGCCGCGCATGACCATAATGCACTTTCCGGCTTGTCTGTGACAATTGCGTACGCGGCTAGATAAGAGGAGTCGTTCTTCGTCTCCACCTTTACCTTTAATTGCCTGTAAAATAAATACAAACATAGAAGTTTTGTGCAAAAAATGTCAATTATTTACCAAGAAATATCACAAAACTTCACAATTTCGCTCAAAACCCCTTCCTTTTCAATATTTTTAATATCATTCACTTCTAATGAGATCACTTTTTTCTCCTGGATACGCCCGACGCTCATTCTGTAAAATTCTGTAAAATTTTCCACTAAAAATTGGTAATTTCAAATGAAAAAATTGATTTTTGAAAAGAAAAAAGAAACAATCCAATCAATACGCCTTAAAGGCGCATGTGACTATTCTGAAAGGTCCCACAGCGATCACATAATATTACTGTATATTTTTAAAGGCGCGATGTGTTTTTCAAAATTTTCAAAATATTATTGTACTTTATTGATTCAAATTTCGCAAAAAAAAGCTGATAAAAAAGTTTTAAGAAATTATATCATACTCAATATGTCTCAAAGTAGTAAAATACATATAAAGGCAATATTTGGCCCAAGATTGTTGAAGCGAAAACCCAAGTATTAGGAGAATATCAAAAAAAGGATTTCAAAATGATATTAACGTTGTGATATACAAATAAAGCAATGCAAAAATTCCAGAAAAAGGTTTGATGAAAAAAATAGTCACTTCATGGCATAATATTAGCAACTAAATTCATCAAAATATCCGATGATGAGGCATTCAAATCCAACGGTAAAGGTGAGTCTAATGTAATAACATCCGGCGAGATTTTAGAAGGAATTGGGTCGAGAATACGTCCGATTGTCTCATCATTTGGTCGTTTTCTGGTTAAATTTTCTTCAAGTGATGAGAAATCTGAAAAAAATGATACATTTATTTAAAAAAAAAGAAGAAGACTGTTGGGATAACCTCTAGATAATCGTGGTTTCATATTTCCAGCACATTTATCCTTGACAGCGGATCCAACACGTTCGCTGATTCCGAGAGCAACGATTGTACGTGAAAGAAGTGGAGCAACTGAAAAACTCCAAAAATTATCAAATTTCAAATCCCCACCATTTTTGTAAACGGGGGGAAATAAAAATTTCGTTACCAATTTTAGAATTCAAACGGAAAACGGTGTATCCGTTATTTCTTATTGAAAATTTTAAAAATCCCACTAAAAATTGAAAAAAAAACAGTTTTTAGAAAAATCAATTCATCAATAGTGAAATATCTAATTTTTTAAATTTCAAAATTAAGTTTTACTCGTTTTAAAAAGGCAAATAAAAGCTCACCTCCCGCAACCTGTCCTTCACCCAACTTCACTCTCATCGTGTTCAAATTCGAGATCATCATATTAATAATCGCATCACCCATATCCATCCGATGCATTTCGTTCCAGAAAAACACTGGCTCTTTACTCAACATACTAATCAATTCATCGACTTGTGTTCCATTCTTCAAATCGCTCAATTCCTCCTTTAATTTCGCTGCGTTTGCTTGTTTTCTCAATGCTGACGCGATCGCCGCTTTCGTCGACGGGACAACCCGTCTTCTGACCAATGATCCCAATGTTGGATTGTCCAAGGTCTCCGTTTCATCGTATGACAATCTATACCTTAAATTTATATTCCTTTCTATATGAAACTCATTTTTTAAAAGAAAAACTCACTGAACAAGATCCTTTGACGAAATATAATTCCTACTCTGACATTTCGCCGAGCACTCTTCCTTATGATTAAAAAAATCAATCGAACCCATATCCATAAGTGTTCTCAGATTCGATTTTCCCACTCGAATACTTCCCTTCCAATCTTTTTGCTTATCCTTGTTCGATAGGACTGTAAACTCTTTCGGAGAAATGAAACTATCTGGAAAATATTCGATTTTAAATCGTGCTGAAATTATTCGAAGGCTCACTATTCAATTCTATGCATGGTTTATGAATTCCCGGACAAATGAAGCGATTGAGATGGAGTTTTGCAATAACTGTGCCGCATTTTACCTGAAGATTAAAGAAAAATGTAGGAGATATCGTTTTTTCGCTATTTTTCAATGATATCATAATTTTATTAAAACCGATAAAATGAAGTTAAAATATTCAATTTTCAGACTTTAAAAATATTTTTATAAAATACTGTATACAACAAAGGGACATAAGAGTTCTAAAATTATTAAAAATTCTTTGTTTTGCAATGCGTAACACAAAATGAGAAAAATGTTATGTCCCTTTAAAAAATGGTAGAATTTTCGAGCTCATTTCTAAAAATCAACTTAATTTTAAATTTAAAAAAAAGATTTTTTAAAAACATTCTTGAAATATTTACAGACTAACTTTAAAGTACTTTTAGCTAAATTTTCATTTTTTTAAATTAATATTAAAGCTCAAAACCAATCAATTATTCTTTTAAAATGTGAAAATAAAGCAGCTATCAAAAAAAATTTAAAATATTCTTATTTCTTTCTCAGAAATTTAATTTTTTAAATCTTGATTTAAAAAATAGCTTGGCTCGCTGCCAAACATCTCTTTTGTTTGCTCTTTTCGCGCAACAATGATAACTATGAAATTTTTGCACTCATTCGATAAATAGCATAATTTCAACCCCAATTTCAAAACAATAAATACCTCAATAACATTAACCGGGTCTTGAAGCTCCGCCTCGAAATCTCCATCACTTTCAGTATATTCTTGACCTCTGTCAGAACGATTAGAACCCGACGTAGACGAACATGGCTCCTGTTTAATCTTTACCATTTCTTGATCCGATTCTTTCTTCTTAACATCATTGGGTGGCATGATTTTTTCTAAAAATTCAGAAAAATGAATACAAATTCTGAAAAATGAGTTTTTATTCTAAAAAATTAAAAAATGGAAATGAGTGTTTTAAAAAAGTAGAGTAATAAATAGAATAAAAGTAGAAATTCATCGAATTGCGTTGCGTGGTATTTAGTTGTGTCTAAGTCAGTCACACACAAAACACCAGCGCAAAAACGCTCCTCTCACGTAGAAAAAAACGAGAGGTGGTGACTATGTGAAAGACTGGGTAGTGGGAAGAGCGTTGCGTGAATAGGAGAGGGAAAAGAAAGCAGAGCGTGTCGCGTGTGTGCGTGTAAAGAGGAGAACGCGTCGTTTTACACGCAATATATATTGGAAGGGGTAGCGGGGGGTGTTGTGGGGGTAACGCCGAAAATCAATCGTACGTGACGTCAAAAAAAGAAGGAAGAAATGTATTAGTGAAGAATTTCGGGCGTTTTTGGATGGCGTAATATCTCAGCGACTTTTGGGGGATTCTGGAGAGAGATGAGAAAAAATATCTTTTTTTACCGATATTTTGATTTCAGACGATTTTCAGTTCATTCTTGATCTTTAAAATTTTGAATTAAAAATATTTCGATTTTAAAATTAAACAAAATTCATAATTCAAGTAAATTTTCAAGAGAACTCGAATTTCGGGAAAAAATAGAAAAAACTCTGATTTTATTCGAAGTCACCAAATTTTAATAAAAATGTTAATTTTTTGCAAAAAAATTAAAGTATGTATAACTTTTCAAAATATTGACCTATTTATAAACATTTTACTATTGACAAGGGCTAAAATTTGAAAATTCTGAATTTTAGCTTCAAAATCTGCCAAAAATCGATGAATTTTTGATAAAAATTAAGTATTTATAACTTTTTCGAAATCTTGACCAATTTATACAATTTTATAAGTATCTAGAAGCTAAAAATCTGAAAATCCAGAATTTTAGCTTCAAAATTAGCTAAATATCATAAAAGTCGATAAATTAATTTTTGAAAATTAAAAAAAAAACACGGTTTTTTTCAAATTAGCATAACTTTTTGAATTTTCTCGGTACAATTTTGAAATTTACGGTATTCTTATATTAAACATCTGAAAATTCAGAATTTCAGCTTTAAAATGTATCAAAAATCACAAAAATCGGCATATTTTTCAAAAAGTTATGAAATTTTAAAAATGGAAAACAATTTTTTTTCAGACTTCGTCAAATAATCATAACTTTCTTCAAAATTTATGAATTTCTTTAATTTTTGTGGAATTTAAAAACTGAAAATCGAAAATTTTAGAATTTCAGATTTAAATTGAGAGACAAATCTCAAAAATAGGTGAATATTGCAGAAAAGTATACATTTCGGAAAAAAAGAAATTCTATGATTTTTCAATGAAATTTCAATTATTTATTGAAAAATTAATTTTAAAAACGTTATTGTCAAGTCAAAAATTTTGGATCATCGATTTTCCGTTGAAATACCGCAGCGCAACCGCTCGCATTTAAAAATAACATGATTTTGTGAGAGACATAGATTTACTGGGTAGGTCAAAACCATCTTGCATGATCAAGAATATTTGAGTTGGCAATATTTAAAAACCTACTTTTTTCTAATCCCGACCATTTTTTAAAGATTTCCAATTATTTGAATTTCTGAAAAAATTAAAGAAAAATCAAAGAAAATCCAATTTTTTGAAAATTGAAATACTTTTTTTTCTAATTAAAATTTTGATTTGGAAAATTGATCCTAAAAATTATAGAAAATTTGAAATTTTAAGAATCAAATAAAAATCTTACCTTTCACGGCCTAGAAACCCAAATTTGTGAAGAACTTGTCTTTTCGTCGAAAACTTGAAGAAATAATGGAAAAAAGTTTGCTTTCCTGAATTTTTCATCCAAATTCCACGTTTTCTTATTAAATAATAACCTTTTCATTTTTTTTTCTAGCACAAATCAAAAATTTCAACTTTTTTGAACAGTATATTATCTTCCTGAACCAAAAATCTATCTAAACATTGATTTACTGGAATAAAACTTTTTTACTTAAATACCTCGAAAAAAAAACGAACCAGTTAAATTAAAAATCAGAAAGAACCGAAAATAAAAGAAAAACGTCAACAAATCCGGAAAACCCGAAAAAATAGAAAGAAGGGCTGGGAAATCCGTAGACTGTTGGAGAACATGCCATTGTATTGAACACTATCTCTATATGGGGAAATAATAATAATAATCTGGTTGGTGAGAATAAGGGGTTAAAAACATTAAAAACAAACTGGAAACTTAAAAATAATGAGTATATCAACATCTTAAAGGTAGGTGGTTAATTGGGTTATTTTTAAAACAAACATTTTTTTCCAAAAAAAAATAGGAAGCAATTTTTTGGTTGTAACTTATGGTATAGGTACAATTCACAGACTAGATGGGGGGAAATATGGTTGAAAATGAAAATGGGTAGAAGTGGAAGTGAGAAAAGAGTTTTCGCAAACGAAAAATTATATAATACAGATTTCCAATCTATGAAAATTCTCGAACATCTCCGAAATCCAAAGAAAACTCTCTTCTCTTCTTCAACACCTTCTTCTGCCTTTTCAGCAATTCTCTTTCAATTCCAACTTCTTGCTCAATTGCGTTGTATTGAAAATGTGTTTGAATGTTGTGAATATCATCCGGATGAATCTGAAACAATATATTAGTTTATTTAGATCAAAACCGACTTTTGGGATTTTTTTAGATGAGTTCAATTCGTTTAAAATCCTGTAGAGCCCTCAACCCAAAAATTCTAAATCTACCTTATCTTTAACAGGGAACGGATCTCCAGCCATTCGGTGCTTGTCAAACACCCTTACAACAGGCTCAACATATTCTATGACCGGCAGCAGCTGATCATAATGAAATCCTGAAATTATTCTCAATTTTTTCGTTGTCAAATCCCAAAAACCAACCTGTCGCATCTTCGACATCACTTCTCGGCACGTAATGATGGAACAAAACCGCTGCCGCAATGGTTCGATAGGTGAACGACAGAGAGTCGAGATCAAACAGCAAATAGTCCAATATTTTCGACATGTGAATGAAATCGTCTCTGTAGATCGCCGAGACAAAGTAGTTTCCATCGGTGACATGTTCGTCTTCGCCCTCGGTGAAGTGGCCATCTTCAACGGGTTTCTGAAAAAAAAAGAAACATTTTTTTTGAGAAATATACGATCCAATCCTCTTTACATATGTTTTAGAGTAAACTTACATCATTCTGTAGAAGTTGCATATACGTCGAGAGCCAATGTACACTTGTTATCGGGCCAAGTGTCCAGTCGATTGCCTTCACCACTATAATCTCCATCTGACGAACTTGGTCATCATTAAAAGCGCCGTCTGTCAAATGTGCAAAATCCTGACATTTCGGCGGATAGATCTCCTCATATTTCGCCGCGATGAACAATGCAGCAGTTCCAACAAGCTGGAACGTATCACCACATATCTGAACAACACCCGACTCCAAGAATCGATCCACATAATCCACCGCCAGATGAAAGGTTTCACGATGAAGCTGCTCCGACTCGCAGACCTCCATCATCCAATCGATCAGCATGCATCTCATCGATATCGTCATTTTAGGGTGTTGATTCAGCATGCACTTTGTTGCTCTTGCAAAGTCGTCTCGTGTGACCATCAAGCTCCAAACCTTCTTCGGCGAACCGATTCCTACGCATTTCTCCGACTTCATCAATGTCGGCGGTTGAATGCATGGTGTATCGTTCAAACGATTCTTCATCAAGTCGAATTTCTCGTTTTGAAGCGGTTCGATTCTTGCTTCCGACTCTGATTCATCCGAGTATTCTTCGTAGCCATGTTCCTCATCGGAGATCTCTTCCTCGTTCACACTTTCATCCTCCTTCTTGCCAACCACCTCCGACGATTCCCTTTCACTCTCATCCTTTGAAAACTCGCTGGTTTCAAACACCTGAAATTTTTGTATTTAATCGGAAAAAGTCCATAACATTTGAAAATTCGTTAAAAAATCAATAAATGTTTACCTCGTCATCTTCTTCTTCCTCCATTACAGGTAATCTTGAACTTCTTGTCCGAAGTACTGAAGACGACGAAGACGAAGACAACGATCCACTGGGACGGTCTCTCTCCTCTGAATGTTCCTCACCGCTCGAGACATCTCTCGCCTTCTCAAGTGATGCACGTTTAGCCGGTGGACCAATCTGCAAGAACAAAAAATTTAAAAAAGCAAAAAAAAAGAAGTAGGGGGCACCCGGAGTTGAACCGGGGACCTCTCGATCTGCAGTCGAATGCTCTGCCACTGAGCTATACCCCCACATGTTAACTAGAGAAGAGAATCGAGGGAAATGAAAGGCGGTCAGCGGTGTTGGGCAGTAGGGCTAGTGGCCGAGGGGAGAACAAGAAGAGAGAAGAACTTTTCATTTCGCTAGTGACGAGAGAATGATGATTGTTCTCGTTAATTTTTCTTTTTTTGCAAATTAGAACATATTCTTGAAGTTTTTTAAGAAATTTTCCTTGATAAGCCTCGACAAGTGGTTTTTAAAATTATTTTTGGGATGTTCAGTTATATTATAGCAAAAAAAAACGATCAAAGGGTGGGGCCGGATGTTTTCTTGTTGATGTAAAAATCAAAATAAATATGAAATCCTAAAATTCAAGCCAGAAATTGAAATTTTCCGGAATTTCAGACAAATTTCCAGAAAATGTCGCGAAAATTTAGATTTTCAGCCAAATTTCCAGAAAATGGCGCGGAAATTCAAGGATTTCAGACAATCTTCTAGAAAAAGAAGCGGAAATCCAGAATTTGCAACAAATGTCTGAATTTATCGAAATTTTCTGAAAAACTCGATATCTTATTAATTTTTTCTTGCATGTTCCAACTTCAACGAAATCCTCCTTAGAACACCGTGACTCCCCGGGTATCGAAAATAGAAAATTATCGTAAATTTGGTTTTCCAGAAAAGAGCCTACAAAAAATTGGCCTAAATTATATACAAATTGAGAAGACTCCCCCTTTTTTTTGTCCAAAGGATCACACATTTTCTCCCAAAAGTGCCATTGTTTATGGAAAAATTCCATTTCGACAAATTTATTCTTTCTTTATTTACAAACCCCAGAAAAAATCAATTACTCTCGCCCAATCGTAAAGTTACCAAACCATCATTTTTTTCAAAATCGAGAAAAAAAATTGTCTCTCCTATCTAATCTCAGAATTCATTTCTGTAATCTTTTCTCCCGTTTTTCTTTTTTGTTCCCCCCCCCCCCCCCCAACATTTCAAATGTGTAAAACAATGGAACGTCTCACACAGATAAGAGAGCTCGCTGATAAAAATAAAATGTTTTTCTTTTCTCTTTTTGAACCAAACAAAAAAATTTCAAATTTCAAAAAATTACCTGTGTACTTCGACGTTTCCGACTATCTGTCGATTCTGTGCGCTCTTGCTCGAGTCTCAGTTTTGACGATCGAGTGACCATACGTTCCCGTACAACAACAGGATCCATTGGCACCATCGGTTCCGGTAGATTCTCCTTCACATCTATCGCCGCCTCGTTGAGACGTTCGCGAAGTTCACCATTTGGAGATCTGTGATAAATTCGCCATTTTTTTGGAATTTTTTTTCAAAATAAACGTACAACAATGAAGAGCTTCTAGATTTCCCTTTAGGCTGCTCCTTTTGCTTTGCAGGTCTTTGTTGAAAGCAATTTTCGACCTTTTTTGATTTCTGCGTTTTTCTGCCAGCCATCACCACAAGTCGATCCAATTTCCCTAGAAAAATGTGGATTTTAACGAGGAAACGTGTTTAAAAAACAAAATATTGCAAAATAAAAGTGCGATTCTCATTTTTAGTATTGAAAGCAGAAAATTCTTGAGAATAAGCTTGAGATTTCGAAAAAAAAGTAAAATACTGGGAAAAAAAAAAAGGTTTTTTACCATTTTTTCTTTCTAGTATGTTCCTTTTTTTTAACCAGTATTTTACCGTTTTTCTTTTAAAATCAGAATTCTGCGAAAAAATTCAATTTTTCGCGCGCCATTTGATAGAACAATGATGACGAACGGGGGTGGTCCTGGCACGAAAACCTGCAGCGGATTACTGTCATAGCAACATTGGTAACTTTTTATTATTGGTCTCGAAGCGAATTGTGATTCTTACTGTAGGAAATTATCATTTTATTTTTCGTTTTTTTTTAAATTTATTCATTTTTAAAATTTTTCTATAAAACGCGCAAATTTTTTGGTTTTTTTTTAAATTAGTGAATTAGATTGAATCCATAAAATTCTTACATGCGAAAATGCGAACAATCTGTGAGAAAAATAGACGAAAATGAATGTTTTTTTTTTCAAAATGAATTTTTTAATTAAATTATTAGTTTTGATAGAAAGTTTATCACGCAATTTTTTGAAACAAATAAAGGTCGCGTTATGAAATGCTTTTGAGAAAAAATGGATCATTCCTGTGCATACTTGTGCACCCATCTTGTAAGAGGTCATAATCAATGCACGCAAAAAAGAATATGAGGGAAAATCACACAGAATGGTGTCCCCCTCCCCCTTTGAGTCGGCAGAACGGACCACTTGTATTCTGCGAGAAATATGTAGGATTTGTCGATCATCTGGGGGGATTTACTGTGAGTTGTTAGAAATATTCACGTTTTCAAAGTGCACTTAAACTTATTTTGTAGTTTTTAGCATTCAGATTTTCGTGTTTGAAAACGCGAACCTCAAAAATTGAGTAAATTATGCCGGAAAATATTTTAAAAGTATTTTTTTTAGAAATACTTTGACAAGGTGTTTTTTGGACTTGTAGGCAGCCGTTTTTGATGAAACCTTGCTCACTTCATAGATTAAACCAGGAATATTTTATAGAAAACTGCTAAATACGGCTCCGAAACTTAGTTTGAAGCCAAAATTCCTCAAAATTCGAAATTTTCATACTTTGAATTCACAAAATCATGCTCATTGGCGATTCTAGGCGTTTTAAAGTATAGTTCCCAGTTCTTTGGACTCTATCGAATGAACTAGGTATCGTTTTAAAAAACTGGTACTAACTTAGCACAAAAAATCACAATTTTCGAATTAACCATCGAATACAAGTTTCTTTTTTCATAATTCTAAAAATAACAACATTTTTCAATGAAAGGCTTGTTTAGTCACCCCTTCATTGTATGAAATTTCATGAAAATAACAATAAAAATAATTTGAAAAGAAAAAATCGCGAGAAAAAATGGCTGAAACTATACACTTTCAACCATTAAAACTGCCCTCCCCTCCCCTTGCACCAAAATGGTTTAAAAATTCAAATCTGGCGCGCTAAATCATTGTCTCTACCCTCGGCAAACACTGTCTACAGGTACTCCCTCCACCCTCCTCCCTACTTCTCCTCGCCGCTGCTTCTCCATCCACGCGTCGTCGTCGTCGTCGTCCCATCCGTTCCATCATCACCTTGTTCAAAGCGACGGCGGGAGGAGGGAGGGGTGGTCGAAACACATCTCGATGCGGAGAGCGCAGAGAAAACGCCGAAAAAACCAAAAGGGGCGAGGGAAAACTGGGAGCCATAGGAGAGCGGAAAGAAAAATGGGAACGAGACAATTTTTTGCGCCTTGTGTGTATGTTTCTGTTGTGTTTCTGCAGTGTCCATCCAATCGTCGGGGGCCTCCTACTGCAACATTGATCTTTACGAAAGTACAAACTTCTTTTCTTCTTCAAGCTTTTTTGTTTTTTTCAAAAAATTTGATTTTTTTGAAATTTTTGCCATTTCTCTCCAAATAATGACGTTTTCCAGTAGTTTCATTATTCTCCTCCCACACGTCAAAATATGTCATTATCCGATGATGATGAGGAAGGTAGACTTTGTATTGATGAAAGCCCGACACCGTCCACCACCCCGCCAGCACCAGCGGCACATTTTGGTAAATTTTTTTTGAGAAATGATTCTAGAATTAAAAAAAAACGAAAAGTTTAAAAAAATTGGGGATAATAGTGCATAAAAATGGCGATTTTTTAAAAAAGTGCTGAAAATCAGGATTTTCCCCCACCTAAATTTGAAAAAAGTCAAAAATATAGCTTTTGGCATCAAAATTAGGAAATATGATGTTTTATAAGCTTTAAAATGTGTTTTTCGTCATTTTTTAATTCAAAAAATAGTCTTTTGGACGTTTTTCGGTAAATTTTTAGTTTTTAGCCTCTTATCAGAGTCAAAATTATAAAATGTTTACCGAAAGTCGTGTCAAACTAGTGATTATAAGGAAAACTAGTAATTTTATTATGAAAACGCTAAAATCGTGTTTTTTAGTCATTTGTTGGATTATAAAAGAGGTGTTGGATGTTTAGAAAATATGAGATGATGCACTTATTGCATAAAAATAGAGATTTTGAGAATAAAGTGCTGAAAATCAGGATTTTCGCCACCTAAATTTGAAAAATGTTAAAAATATTGATTTTATAATATTTTTGGCATCAAAATAAGCTTATATGAAGTTTTATAAGCTTTAAAATGTGTTTTTTTGTCATTTTTTTAAAGAAAAAATTGTCTTTTGGACGTTTTTCGGTAAATTTTTAGTTTTTAGCCTCTTATCAGAGTCAAAATTATAAAATTTGTACCGAAAATCGTGTCAAACTAGTGATTATAGGGAAAAACTAGTAATTTTAATATAAAAACGCTGAAAAACAAGTTTTTTAGTCGTTTTTTGGATTATTAAAAGGTGTTTGATGTTTAGAAAGTATGAAATAGTGCACTTATTGCTTAAATATAGAGAAAAACTAGAATTTCAAAGATAAAGTGCTGGAAATGAGGATTTTTCAACCCTAATTTTGAAAAGCGTGAAAATATTGATTTTAAAAATTATTCTTGTATCAAAATTAGAAAAACATGCTTGAAATTAGGATTTTCCGCAGCTAAATTTGAAAAAAACTTAACAATTGTTGTTGAAAAGCATTTTTGTATCATAATTAGGAAATATGAACTGTTGTAAGTTTCAAAATTTGATTTTGGGTATTTTTTTATTGAAAAAAATGTCGTTTGGACCTCCTAAAAGCTAAAAAATCGATAATTTCGAAAATTCTCCCCGGGAACATCCATTTTTACCCAAAAACGCATGAATTCCATCCATTTTCCTCTATCTATCTCATTTAACGTTTCTTCCATCTAAAATTTGCACAAAAACACAGATTCGGATCGAGAAGAAGGTGAAATTGATGACGAGGAAGAGGAACGGGCTCACGGCAGTGCTCGAAATCCCGAAAATCGTGCTCACGTTCCACCGACGCTCACTTCGGAAGTTAAAGTTGAAGGTAATAATTTGGGTTTTGGTATGATGGGACTAACTTTTGCTAAAAATAAGGGTAAAATACAAAAAGGAAGGAGAATTTTACTATTTAAAAAAAAAAACTAAATCTCTGAGTTGGTCCCTTTAAATAGCTTGCTGGCTTTTTTGTGTCGGTCTTCTGAATGCTGTTTTTGCTTGGAAAATTTTTTAAAAATATTGATTTTCTGAAAATTTAAGAATTTATATCTAAAAGATCCATTTTTACGGTTGTCTGGCATAAATCAGTGTTTTTGGACTGTTTTCGAGCTATTTTTAAAGTTTTCAGGCTTCTTGATAAACAAAATATGCGTTTTTGGGCTGAATAACGCTTTTCGGGTGTTAAAAATGGGATTTTGCGGGTTTTTTGATGTGATTTTTAATTTGGAGTATCTAAGCCTAATTCTCGGGCTTTTTCGGCATCAAGGAAGAAAATTTCCACGAATTTCAGCAAATTTCAACATTTTTTCGTTTTCCAGATTCTCAAACGTCACAACAAGCAACGAAACAAGTTGAATGCTACGACATGCCGAATATATCACCGATGATGAAAAAAGCGGCGCAGGAAAATGGAGGTGAAGAGCCGATGTCGACGTCTTCTTCATCATCGTCGTCAAAATCGGCGGAGAAGTTTGATCATCGAACGCCGGGGACGTCGAGGAAGAGGAAAGGTTTGTTTGTATTTTTTTGGAGAGGATACAGTATGCTTTTTGTGTAAAAAAAGAATAACGAATTATGTTTTCAGAAACCAATGTCTCAACATCAGAGGATCGTGGGGGTTATGCGGAAAAACGGAAATCCGGTGTTGAAACGATTGCGGCGTCGGCGGCGACGAGTAGTAGCCGGCAGACGACACCGACGAGTCAACGATCGAAACGAGCGAGTCACGCGTTGGCGTCTGCTGCAATTACAGCGTGTTTTGATGAGTTGGACGATGTTGGAGGAGGATTGCAGATGAAATATCCACATCAGGTACCGATAACGGCGGGTGGGCAGAATGTTGGGGAGGTGCAGCAGCCGCATGCGAAAAGGACGAAAAATATGGTTGGTTTTTTGAAAATTTTAAATATTGAATAATTCGAAAAAAGAAGGAAATATTTGCTTAGGTCTCGTGTCTTGTCTTTAAGCTCTCCAGATTTTTTTTTCAAGTTTTGAAACCAGGGATTCGATTCTAGAAAAAACCCTATTTTCTGCAGGCAAAATCTTTAAAACGAATTCAGCAATCGCGCTCCACTGAAATGTCCTCGAAAGTAATAAAAAATAACAGTTATGTACTATTTTAGAACATTTTATGCCTAATTTTAGAAATAAGTCCACTCAGATTAGTTTTAAAAACATTCACTGATTTAATTTTTTAAATTAAAGCTGAAGAATAAGAAAAATTTATAGTTTTATTGAAAAAAAAACATGTCAATGAAAATTATCAATTTTCAATCCTTTTCACAATTTAAAATGCATTTTTTCATGGGTTTCTGCTCCAAACTCTATCTGGTACAGAAAAGCATAAAAAATGAATTTAAAATTGTGAGAATTATTGAAAACTGAACATTAGCAAGTGTTTCAGCCTGATTAGTATAGTGGTTAGTAGTCCCATTGTGACAATAGGTTGATCGCGGTTTTGCGATGTAATAACGTATCGTGACACTTGAAGACTTTGCCGAAGCTTCCATTTCCAAGCTGGAAATTTTTAAAATATTTATACATTGGCTGAAATTATTATATAATGTATACCTCACTCCTAAAACTTGTCCGCAGTTTGTTTGTGTTGGTGTTACATTCGTGGTTAAATTCAAAGATTTCATATTCTTTCATGGATTCGGTCGGATGTTTCAAATTGTTTTGTTCGGACATACTAAAACTAAACAAAAAAATGGTTAATTAGATAAAAAATTTAAGTACTAAAATTAATGAAACGTATTAAAGGAGGGCTTTGCGGAGAATATAAATGACGTTAAATCGCAGAAAAATTACATATTTATGTTATAAATGGGTTTCAAAATTTTAAAAAAAGTTCATTGAAGAAAAAACGGCAAAAAACGAACTACATGCAAAAACGTTTCCTCCGCGGAAGAGTTTTGGTTTCTAGTCTGCGATAGTTTGGGTTCATATTAAATTTGTGCATTTTTATTAATTTTTTTGTTTTTTTTGCATTTAAAATGAAAAATGTGCTGATATCGGTCTTTTCATTTTAAATGCAAAAAAAGAATAAAAATGCACAAATTTGATTGATGACCTAGGAACCTAAATTATCGCGGACTAGAAAGAAAACTCTTCCGCGGTAGAAACCTTTTTGAAGATAGATCGGTTTTCCATGTTTTTCTTCTATGAACTTTTAAAAATATTTTGAAACCCATTATAACATAAATATGTAATTTTTCGGTGATTTAACGTCATTTAAATTCTCCGTAAAGCCCTCCTTTCAATTTACATTTTTTACTCACGAACAAATTCGCAGTCCGGCATTCGTTCTGCTTTCTGCAAACGCTTCAAGATTTCAAATTCTTTTATGAACTCCGTTGGATGTTTCGAAGTATTCAATAGTTTCACCGCGATTTTGCGATTAAGTAGAGTATCATGACACTTGAACACTTCGCCGAAGCTTTCATTTCCTAGCGGGTGTTCGATTCGATATCTGGAAATTTAAAAAGATATTTATATTTATCACGTAATGTATACCTTTCCCCTAAAACTTGTCCGCAGTTTGTTCTTCTAGCACTTAACGATGCTCCATTGACGGAATTGTCTCTAAATATTTGTTTTATTTAATTCAATAATATTTTCAACACATTTTACCGTTGAAGAGTATTTTGATTCGGGTTCGATTGACGCATCATGTTTAAACGGCCCAAGATTTCATATTCTGTTATGGATTCTGTAGGATGTTTCAAATTGTTTTGTTCGGACATACTGAAACTAGACAAAATTTGGTTAATTAGATAAATACTAAAATTAATTAACAGTACTAACATTAATTAACAGTTAGATCGAACTATATGAAATTTTCAAAAACATGAACTGCTGCTTTTTCAAAAATTTTTTTTTAAAATTCATGTTTATTCAATATTATTGCAGTTTGGAATCATATGGTATTGTTATTTTTACCATGAGGGCAATTAATTAAAAAAATACGACAAAATAACTTTGAAAATGAAAAAATAAAAGAAAAATTTGAAACGACAGGAAAAGAGCGGTCATTTGAATCTTTATGAATCATACTAAAGTGCAAAAAAAAGGAACAAACCGCGTTCTCTCGAAAAAATCATTGATTTGAACAAAAGAGGCGGCGACAAGAAAGGTAAGGCGGCAAACTGGGGAAAATAAAAGAAATCTTTGAATTGCGCGGCTATGAGAGTACAGAAATGTTATTTTTATTAATTTCGAGATCAATTCAATACAGCGCGATTGCGCTGAATCCGCTATAAAGATCTTGTTGTGAAAAACCAGGGGTTTCAAAAAAAAAACGAAAAGTATTAAAGACAAGGTGTCAAGGTTTCGAAATTTGAAAAAAAAGTTGAATAGCTTAAAGACAAGGTTCCAAGGTTTCGAAATTTGAAAAAAATCCAAATACTACTCATTTTTCTTTTCAGAAAGATTCTTCAACGAATGTTCAACAATCGAAAAGTGTGGACACCTCGGATATAAATCAAACTTTGATGGATGTAGAACCGGGGTCAACGTTGTTGCTTGAAGTGACAGTTATGTATCGAACGAGTAAGCCTTGTTTTTTTTTATATAGAATTATCTAATTTAATTTTCAGAACAAAACATAGCGTACAAAATAAATGGAACAGATATGATTGGTTTCTTTGGCGATGGATTACCACCGATGCATGCGGCGATTATGAAGAAGAAGCAAGCGTTGAATAACGGGGATGATGGGAAGGAGGGAAGAGCTGGAAGTTCGAATTCGAATAATGGAAGAGGGGTTAGAGGAGGATCACAGATAAGAGATGTTAGTGGCAGTAAGAGCGAAAAGAGGACGAAGGTGGCTGATCCGAAGAAGAAGGTCCAGGTGCAGGCTAGAGAAGGTAGGGAAGATGGATTTTGAATGGGGTATTTTTTATTATTTTTTGAAAAAATTTCAGAAGATGATGAAATGGAGGACGTGAGTGATGAAGGAAATTCGAAAGATGTTGAGATTAAAGAAGTTGATGTGTAAGTTTTTTAAAAATTGGATTTTTTAAATTACAAATTCAAAATTTTTAAAAATAAAATCGTAAAAAAACAGCGTTTAAGATAAAGATAATGTGCTCAACAATCTAGTGGGATACTATCTTTAACAATGGAAATTTGTGAAAATCCGTGTTTTACTAATTTTTTCTCGAAAATACGAATTTTACTGGTTTCGAATGAAATAAAAAGCTTAATGGGGCAAATTTGATGAATTGATTGGAAGAAAAAGGAAAAGAAATCCTTATGGGTAAAGTTCCCATCTAAGTGGCACGTTGTCTTTAAAATAGAGGCCTAGGCAATTTTTTTAAAAGCGGAAATAAGTTCGTTTTTTTTTGCAAATTTTGGTATTAGAATCTTGAATTCTTTGAAAAAAAATTTTTTTTTAATTAAAAAGATGGATTTTCGATAATTAAATTTATTTTAAAATTGAAAAACGATTGAACTTTTTAAAGTTTTTTAGAAATTCCATTAAGAAAATATATTTTTTTACTGAAAATCTGAATATTTTTAATTTTAAAAATGCGAAAAATTGGAAAATTTCAGTGTTTTTCTGTAAAACGCTAAAAAATGTCTCGAATTCTTTTCCTCACCACCGTTTTCCCTTTTTTGCAGTACTCAACTGCACGATTGTCACTATGAAGGATGCGAGAAACGTTTTGCACTATCGTCACAGCTAGAATATCATATTACGAAGAATCATAAGAAGAAAGTGGTAAGAACTAGGCCATTTTTTCGAGAAATGTTCAGTTTTTCACCTCGCCAAAATTTCAGATTATGTATGAATCGATTTGCACACAAACAACGACAACATCAAGTGAAAAATGCACGGAGACGGAGGAATGCGGCATCGCTGCGACACCGATGCCGGTTTTGAAGAAGGAATCACCGACGAAAATGGTTGTTGAGAAGTATGAACCGCCGGCTTATGAGGATTTAACGGATGATGAGGAAGAGGTAAGGGAGTCACCCATTTGGGGGAGAATAGTCCAGAAAATGTTGAAAATTTTCAGCCAGTTGCGAAAGCAGAGTCTAGGCACACACCACCGGATCCAAAACGTAATTTTAAAATAATTGATAAGAATATTTATTAAAGCCCTTGATCAAGTTTTAGAATTATTCACCAGAGGGGTGGGAAATATGCTTGGCATTAATATGTCAAGCGGAGACGTGGCGTCTTCATCGTCTTCATCGTCGACAGGCGCTCCGTCGAGCAGTGTTATTGGCAAGACGCCCTCTTCAAGTGCACCGGTCGAAAAGAAGCCAGCAATGGCACAACAATGGCCGACGACACCGGGTGCACAGAATAAAGGGCAAGGACATCCGTTTAATAGGAAAACACCGCCACGTGAGTTTTAAAAAAATTTGTTTTTTTAATATACATATTTTTAAGCTAAACGCCTGAAAATTCTTAATTTCAGGGATTCTTTACTGTTTTTGGATTTCTATTCCATTTTCATCTTCTTCACAATATTTGAAAACCTATAGAAGCAACATATTTTTGCGAATTTTCCTTTTCTAGTACTCAAACACACCCATTTCAAGAATAAGGCAGCGAAATGGCCGAATAATTGCAAACACTCTCACATTCGCATGCTCTCTCGCGCGCGGCCGAGCGGTTAGGCCATTCGCTGCCTTACCCTGTAAATGTGCTTTTTTCGTGTACTAGAAAAGGAAGCTTCGATAAATTGATTTCCTTCTACAGGTTTTCAAATACTGTGAAGAAGATGAAAATGGAATTGAAACCCAAATTCAGTAAAGAGTCCCTTTAAAATGAGCCGAAAATCATGAAAATTGATAGATTTTTGAGGGGAAATTTGGTTATTGAAAAACCATTGATTTTTGGATAAATTTTCAAAATTTTAATCAATTTTGACATATTCGATAGTGTTGAAAAGCTAAAAATCTGAAAATTCTGGATTTTTGCTTTAAAATGAGCTGAAAATTATGAAAATTGATGGATTTTTGAGGGAAATATGGTTATTTAAAACCGCGTTCTCTTTTCGACAAGTTTTGGACATAATTAGCTTTAGAAATTGAAAAAAAGCATGATTTCAGAAAATTTTAGTGAAAATTCGCCGTTTTTTGAAATGTCATCTTTTTTTCTCAAAAATCCATCAATTTTCATGATTTTTGGCTCATTTCAAGCTGAAATTTAGAATTTTCAATATTTTAGCTTTTGAAAACTATCAAATATGTCAATATTTTGAACATTTATGTTTCTTTTAAAAAATCACCATCTTTAATGATTTTTTTGCTTATTTTTAAGCTGAAATTCAATATTTTAAGACTTGGAAATTGAATGCTATTAAAAATTACAAAATTGGAAAAGATTTTGTGGAAAAATTGCTCATATTTGAGAATTCATATTTTTTTCTCGAAAATGCACGGATTTTCATGATTTTTGGCTCCTTTTTTACAGAAAAAAATAGTTTTAAAAAAATTCTTTGTAATGCTGAAATTCAGTTTTAGCCTTTTCTGAAATAGTTGTTTTTTTCCAGCCAATGTCAATCTGGTGCTTCATCCAACCACTTCAACTGCAGCCATGCACCCGGTCCCAGCAGCAATGTCGCAATTCATGACACCATTCCATCCGAGTATGCTACAACATCCCGGAATGATTGCAGCGTTGAACGCCGCCGCCGCCGCCGATCCTACGCGAGTATCCTCACTTCAGAGCGGAAACGCCGGTGCAGGTGGATCAAGTTCTTCACGAACGCCATCGAGACAAGACGCCTCACATAAGATTCATGAGTTGGCGACGACGAAGAAGGAGAGTGGTGCGAGTACATCGGCGAAAATGATGGCATCGCCGGTTCCTTCGCAACAGCAGCAGCAGCAATCGCAACAACAACAACAACAGCAACAACAGCAGCAGCAGCAGCAGAATAGGCAACAACAATATATGCAGCAAATGGCACAACAAATGGGTATGAAAATTTAATTTGGAAATTTTAAAAATAATTTTAATTGGTTTTAGGAACGCAGCAACAACAACAACAGAGTCAACAGCAAGCGATGTTGCAAATGCAGCAAATGCAAATGGCTGCGAGATCAATGGCGGTAAGTATATTGATTTTTTTCAAATTTGAAAAATTCACAACAAAGAGGTTAAAAATCCGCTTTCTGACCTACAACACTTCTGATTTGAATAGAGGCATTTTTTAATCGGTTCGTAAAGCGATGCTTTATAAAAAAATCAAGTGGTACCTTGTCTTTAAGCTCTAAAATTTTTTTCGCTATTTTTCGAAAAATCTCGATATTTTCAGATGCCCCAAATGCAACCACACGATTTGCTACTTCTTCAACAAATGATGGCGAGCAGTATGCAACAGCCGTTCGCTTTTCCGGGATTCCCGCCACCAGGAGGGTACCCGAATCCATCAAACCAGCCGCCGAAATGATTGTTATTGATTGATTTTTGGAGGAGATTTTTGAGGAGGACTTGACTTGTTTTAGTATATATCAAAAAAAGAAAAGGCAACAAACGGGTTATATTTTTGAAGAACCCAAAATGTTGTTGAGGTTTTAAAACTAATGTTATTATTATTATTATGATATTTTTCAAATTTTCTACATGTACAAAAATACCCATCTCATTTTTTATTCAATTTATTCAATTTGATTATTTTTTTTAGAAATTTATATTTTTTTTGTTTTTTTTTTCTTCTTATTTTTATTTTAAGAATCGGTTTGTTTTTTGCCATCCCCGATTCCCTTTTTCAAGCCCGATTTTTTGTGGTTTTTCCCGCCCATTTTTTATTCTGGTGTATTACCCATCGCGGTTATTCAAGAAATGTGTTTTCTAGGTAAATAGTTGTGGATTGTTTCGTTTTTTTTTGTGTCTCGGTTCTTTCTGTCCTTCTTCTTCTTCTCTTTCTCGAATTTTGAGAATTAAAAAAAAAACACTCACAATGTTCTTTGTTGTATTTTTGGTAGCCATTAATTGGAGTATATGTCGGTTTACTTAATTCTCGCTCAACTAATTTTTTTATTTTTCTTTCTAATTTTCTTGTTAATTTTTATGGTTTTTTTTGTCTTAAATTTTGAAGAGGATTCTCTTAAAAATGAAAAATCGTGTTTTGGGATTTTTTTTTAGAATACAGTAATTTAAAGGAACATTGCGAGAAGTGAATCCTTAAAACCGATTTTTGGAACAAAATTTTTATAATTTTCAGAATATTAGTCACATTTGCAGAATTCTTATGAAATTTCAGAATTTTAATAAATGTCAGATTTTCAGAATTTTTATGAAATTTCAGATTTTCTGAATTTTTATGATTTTCAGAATTTTAATAAATGTCAGATTTTCAGAATTTTTATGAAATTTCAGTTTTTCTGAATTTTTATGAAATTTCAGATTTTCAGGATTTTTATGAAATTTCAGATTTTCTGAATTTTTATGAAATTTCAGATTTTCTGAAATTTTATGAAATTTCAGATTTTCAGAATTTTTATGAAATTTCAGATTTTCAGAATTTTTATGAAATTTCATTCATTTTATAATTTTCAGACTTTCAGACATATTTTCAGAATTTAAATAAATGTGAGATTTTCTGAATTTTTATGAAATTTTATAATTTTCAGAATATTAGTCACATTTTCAGAATTTTTCAAGTTTAATATTTTTTCAGCATATTTTTAAAAGTTATTTTTTCGAAATTTTCAAAATTTTCCTATATTATGTCTGAAATTATTTGATTCCCAGTTTTCTAATGCAATACTAAAAATTCTTATTAGTTGCAGAATTTTTATAGTTTTCAAAATTTTCAGAAAATTTCCTGAAATTCCAAGTTTCAGATTTTTTTTAAACTAGGTCATTTTAGATTTTTCGAGCATTTTAATATATTTTTGCCAAAAAATTTTTAATACCAAGTGATTTTGGAGAATTTCTGGAATTTTCCGATTTTTTTTTTGCATTTTGAACGGAAAAAAGGAGAAAAACAAACGGGGAAGTGGTGCGCACCTATGTTAACTCATATGGAAACACTTTGTGTCTATTTTTCTTTTTTTTTCTCACAGCAAAAGCTAAAAAAAACGACACACAACTCATGTCACGAACGGAAACACATATAATCTCAGGTGGGATGGGGGGGAGGAAATAGTATGGTAGCAAAATGAGGGTTTTATGACAAAATTGTGGGAAGGAAATGACGAAAAGGAGAGAGGAGACTTGAGCTCGCAAATATTCTCAATAGTTCGTCTTTTGTTTACCGTGGTTTGAAAAGAAAGTGACCAGCATCAGCAGCATCAGTCGGTCATCATCATTTTGAGAGAATTTTTCGGTCTGTCGTTGAATTTTTTCCATTTTTTTTTTGATTTAGAAGAGGATTTCCAGAACAAATCAATTAAAAACAAAATTTTCGAAATCCTAGTTGTATCTTGTCTTTAAACTATTTTTATTATTATTTTCATACAATCATTAAACCTACCTGTGATGAAAATAGAACTTGTACCCATTCCAAATCTGTTTTTAGATTTTTCTAAAACCACCTAGAAGCCGAGAAAACGCGCTTCAAAACAATGGCCTAGAAAAAGTTTGGTAAGCTAGCCCCTGGACATTATTATGTGAAAAATCTTTAAAAATGCAGAAATATGAATTAAATTGAATTGATTTAAGTATTTTCTATTTATATGCATCAATGTAGCATGCAAGAAGTAGTCAGAAAAAAGTTAGGCCAGCTTTTTCTAGGCCATTGTTTTGGGGCTCATTTTCTCGGCTTCTAGGTGGTTTTAGAAAATTTTAAAAACAGATTTGGAATGAGAATGAAGTCTATTTAGTGCTAAGGTACATTTGTTGCCTAGCTACAGTCTTTCTTAAAGCAAGAGGCCGCCCTATCTTTAATTTCTTTGGATCTCCGTTGAACTTTTATTATTAGACTAGAAGTATTTTCAGATAATAGGATAACGATGATTTTCAGAAAAGAGGTTGAAAGTGCCATCTGCTTTCTCCAAAAATAGCTTGTTATAATTTTTGAGGTTTTAAAGAACATAACAACGAGAATACATGAAATAAACATAGTCTCAAAAGTGGCCATAAACAACTTCACATGTGTTTAGAAAAATGAGGTTTCACATTTTCTAGAGCAGTCATAATCTCTTTTTGTTGAAAACCACTGTTTCCATAGGGAGAATTTATGGCTATTGTTCAGATCAGGAAAAACACCCAAAAAAATTTATAGGTTCCCCAAATGCATATTTGGCGAATATTTTTGCAAAAAAATGGCATTTTTCCCAGGTCTTTTTTTTGGGCTTCGTTTTTTTTCGCTTCTTCTTATTTTTTTAAATTTCAGAAATATCAAAAATTTGAAAAACTCAGTTTTGTTGTAAATTTTCCGCTGATTCCGAAAATATAAGAATCTGGCTTCAAAAATGACTTGTTTTTGAGGTATGCGCCTTTAAATAAAGCATTTGAATGTGGCTTTTAAAGGCGCATAACCACAAAAATTCGAGAATCCTGTATTCTGTTGCAAATTTCACGCTGATTCTGAAAATATAACTCTCTTACTTTAAAAATTATTAGTTTTTTAGTTATGCGGCTGTAAAAGCCCAGAATTTGTTGTAAGAAATTGATAATTTTGAAAACTTGTTTTTATTCAAATTTTTGACTTTTTTATTAATTTTTTGTATTGTGGTCTCGATGAATAGTTTTCAAGGTGTTTACGAATTGATTTTCTGAATTTCCAAAATTTAGTGACACCCTATCTTTTATAAAAATTTTGAGATTTTTTTCCAAATCCATTTTTTTCTTAAATTCCCATTACTTTCAGTGTCTTTTAGATCTTGTTGAACTTTTTTCTGTATCGTTTTATCTTTTTGATATATTTACCACCCTTCCACACCTATTTTTGATGTTTATTTATTTATTATTTGCTCAATCGTTCAATTCTATCAGTATCGTTCGCCCATTTTCTGCTCCCCAAAAAAAAGTTCCCATTCGTACTATTTGTTCAGTCTAGATTGGTCGTGTTCCGGAGATTAGCTTTTCAAAAAATGACAAAAACAATTTGGAGTGAGTTCCCTTTCTTTTTTTGGCTGAAAGTTGATATTTATGGATAAAATTTCAGATACAAAGGAAAATGGACTGAATATGGAGGTGGAGAAGGAGAAAAGGTTGGTTTTGAAAAAAGAAAAAAAAAGAAAAACACTTTTTGGCGGGTGCGGAATCGAACCCCTGACCTCTAGAACGGTAGGCAAAACGGTTAACCACTTGCCCATGCTAGAGCAATTGATCACGTGTTAATAGTTGTACAGTATTCAGACGGCCGGGTTTTTCACAAAATTTAAGATTTTTCTAGAAAAAATAAACAAAAAAGAAAAAATATCTCTCAAATCCTGGGAAAATTGCTTTGCTTTGGTCATTGGTGTGATCTCCATAGAAACCTTTATTCTCATTTTTCAAAGTGTTTTTCTCCACCAATGGCGTTCTGCATTTTTTTTTGCTATTTATCTTGTCGGAGTTCCTTTCGCTACTTTTCCCAACTATTTGTTTATTTTTTTCTTGAGAGCTTAAAAACAGCTGGTTTTTAAAAGTTTGTTTGTTAATTTTTTGAGGAATAACAACAAAAAAATCTTAGCTTATGTGCCTTTAATTTTTTAATTTTTAATTAAAAAAAATAAAATGAGTCGGGTTTGGAGGGTTATAAAATGGCTATAGTGAACCATATTTTTTTGAAATTTTGCAGATAAATTTAAAAAATATTTTAAATATTAAACACTCGAAATTCCATGGAAAAATGAAGAGATTGAGGAGAGTTATGAGCCTTCAAATTTCGGATTTTTTTTTCAAATTTGCTCTGATATTTTTTCATGTGTAAAATTGTGCACTAATCCTCTTGGCTCGTCGTGCAAAGGATGTCGGGATTATTTTCTAAAAAATTTGTATGGCGGAAACTACATTTTAATATTATTATCCATGGGAAGTTTCATAGACTTTTGAAATCAAGTCGTATCTCTTCTTTAAAGAACAGTTTCATTAAAATGCTCTGAAAATTATCACTAATTATAGTTTTTCCAAACGATTTTACTATCAATCGAAAATTCGTAAAATTTTCTATAAAATGAGCTATATTTCATAAAATTTGGTTGACTTTCAAAAAAGTTGTAGTCAAAAAAATGAGCTAACAATTTTTACCCATTTTCAGCGATCCTGAAATCGGCCAAAACGAACTTCGCTTCAACATTCAGCAAAATGGATTAGGCGATCGGATGATCGGATTTGTTAAGAAACAACTCAGGTAACCAAAACAGCCAAAATGTTTTGACTTTTTGTTTAATTTTCGAATTAACATTTGAAAATCTGGCCCCGAGCAAAGGGTATTACGTAAATTCCATGCTTTCCAAAGAATTCGTGTTTCGTATTTGTTCCCCCCAGGGAAATTTGTTTTCCCTCGAAGTGTATTATTTTCCAAACAAAATGCCTCACTTTGAAAATTTTCCCACAACAAAAAAATGTCGTCATTCTCATTTTTTTGAACTTTATAAATATTTTCTTATTTTTTAGAAAATGGCCGATTTTCAAATTGTTTAGAATTCTCAGGACTTTAAGAAGCTATAAAAATTTTAAAAGCGTTTTTGATTCAGCATGTTAATGAAAAATGTATAACTTAAAGGGAAAAAAAGTAAAAGGTTCAGAATTTTGAAAAAATGGCCTTAATTGATCAAAAATTACCAATAATGAGGCTTTAAAGGGAGAGTAACAACAATTAATTTATTTACTAAATATGATTTAGGATGAAAGGAAATTTTATCCTCTACCGATTAGTGCCAAAAAATAAAAAATTTGACTAAAAATGGCCGAGTTACATTACAAAAAATGAAAAATGTGTTTTTTTAAAGTTAGTCCCCCCGAATATGGTTTTCTAGACCATTTTTGGTCACAAAATCTTGTTCTTGGTACCAATCGATAGAGAATAAAATGTTCTTTCATCCTGTGTACATTTAGTCCATCCATGGAATTTAATCCACCCTCTTTAATCAAAAATAAGACTTGAAATTCAATTTTTTTCAAATACATTTTTTTTCTTGATATTTAAAAAATCGTGGAAACTTTGAGCAGTAAAAATCTTAAAAGACAATAAATTTCTTGAAGAAATTGATTTCTCAATGTATTTTTTAAAAAACATTATCTTTATCTTCCGCGAGAAATACAAAACACATTTTTACGGGGGGAGTTTTTTTGAAAGTGTCAAACTGACATTTATATTTTTAAAAAATTCTTTAATAAACGTTTTTAAAAAGATTTTTCTTGAAAAAAGTTGAATGGCCGAACTTGGATTTCTAGTCCCCCGTTCTGTTTTTCTAGACCGCTTCATTTAGAAAATTTGCTGCTTAATTAAATTTGCTTATTTTTGGAATATTGTTCAAAAAAATTAAAATAATCAATGAAATGAAAATTTGGGGGACTAGAAATCCAAGTTAGGCCATTTGTTGTTCAACAATATTTTTTTGTGGTTTTTACTACAAAATCAAATTTTTTTTCAAATAAATGAGGCAAAACAGTTTCCGTTTATTGATTTTAGACGCAGATAGGTCTCAAATTATCCAAGGTTAAAATTCTTGAACCAAAAAAGGATACCAGGAAAAAATATCGAAGAAAACCAGTTTCGGAAAATTCCATCCTCCATTCGCAATCATATTTTTGGCGACATTTATGGAAAAAAGGAGAGAGAGAGAGAGACCGACGCCTTCTCTCCTCTACCAAAAAATAAACCGCCTTCTACCATCTGGTTCGATTTGAGGGGCGGTAGAGGCGACGACAAAATCGCCTTCTCTCTCTTCTATATTTCGTCTGAAGGGTGGGGGGGGGGGACATTTCAATTCAATTTCTGTCCCTTTATACACTGTGCGCGCTTGTGTGAATCGTTTTTTTCTCCACAAGCACTATTTCTCCAATTTTTTCCATCTTTAGCAGTGTTGTGGATGTCTTTTTTTGTTCTTTTTTTTATAAAAATTCCTCTGAATTACCACAATACCACATCATAAATATTTACTATTATTTCGGGTTGTCATGGGTGTTGTGTACTTTTGAATGCGTTCCTTTCTTTGTTCTTTTTTTAACTAGTTGAAAAATATGTATTTTTTAATATCATATTTTCTGCTCATAATTGAAACAATTTTTATATTAAATATCAAGAAAAACATGTGTTTGAAAATAATAAAAATAATGAAAAATTTGAATTTCAAGTCTTATTTTTGATTAAAGCGGGGTGGATTAAACTGCAAGGGTGGACTAAATGTACATAGAATCAAAGAAAATTTAATTCTCTATCGATTGGTACCAAGAAAATAATTTTTTGACCAAAATTGGGCGAGTAACATGAAAATAAAAAGAAAATCGGAAAAAATCGGAAAAATATTTTTTTGGAAGTTAGCCCCATGGTGTTTTTTTGGTTTTCTAGGCCACGTGGGTTTTAATTTATTTTTTAGTTCTTCTATTTTTATCCTTTAATTTATTTTAAACCCGCGTGGCCTAGAAAACCAAATGCGGGGACTAACTTTTAAAAAACAGTACTAGGCTTTTTTTTAAAATCTAATTTTCATAAAATTAAGATTTTCCGTGATTTCTTCAGAATAATTTTGGGTATTAAAAATTTTCTTTTAAAAATTTCTAACATTAAAAAGTTTAAGAATCGTCAGGATTCTGAAAATCATAAAATTTCTGGCAGTGTCTCGAATTTTCGAGAAATTGTCTTTTTTAAAAGTTTTTTTTTGAGAAATCTCTGAAAATTTTGTACTGAGAAAGTCGCTGAAAATCAGGATCTAATGAAAATTCAAAAAAAATCTGGATTCTTTAGAAAAAAACCACCAAAACTGGTTTTTTGACCCGAAGAATGTTAGTCCCCGCACTCAATTGGTTTTTTTCTAGGTCACGTGGTGGAAGGTTGGTTCTTAAATTATTTTTAAAATTTATACATTTTTAGTTTCACATTTTACCAATTTAAATAAAATATCACGTGGCCTAGAAAACCAAATGAGAGGACTTACTTTCCCCGACCAAAATAACAAATTTTTCAATTTTTTGTGTTTATCTTCTTTTTTTTTGGAGTAACTCGACCATTTTTGGCCAAAAAATTATGTTCTTGGTACCAATCGATAGAGAATTTAATTTTCTTTCAAAATAGACATTTATGTTCTTCCGTTAGTGGACCCCCCACTTTGAATTAGTACAAGAGCCAAATTTTTAGTTTTTCCAATAGAAAACGTCATATTTTTAAATAGAAATTCAGGACAAAGGCCAGAAAATTTACATAACAAGGAAATAATCCACAATGTTTTTTTTCTCCAACCCTTTTTTTTCCTTCATAAAATACAAAATAAAAGCATTTTCACAAAAAATCTCTTTTTTTTTTGTTTAAACAAGTGTTTTATATCTATTTCGTTCATTTTTTTTATTATTTTATATAGAGCTTATAAAACCAAACATTTCGAAACCATAAAACTTGTGAAAATCTCTTTTTTCCAAGCAATTTGCAATTTTTTTCTTTTTAGATTCATTCAAACAAAAATGCCTACAAATGACGGGTTTGAGGGGGATGAGAAGCCGAAAAATGAGGGTAGGTTGTTTTTTTAAACATTATTTTTATAAAATTGCAATTTTTTAGAAAAACATCCTCGTTCTACGATTTATGAAGTTGAATCTTGTAAGGAATCGAAATTGGAAGGTTGGTGTGGTATTTTTTAAATTTGAATTGGCGCCAAAAACGGAGGATAAGCCAGTTGCTCAAAAAAACCGAGAAAAGAGTAAAAACAAAAAATTTTTAAAGTTAAAAATATTTGAATTTTAAATTAAAATATTTTTAACTTTTAAAATTTTTTGTTTTTAATCAAATAGTTTTTTGATCAACTGGCCTATCCTCGAAAAACGTAAGGAATCAGGTTGCGTAATTGCGTAGTGTTGTAGTTGGTCTGAATTTAGGGGGTTTTTGGAAGTTTGTGATGAAATTTTTAGAAAAAAATAATTGTAAAAATTAGAATGGAAGAATTTATATAGAATAGAATTGATAAATAAATTAAGAAATAAAAAGAAAAAATAGAAAATGGCAAAAAAATGCACAATAACAGCGAAAAAATTTAGGATTTCTTTAAATGGCCGAAGAAAAATAGGTTTTCTAGGCCGTTTTATTTTTTTTTAGAAAAAAATCTGTTTTTGCACTTTTTCCTGTTTTTGTTTTCTTTATTTCTGCAAAACTATCCCAGAAAAAATTAATTGTGAAAAAAACAGAGAAAACCATGAAAAATTATTTTTAAAAGTGTAAAAAATTATTTTTTCAGATTTCAAAAAAAAAATCAAACGTTTCTATAAAAATTAATCCATTCAATTTTTTGTAATTATGATTTTCTAAGGATTTCATCAAAAACTCCCTAAACGCCGAAATTTAGGCCTATTACAACACTACGCTATTACGCAACCCTATTCACTTCGTTTTTGGCCCCAATTCAAATTTCAAATTCAAATAAAGAGCCATACTCTCTTTTGTCATTTTAGAACCATTTATTTCGTCAAATTTAAAAATTAGCAAATTTTCAGAAAATCAACCATCAACCTCAAAACAAGCGCCCCCGTCAAACAAAAAGCCGAAAAAACCAACAAGATCTCCAGAATTCCACCCAAAACCTCCATTTTCGTGCACACCAGTCTACGCATTCATCCTAATCAGCCTATTTTTGGTGCTACTGGTTGGAGCGATTCACACGATTATAGACATGAAACCATCATTATTTTCGAGATATTCGGAGGTTTTTGTGTCGAATTCAACGTCTAGTTTAAACGATACTGAAATTATTTATTCGACTTTGAAACCTCAATGAGCTTTGTATATTTAATCTATATATTTGTTTTGAAAAAGGGTACTCTGTTATTTTTGTCACTTTTTCACCGGTATGCTTATTAATTTTCATCTTAAAAACTATTAATATGTGTATAAATTCTTCTTTTTTTAATATTTTCTAGATCACAAAAATTAAAGGATAATCCTAACCTTTTTGTTTTTTTCAGCATGGAAAATGAAGCAGATATAAGAATTGAAAAAGCAAACGCGCTCCAATGAACGAAGGAAAAATTCGCAAAAAACAACTTGCATTTTGTTGGCACTCTGTCTTTAACGAATGGTTTGAGTCGTGGCTTTGTGATCCTGCAATTGCGCTCTATTGCAAATTAATAGTTTTCTGAAGATTTAAAATGATAAAATTGACATTGAGTAAGTAGAATTACAATGACCTTGAAAAACGTGAAATTTATAAGAATTTTAATATTTATTTGCTTTTTTAAAAATTTAGACGCAATTCCGATGTCGCAAGTGCGCCCTAATGCAAATCGGGAAAATTTAGACCGCTCCTCAAATTTTTTGATGCTAAAAATTAATTTTTCGAAAAATAAAGCATATTTTAGTAGCTATAGAACTCCAAATTGAAGGATGGGAACATTTTCAAAGTTTTTTTTTAATTCAAGATTTTTTGTAATTTTGAATCTAATTTCTTGACCAAAAAAGCGGATGAAATTATAAATAGCATTTCAAAATGTTCTAAATTCAAATTTTGAACCTTTTTTTCGAAGAGCTCAAGGGAACAACAAGCCCGCCCACATACATTCATAAAATAGCAGTTAGCGGAACCCGCACATTGTCGGGCGCATGCATAACACTAGTCCAGAAAAGGAATAGTGTTACTTTCCAATTATAAAAATTCTTTCGAATTTAATAAACATGGTAGTTTTGAATTATTTCAGCGGGAAACCCGCTGGAATTTTCAAACTTTCCATAATTTTTGAAAGGTTCCAGCTTGAACTGGAGCCAAAAAAACGTGAAATGGTGTAGTAAACCCGAGTTAACACTTTATGATTAACAGGAAGCATAAAAAAAGGAATCAAATATCACATGAAAGGACACTTAGAGAGTACATAATATCACAAGAAGAACATTTTAAACCATTACATGAAAAAAACAACATCGCTGAAAAATAAATTACTAGGACCAAAAATTCCTACTTTTTTTTTTTACAAATAAGGCAACATTTGGTGAATTTGGGGGAGGGGGCAATAAAACATATTTTCTCTTTAAAAAAATTGCTATGGCGGTTGTCTATTTCCAGAAAAAAAGTTAAATTAAATTAATACTTAATTCATTCTTAATTGATAATCACCATTCTGTGTGACATATCGAACCCATGGCAACGCTTGATATCCACTTTTCTCAATAATTTTCAAGTAACGGACCTGAAAAAGACAACTTTAAAAAAAAGTTAAATTTCTTAACTTACCTGAAGCCCAGAAGTGGTATAATACGGAATTTCAAATTTCACATTAACCGGCGGTCGTCCCTCAATTTCTTCACTTCCAATCGATGGAAGCATAAACGAAGATCTCATGATATATTCCCGTCCGCCTGGGAAACTTCGAATCGTCCAAACAATCGAATTCAACTCTGGCACGTATTTCGCCGTTCCTGCACCGGTTTTGAATTTTGGCGCGCTGACGTCGGATGGAACTGGGATGATGACTTCAACATGATTTGCTACTGATTGACGCTTGAATTGCGATTTTGCCTGGAAAAAAAATAATTTAAAAAAAAACTCAACTACCGTATTCATTAAAGGCACATAACAATTCTCAAAATATTAAATCTATCCGGAAAATTAAATTAATAAAATTATTCGAAAATTGTAATTCTGCTAGTAACTAACAGGAAACAAATTTAAAATCCTTTTTAAGAAAAACTTTATGTCCCTTTAAAAATTGTAGAATTTCTATTGAGTGCAATTAATTAACAATTAACTATTTAATTCGTTAACTACAAAATTTTTAAAGCTCAAAATTTCATCAAAAAAAATTCTGTTTTGTTTGCAAATCTCAAAAAAAATTCATAAATTTTTTTCTAGTTTTTAAATATAGAGAAATCGATAATTCTTAAAAAATTAACAAAAAAAAGTGTACTGTTTCAGAAAATACTGAAATAATATTAATTGGTTAATTAAATTAATTAATTATATTTTACTGCGCTCTATCGAAATTCTATAATTTTTTAAAAGGACATAACATTTTTCTGACTAAATATGGAAAAAAGAGATTTTTTACTTTTTTCCTTATAGTTCGAGCATAATTACAATTTTTAAATAGAAATTTGAAGTTTTCGGGCAGTTTTTTTTAATTTAAGAATTGTTATGTCCCTTTAAATAATACGACAAATTTTGAGAAAGAAACATTAAAAAATATGTTTTTCTAATTTTTCTTTAAAAAAATTAAAGAAAAACCCGAAAAAATTACTTTTTATGTTATTTTGTTTAAAAAAAGGGTACTTCAACAGTTATTTCAATACCAACCTTAACCATATACTCAACCCTTGAATGAGCATGCCTCTCCACCGACGCTTCAACCCAAATCAATGGTTTAACCTGTGTCGTCAATCGATAGCTCATTAATTCAAACTCTCCATCAGGTGGAATAAACGAAATCGTCCTTTCCGAATCAAATCTCGATAATCTGACACATTGGTGGAATTTGATGTCTTCTAGCTCAACACCTTTCCCTCCATTTCCACGTCCTAAAATATTTATTTTTTGAAAGATTATTTTTAATTTGTAAATTACTCGAACTGGCTCCCGATTGCTGGAAGAACACTTTATCATTCAATCCAAGACGAAGCTCCGGCATTCCAGAAAGAACTACACGGAAGCGAATGCTTCCTACGATTTCGCTTCGTAGGACTGTTCCTTGGGCGTTTGCCTTTAAAAATTAATAATATTTTATTGAAAAAAGCTTTTTCTGCTCACCAGCATGTTCACACTTTCAATAACATCAAGAAAAACTTCATTTTTTCGGTATTTAATACCCTCCGAACGCCAAGAAACTGCATTTGTTACAGCCATTGGTGGTCTTGGTGCAGCTTCCAATCGATGGCCTTGTTGGGTGATGTATCTATAAAATTATTTGATTGGGGGTATCCAGAAGCTTCAAACTATAAACGCAATTTCTTTCATTGGTCCAATAGATACCAAAATTCCAAAGCGCGCTTTATGACTCAAAAATCATATATTTTCAATATTTACGGAAGAATGTTATGTCCCTTTAAAAAATGGTAGAATTTCGGTAGAGCGCAGTTAATTAGTTAATTAATTAAATTAACCACTTGATATTATTTCAGTATTTTCAAGGAATTTTTAATTTTTTTCTGAAACCGTATTATCGATTTTATATTTAAAAAATGTGCTGTTTTTCAAATTATTTTCATAATTTCAAAAGTCCTTTTTAAAAAATGGAATTTTAAATCTTTCTTGAAAAATAGTTAAGTGGCCGAATTCGTATGTCGTTTTCTAGGCCAAATAATTTAGATGGCCAATTTCTTTGGTTTCTCTCTGAAATTTCTTCAAAGAAGATATGTTGAAAATTTTAAAAATTACCCTATGGAAAATATAGCAAAAAAAAACTTTAAAAAAATTAATCTTCGAATTTTCTAATTGATGTGGCCTAGAAATCCAAATTCGGACATTACGACTACAAGAAAAATCTTTAAAAGTAATTTTTTTAGTTTAGATTTCAAATGTTTCTCTTTTATTGATTTTAGAGATAAATTATCAACTTACTCTTGTAAAATCTTGCTCTCCGTTATCTGAGGATACCCAAAATCCAGCATTTCATCAAACAATTCATAGATTATAACAAAATTATCACGGACCGACTCCTCTTCCAATCCTTTGAAATATTCATTAAACACTTCGACGATTTTGTAAAGCGCAGAGAGAACGAGTATCACATTGATGTTCTTTTTTGACACAGTTACCACTGAAATTCCAATTTTTGGTTCAGAAAATTACTTAAAGACCCCAATTGACTTACAGTATACATTCATGTACTTTATGTAGGTATAACTAATTCCAGCATTGACTAGAACTGGCGAGGCGGTTCCTTCGTCTTCCTTCTCGACGAGAAGTGGCATAAATTTTTCGATGCACGACATGTCGACATCTCCTCGATAGTTTCGTGATATTACTACCTGAAAATATTGATTTTTTAAGAAATTTTTTTTGTAAAAATGACTATATGATACTTAAATTCGATATTTCTGCTTTTCCCAACTTATCGTATTGCCATGTTATTGACAAAGTTCAATTTTTCAACATAAGATAAATATGTTCTAATTATCTGACCTCCTGTCTTTAAGGAAAACATCAGGGTGCCAAAAAGTGTCAATGAGATGAAAATAGACCTCTTCCTCAATCCAAACCTATTTTAAAAATGTTATTAAATTAGTAGGAGCCGAGAAAACGGTGGCCTAGAAAACAGTCAATTGAAAACTAGTCCACGGAAATTAATAAAATTAAGAATTACGAAATTCTCATAAAACTGTGAGATGTTTCCTTGTACGAATAACTTAGAGCATTTTTTTAAATTAGAAAAAGTCAAAAATAGCGAAAAATTAAATTCAAAAATTGTATTTTCTCAATTTTTTGAAATTTCATATTTTTGCAAGAAATTTCGATCGTTCCAATAGTTTTTTGTTTTTTTTTGTAAACTCTAAATTCACTAAAAAACTACCCATTTTCCGCTTTTTCCTAACACATTTCCCCCTTTTTTCCAAGGACGAGTTTTTTTTCTATTTTTCGTGCACATGGCCTAGTTTTTTGCACCTTTTCACATTTTTCGAATTCTTGGCATTTAGTAGCATTTTCCTATTTTTTTAAAGAAGGGTTTTTAGTTCTGATTATTGCTTAAAAAATAAAACTCACATTTCCTTTTAAATCCAGAATAAAAAATCCGGATATCGACATATTAGTAGAGGTTTAAGAACCTGAAATCAAATATATTTCTTAATAATTTTAATTTTTAGAAATGAACAAAAAAAGAGAGGGGGAAAACGGTGCTTTATTTCAAATAGAAATTGAACAAATATTGTACGTATGCAGAGGTATGTGACTGTGTCACCGTGTATGTGATTATTGATCGATTTCTCGCCGCAGTCTTTTCAATTTCCCTTTTTTCCCCTTCCCCTCTCTCGATAAATAATAAAAAAGCGGTATCGCATTTACAATCGCAGCGGAAAATTATGAATATTTGAATGGGAAATGAGAAAAAGAAAACCAAAATTTATTATATTTCTCTTTTTGAGTTAATAAATAAAACAAGCTTATAAATAGTATAGTGCAGCTAGACTTTTGGTTGCTAGGACAATGAATAAGCGGATCAGAAAGGAAAAACTCTTTAGTTTATCTTTCTTTTCTCTCAATTTACGAATTTTTAATGAAAAAAACACGTGGAAATTACTGCTTGTTTAAAGGCGCATATCACTTACATTTTAGTGTGGTCTAGCCACGAAATAGGTATTTTGAAAGTTACGGTCATCACAGAGGCGCGAAAATTAAATTTACAAATCTCAAAAAATAATATTTTTTCACGTTTTTGTTGCAGGAATGGTGAAAAACGACTCATTTTCAATGTTTTTTTCATCGCCAGCGTCGCTAAAAAAGGCAAATGAGAGTTTTAACGAGTCTTTTGTTGACAAGGTAAATAAAACATTGAAAAAAAGAATGGAAAATTGGAAATTTTACAGAATAATTTCACAACTACAACAATTTTTCGAACCATACAACATGAACATGATCAAATTAGTTCAGCACTTCGTTTTCATCCGCCGAGCCCGTCGCAGTATCAGAATTCGTTTAATGAGTAAATTTTTATTGGGAAAATTAAATGGGAAATTAATGAGGTTTCAGATTGATCAATGTTTTCGAGAAAGCTGAAGAGCAATCGACACAAAATGTTCAAAGAGTGATTCTGGCCGTGTTTTTGAAGCTTTGTGCAAATGTTTTGACACAATTGAAAAAGGTGAGATTTTTTCACAGAAAAAATTAATTTAAAAAAAACTGATCTTTGATTTGCTGGAAAATTCATATGTTGTGATTGTAATAATCTCGGAAATTAAAATAAATCATTAAAAATCAAAAAAATTGACCAAAAACGCAAAATTTAAAGATTTTAATTATAAAAAATGGGATTTTCTGATTTTTTCCGTTTTTTCTATGGATTCTTGAAATTTTTACAATAAAAAATGATTGTTTGCAGCTATTTAACCTCAGATAATGGAAAAGGGCCAAAAATTCAAAACAAAATCTATTTTTTAAACTAAAAAGTTTTAAAAAAATGGTTTTTCTAAAAAATTTGGACTAAAATTATATTTTCTATTGATTTTTCAAAAATTTCGTATATTTTCAAGCGAACTATGCAAAAAAAATTTGAAAAAATCACTTTTCTACAATTTTTTAAATTAAAAATTGAAAAGTCGTATTTATTTACCTTTTTTTTCTATAAATTTCTAAAAAAAAACATTTTAAAAACGGCCAAAATCTTAAAAAATTGGAAAATTTTCAATTTTCGAAAAATTCTATATTTCAGGACGAGCACCAGAGAACTCTCTACCGCCTTGCTCAATTAATCGCCCACTCGATTGATCCAACAACTGAAGAGGATCAAAATGACAAGGAGAATCTGAAAAAATGGTCGGATCGAATTGTCGCCGAATGCTCGATCTATCTTTTCAAAAATTCGAGAAAACAGTTGAATTTTGCTTTTGTGAGTGCCTTTTTTTCCGAAAAAATCGGTTTTAAAACAAAACAAAAAGTTTCAGGCACCGGAAAGTGTTGTAGATGAGCTCTCGTTGTCGCATGGAAGGTTCAATTTTGTGAGAACATCGATTTTCGAGTGCGTTTTGATAATTTCGAGAATTTGTCATTAAAATTCATAATTAAGGGCTGCTAAAGAGGTCGCCAAGGGGTTGGACTCACAGCAGAAGATACAAATTGAGCATTTTTTGAATAATGAGTTTATTGGAGAGGAGGCGTCGTTGCAGATTTTGTTGTTGGCGGTTTTGAAGAAGAGCGATTTTATAAATAGTGAGAATTTTTCGGAAATTGTCTGAAAAATCGATTTAATGTGAAAAATGGGACGAAATTTGAGAATATTTATTAAAAAGAATTTTCAGATTTGAAAATGGGGACTTTTTTGTACATTTTATTTTAAAAAATTCGAAATTTTCGAAAAAAAAACAAATTTCCACGAATTTATTTTCGATATAAAACTGACATTTATTGATTTTCAAGGAAATTCAGATTTCGAAGGCAAAAAATTTAGATTTTTAAACATTTTTTCAATTTTAAGTAATTATGATGATCTGAAAGTTAATTGTTTTTGCTTTTATAGGAAAATCCCTGATTTTCGCTTTAATTTTAATAATTTCATTGGAAAAAATGGCCGAATGTGATGAAAACAGTTTATGGATTGATTTTTTGCCATTTTTTGAAGTTTCTCTTGATTTTAATATGAAATTGCAGTTTCAGATTCAAGAGCGATTTTATAAATTGTGAGATTTTTTCTGAAATTATATGAAGAATCGATAAAAAACTGAGAAAAATTGGGGTTTTTAAGCGAAAATTCGAATTTTCAGAAGTATTTTTCGAAAAACAATGTTTCAAAAAATGTATAATCTGAAAACTTAAGAAAAAAATCGATAATTTTATAAAAATTTCGAATTTTGGGGAAAATGTGGTTTTCAAATGTGACAATTGTAAAAATTTCCAGTTTTTCAAAATTTTTAGAAATTTTCAGTCAAAATACCCAAACTAATGCTGAAAACCTTGCTTTTTCAATTTTAAAGCTCTTAAAGTGGTCAGTTTTTGCATGGATACAAAAAACTAGATTTTCGCTTTAATTTTATTAATTTCTTCGAAAAAATGGAAAAAATCAAATTTTGTTAAAAATTCTGATAAAAAATCGTTATTTTCAGGTGAATTGTTCTACAAAAAGTTGTTCCGCTCCCTTCCGCAAGTGCCAAATGCGAATAATATTCATAAAAGTCCACTTTCGTTGTTGGATGTGAAGGTACTATTTTTTTTTGGACTTTTCTGGCCATTTCGCCCCAAAATCACCCATATTTCCAGCTTTATATTATGTCATTGAGTGTTATTTCGTCGACAACCGATGACAATGGAATGACGGCGAGAAATGAGCCAACAGTTGCTTCACAATTGTCTATAACGAAGGTTCAGAAGGAGTGCTGGAAGGCGATTATTGATATGGCCAAAAAGTAGGGGGTTTTTTCGTAAATTTTGAAGAAAAATAAGGTTTTGAAAGGGGGAAATTATAACAATTTGTGTTGGGGGGGGGGGGGTGGTTTTAAGAGTCATAAATTACGATAAATAGAATGTCAAAAGATTTGAAGGTAAACACTGGAAAAAGTCTTTGGAATTTAAAAAGTTATTGTTTTTTGGTTAAAAATTGTTATTTTATTGAAACAATTTGGTTTTTGAAATTTTTGAAACTGCAAAATGTTTCGAAAATAATTGTATAAAGGTCCTATTTTTAAAAAATAGCCCCTCGAGTATAAAATGAAATGAAATACACATGCGCCTTTAAATTACCGTAGCTTGTAAGGGGTACAATTTGAAGGTATGTAACTTTTGAACTACCTGGCAAATTTTAAGATGTTTTTTTATTTTTAAGAAGAGAATATTGTCGGGTTTCAGAAAAGGTTATAAAGATGCAAAAAATAAAATTTTAATGCTTGAAAAATCTTATTTTTTGTTAAAAACTGCATTTTTGGACTTGTATGGGTTTTCAATTTTAAGCGAACGAAAGATAATGAATAGGGAAATAAATTGAAAAATCGGCATTTTCCCTGTTTCCCCCGTTTATCATGTTCGGACTCTCAGGATTCAAAAATTGATTTTTTAAAGTATAACAATTTTTAATGGTTTTTTTACACGAGCATAAGTACACCCTAGGTTGTCCAAACATCAAAAATTCTAGCGTTTTTGAAATCTACGGAAAATTTGCAATCGATTGGTACCAAAATTATCGATTTTTTTGCAATAGAGCCGAAGTTATGTCAATATAAAAACCTTAAAATAACAAGAAATTTCAAACTGTTGTCTAAAATAAGATAAATTCAAATTACAAGGGTTTTTCGAATTTATATCGGGAAAAATAGTGGGTTTGAAAAAACAAATTAAATTTTCCCCATTTTCAGAAGACAATTGTCAGCTGTGTCAATTCTTCGAATCTCCCAACTCGTCGACGCAGTTCGACTTTCAAATGGTGGAAGTGAAGATGTTCGCGTCTTGTTTGAATCGTGGAAACAATGCCTCCAATTTTCGACAAATAATGCGGATTATAACTACGAGCCGATCAAATGCTTGTCGGAGATTTATAGAGCAAAAGCGAATTGGTTGTTGTCTTATGGGTAAGGGGATTTTTTGGAATAAAATAATTTATTGATTTTTTTCCCAGACCATTTTACAACAAGGATTCGGTTGGATTTATAACGTCGGAGAAGCGAAGAGATATCAAAACGTTGTTTCCGTTGCAGTTTGATTATGAATTTGTGGATACGACAGAAGCAGGACATATTGGAGCGGTTATTAATAGCACGTAAGGAAATATTTGGAAAATTTGCGGTTTCAGGAATTTTTTTTAAAGAAAAGTGTTTTTTTTCTCGTATTATTCGGAAGTTTTTAAAATATATAATAGGATATTAATTTGGTATTTTCTTTTTGAAAAAAAGAAGAAGAAATATGAGGAAAAAAGCGGATTTTATACGAAATTTTTGAAATTTCAAATTTTTCCTTTTTTTTTCAAAAAATGTTGAATTTAAATTTTTTTTAAATTTGTTGTTTGTTTGAATTATTTAAAAAATAGGCTCGCAACAAAATTTGACAATTTTTTAACGATTTTCGGATATGAAAAAGTGGAGTTTTTAAACAATTAATTTTTATGTTAAAAAAACTTGAAATTTTCACAAAATTATGTTTTTTGTTTTAAAAAAACCGAAAATTAAAGAAGAAATTCTGAAAATATTGAATTTAAAACGATTAGTCAAATTTCATGAGAAAAAACGGATTTTCGACGAATTTTCAATTTTTTTGAAATTTTTTTTTAAATACGTTGAATTTCAAGGATTTTTTGATGCTTTATTTAAAAAAATAGGTTCGTAACAAAATTTAACAACCCCATTTTCAAATCTAAAGATTTGAAAATGGGGTTTTTTTGAAAAATTAATTTTTATTTATGGACCTATGCAGAAACTAAAATTGCTGCAAAAAATTGCAAACAAATGCAAAAAATTCAATGCAGAAACTTGCAAAAAATTGCAAGAAATGTCAATAAATTGCAATTTTTTGCAGCCGATTTACGGTAAAAATACGGTAATCGTTGCGAGACCATCAAAGGTTCTTACTCTTCGCTGCGAGACCCTCACAAATTTCACAGGTGTGCGTCCAAAAATACGGTCAAGAGCCGTTTTCATTGATGGTCTCGCAACGATTACCGTATTTTTCCCGTAAATCGGCTGCAAAAAATTGCAATTTCTTGACATTTCTTGCAATTTTTTGCAAGTTTCTGCATTGAATTTTTTGCATTTGTTTGCAATTTTTTTGCAGCAATTTTAGTTTCTGCATAGGTCCATTAAAAAATTTTGAAATTTTCACAAAATTATGTTTTTTGTTTAAAAAAACCGGAAAAAACCGAAAATATAAGCAAATTCATAAAACTATTCATTACCGAACGTTTAATCAAATTTTAATGAAAAAAAAAGGATTTTCGACGAATTTTCAATTTTTTTGAAATTTTTTTTTCAAAAATAAGTTGAATTTCAAGGATTTTTTGATGCTTTATTTAAAAAAATAGGTTCGTAACAAAATTTAACAATTTTCAGATTTGAAAATGGGGTTTTTTTGAAAAATTAATTTTTATTTAAAAAATTTTGAAATTTTCACAAAAATTATATGTTCTGGAAAGTATTGATTTTTTAGCCAAATTCTCATGTGAAAAAACGGATTTTCGACGAAAATTCAATTTTTTTGAAATGTTTTTCTGCATTTTTCCCCAAAAAATATTTAAATTAAAGGATTTTCTACTTTTTTTTATTTCGATGTTTTGAAAATCCCAAGAAAAAACAAAATTCTTCAATTTTAAAATTTAAAAAATGGAAAAATTTCAGATAAAAACAGTTTTTTGAAAAATTTCAAAAAAAAAAGTATTTTGTGCGAAAATTTCAGATATATTCAAACATTTTTGGCTTTTTGGGGGATGGGATGGATCCCCAAATCTCCCATTCATTTTAATTTTTAAAGAAATATCAAATTTCCCTAATTTTGTCTATTTTTTTGCGAATTCTTCTAGTCGAATTAGGGTGAGCACCAAGATATCGATTTTTAGCGTATTTTTCGGTATTTTTAATTCTTTTTTTCAAAATTTTTTATAATAAAAGCGTAGTTTTTCGTGGGTATATAATCATAATATTCGCAATAAAAATACGAAGCAATATTCCACTTTTTTTGGAATTTTAAATGTATAGACTATTTTTTCAGTTTTATTACCGATTTTCGTTTGTGTTTTCAATTTTTTGTCCCCAAATTCTGAAAATCAGACCAAATGTGCACCTGATAACGTCGAAAGATTGTAAAATCAAAAATCCAAACGCATGTTGCTTTGGAAAGTGTTCAATGCTCCCCAATGAACACTTGTTTTGGAGCAATTGAATCATTTCGATCACGTGAAGGGGGAAAAAGTGTAAAAAAGATAATTTTTTATATTTTTTTTTTTATCTTTTTTATTTTAATTTTTTATCTTTTTTATTTGTTGAAAACGTCAACCTCGTGTCTTTTTCATTTTGCAACCTGAAAATGTGGCACACAAGATAGAAAATCAGAGATCAGTGAAACAAACACATTTTTAATGAAAAATTGTCAAAAATGGTCCATTTTTTCCAGAGAAGGATACACAAAATCGGAGAATTCTTTTAATGGAAGCGGGGATGTTGAGGATGAGGAAGAAGTGCACAGGGAGCCGTCGGATCACTCGTTTGCGACGGCTTCGGAGAAATTCTCGGATTTGAGTTGTTCGGATCATTCGGAGTTCTTCTTCTCGCCGATGAAGCATAATCGTAATTCGATGCATCCGGACGCGTTGGCAAAGTTGTTGAGAAATGAGAATGATGCGAAGAATACGTCGATTGTGTCGACGACTTCGGTTATTTTGACACCGGCGAGAGGAGGAGAAGGGGGTGATGGACCGGGTTTTTTCGGGGAGAAGGTTACGCCAACGTTGACAATGGAGTGTGGGTTTTTTGTGAGGGAATTTTTGGCTTAAAAAGGGGGGGGGAGGACTTCGGAGAGCTCAATAATGGGGCAGAAAAACTATTTTTGAAGACGAGAAGCTCAAAAAAAAGGATTTTTATTATTTTTTCTGTATTTTTTTTCTTCTAAACCCACCCTTCCTTTAAAGGAGGGCTTCAGAAAGCTTAGAAATGGATCTCAGATGAATAAGAATATGACTATCTACCAATTGAGAGCAAAACACAATTTTTAAATCGAAAAAATAAGAAAAACCGATAAAAATTGCAAAAATCGAATATGGAAAATTGCCGAGAAATGTAATTTGGGTTCCTAGGCCATCGTTCTGTATTCTACAGAGATCTTAGAAGAAAAAATTCAGAAAAAATAATGAAAATCCAATTTTTTTGAGCTAATATCCAAAAATTCAGTTTTTACCTCATTATACTGTCCGATAATGAAGTAAAACTGAGTAGCACGCTGTCTTTAAAGGAACCATATTATATTTAACGAAAGAATTGAAAATGTACCCATTTTTGATAGAATTTTGGCTTTAAAGGGTGATTTTGGTATTGTCAAGATAATAATTTCTGGCCGCTCGTTTTGCGGAGTGTCGTTGGGAATTTACTCGCAGCGCGACCGCAACGCGCTCAAATTCAAATTTCTCAGTTGGTCTTGCGCGTTGTGGTCGCGCTGCGAGGAAATTCCCAACGACACTCCGCAAAACGAGCGGCCAAAAATTTTTATCTTGACAATAGTTATTTGAAATTTTTTATTGAAATTCTTGAAATAAAGTCTAAATTTTAATATATAATTGTTACAGTGCACACATCCAACGTGTTTATACCGAAAATGGAGGAGATTGTTCAAAAAACACCGGAGAAGGTTAAGAAGGTGCTTATTTCATTTAATACCAAAAAAAACGTCATTATCCTAATTTAGAACGTATATTTCGATGGTTTGAAAACGGAAGAAGATGGATATGAAAGTTCGGAAGAGGAGGAAGAGGATAATCTCGAAGCGGCACTTTTCGACTCATCACGTCGATATGAAGAACACCAAAAATTGCAGAAATCGATTGAAAAGAAGTCGCCGGCGAAATTTGACTTGTCTTTCAAGTCTCCGACAAAGGTTTGAAGCTTTTTTAAGGAAGTTCTCACTTTGTTTGGAATCAATATGTCTAATTTATTCAAAAAAACTAATTTAAAATTGAGAAAGAACAAAAAAAAGTGGTTTATTGACCGAACTTGGATTTCTAGTCCATCATTTGGTTTTCTAGGCCATCTAACTTTGAAAATTTCATGTTTTCTCATTTTTTTTTGAAAACTCACCCGAAAATCAAAGAAAAAATCCAAAATTTAAAAAAATGGCCTAGAAATCCAACCTTGGCCATTAAAACACCTAATTTTTAAGTAAAATCTCAAAATCGCTGTTTTAGAATGTTTTTTCTCAATTTCAAAAATGTTTCTTATAAAGCCATGTTTTTCTAGACCATTTCATTTAGAACAATTTTCAGAATAAATAATTTTGGCTTATTTTTGAAATATTTTCCATAAAAAAAAGCATTTTTGGAAAAAAACTAAAAAACTGGAAATTTTCTGCTAAAAATATTTTCGTTTTTCTAAAAAGAGCAGAAAATTTCCAGTTTTTGTTTTTTTTTGGTTATTCTCAAAAATGCCTATTTTTTAGGGTCAATATCCCAAAAATAGGCCAAAATGTATTATTTTGAGAATTTTTTTAAATGAAATGGTCTAGAAAACATGGCTTCATTTGAAAAATGTTTTTAATTGAGAAAAGACGTTTTAAAATAGTGATATTGAGATTTTAATTGAAAATCAGGTTGTTTAATGGCCGATGTTGGATTTCTAGGCCATTTTTAAAAATTTTGGATTTTTAAAAATTGTTTTTGGGTGAGTTTTCAAAAAAAAAAAAGAGAAAAGGCGAAATTTTCGAAGTTGAATGGCCTAGAAAACCCGAAAGTGGACTAGAAATCCAAGTTTGGCCAATAAAACAACCTTTCTCAATTTTAAGATTTTTTTTTGAATTAATTAGACTTTATTAGACGTTAAAGACAGTTTTTGTGCTTCCAAATAGCCGCACCCCATTATAAAGATGTAAAATTGCGTTTTTCCAGGACGCTCACACCGAAACCGACGAGATTCAGCTGAACTATACAGCGATTTCGAACTCTTCGGGTTATTCGCCGATTTTTGGAAGCAACGAGAAGAATGAGGAGCCGATCGAAGAACCGGTTTTGTCGAAAGAAGACGATGATGCGTTTATTGAGAAGCTTTTGGAAGCGAGCACCAGAATGTTGGCGGAATATCACTTGGGATCGACGGGTTCACCGGATGAGAAGGTTTTTTTGTCTGGAATTTTTGGAAAAATTTTAAAAGTTGAGAATTTTTTAGACAAAAACTGATGGATTGAATGCTGAGGAAATAGTTAAGAAATCGGAGAAGAAATTGGAAAAGTAGGTTTTTGTAAATGATTTTTCTGAAGATTTCCTGAATTTTTAGAATCAGAGTTGATCTCAGAAAAGTGATTGAGAAAATTGAATGTGATGGAAAAGGAAAAGTTGAAGAGAAGTTGAAAAATGAAGGTATTCTTAAAAGTTTTATAAAAAATGTTCTAAATCATTGGATTTTTTCAGTAAAATATGATCCGAATGATAGAAAGGCTGAATTGCATATTCCGGAGAAATGTTTCAGTTGTCAGGTAAGTTGGATTTTTTAGATGGTTTTTCGTAAAACACGTCTTAAAGATAAGGTGTTATTTGAACTAGAAACTAGATTTTTTGAATTCTAAATTTATGATGGTATGTTGTCTTTAAAGGGAGGCAAGAAGAGCATTTTAAGCAGGAAATAATGGAAAAATCTCGCGTGAGAAATTTCAGAGGAAAATTAGGGTTTCTAGGCTAGGTATATGGCTTCATGGCCTATAAAACCAAAAATTTCCGCGGACTAACTTTCCTAAGAAATGTCTATGTGATTTTTTTCCATACCGTTTTTGAGCTCTTAAAGACACGGTGCAAGTTATTTATATATATTTTCTCTAAAAAATTAGAAATTTCAGAGCGATGAGAAACAAGAGAAAGCCATCAAATTGTTGGAACAAATGGCAAACGATTGGGATGCTGAAGGACAAGATGATCTTCACCGCTAAATCCGGTATTTTAAATTATTGTTTTTTTTTAAACTTATTGTTTCCTCCCGTTGACCTTATGATTGTTATTTACGAGTGTTCTTATGATTTTTTGACCCCATCATTATTATATTGCATAAACTAAATATGCTGAAAAACGGGGATTTTTTGATTATTTCCAAAAACAAATAACGAAAACAAAAAATGATAACAAATAACAAAATGATTTCCAAAAAGTTTAAAACAATAACAATTTTCTCAGTGTCTCCCAGAGAACCTCTTCTTCTTCAGCTTCTTCTCTTTCGGCGCTTCAGGGATCGCCGCCTGCGGTGCCGGCCGCTTGCTCTTCACGCTCACTAATTTCCCCGAATATTTCATGTCCATATTCTCATAGGCTTGTTCGAGCTCTTTCTGATCCGAAGTGATCGCGTATCGCTTCAATTCGTTTCCAATCTCGGCCATCAGCGCTTTCTTGTCCTTTTCCTGCCGGGCGCGGATCTCCTTGGCCGCCGATTCCAATTCGTCTTCCAGATTTGATAATGGTACGGCGTTTGCAAGTGCTGATTCTCCGCCGGCCTCATATTTCACTTCTTCTTTGCTTAATTCATCCCTGCAAAAACAAAAATCAATAATTACAATTTTTCTATCCGGGAAATTTCAAGATTTAATTTCTTGACTCGTTTCTTCGGAATATTTTCCATTTTTTTGAATACTCACCAAAAAATCGATAATTTTAAAAAACAACTATAAGGGGGACTATAATTCCAAGATCGGCCATTGAGGCAAGTTTTCGAGAACAAAGCTTTAAAATCTCACCTAACAGCAGTTTCGCACAACTCATCGAAATAATCACCAATTCTTCGCACCGACTTTGTCAATAATGCATAAATCTGATTCATTGGCAAATCCAGCTCCTTCGCAATCTCCTCAAAATGCTTATGTTGTAATCCTCGAGCGAGAAGAATTGCTGATTGTGTCACTGCCAATTTCACCTGGAAAAATCGAAACTTAAAGACAGGCTCTCATTTATTTAAACGATTTTTCTGACTGTAGTTTATTAATGTTTTAATTTTTTAAAAATTCATTTTTATTCTCCGATTTCATCTGAAACCCCAAATTCTGATCTCCTGGCCACCCCCCCCCCCCCCCCACCCTTCACAAAGCATTTAAATTACCTCACTCGGCAGCTTCTGCTCAAAATAAAACCTCGCCAACGTCGTCAACAAATCCGTAATAACATGCGAATCAACCATATTCCTTCCATAAAGCGAAAGTCTTCGAAGATCAGAATTCGTCAAAAACATCGACAATTGTTCCCTACTGATCGTATGCCGTTCAACTCCTCTCTCCACCTGTTTATTCTTCAATTGAAGCAACGAAAGGGCCATTTGTGCCGGGAATCCTTGAAAATCATACGAGAGCAATTGCACAATCCGACGTCTGAATTCTTGCCAATAAACCGGAAGCCAGGAGTGCTTCGCTTCTTCCGAATCATCACCATCATTCTCCAATCCTTTCAGCATGATACAAGTGTGCTCTCCAGTGATATCATTCGAGTTCTGTCTCACATAAACCGGTACAAACTGGCACCGTTTCCAAAATTTCAGCAAAGGCACTGTCAACCCGAACGACACTCCCAAGTAATCCAATTTCTCCGGTTTTCTCTCATCCAATCTCTGCAAAAGTGGCGGAAGATCCGCTCTCGGTTCAATCCTCTCTTCCAACAATTCAACAGTCTGCCCATCCTTCACCTGTTTAATCGTATCTCTCTTAACCACATTCTTCACCTTCTCCTCCTCATCCAACGACGTCACCTGTCCCATATAATACTGCTCAACCAATTGAACCGCCCGCGTACCGTATCCCATACTCTGATAGTCCGGATGAACAGCAACTCTCACAATTCGACCACCACAAAGCGATGCAAAGCTCTTATCCAAAAATTGTTGAGAAACCGTCCATGGAAGCAAGTCACCGGCTGCTCGTTTTCCTCTTTCGAGTCCTTCTTCGATTTTCTCCGAATTTAGGCGGCCTTCAAGGCACACTTGAACAACGACAAGAACTTCCGGTAGGGATTTTTGGGTTTTTTGTACCGGCGCCATTAGGACGAACAAATTGTGAGCCGGAGCGTCGGAGAGCATCTGAAATGTGATGTACTTTTTTCTGAATTTCAAATTTTTTCCAATTTTAGGAATTTACAGAGCTACAAAACTTTTTTTTAATCCCTAAATATAAGAATTTGGTGAAAATTATGAATTTTTTCCAAAATAAAGTATTTTATTCCACTTTTTTTGAAAATCTCTTTGATTTTGGCTAAAAATAGACTAAAAATGGTACTTAATTTAAAGGGGGCTCCTGAAAGCTCAAAAATGGGACTTCAGATGAATAAGACGACGATTAAGACTGGAAGCTTATAAAAATTGGATTTTAATTAATTTTTCTGCGTATTCTTAAAAATTCTTGAATTTCCAACATAATTTTAAATGTTTAGACTCATTTTTCTTCCTTTTTAAAAGATACTTACTTGCAAATCATTCGGACTATTCTTATAATGAGCCGAGACAAAAATCGCCATAACTTGTTGCAAAAACGCTTCCGACGCATTATGAAAAGAAAAAAGCGTATCCCTATTCACAATATACAATTCACAATCAGCCGGCGGTGGCGTTCCACACTCCAACTTCGCCGTATTTCCAGCCGAATCCAAACAAAGCAGTCGATTGAGCCATTTTTCGATTTTATCGCCCGGTTTGTAGCGAATACTCTCCTCCATTTGCATCTCGTGCAGAACTCTTCCTTTACTCGTCGCCGTTTTTCCTTCAGCCGACTGTCCGCCAACCGATTGATTTCTCAATTGTTGAAGTAATTTCAGCGACAAACTTCGTCCTGTTCCTTCATATCCATTGATTGTCGAAGCGAGGAATACAATATAAGGTCCTGAGATCAATTCTTTCACCAATGGCAATGGAATCGCCGCCGCTTCATCGATAACAATCAATTCACATTGTCCAAGCTTTACCACGTCCGTTGGATTGATATACTGCAAAAAAAAATACTAAGAAATTAAAGGAATAGTTATTTTAACACTATATTTTATAAAAGGCACAGCGGTCATCACGACCCTCTCAAAAATCCAAAATACTAATTTACCTGAATAGTCTGCCTATGATCCCTAAAAACATTGATTCGAACGAGCGCCTTATTAAAATCCGGATTAGTCGATTGAATCAATTCATAATCCGTATGCTCCTGATAATCCAGTGCATCAAATCCTTTAACGATAAATTCAAAAAGTGTTTTCAGATTTTCCGGCGACGGCGAAGTCACAAAAACATTGGTGTATCCAAAAGCAATTGCGCCGGCGATTGACAGTCCAATCGATGCGGATTTTCCGCGTCCACGTCCTGCTGTCAATGAGCATGTGACATTTGATTGTTTTTCAGTGATCACGTCCAAAAATCTGGAAAGAAAAATGGGATTTTTAATAAATTTTTTTTAAATAGTGAATTTTTGATTTTTAAAGAACATTTTTCAAAGAAAATATCTGAAAATTTATTAAATAATCTGAAATTTGATTAAAAACCTCCTTTTTTTGAAAATTACTTTTTAAAAATTATAAAAATACATAAGAATTTGCCTTAAATTTAAAAAAACTTTAATTTCGAGATTTTTAAAGCATCCTCGGAATTAGTACCGAAGAATAATCGTTAATTGTTCAGTATTAGGCTTCTTATCAAATTTTTGAGCGCAAAATTCTAGAAAAACTAATTTTTTTTCGTATTTTTCAATATAATCCACCTCAACAACGCTTTTCCTTGGCACGCCGTTCGACACCTATTCAAAAGTGGTCCAATCGGCTTTGTCTCTTTCATCGCCTCTTTCAGCGCGATCAATTCAGCTTCCGACGCAGTTTGTGCCTTTTTCTGGCTCGCTGGAATCGCTTCAACTTTCTCAATTTGTGACGAAATCGGAAGAACTCTCAATTGATCGTCAAGAACGAGAATATTTGAGCAACTTGCTAGTGAGAGAATGAATCGCTCGTTGAAACGAGCCACAATCTCATTATGGGCTTCAGTACGGTAACGATTGTGAACATCCATGCTAATTGTGTAGAGTTGACGAAGGGATTTGACACTTTGCATAAGGAGGATGACGATTCCACCACCTTCGATCGTTTCAACTGTTCTGGCCAACAAATTTGGGGTCATTGCTTCAAAATCCTAAAAAATTCAGAATAAGTAACTTATTTTTTCAAAATTCGGCCGCTCACCTGCAAAACCAACACTCCAAACGTATTACCCAAAATCTTCTCCGTCTCATTATAATAACAGTATCGAATTTGTGTCGACGAGATGAAAACATCAAACGGGTCCGCATCATTAAGCGCTCCGGAAATTGTGCTAGTCTTTCTCATTTTTTTCATCTTCTTCTGTCGATGCGTCGAAAAACTCAACTCTTTCTTATAACACCACAACACTGATGGACGCGCGGCGACTGTGGATTTTGAGAGAATGTGGTAGAGGATTGGGACCTAGATACATAGAAAAATTGAGAATTTGCAAAATTTTTGCGAAAATTACCTGATCCCTTGACTTATCTCCAACCAATGCAAAAATACTCCGATGCCCCGTCGCAACACCATTCTCAATGAGAGTTCTGATGCGACCGTCAAGTTTGGTACGCATTTGTCTGAAATATAATTGATTTTTGAAAAATATAATTGAAATTCGGTTTAAAAACATCGAAAAATGGTAATTTGGGTTCAAAAAACTAGGAATCGATTCCAGAATTTTTTGAAATACCGAAAAATCGAATTTTTTCAATTTTTAGTGAGAAAATTCCGATTTTAGTCAAAAAATTAAAATTTTCGATGAATGCACCGAAAACGCTCAGAACTGAGAAAGCGTCAGTGTTGGCAAGGTTTGCGTCTTTTTGGTGAAAGAAGTCCTACTGTAGCAAATTTATTAAAACTTGGAGGTCTGAAATAAGAAAAACGTAATAATTATTATTGTTTTTTTGTGTTTTAGGAGCCCAAACATCAAAACACATTTTAATGAGACCACCACACCGATAATGCCATATTTTGTTTTAAAAAACGTGACCAAGAAAGCAAAGTTCAGTTCAAAAATCGTGTTTTTTTTGTTGAAACCAAACAAATTTAAACGCGCCTGTCGAAATATATTTATCCGTTCCGGTTTATTTTTTCGACGGGGGGTTTTCCGGTTTTTTAGCTGCTAGACTAATCTTTAACAGAAAATAAAATCTGTAGTAATTTAATATGACAAAAAAATGAAATAAAAACATGCAAGTTTGCTAAAAGAAAGGGGAAAAAATTAACAATTAAGTTTTTGATCCAAATTGTAATTACAAGCAGTCGTCTGAAAACTATAAAAACTACGATGTTGCAAGTACGCTCTATTGCAAATCCATCATTTTCGTAGCGTTTCCGGCTTCTACTGTTGAAGCAAACCGATTCCAAACGCGCTCAATGACAAACCTCGATTTTTTGGGGTGTTCCGGTGAACGGACAAAAATTTTTTTCATAATTGGTCCAATAGATACCAAAAATGCATTTATGACTCAAAATTAATATTTTCAATACGTACGGATACGGAAAAGGCCATACAAATTTGCGAAAACAGTGGTGCGCGTTTGGAATTGTGTTGAACGAACAATAGATGGATTTTTTTTTCATAAATAGGAAATCCAACGTATTTCTCTATTTTTAAACACAAGTAAATCAAAATTTAACTCCTGGAAAACGTTAAAAACTGGTAAAACTCGCTGTTTTAATAAATTTTTGCCATTTCCCACTGTTTTTTGAATTGCTGCTTAATTAAATTTTTACTTGCAAATTTAAACAAATTAAATAAATCAGAAAAAGCAAAGATTTTTTAAAACATTGCCATTTCCAAATTTTTGTAAATCTTAAAGGTAACATCAAATTTAACCCTACTCAATTTAAAAGTCTAGGATTTTAAATACCTCATTCATATTTTGTAGGCTCTTCGTGTTCAAAAATAAAAATTTTCTGCTACAATTTCATTTTACAAAATGAAGTTAGGGTTCACGTGTTTTTCCATCCCATTTACACAATATATTCTTCCTCATAACCAAAAGAACAAAAAGAAGTACACAAACTACACAACTTTTCTCTGCAAAACAAAAAGGGGCGGAGCCTACAGATTTGCAAACCTGCCGCGCGCCCTTGGAAGCCTCTAAGTCCATTGTATCCCAGCCATCACCATCAGCATGAATGTCTCGAGTGGGGGTAAGTAAAAGTATTCATAAAATAGAATCCGATTAAAGAAAAGCCTGTACTTTTTCATCATATACTTCTTTTTTATTTTTTGATTTATGAAAACTGTTCAATGATCGATCAAATCTACTAAAAAATAAATTCTTATCAAAAAGCTCCAAATTCTAGCCAAACTTCAAAATTTTTGCGCCAACCCACTATGAACCGTTCAATGGAAGAGTCAACAATTGATAACAACTACTCCGTCGACTGCACCCAATATAAATGGCTACACGCGGGTAACTGATAAGCACAAAAATTTTTTTTCGACATGTGTGTTTGCTCCTCATTCCCTTCTTTTTTTAAAATTGGTATCCCTTCAATTCGTTTTTTGCTTCTCAAAACGGACTCTGGTGTCGGGTTGGCAACAGTTGCTTCCTTAGATTTTTAACCTCCCACAAAGGGGAGGGACTTCTTTGAATCCACACCACCCATTCATTCCAGTCTGGAGCTCATTGTGCACTTTACTTGCATTTTCAGAACCACCGGCCAAAATGCTTGGATTTCTCACCTCGATTCTAGACCTTCCTGTCTATCAGGCGATCGTCCTGTCAGCGATTGGATTTGGCATTTTTGTGATCATCAGATATTATATCGAAAAGCTGCAAATTGATAATTTGTCGAGAAGACCGGTGTTTATTACGGGTTGTGATACAGGTTTGGAAATTTTTTTCCTAGAATTTCAAAAAACAATTTTTTCTACAGGTTTTGGACGTCTTTTGGCGATTAAATGTCTTGAACAAGGGATGCCAGTGTTTGCTGGATGTTTGACACAACAGGTTGGGTTTTGTTTTGAAATTTCTTAAAGAGAAGGTGTCATTAGAATTTAAGGAAAAACGAGAGAGATTCTAAAACTTGAAATCAAATTTAGGATATTTGGCATTTGAAGTTTGGGAAAAGTTCAACCTTCTCGTTCAAAAAAATTAAGTCGTACACTGTGTTTAAGAGAGTTGGAATTGATCCAACTCTCTTAAAGACAGTGCATCACTTATTAATAAACTTCACCAGGTGCATAATAAAATTTGTATACAAATATAAATTCTTTAAAAATTTTCAGCCCCCCCCCCTAACCAAAGTAAAAATCCGTTTTAAAGTTTTTGGAGGTAACTTTGAACGTCTATAGCTCTTAGCGAGAACATCCGATTTAGATAAAAATTTGTAGAAATATAGTCTAAGGTATTCTCAACCATTCAGAAAAATTTCAATTAAATCCCATAGTTTCTGGATGAGTTCTGATGGTGCAAACTTTACCTTTGTGATTTTTAAGTAGACGAGGTGTCATTAGAATTTGAGAAAAAAATATTCTGGCTCAATTTAGGATATTTGGCACTTGAAGTTTGAGAAAAGTTTTACATTCTCAGGTTTTTTACAAAAATTAAATGGTACTCTGTCTTTAAGGGCGTTGAATTCAAATTCATTAAAAAAAAGGGTGGAGCAATTTTGAAAGCTTATAACTCGTGGAGAAAACACCGGAACGAAATGAAAATTTGAAGAAATATACTCTAGGGTATTCCAAATCGTTTCGAAAAATTTCAAACAAATCCAATGGTTTTTGGACGAGTACCAACGGTGCAAACTTCACCTTTGTGATTTTAAAATCTTAAAGGCAGTATGTCAGTTAATTGAAGAAAAATTAAATTTTATTGAATTTTGTTGCACATTTTTCATGGATGTTATCCCCGCTGACATCCTGTCTTTAAGGGTTTGAAAAATTACACCTTTTTTTTCCTGGAAAAAATAAAAAATACAATTTTTAGCAAAAAGGACCAAATTTTAAAAATCGAACAAACGTCATGAAAATTAAGCATGCCCGCTAAATTCACGCTTGTTGTTTTAAACATCTTGTTCTCGTACAGGTAATATTCGCTTATCAGAACAAATAAACGACGGGTATCTTATTGACAGACCAGAAAATGGAGTATTTGTGTTGGTAGTCAGAAAACTGAAGGAAGATTAGATACCCACATACGAATATTATGTACCTAAATTTAATATGAATAAAATACGTGTTTTTCAGGGAATCGATGACTTGAATTCCAATCCAGCAGCCAAAAAAGGAGATCTCGACGCGTTTTTGATGAACGTCGCCGACGAGCAATCAGTTATTGACACTAGTAAACATGTTGAAGAGAAGGTTGAGAAATATGGAGGTTGGGTTTTGTTTTATTGCAAAATTTAATGTTTTTCAAATTTTCCTAATTAACCTTTATATTCCGAATGTTGATGTCGACTAAAAAGTCGCAGAACAGGTTGAGTTCTATCCAAAAATGTAAAAATCTCATCTCTATTCTTATTTTGAGCTCAGTTACGTTGTGCCAAACTTTCGGGTGCACCCGCAGCCACATAATTGATTTTTTGAGTAATTTAAACGAAATAGACGTCATACTCATTCCAAATAAGTTTTTAAGATTTTTTAAAACTACGTAGAAGCCGAGAAAGCGAGCTTTAAAACAATGGCTTAGAAAAAGCTTCGAAAAATAGTCGGCGGGCATTATTATTTTTCTTCAAGGGTGATTTTGACGGATATTTTTTTGAAAATTCTTAAATTAGTAAGTTTTAACCTTATATTTGCATTTTGTTTTTAATTTTTCAAGTAATAATGTCCGCAGACTAGTTTTCCAAGATTTTTCTAGGCCATTGTTTTGATGCGCGTTTTCTCGGCTTAGCGGTTTTAGAAAATTTTGAAAACAGAATTGGAATGAGTATACCTTTCTATTATCCTCCCATTAATACAAAATTTGTTTCAGGCCTTCACGCAGTTGTCAACAATGCCGGAATCACTGGAAGAAGTGTTCCAGACGACTTCCTTCGGTTGGATGAATACCGTCGTGTTATTGATATCAATGTCTATGGAGTTGTACAAACCACCCAATGCTTGAAGAACTCGATTAAAAAAGCTAGGTAAATATTTTGTTGATAAAAGTATAGGTATCGATAAATTCCGTTGATACCTTCCTTCATAATGATTTTTGCTCATTGGAAAAAGTTAGGCCAATTTTTTCTAGGCCATTGTTTTAAATCTTGTTTTCTCAGCTTCTAGGTGGTTTTTGAAAATTTTAGAATTTTTCCTTCATTTTGATATAAAAAATTTTCAAAATTCGAAAAATCGGTCCATTTATTCAGTTCTCCTTTTTAAAGGTTAAAACTTTTCAAAATAAATAGTACTCTGCCTTTAAGCTACTTTAAGTTATGCGGTCTTAAAGACAGTGTGCCAGTTCAGTTATTAATAATTTAAGAAAAAGAAATAACTGGGACCCTCTCTTTAAAAGTTGAATTTTTGCCTGTTTTCTAATTTGGCAATTTCTGAAATTGATATTTTTCAGAGGAAGAGTTGTGAATGTCGCCAGTATCTGCGGACGTGTTGGACTTCCCGGACTCTCACCATACTGTATTTCAAAATTCGGAGTTAATGGATATACTGATGTTTTGAGGTATTTAATATCCCCCTCAAAACTTTCTGAAACCCCCGCCCATTTTCCAGAACCGAGCTCCGACCATTCGGTGTATCAGTTCATGTTCTAGAGCCAGGATTTTTCAATACACCGATTCTTGGAAGAGACAAAGTTGATGTAAGATTTCTTAGGGATACCCATAATTAAAAAAAAGTTTTGTTTTGTAGAGAGAAATCCAAGAAGCGTGGGAAAAGGCATCAGAAGACGTGAAAGAACAATACGGATTGGAATATTTCAAGCAGACGCGTCAAGCACTCAACCGATTTTTGAACCTAGTTGCTAATGATAATCTCATGGAGGTTGTTGACACTTATTTCCATGCCATCACTGCTCAATACCCAAGATCTAGATATCAATGTGGATGGGATAGTGCTCTTGTGTAAGTTTTTTTAAACAAATTCGAGAAAATAAGGCAATTAGTGTTGCAACCTGTTTTTTTTTCAAGTTTTAGAACTTGGGAGCTCTTAACGTCAAAAACACTTGGATTTTGACCCAAACTCAAAAATTTTGATACCATTCGATTGGAAATCATGGTAGATCATGAATAAAGATAAAGATAAATCGTGGTAGATGTCAAAAAAATTTTAAATTTTGAAATTTCGATAACTTTACGTGTACTTATGCCCAATTTATATTTTAAGCAGTCCAATTATCTGGAAAAATCTAAAAATAGCGGATTTTGCTCCAAATTCAAACATTTTGATACAAAGATATCTTAACTACACCCGATTTCCTATCAAATCGAATTAAAACTTTATAGGCTTCTTTAATCGCGTTGAGATATCTACAGTATGCTGTGTTGTTCAAGAAAGCGCGCTTGTACTGTAGACGCAAACCGATTCCAAACGCGCTCTACTGACAAACCTCGAATTTTTGGGGTGTTCCAGTGCACGGACAAAAAAAAATATTTTTCATAATTCGTCCAATAGATAACAAAAATGCATTTATGACTCAAAAATATTTTTTCCAATACGTACGGATACAGAAAAGACCATACAAGCTTGTGAAAACAGTGATGCGCGTTTGGAATCGAATTGAACGAACAGTAGTTTAGATTTTAAAAATCTAAGCTACAAGCGCGCTCTGTTGAACAACACAATATACTGTAGATATCTCGACGCGATTAAAGGCGCACAACGTTTTTTCTGAGTAGATCAGCAAAAAAACGCGAATTTATTGTCCAATAGAGCATTCTTGCATATACGAACGAAATTTCTTTATTCACAGAGTTTGGAATATGGCGGAAAATATGAAAATAAGGAAAAATCGGTTATTGTATGATTTTCGGGGTCTCATTTCCAGTTAGATTTGAACTACGTCATCATAAAACTCCATCTAAGCTTGAGATTTGGAGAAAAAAAGTAAATTTCTTCCAGAATTTTACCTTTTTTTCAAAAAGTGATCCCATAAACTATTATTCTTTCAAATTTACATAGATCTCGCAAAATAAGCCCCCAAAAAGCCTTAATTTTGGTCTAAATCTTCAATTTATGCACAAATTTATAAGAAAAATCTGGTATTTCAAAATTTGCTATTTTTTAGATTCGCCCCATTCTCCTACTTGCCAACTGGAATCCAGGATATCGTCTGGAGTCTCATCGGAATACTTTTCCCAAAACCAGCGTCGGTGTAAACCTTTCTACTATTTCTCATACTTTCTATGTGTACCCCTAATGTACAGTGTAACCAATAGGTCGCTATCATTGTATGCTTTATTACTTGAATAAAACGTTTCTTTCTTGCCAATGACGAATTCAACAAAACCAGCAAATAAAAAGTTTTGGAAACAGAAAACATCAAAACAGAAGTGATGGGAAAAAAAGGGGGGGGGGGGCACAACAAAACACGTCGCCGCCTCCCAGTTGCAATACTTTAGCCTATCGATCTACTTTTGGCATGTGGTTTGAGACGACTGCCGACCACAGTGTGTGTATGTGAGAGCTCTCCGCTCGTACTCTGTGCTCTCTCGGCAATTGAGCACTATTTTCGGGGGTTGGGGGTTTTTTTTGACGCCGGTTTCCATTCCACAGAAACACACTTCTTGCTCTGGTTTTTCCCTATTTTGCTGTTTTTATGCTGAGAGGAGTAGAGAAGCGCTTCAATCGCTTCCTTTTTTTTGTTACTCAAAACTTTTTTATTGTAACTTTTTCGAAAATACTTGTTGTTTTTGAAATAAAGTTCAAATTGAGTCTATATTAAAATTTTCCAATTAAATTAAATTATTGTAATTTATTGGAACTATATTTTTAATCTTATTCGGGCAAAAAATTTAGAAATGTATGATTTTGCAGATATTGTGATATTTATTTAAAAAATAATAAAGCTGGAACAAAAATTGAATTTGATTTTTTTTTTAAATTCAAGCTTTTCCAATTATTTTCTTCTTCGCGTGGCTAAAATTTTTATAAAATTCACAGAAAACATTTTCGAATTCCCCAGAAAATGGTTTCTTTCAATAAATTTGCCATTTCTCGCACAGGACCCTGAAAATTCAAGAAAAAATTTCAAAAGCGAAAAATTACAATTTTACCACCGTAGTTCATTTAAAGGAACATTACAACTCTTGCATGTTCGCTTCGAAACCCATGTGCTTTTTATATCTTGCGCCTTTAAACATTTTTTTTTATTTTTCGAATTTTTCCGCATTTCATCGCTAATTTCGTGTTTTTAGCGAAAAAAAATTGGGGAAATAATTTAAATTATTCTACTCATTGGAAAGTTTGAAAATAATTGAAAATCACCTTAGAAATGCAGAAAAACTGATGGTAAAATAATTTCTTTTAAATAAAAATGGTAAAAATAGGTTTTTTGCAGAAATACCAAGAAAAAATGAAAAGAAAATGTTTCTTGTTTCCTTCTGCCTCTAATTTTATTTTTAATTTTGCGTTTTTGAAGTTTCTGTCAAGTAAATTATATTTTTTTAAACAAAAGTTGAAAAAATTCTGAAAAAAAACATATTTCCAGACCTGAAACCCCACCGCATCTGAAAATTATATAAAAGCCGAACATAATCTAAGTCCGAAGAATTTTTTCACAATTATTTCTCACCCTTTCAATTTCACTCCTCCCTCTCTATCTTCACCGATTTTCGTTTGAATCTCTCTACCGCTTTTCATCTCTGTCCCCTCTCCCCCCAAATATCACACAATTCCCACAGAATTCAATGCATTCCTCCACAACACGGGGCCGCTCTCTCTCTCTCTCTTTCCCACAATACATATTTCCATTTCCACAAGTTCATATTCACCGGTTTCGGTTTTTTCCTTTCTTTTTTTTTTCGAAAATGCCCATCAAATTGCGTGTGCTCCAGGAAACACGGGGCACAGACAAAAAAAGAAAACAATAAGCTTCTTCGTCTTCTTGAGATGGCTTTCGTTATTCCTTTTCCCCTCCAATAAACTTTTCTTCCGTCGGTTGTCGTCGTCTTCTTCCCACTTTTCTGTGTTTTTTTTTGTTCGCTTTCCTCGTCTTCCGTATCGATTTTTCAAATGGTTTTGACTGAAAAGTTTCGAAATGAGAAGTTGTAGAAGTTATCATCAAAATAGGAACTAAATGTGTAATTGACGTCAAAAAATAAATAATATTGTTAGAGTTAATTTATTTATCATTTTCTAAATGGTTATGAAACATTTTCCCGGTATTTTTTGTTAAAGCCTAGGTTTTTCAAAATTTTCAGCGAATTTTTGATAATTTTTACTTACTTACTTCGAGACTATTAATAGTCGATGCTGAAAATATTGGGAGCAGTGCTTAAAATATTTTTTACGATTTTCGTCCCAAAAATGCTTTTAAAATTCTCTAATCATCTTCAGAATTGAATTTACAACATTCGTGAACCAAAAAATTCAATTTCCGTCAAAAATTTTCTGAAAATTTTGAAATGGGCTGAGCTTATGCGAAAAACGCCGCATAATCGCGAACAACCAGTTACATAATTCAAAATTGTCATTGGGAAATCATACATTTTTAAAATCGAAAAATTCGAATAACGACGTTTTCAAGGAAAGGGAGGCCTAGAAACCCAAATTTTCACATTTTCACGGACTAATTTTCGTCGAAAATGTGAATATTAGTTTTTTTCAATTTTTTATTCATCCTAATCTAATTTTTAAGCTCTCCGGAGCTTAAAATTTTAAAATTAGTTAAAAATTATTGACAACTTAAAAATTTTGGATCATTCATTTTCTACTAAAAGACCGCAGCGCAGCCGCTCGCAGGCAAAAATAGCATGACTTTGTGAGAGACTTAGATTTTCTGGGTAGATCAAAACCAACTTGAATGATCAGGAATATTTGAGTTGGCAATAGTTATACAGTAAGAAATTGCGCTCTATCGAAATTCTACAGTATTTAAAGGAACATACCAAAGCAAGGTTTACCAAAGTAAGGAAATAAGTTTAAAAATTCGTTTTTTTTTTCATTTTTATTCATTTTCCCATTTTCATTAACTTTTAATAATTAAAATAAATTTTAAAATATTTTCTCTCTTATTTTTTTAACTTTAATTTGAGAATTATTGAACTACAGTATTTTAAGGGACATAACGTTCTCCGTAAGTAGTGCAATTATTTATTTTTAGCAATTTTTATCCTTCAAAATAAATTTTAACATTTTATCGCTTAATCTATATTTTCTTAATCGATATTTTCAACAAGTTTTTTTTCCAGTTCCAACCGTCGATTCGTTTCACTCATTGTTTTCTGGTGATGACCTCAACAAAGATCTCATTCAAGAAATCAGGGCAAAATGAAGGTAAGTTCCGAGAAAAACTCGCCTCCTTTTATAGACAAAAATTTTGCCAAATCTAGAGTTTTAAAGAATCCCAAGGGGACGGAGGAGAAGAAGAAGACGAGACAACGATTCTGAATAGTGAGAAACCGAGGGTGAGTCTTGTTTTTATTTATTTATTTTGTTTTTTTTTTGGGATTTTTTGAAGAAAGATAATTAAAAAGTGTGGGAGACTTTTTTTCTCAAAAAATCCAATATAAGAATTTCGATGAAAACTGCTTTATTGATATTTTTCGAAAAAAATATCGATTTTTCAAAAAAAAAAATGGAAATTAAATTTTTTTTTGGTTTTTGGTTTTTTCATTAGTTTTTTTGGAGTAAAATTGAATTTTAAATCAATTTCATAAAATTTAAAATATTAGCACCATTTAAAGTATTTTTAAAACTTATTTTATTGATTTTTTCAGAAAAATATTTTCAAAAATGTTTCGTAATGCTAATTTTTTCTAATAAATGCTTTTTTTGTGGAAAGGTTACAACTTTGTGTATTTTTAAAATTATCTAATAAACGATAATAGCGATACTGTTTTCAGGGAATTATTTTTCGAATCATATTCAGAAAAATTTTAAAAAATGCAAAAAAAAACGAAAAAATTCAAAAAACATTTTTTAGAAAATGTTTCCGACTGAATTTATGTAACAATTGTAATGAAAAAAATTGCATTAGTGTTTCCTATGGCTTAAAAAATTATTTTCAGAAGAAAACTTCAAAAATTCGAATAAAATTAAGACTTTTTATCGATTTTTCAAAAAAAAAAGTTTTTTTTGAATTTTTATTTTTTGACACTTTCAGCATTGGGCTTCTTGCCATTTTGTTGCAAGATATAGAAAATCGATAACTCTATATTTTTTAAAAGAGTTTTTCGGACACAGAATTTGTGAAAATCGCAAATTATCGATTTTAAAAAACGCTTGTCTAGATTTTAAAAAAATCCCCAATTTTAGCTTAGAAGTTTGGTTCCGGGTGGAAATTTTTGGCTTTTGATAGTTTTTTTCGGAAAATATATTTTTTGAGGGCTATAATTTGCAAAAAAATTCGAAAAACGCTTTTTTTTCCATTTTGTGCCCATTTTTAAACTGGATTTTTTTTTCAAATTTCGGAAAAAGGATGTTAAAAGGGCCTAAATGTACTAAAAATTAATGAATTTTTTCAAAAATTATGGAAAAATATCATATTTCTATTTTTTTTGGGGTTTTTTGATATTGAATTAAAAAATTTGATATGAAATGGAAAAGTGAATGTTTCTCCATAAAATGAAATGAAATTGGTAGTCTAAAGGCTTTAAATCGAAAAAAACCAGAAATGACCGATTTTTTCAGGAAACAATGAGTCAAACATTCGTCATAAGACCGGATAATGAGCCAAAAGAGATCCCATTGACACAAAGAACACCGGCGGCGGCGACAAGTTCAACAAACGCTGCTGCCTCCTCAAGCGGGGGTACAATTGGTGTCGGAAATGCTGGAAATTATAGTTCTCGAGAGCCACAGTCACAAATGAAGGAGAAGCTGGGGCATAGACGGATTGATGAGCAAGGAGAGGTTGATTTTTTGGAAAATTCGAATTTTAACTAATTATTTTTCGTCGTTTTCAGGTCAGCTACAAAAAAGTGCCGACGAACGCGTTGATGTCGGCGATTCAGTTAGGAATTGCGAATTCAATAGGTTTTTTTTGATTAAACAAGTTTTTTAAAAAGTTTTTGTTTGTTTTTAGGCAGTCTAGCATCACTTCCGAATCGGGATGTACTTCTTCAGGATTTTGAGAAGGTTGAAATTGTGGCATTTCCGGCGTATGTTTTTTGGGATTTTTAACCGAAAAATGCTGTTTTTTGTCCTAAGTTGTGTAAAAAGTTGTTTTTCGTCCTAAAGAAGGGATCTACGGAGATACTGTAGAATCAAACCTATTCCAAACGCGCTCTACTGACAAACGTCGATTTTTTGGGGTGTTCCGGTGCACGGACAAAAAAATTTTTTTTCATAATTCGTCCAATAGATACCAAAAATTCATTTATGACTCAAAAATAATATTTTTAATACGTACGGACACGGAAAAGGCCATACAAACTTGCGAAAACAGTGGTGCGCGTTTGGAATCGACTTGAACGAACAGTAATAAATGTACCTTAAATGAAAATAGACTTGAAAAATAAGCAAGCAGTTTTAAAAATTTATTTTGAGTGATAAAAAATGAATAAAAATGGAAAAATGGGGTATTTTTAAGCCTTCCTTGTGAAATTCGATTTTTTCGACTTAAAAATTCTATTTTGGAGCTTTCTCAATGACAATTTTGAATTTTTTTACTGGTTGCTCTAGGGTACGGTGTTTTTTTTACACAAGCTGCGCTCATTTTCAAAGTTTTCAATTTTAATGTAATTTTTTCGGCGAGATTTTGAAAATCGATAATTTTTGTTGAAATTTTTGAAAAATCTAGGCTTTACAAAAAAAAACGAATATCGTAAAATATGTTTTTATGCAAAAATAAATAACTAATTTAATAACTAGTCGAACATATACATTTCCGAAGAAAGTTAGTCCGCGAAATTTGGGTTTCTAGGCCGCGTAGAGTATTTTGGCCTAGGAACCCAAATTTTCATGCAAAAAACCCCTTAAAATCACAATTTTCTTTCAGTGCCGGCTCCGCGACCACTCCATCCCATTCATTCGGTGACTTCCGCTTCAGAACCTATGCACCAATTGCGTTTCGATATTTTCGAAGTCTTTTTAGCATCAAAGCGGCGGATTTTTTGGTATTTTTTTGATGAAATTTCAAAAAAGTTTAAAAAATCGTCCCATTTTTAGAAATCAATATGTACAGAACCACTAAAAGAGCTGACGAACGCGGGAGCATCGGGATCGATATTCTACGTCTCGCAAGACGATCAATTCATTATAAAGACTGTTCAGCATAAAGAGGCGGATTTCCTGCAGAAACTGCTACCCGGGTATTATATGAATTTGAACCAGAATCCGAGGACACTGTTGCCGAAATTCTTTGGGCTGTTTTGTTATCAGAGTCTGGGGAAAAATATCCGATTGTTGGTGATGAATAATTTGCTGCCGCAGACGGTCACCATGCATGAGAAGTATGATTTGAAAGGCTCGACGTATAAAAGGATGGCCGGGAAGGGGGAAAGAGCAAAAGTAAGATTGGAAATTTTGATTTTTGAGAAAAATGAGCGATTTTAGGCACATCCAACGCTGAAAGACCTGGATTTTGTGGAGAATCATAAGACGGGGATATTTGTGGATCCTAGTTCGTTGGATGCGTTGATAAAGACGATTAGTAGGGATTGTTTGGTAAGTTTTTTGAAAAAAGTTGTAAAAGGGGAGATCCGCATGTTTAAAGGCAATAAAATTCCGGGTTTTTCTGTTAAAAATAAATTCGAAAAAAATTGTTTAAAAGTTGTTAAAAATCGATTTTTCAAAAAGCTGGACGAATTTGAGTTTCTATTCCCGCGCGTTTTATTGATTTTTCTCACATTTAGGATTTTTATCGATTTTTTAGAATGTTTTTCTGAAAATTATAATGAAAATTTAATAATTATGAAAAAATTAGGATTCCGGCCACTCCCCATTTAATTTAAACATAAATCAATATGAAAATAATTTTTGGGGAATTTCAGGTACTGGAAAGTTTTAAAATTATGGACTATTCTCTTCTAGTTGGAATTCATAATGTGGAATTGAGTTTGAAAGCGAAAGCGGATTTGGAACGGAGCCAGAGAGAGCTGGAGAATGAGAATGGGGCGACGACGAGTCGAGGCTCGAATGGAGGGCATAAGGTAGGAGATTTTTGCGGAAAAAGTTTGGAAAAGCGATAAATTGGAAAAAATAATTGATTTTTTCACAATTTTTATAGGATTTTCAAAATTTTTAAGAAAATTAATTATTACGAATATTTTTAAAGCAAAAATTTAAAAAACGGAATTTTAATTGCTTTTTTCGATATTTCTATTTTTTTGGAAATTTTTTAAAATTTCAAACGAAATTTTTATAAAATTCGATTTTTCAAATACTTTTACACCAAAAAATTGACACGATTTAAAAAAAATTTGAAAAATCGAAAAATTGGAAAAAATGGTTGATTTTTTCACAATTTTTATAGGATTTTCAAAATTTTTAAGAAAATTAATTATTACGAATATTTTTAAAGCAAAAATTTAAAAAACGGAATTTTAATTGCTTTTTTCGATATTTCTATTTTTTTGGAAATTTTTTAAAATTTCAAACGAAATTTTTATAAAATTCGATTTTTCAAATACTTTTACACCAAAAAATTGACACGATTTAAAAAAAATTTGAAAAATCGAAAAATTGGAAAAAATGGTTGATTTTTTCACAATTTTTATAGGATTTTCAAAATTTTTAAGAAAATTAATTATTACGAATATTTTTAAAGCAAATAATTGAAAAAAAAGGAATTTTAAATTTTTATAATATTCATTTTTCGAACATTTTTAAGACAATAAATTGAAAAAAAGAGGTTTTAATTGTTTTTTGGTCAATTTTGATAGGATTTTCAAAATTTTAAGGAAAATTTAGATGTTACGAATGTTTTTAAGGCAAAAAAATTGAAAAAAGGGAATTTTGATTGTTTTTTGGTCAATTTTAAAAAAGTTTGACAGAATTTTTTATAAAAATCAATTTTTTTTTTGAATTTTTATAAAATTCGATTTTTCGAATATTTTTATACCAAAAATTGACACGATTTTTTAAAATTTTTCGCATTTTTTTAAATTTGAAACGTTTTGTCAAACCTTTGACCAAATCCTTAAGTGTTGAGAAAAATTGTTTAAATAATAGATATTTTCACAATTTTTATAGGAATTTCAAAATTTTAAAGAAAATTAAGATATTACGAATGTTTTTAATGCAAAAAAAATTAGAAAAAATGGAATTTTAAATTTTTTTCGAAATTTTTAACGAAATTTTTAGAAAATACGAATTTTCGAATATTTTTATACAAAAAAATTGATTTTGAAAATGAATTTTGACATTTTTCAGGCATTACAAGAGAAATTCTCGGTTTGGGACGCTGGCGATGCGGATATAATGCATGGTGGTGTACCGGCGAGAAATGCGAACGGCGATCGACTGGTTTTGTATTTAGGTAACTTTTTCTCATGAGAAATCTAACAAAAATCGATATTTTTGAAGGTATCATTGATATATTACAAAATTATCGGCTTTTGAAGAAAATGGAGCACACGTGGAAGGCGATTCTACATGATGGGGTAAGTTTTTTTGAGAAAATCGATATTTTTATGAAAAAAATATATAAAACGCTTTAGGATACCATTTCTGTGCATAATCCGAATTTCTATGCATCGAGATTTTTGTCATTCATGTCGGAGAAGGTTTTTAAAAGAGGAACAGGTATTTTTGCAAACGAATTTATTGATTTTTTCCATGTTATTATGATAATGAAATGTTACGTTAAATGTCCCTAGAAAATGAGAACGAAACTTTCCTATGAATTGCAATTTTTATCGATTTTTTATATTTATTTTTCAATTGCTTGAACCCAGGAAAATTTGGAATGGAAAGGAAATGCATTATGATCCTATCTCTCCCCTTATATAACCTTTGTCAGATACCTATGCTTTTTTTTTGAGGAAAAAATGGTAAAATTGGGGTTTTTAAGAGAAAATGTTGATTATTGATTGATTTTTGTAGAGATTTGATTTTGGGGAGATTTTCTGATTTTTTTTTAAAAATATTGATTTTTTTAATAGAAATTTAAGATACATTTTTTAAGCAAAAAAAAATTGGGATTATCGATTTTTAGCACACAATTCATCAAATTGGTGCAAATTAGGTATTGTCAAGATAATAATTTCTGGCCGCTCGTTTTGCGGAGTGTCGTTGGGAATTTACTCGCAGCGCGACCGCAACGCGCTCAAATTCAAATTTCTCAGTTGGTCTTGCGCGTAGCGGTCGCGTTGCGAGTAAATTCCCAACGACACTCCGCAAAACGAGCGGCCAGAAATGTTTATCTTGACAATACCCATCCACATTTTTAAAAAATTATCGATTTTTTCGGAAATTTCGAAAAAAAAAATTTAAAATGAAAATTTTTACACAAAATTCGTTAAATTTGCTCATTTAGTGCAAATTAGGTACCCACCAATATCAAAATTTGAAAAAAAATTCGGAAGTTATCGATTTTTCGAAATTTTCGGAAAAAAAAACAAAAATGTGATTCTTAAAACATTTTTTCACACAATTCGATAAATTGGCCCGTTTAGTGCAAATTAGGTACCCATCCACAGCAAAAATTTGAAAAAAAAACCCATTTCTTTTCAGATTATCGATTTTTTGGATTTAAAAAAAATATGCACACAATTTATTTAATTGCCCAATTAATGCTAATTAGGTAGCTACCTATATCAAAAATTGAAAACATTCTGAAAAATTATCGATTTTTTCGAAATTTTCGCAAAAAAATTTAAATTTTGTGCATAAAATCCGTAATTTTCTGTGGGTACTTAATATACCCACGTGGGAAGACAAATTGAGGGTATTGGGTACCTAATCAGCACAATAAGCGAGAAAATAGTGAAAAATCCTTTTTTTTTTTAAATTTTCTATAAAAATACTGACATTTTTTGAATTTTGTGAATTTAAACCCCCAATCCCCTTAACATAATTAACCTCTTGATTTTTATTGATTTTTTTTGAAAAAAATTCCTAACATTCTCCGAAATTCTCCCCCCAACGTGTCTCGATTGCCGAATTAACACTTACAGCCGACGAAAAACGAAGTGCCAAATTTCGTACTTTGGTGCACAGTTATCTGGGTGAATTCTTTTATTTTTCTGTATTATTGATTGATTTTGTAATAATTTTGGTTCCTCTTTATTTTTTCGTATTTTACTAATCCTAACAGAAGAAAAAAAACCAACAAATTTGATATATTTTTAAAATATTTCAATTTTTTTCCTACCCCTACCTTCTTCTAAGTAGTCTCGTGGTTGTGATTTGTTGTTTATTGATTGATTTAATGGGAAAATTGTGCTGACCTTTTATTTTTTGGAAGAATCCCCTCCCCCCTCTTCTTAGCATGAAAATCTGCTTTAGTATGGTGAATTAATGGATTTTTTTCCGAAAGCGAAACATTTTGGTTTTAGAAGCTTCTTTAAGGGACGAAATTTTGGATTTAAAAGAAAAAAGGAAATTCGAAAATTTTCAGCATTGAAACAATCGCCGTCGAGGAAGAGAACAGGGCTGAAAAATATGGGTGGAAGTAATGAGGAGGATCAGACGATTATAAGTGGGAATAATATTTATTTGGCACAACAGCAGCAGCAAAGGGTCGAATCGACAAGGCAGCATAAGGAGTCGGGATCGGAAGGGGGGAATTTTGGATCGCAGACCGCTCGCGAATCGACAAGGTTGTATAATTCGCAGAATACTGGGGATGAACGAGGGGGTGAGATATTTAGAAATTTTTTGTGGAACCTTAAGTTTAAGAACCTGAAAATTAGAGAACCCTGTCTTTAAGTGCCTTAAAATGGTGAAACCCTATCTTTTAAAGCCTGAAAATAGTTGAACCCCATCTTTAAAACCCTGAAAATAGTGGAACCCTATCTTTAAAAGACTTAAAATTGTGGAACCCTATCTTTAAAAGCCTGAAAATAGTGGAACCCTATCTTTAAGTGCTTAAAATGGTGGAACCCTACCATTAAGAACCTGAAAATAGGGGAACCGTGTCTTTAAGGGCCTGAAAATGGTGGAACCCTATCTTTAAGATGTAGATTTTATTCAGGAATTTATTTAGTCCCCCACCAAATTGAAAATTGCCCAAATTTTATAAATTAGTTCACTATAAGCCCGATATCAAATTTCTGAAAGTTCGATTAATTATAATACCGAGTTATGGATCGCCAAATTTCGCAAAATTGATGTTTTTTCGATATTTTGACGAATTATAACGTAATCGAAACCAGTGTTCCTATTTGGATCGAGTTTTGGATCAGATCTGGATAAAATAAATTTCTGAATAAATTTTATATCCTCTTAAAGGCAGTGCCTCACTTTGTAATTCAGGTCCCTACCTTTTAGTATTAAACCCGTATAGTTAATTATAATTACCTATTTTCATCTCATAGGCAATTAACGCAAACTTTGAACCATTTTCAGGCACTTAAAGAACTTAAAGAAAGGGTACCACTTATGAATGTTGAGAAACAAAGAGTTTAAAAAAAAAGTACCTTTAACGAATTTTTTGATTTTACAAAATTGAAAAATTGATTATTGTTTCCAGCAGTATCAGCCCGTGACGTTCACCCAATCATGCCATCAAGCGGAGGACTAATAAGTCGTGTGCCAATCAGAAGGTCATATAGAGAAGGTGGACCGGCGGCGAGTGTAGAGAAACAAGAGAAAAAGGTACCTAGAGTTTTTTAAAAAGAAAACCGAATTTTTAAAAATAAAATCCTTATTTTTGCAGGTTGAACGCTTGTTCGCGCCAAGCGCACGAACCGCCGAAGAACAAGAGCCGCTTAAAGAGAAAAGCGAAGAGTTTTATGATGATGATGATATTGAAGAAATTGTGAGTGGTGAAGGGAATTAGGGGGATTTGTGGTGCCACACACCTCTCGAACTATTCTATTTTTCATCCTATTCTCTATCCGGTTATTATAGGTACTTTTATCATACATATTATATATTCATGTTGTATTCGATTAGATTTGTAGACGTTGTTTTATGGTTGTGATAGTGTTTATATGTAGAAGTGCGAAAAAATTGGGATTTTTTATTTTTTTAAAGAAAATTGCGAAAATTTTTAGTTAAAATTGGGTTTTGAATCGAATTTTGGAAATTTTGAAAATTGAAAAATTACTTTAGATTTAAAAATTAAATTTGAAAAAGCGGGATGTCCCGGAATAAAGGGGAAATATTTTGGAAAAGTGATTTTTTGAAAAAATGGTTTTTAATAAAGGGGTTTTTTGATTTAATTTGATTTTTCGAATAATAAACTGAATTTTTGGAATAAATTTATACCAAAAATTGAAAATAAAACGGGATATTTACTTTTTTCGAAATTTGAATGAAAATTAGATTGTTTGAACATTTTTATAATATAAAATTGAAAAAAAAACGGGATTTTAAGATTTTTTCGAAATTGTCTGTTTTTTCTGAAAATTTTGACAAAGATTTATTATTTTTTATGAAAATTTGATTTTTCGACCCTTTTCATACTAAAAAATTGAAAAACCGGTATTTTTTGCGAAATTTTATGGAAGTTTATTTTTTTTGAACATTTTTTTACTAAAAAATTGAAAAAAAAGCGGGAATTAAAAATTTTTGAAACCGTTTTAATTTCTGGATATATTTCACCTAATTTTCACAAAAAATAGCTTTTTAAAGGTTTTCGGGACCTCCCGCATTTCCTTTTTGTCTTAGCCGTTTGTCTTGTTCATTATTACTTATCCTTTGTTCCGGTTTTTGTTTTATTAAGTTTTTTCAAAGTCTAACACAAAAATTAATTTTTTTTTCAACAATTCTTCAAAAAAAATCCAAAATCGTTATTTTTTGCAGACTCGATTATAATAATTCAAATGCGGGGAAACTAAGACTAAAATGGGTAATTTGAAAGAGAATTACATAGATTTGCAACAACAACACACAAAAAAAAGGATTCCATTTTGTTTTCTGCTCCATTTACAACCAGTATTCTTTCGATTTTCAACGACTTTTTGAGGTGGTTTTAGAACGAATTTTTAGGTGGGTTTTGGTTTGGACTTTTCGAAATTCTAGGCATTAATTGAAGTTTTTAGAAACTAACAAAATAATGGTCGAAAAAATGCAATTTGGGTTTCTAGGCCATATAATTTAAGAAAAATCTGAAAATGAAATTTTTTGGCATTTTTTAAAGAATTTTGAAAACCAGAAGAACCTTAACTTTACAAGTTCAAAAATATATTTTCAAATTATTTTTAAAAAAATAGAGATTCTAGGGATTAAGGGGCAGCAAAACTGGGTTTTTAGAGCTCGGTTGAAAAAGATCACATTTTTGGATTTTTTTTTCAGTTTTTTGGTCAGTTTTTCGATTAATTTTTGGGTTTTGAAATTTTGAATAGATTTCCTGGCATTTTCTAACGAAAATATTCATTTTTGAGAGTACTTTCGGTTTATTCAAACGAAAACTGCGGTCTAGTGAAACTACCGTATTCATTAAAGGGACAAAACAATTTTTTTAAAAATTGTTAGGAAAATTCGAATAATTTGATTAATAAGATTATTCGAAAATTTTAATTATAAAAGCTGTTCTGTCCCTTTAAAAATGGTAGAATTTATAATTGGAAAATATATTTTTGGGACTTTAAAAAAAATGTAAATTATTAATCAAAATTCGAATTTTCCAAAATGAATACTGTAGTTTCACTAGACCGCAGTTTTCTTTTGAATAAATCGACAGTACTCTCAAAAATGAATATTTTTGTTAGTAAATTCCAGAAAATCGATTCACAATTTCAAAGAGCAAAAAAATAAAAGAAGAACTGACCAAAAAACTGAAAAAAAAGCCAATAAAATGTGCTCTTTTTGAACTGAGCTCTAAAAAATCAGTTTTTGTTGCTCGTTAATCCCTAGAATTTCTTAGTTTTAAACAATTTGAAAATATATTTTCGAACTTTTAAACTTAAGGTTCTTGTGGTTTTCAAAATTCTAAAAAAATGCCAAAAATTTCATTTTCAACTTTTTTAAAAATTATATGGCCTAGAAACCCGAATTGCAATTTTTCGGCCATGTTTTTGTGAGTTTCTAAAAACTTTAATTAATGAATCTTGCCTGGAAATTATAATTTTTAAAAAATTATTTTTTTGCAGATAGCTTCTCAACTCGCCCAATGCTTCGATTTTTCTCTAATTCTCCAATTTTCTTATGCTCTCTTTTTTAAAAATCTTTTTTGCCGTTAATTTGTTAAAGTAGTCCTAAAAATATTTGTTTTTTTTTAAATTTTCTGCCAAAAAAATGCTTTCTTAATTTCTTGTTTAGTCATCTCACTCGAACCGCCCATTATTCATTTTGTGTTAAAACGGTGATTTTTTTTTGAACAAAATATTTTTTTCCCCGATTTTTTTTCGATTTCCTCGCTCCACCCCTTCCCCCGAGTTGTGATTTGTTTTCCTAATGTTTAGGACATAACTAACAGTTTTTTTTGAGTTAAAATTTGGCCAAATAATTTATTGATTTTTTTTGAGGAAAATTTTACTTTTATTGTGATTTTTTTTTCAGAATTTTAGGTCTTTAATTGTTCGAAGAAGTCTCGATTTTTTATTAGGAAAACACACCATGAAAATTTCACTAATTGCTTGTACTTAATTATTTAATTAAAATTAGGATCTTTTGAAAAAAAAAAGAAGAAGAACACACACGTTTTTTCTGTCATTATGATGATTTTTTTTTGAATATAAACTAAATTTTCATTTTACACAAAAATGTATTGTTTTGTTGTGTTGTGAAAAAATCGATGGTAATATTTTATTTTGAAAAAAAAGTTTTAAAAAAATCAATAAATTATGAAGAATGAGCGTTGACAAGCCGAGTAATCCGCAGTTTTTGGCACTTTGGCAGAATTCGGAAAATCGATCGAATTTGGAAGGGAAGAGGGCGGATTTAGGAGCACAGGGAGCGGTTTTGAGGTGAATTTCTTTTCGGGGATTTGCGGCAATTTTTTGAATTTTTGAAAAATTTATAAAAATGGCTATTTTTGTTATTTTCAGAATTTTAGAAGTCTGAAAAGTTGTAGAAGACTTTAATGGTTTTCAATTTTTGTTTTTCAATTGCCCAGTTTTCAAATGTTTCTCACAATTCTCAATTAATTTTCATTAATTTTCCAGCTTAAAAAAATCGATAAGGCTGAATAAATTTAATTTGGGGTTCTAGGCCATATAAGGAAAAATCACACGGATATCCTTGTACGGCCTAGAAACCCAAATTAAATTTATTCAGCCGTATCCATTTTTTTAACCTGGAAAATTAATGACAATTAATTTTGAGAATTGTGAGAAACATTTGAAAACTGGGCATTTGAAACAATTTTTGGAAAAAAATGGAAAAAGCAGTAATGTTTCTAAAACGTGGGTTAAAAAATCAAGAAGTCATTGGTTGAACAAACATTGTATTATTCTATTATCAACACAATTATTCTTGATCATTGCGTTCGGAAGGCTGCGCAACCTCACAGCCGCTCCGCAAGCACGCGACGCGGCTGCCGACACACACACACTGGAAAATTTGAAAAATTCATTTTCCCGCCGATTTCAGTGTGTGTGAGTGTCGACAGCCGTGTCGCATGCGTGCGGAGCGGCTGTGAGGTTGAGCAGCCTTCCGAACGCAATGATCAAGAATAATTGAGTTGACAATAACAGTTTTTAAAATCAAAATTCGTTTTTTGGAAAGAAAATCCGGAAATACACGAATTTTTGCAAACATTTCAAAAATTCTGACCGGAATTTCAGAATTTTTACGAAAGTTTGATTTTTCGGAGATTTTTAAAACAAGAATTTGAAAAAAAAGGGATTTGTAATTGTTTTTTTGAATTTTGACCGAAATTTCGGATTTTTTAAAGCATTTTAAATGTAAAACACAAAAAAAAAGGATTTAACATTTTATTTTAACAATTTTGACTGAAATTTCAGATTAAAAAATATATTTAGATTTTCGGAAAACTTCAAGGTTTTTTTTTCAAAATTCCTCTTCAATTTTTATCTGAAAAATTGAAAAATTGCAGCATTTTTTAAAATTTCGCGAAATTTAGATAATTTTCAGAAAATTGCAATGTTTTGCTTTCAAAATGCACATTTTTCAAATAAAATACAGAAATTTGCGGCCATTGTTTGATCGTTTTCTAAAATTTCCACGTTTCTCCAAAAATTTCGAAATTTCCAGAGGCCCAGCACTCGAATCAACAAGATCAACACTCTGGACAAACTTCTCATCACTTTCCTCATCAGATCAAGCACAATTAATGAGTCGATTGTCGAATAATTGGCCATTTTCGACGGAACGAAGGGCATTGACGTGGCCGGTTCATGCCGGACTTTTTACCAATTGTGTTACTTCAGCTCTTATTGGTATATTTCTAAAAAATGTTGTTTTAAATAATTTTTTTCTAGCAACAAAAATCAATTCTGACATGTTTTTGTACAATACAAAGACCTCATTTTTGGAGTCGGTTAGAAAGTGCCCAAAATCGCCATTTGTATTCGGAATTTATTCGTCAGGAGTTACTTATTATGTTCTTTATCAGGTAAAAACGGAAATTAAGCGTTTTCGCTTAATTTGTAGACAAAATTCTATTTTAGACATATTTCAGATGCTCATCACGCCAAAAGTGTTCAGCGAATTGACGCCATGTCCATCTTGTCTTGTGATAAATAGTATTGCCATTGGTCTGACGACAGGAATCGCGATTCCAATGCTGGCGACACCTTATTTGGCGCATTATGTGGTTTGTGAATTTTGTGGGACATTCTCTTTAACAAAATGAACTGGAACGATTAAAATAGGCTTAAATTAGGTTTAAATAGGCTTAAATTAGGCTTAAATTATACTTACATTGGCTTAAATTAGGTTTAAATAGGCTTAAATTAGGCTTAAATAGGCTTAAATTATACTTACATTGGCTTAAATTAGGTTTGAATAGGCTTAAAATAGGCTTAAATTAAGAATAAATTAGGCTTAAATTAGGTTTAAATAGGCTTAAATTAGGCTTAAAATAGGCTTAAATTAGGCTTAAATCAGGCTTAAATTAGACTTTAAATAGGCATTATTAGGCTTAAATTAGACTTAAAATAGGCTTAAATAAGGCTTAAACAGGCTTAAAATAGGCTCAAAATAGGCTTAAAATAGGCTTAAACTAAGCTTTAAAAAACGAGTATTCCTTTTAAAAATATCCTCTTTTTCAGCTAATCAACCGGGAAACAAGCAGCCGATACCCGATGGTGAAAAACCTTCTGGAATTCCTGACACTTGGCTGGGAAGGAAGTAAACCGGCTCGGCCGATATTGTCAGCAATGATCGCTGTTCAAATGGTTGTATCATTTGCATCAATGTACGCGGTGCTGTGGGGAAGGGAGCGAATGTTCAACACGCTGGAATATGATTCGGAGCTCGCGAAGACGTTGATCACTGAAGCGCACTCGACGAACTCGCTGAAGACGAAGGTTTTGGACTTTTTGCGAAAGGTTCCGTTTGTTGCGAGTGTTTTGGAGGAGGCGCCGGAGAAGGAACGGGTTTTGTAGGATTGTTTTTGAGGTGGGTAGGGAAGGGGAATGAAATTGGACTGGCATTTTTTTCTAATTTTAATTGGGACCTTTGAAAAAATATGAATTTTGAAAGCAAAACCTTGAAATTTGCTGATAATTATCTAAATTTCGCGAAATATGAAAACTTTAAAAAAAAGTTTTTAATCTGAAATTTCGAGTATACAACTAAATAAAAAAAAATTGGGAGTATACAACTCATATCAGGGCCACTTGTATCGAACTGTAAATCGTGAATTAAGCGCGAGTGCTAAATATTCGTAATTTGTCCTAAATTTTTGTATAATTACTTTCTTTTAACGAGTTCTAGCTCATTTGAAGCGCTCTAAAATTGTTGCGTTTTTAGAATTTTTTTTCGAAATTCCAACTTTGAAAAAAATTGATTCTGAGCCAAATTGCAGCTTTTCACAGTTCGAGTTTTTTAAAACAATTTTCGATTTTTTTTGCTCGAGAAAGCGTGCCCGCTTTAATTTATAATTTTTCTTCAAACTCGTACTTAGATTGTTTTGTAGTTCTCGTGGAATATTTCTAGAATTTATTTAAGCGCGAAAAAAGCGCTCACGCTTCAATTTCCCTCTTTTCTTAAAATCCGTAATTAAATTGTTTTGTACTTCTCGTGAAATATTTTTAGCATTTATTTAAGCGTGAACCAAGCGTTTCCGCTTTAATTTACGATTTTTCTTTAAATTCGTAATTAATTAATTTTGTAGAATATTCCGAGTTTTCATTTAAGCGTGAAACAAGCGTCTCCGCTTAAATTTCCCTCTTTTCTTGAAATTCTTAATTTAATAGTTTTGTAGTTCTCGTGGATTATTGCTCAATTTTGAAGACTTTATTTAAGCGTGAAAAAAGCGAAAACGCGAGAATTTTGAAGGGATCCCTCAACCAGCCAGTCAGCTTTTCCCTCCCAATCCACTTTATGATCCTTTTGTTATCTTTTTGTTGTAAGTTAGGTCGTTATTAGTTTTTAGGTTTGTTTCCAGACTTTTCTTGTTATTTATAATAATATATATTTTTTTCAAAGTGCATATATATATCTACAACATTTTATTCGAATAGCTCTTTTTTTTGCTTTCTTTTCAACAAACAAGTGTTTTTATACAGAAATATAGACACAATAATCAAATCTGAATATATATAAGGGCATCCCGTCGGCTAATTAGAGACAGAAATGGAAACAAAACTCGGATATATATGTTTTTAACAAGGTACCAGTTCATTTTTAGAATTCAACAAGTATGATGCTGGACCTATCAGTTTTAGAGAGAGAGAAAGGGGGGTGAGGGGGAAGGCGACATAACAAAACCGGGCTTCTTTTTTTGTTGTTGTAGTGAAATATAAATAATTTTTTTGGAAAACGTTTTTTTTTCGAAAAGGAGCGTACCGTACCCGCGGTGCGCGCCATTTTTTATAAAGTGGAAACCCAATATAGTAAGAAGAAGAGAAAATCAATGTGTTTTTGAACCGGTAGAGAAATAGAATGGGTTTCCGTAACATACAATAGGTTTTTTTGGGTGAGGGGGAATAAAAATTTTGAAACAAAAAAAATAGGATAAGCTAGGAATGTTTTCTGGAAGAAGACTATATTTACACTAGAAAATACCGAAGGATTTTTTCCCTGAAGCATGGAGGAATAGGTTTAAAGGGAGTGGGGGGCATCAAATAACTGGGATCCATTTGTTCGCGTCGGCTGGCAAGTAGAACAGGGTGGTGCGTGGTGGTGAGGTGGTGCCGCTTAGGGTTGGTGGCGAGTAGCATTGGAGAGAGATCTGGAAATTTTTTTTTACAAAAAAAAAGTTGAAAATAAAAAAAAAATGTTAACTCGAAAAAAAATTTGCAATAATGACTCCATGGACAAAATATACATATATAGAGTGAAAGAAAATTTAATTCTCTATCGACTGGTACTAAGAAAAATATTTTTGGGCCAAAAATGACCGAGGTACACCAAAAAATGTAAAGCCTATTATCTTGGCCTAAGAAAGTTAGTCCCCATCTCTATTTTTGGTTTTTCAGGCCATATTTGATTTTTTAGGCCATTTCTGTTTTCTGGCTTTTGGTGTACGTTTTTCTGTTTAATTTTTAAAAAATGGTCTAGAAAATTAATGACCTAGGAAACCAAATGGGGGAGGGGGACTAACTTTTTCGGCCGGTTTTGTGTTTTTTGGCGTAACTCGGCCATTGTTGGCCTAAAAATATTTTTCTTGGTACCATTCGATAGAGAATCAAATTTTCTTTTATTCCAGATATATGTATCTATTTCGTTCACCGCGCCATTTTTCAAAAAATCGTTGGAATAGAAGTAACCGATTTTTTTTTCAAAATTGGAATAATTACACATTTTTGATTTTTAAAATTTTTTTTTAATTATGAAGAAAACTAAATTTCCCGATATGAATTTTCAATATATTAAAATCGGGGGGGGGGGGGAATTTCCGTTAAACTGAATTTTTCAAAATTTTTTAAAGCAAATTTTGAAACTGGAATTTTTTTGTCTCAAAATAATTGAAATTTTCAATTTTCATTTCTTAAGGGAATCTAAAAAATTGCAGCTTTTCGAAATTTTAATCTCGATACATTTTCGAATAAGTTGAATAAGACGCTAAAAATCCAAAAATCCAGATTTTCATCTTCAAAATGCACCAAAATTCATAGAAATCGAGAGATTTTTCAAAAAGTTATGGCTATTTGAAATTTGGATTCAAAAATTTTAAGAATTTTAATATAAATTTTAAAAAATTTTAAATATCCCCCACTTTTCCAGAATTTTCAAAAAATGCTAGAAAATTATAAGTTTCGAGATCAGTTTCAATGATCTTTCAAAAAATTTGAGGTTCGAAAGATCAGGTAAATATTGAGGACAGACAAAAAAATCATTAGTCATTAATGATTTTTCGCGCAATGTTAAATCAAACAAATTTTGTGCAAAAAAAAAAGATAAATGATCATTGAACAGAACTGTCAAAACTAAATAGGATCTTGGCAGCATTTTTTCCAAAAAAAATTTTCAAAAAAAGTTTTTTTCAACTTACTTGAAAAGCGAGTCGATCAATCATGTTAAGAGTCATTTGTCGTTCATGTTGCATCAAGCATACGGTGCTCTCGTTTATCACTTTGTACAATAACATCAGGAAATCATATTTTGCTTGGCCGGTTGCCAATAATGAAGAGGTTGTGGCTTGCGAGGTGGACGCTTCGGAGTCGGTGTCCGAGCCGGAGGAGCTCCACTGGAAACAATAGATTTTTTTAATATTGAGAAAGGAAATCCTATTAAGCCCAATAAGTGCAATAGACTTCGTATTCTATTCCTATCTGTTTTAAAAATTTTCCAAAACAACCTAGAAGCCGAGAGCTTCAAAGAAATGGTCTAGAAAAAGTTGGCCTAACTTTTTTACATGAGCTTTTTGTTCGTTTTATTAGTAATATTTATGGAGAATACTAGAATTAGTTAATTTTAATTAATTGTTTCGAAGTTTTTTTTTGGATTTGCAACGTAATTATGCCCGCGGACTAGTTTTTGCAACTTTCCTAGGCCATTGTTTTGAAGTGAGTTTTCTCAGCTTCGAGGTGGTTTTAGAAAATTTCGAAAACAGATTTAGAATGAGAATAAGGTCTATTTTAAACCCGTAAAGGATTCTTTTAAATATTGCTTACCTGGTCAGAATATCCGTTACCAAAATGAGAGTCGAGATAGTTTCGAAGCTTCTGCTCCTGGCTCAGAATATCAGGAAAATCGATGAAGAATCTAGAGCACATGTATCTCTCGAGTTTTCGACAGATTCCTGGTCTCGCCGCCTTGTATCCTCTTATAATCAAATGACAGTATTTGAGAAGTCCACCGCCGCGAATCTCCTCCGGTTTCGTCGTATCGATGAGACGTTCGTGTAAATGGTTCATCGCCTGATGAACATCGCCGTACATCGACTCGATGGTCACCTTTTTCGTCTCCGGCGAGTAAAAATCGTCGAGAAGCGGATCCAAACAGATTTGGAACGAGTCGACGGAGAACTCGAATTGACGACGCATTTTGTTGACGAATTTTAGTTCGATGCATCGGCCGTAATCGTTGTTTAATGAGAAGAGAGACCAGGTGTCCTGGTCGTTTGAAACCTGTAAAAATATGATTTGTATTTCAAAAAGATTATTTTTGGGTTTAAAATTTCGAAAAATCAAAATTTCTGCTTCAAAATGAGCGTAAAATCGCAAAAATCGGTAGATTTTTCAAAAAGTTATACTATTTTCAAAATTTTGAAAAAAAAAAACAATTTTTTGAAATAGTCATAATTTTCTTGAAAATTTATGAATTTCTTTGATCGTTATTTAAAAGCGGAAAATCTGAACATTTCGAATTATAGCTTTAAAATGAGCCTAAAGTCACAAAGTACCCCCATACCTTTATCATCTTCCGAATATATGCCTCTTTAAGAGTGTCGATGCCGAACTTGTCACGTCCCGCATTCTCGGGCATCATTTCGCGAATCGTTGCGAACACCGCGTCACGTACTCGATCGAAGAAGTTCGACGTGTTCTCCTCGTCCACTTCCATTGGGAAGATCAGGTCCAAATCCGCGTAAGAGAAGTCTTCGGATGAGGCGACGAATGAGGCCGCTCCGCCGTTCAGTTTCACATTTTTTGGGTTTACGTTGAGATCTCTGGAAAAAAGTGTTTTATTTAATACTTTTTTGGTTGGTAAAAAATTTTAAAATTTTAAAGAATAGATTCTTAGAAAAACTAGAATCATAAGAAAAGGTTATTGTACTTCTCGTGGAGTATTAAACAAATATCGCTCATTTTACGTTCACTTGAGCGCTTCCCCCAACAGTTAAGCGTTAATTAAGCGCAGGTGCTTGAATTTTGTCATTTTCACAAAAAATGTAAGATTTTTTAAAGCTCTATTGGTGCACCTTTAAGCGTGTACCAGTAATTTTAAGCGGTAAATAAGCGCGAGACCTCACAATTTGTAATTTTTTCGAAAAAGCTATTTTGATTTGTAATTCTCGTGGAGTATAGAACAAGCCTTGAACTTTCCATGCGCCTTTAAGCGTATACAAGTTATTTTAAGCGTTAATTAAGCGCGACCGATTTTATTTTCGTCATAAAAACTTCTTTTTTAAATATTTTGCTTCCCAAAAAATCTCAACCAACCTCATATTCTGCCTCAAACAAATAATAAGCTTGAGGAGACTTTCAGTAATGGTTGGAAAATTTCCGCGTCCATGAATCTCGACCTTTTCCTGTAGAACCGTTTGAAGTCGTTTCGTCTGTAATTGAGGGTATTTATACAATTATATCCATAATTATCATGTTTTTTTTTGTTCTCCCCGAAATTCTCACAACTTCCTCATTTTTTCTAGCTGATTCTTCGTTTTTTTTTTCGTTGCGTGAGGCAAATGAATGGAATTTGTTATTGTCATTCATTTTCATGCCCTAACATTACAGTACAACAAAATGGCAAAATAGTGGAAGAGTGTTAGAGATAAAGAGACGATATCATATGAGAGAAGGGCTTTTTTGGGGGGGGGGGGACACAAATAAGAATGGTTAGGGAGAAAACGCATTCCATTCTACGTCATCAACATGATCAGAAGCTTCTTCTTCTTCTTTCCCTCATTTTTTAGTGTAAAAAGATAGAATAAAGTGGTTTTTTTCCTTCGTTTTCAGAGAAAAAGGGTGGATAGGGTTGGTATCTTGATGCTTACATTTCTAAAAGTTTGCAAAATCTCCAAAAAAAATTTTTTAATTAAAAATAAAAAATGTTTAATTAAAAATTCTTATTTTTTTTTTCAAAAATACCGTAACCTATTTAAAGGGACATGGTAATTTTATAATATCGTGATGAGACCCTCAAAATATAATTGGGCGTGTCCCTTTAATATTTTTTTCAAATATTAAACAAATTTAATTAATTAAAATATTTTTTTCGAAAATACCCTAACTTATTTAAAGGGACATAGCAATTTGCAATTTCATATTTTCGTGATGAGACCAGCCTCCGAAAATGAGCTTCCCTTCTGTTTTTCAAAAATTCATATTGAACCTCTCTGCATCTTTTCCTAAAAGGGGTCCCTTCAAAAAAAAGCTTCTTCCTTTTCCTTCTAGCCTTTCTTTTTTGCGTGGGCCAGCAAAAAAAAAACTAAAAAAACATACTAGAGAGCCTTAGAAAAAAAAAGTCATGCGCATTTTCTTTAAATGACGTGCCGTAATTGTGGAGTGTCGTATTCCTTGTTTTTTGTTGGAAAAACAAGGGAATTAATCAAATTCGTATTTTTAGAAACTTCTTTTTATTTTTTGGGGTGGGGATGAAAACAAGAAATATATAGTCACCTGTCCTTTTGTCAGCAGGGTGGTTCTTGAAACGAATTGGTCGGCTTCTGGCATTCTGTTTGAGTGTCCGTAGGGAGCGAGCTGGAAAAAAAATATTTGGATTTTTTTTGTTGTTGCTGATAATTTAGTAATTATTGAATAAAAATTTGGAATTTTTCCCCATCTTAAAGGTAATGTATTACTAAATTATTAGTTTTAAAGCAATTGGAAGATGTACAATAAATAATAAACAATTTTTTGAAACCCAATTTTGAAAATAGTGATTTATAACCGACTTAAATTAGCAATTCTAGGAATACTCGGATTTTAAGCAAGGGTTTTTATTTTTTAGAAAATAAAGACCAAAAATTTGAGAAATTCGCCTTTAAAAGCTCATTTTCCAGATTTTCAGCAATTAGGACTTGGATTTTAGGCTTTAGAGCACAAAAAATCGATAAATTAGGGGTAAAAAGTGATTGAAAATACAAATTTTAAAAATACAAATGTTAAAAATACAAATTTTCATGATTTTAAGACATATTAATCTCAAAAATATGTAATTCAATAAAAAATAACCAATTTTCTTGAATTTCAGCATAACAACTTGGATTTTAAGTCGTAGAATGACAAAAAATGTCAAAAACTAGAGGTGAAAGTGATTTTTAAGTGTTTTTTCAGCTTTTTACCATCAAATGTCATATTTTAAGATGTTGGAAAAACAAAAAATGCAAAAATAATGAATCGAGCAAAAACTAGTGATTTATTACAAATTTTTAGGGTTATAAAAACCAATTTTTTCTTGATTTTTAGCATCGAATTTCAAATTTCAAAAATCCACAAAAAAAATTCCAAAAAACCAACCGCTCTCGGAATACATCCCTCATCACAGGAGGTCATCATAGCCCTCCTTCTGCCGTGCATTTTTAGCCCGATAATCCAAAATTTTTTCTCAAAAATTCCGAAGGGTAATATATATATAAACAAAAACTAGTCGAATATTCGGGAATATTCCAGTAAGAGGGAGAGAGAGAATGTATATTTGCCTCGTTCTTCTCCTCCTCCTCCTCTCTTTCAAAAAAAAAGTGGGCGGGGCTTAATTTTCTCTGTGTCTCTTCTTTTTCAAGGAGAGGCTAAATTGAGGAGGAGAAGAAGAAGAAGAAGCCCAAAAGAAGACGTCATTTTTGTTGTGTGTGTGTATGTGTATTTTTTTGTTGCTCGCGATTTCAGATAGCAAAAAAAAACCGAGAGCCAGAGAGAGAGCCCATAGAATTAGCCCTAAGGCTAAGGAATTGAAGAAATAGCGGGGAGGGCGGATGATGATGAAAAAAAAACTGGAAATATATGTAGAATTGCCAATTGCGCAATGGACAAAAAATAGCCATGATGTCACTTTCATTTTTCTGCTCTAGCTTCTGCTATTGCTGCTGCTCATTTTTTGCCTTGAAAAGCAGCAGCGTAGGGAAAAGTGACGTCGCTTCTTCTGCTTCTATTTATAAGTTTCTTTGAAATAATTTCGCGGGTGGGAAATGCAATATATATCTTGAGAAACCAAAACAACAATTAGGAGAGGGGGGGGGGGGGTTCAAAATTGGATGACGTTTTTTTTGGGGGAGGACTTTTCTACTTCTCAACAATGCTAAATTGTTCATTAGTCTCATTAATATCCGTGTTAGGAAATCCGAGGAACAACATTTTCTGAATTCTCGAATCTCAATTGTCGCCGTGTTTGAGAATATCACTCATATTTCGCCGAGGTTTTTGACTCATATTACAAGGAGGGGCTTTCCAAGTATGTTCCCTTTTGTGAATTTCAAGGGGACGCGCTTTGTCCACGCTTAATTAGAGTTAAAATTATGGAAAAGGGCTTAGCTTACGCTTAATTAGTTTGAGGGAGGCACCTCTATTGTCTCTTTAGGATCACTTTTGTGAGCCCACGCTTAATACGCGCTGAACTAACGCTTAATATAAATTTATAGTCAAAAATCCAAAAGTTTCGAAAATTTTGATTCGTTTCATTAAAAAAATGTAGAAAATTCGTAAAAACGTGCACAAAGCTTAATTTCAAGTGTTAGTTACATTTTTTCTCATCAAATACAATTTATCTTTACCAAATTTCCAAAAAAAAGGAGAAAAAATATGAAATTTGGAAAATTTTTGAAATTTCACGCTTAACACGCGCTTAATTTTAGCGGGGCCGCTTAGCACCCGCTTGGAATTTAGCATGTACGCTTAATGCCAGAAAGGTCTAAAACACGTTTTTTTCAGAAATTAAAGCCAATTTTTTTTTAATTTCGAAGAAAAAACAAAAATTTATATTAGAAAGTTAGGGGTTTCCACGGTTTTTCGCTGAAAATCCATTTTTTAAAGGATTAGCAGTTTAAAAAGTTTTAAGAATGTCAAAATGCGCTTATTTTGCTTATTTTTAACTATTGTGCAAAATTAGGGAAAATTCTGATTCATTGGGGGATCCGTTGTTAAGCATGTACTGCTAGGCGTTAATTAAGCGGGTTTGCCTGCCTCTTGTAGTTCTCGTGGATTGTAGAACATCGCATCTATTACACTTCTCTCAATTAAGCGTTAATCTTAATTTCAAGCTAAAAATAAGCGTGAATCTCCAAAAATCCAAATTTTGGCCATTTTGAATGGTTGGTTCTCCTGGACCAGCACGTCATTTTGTTTTTATGATTAACAAGTCATGAGAAGCGAAACGTTTTCTATAAAACCCTGAATAAGGAACTAAAAAAGAAGCAAAATTTTTCAGAGAGCTACAGAATTTTATGAATATTTTATAGTTGGAAAAATCTGGGGGGGGGGGCTAGTAGAATGGTTTATAGTACATCAAAACCCCCATGTGTTCCATTATGGTAATTCGAAAACAAGCCATTTTATAGCTTTTCCTTTTTTTTCCCCACCTGTTTAGACCATACACCAAAACTAGAAGAAAATGGGATGGATAGCTCTCTTTTTTTGAAAAGAGCGAAGATTTCGGGAATTTTAAATTAAGTTTTTTTCGGGTTCTTTTTTTTTTGGAAAAAAATACACAAGAGTTTGGTTTGATGACGTAAGTGAGGAGAAAAAAGGGAATCTAAATGAGTGGGACAACGCAAAAAAATTCAAAAAAAGAAGAGGATTTTTCATTAAAAGGGGGGTTTTTACCCCCCGTTTCAAATGGCAAAAACGTCATTTTTTTCTCAAATGAGCGGTTATGATGAGAATAGACCACCGAGATGGAAAATATGGGTGGCATCATTTTTGAGGGGAAACAAAAAATGCTGAAAATGTGAAGAGAAACGTGTCTAAAGTGGTTACGCTTAACTCGCGCTTAACTCCCGCTTAATGTTTCGCGTGTACGCCAAGTGCTAAAAATGCCAAATAAATTATTTTTCTCAAGTTTTTAGTGTTATTTCAAGCTTTTTCTTCTTAAAAAATATGCAATTTTATTTCAAAAATATGGAGGTATTTAAGTTAGAAAACTCGAAAACTTCGATTTTTCTAAAAATTTAGTGCAATTTTTGAAGTTTCATTTAGAAATGTGCAAAATTTTCGGAAAACCAAATTTGTAACATAATTCTTCACGAAAAATGACTTTCAAACTCCAATTTTAGGTGAAAAATCACAATTTTTGAAAAATCACAATTTTCGCCCAATTCTAATTTTTCACCAAAACGGTCGATTTTGATGAAATTAAGCTTAATCGATAGGAAAAATCTTAAAATTTGAAATCTGCTTAAAAAATTCTTAAAACTGCCAATTTCCGCACGCCACCCTTAACATACGCTTGATACACGCTTAATTTCAACTGTCGACTCTCGTTTATCAAAAATTCTCAAAAAAAATAGCAAAAAATGGAATTTTCAAACTGTTTGGAATTTCACGCTTAACACGCGCTTAATTTCAGCGGGCCCGCTTAGCACTCGCTTAAAGTTTATAATGGGATCCTTAATGCCAGAAAGGTCATCGAATTTCAATTTTTTTTTAATTTTTGAAAAAAAGTTCAAATTTTCCACAAAGTTCAATTTTTTTCGCCGAAAACCTATTTTTTCAAGGATTAGAATTTTTTATAAAAACAAATCTTTAGAAAAAAAATTTGACAGTTTGAAATTTGCCATCCCATGGTCGTGAATGGCACCGTTTTTTTTACATAAGAGAGAGAGAGAGACCCGAAATTCGTCGTTTTTTTTCGCACGTGAATCGGACGTCACGCCACGTTTTCCCCTGTCTATTTGTACAGCTTTTTCCCTTAATTTTTTTTGGTGTGGGGGGTGGTGTTGATGAGAAGGTTTATGATTTTTTTACCCTCCGTCATTTTTCATTATTTACACAGATTTTGTTTATTAGGGCAACTGTTTTTTTTTCCTCGAAAGAATAATTGACATTGAATTTTTTTTTGGGGGAAAAAAGTTTTTTTTTCTGCGGCGGGGGAAAATGAGACAAAAGGTAATTTTTTATCTAGATGTGGGACTTTGTTGAAAATAAAATTAGTGAAAATTTTGCTTTATGAAAATTTCAGCGTTTTTCCGAACTCTGAAAAGTTAGGAAAGTTGATTTTTCAAAAAAAAACCGATTTTTTCGAAAATTTTAAGATTTATTTAGAAAAAGTTAGATTTAAAGAATTTTAGTTTAAAAAATTAGAATTTCTCATTTTTAAGTAAAAATTACCGAAAAAAAGCGATAATTTATTAAAAATTCGTAATTTTTACATTGTTTTTCTTCTGGAATGCAAGATTTTTCGAAAAAAAAGGCATATTTCAGTCTTTAGAGCCGTCAAAAATCCAAAAACCCATCAATTTCTTTGATTTTTCTGAAAATTCGGCTAAAAAGAATTATTTTACAGAAATTCAGGCGCAAGTGCGCTCCATTGAATAATCGGCACTCGATTTAGGCGCGAATTCGAATTTTTAAATTTAAAAAATCAATAAATAATATTTTTTGCTAAAAAGTACATGATTTCTGGGAAAGTTTCTTGGGAAATTATCAAGTTTTGAAAAAACATTAATAAAAAACTAATATTTCAGAATTTTAAACCTTTTTTTCGCTCTATGCTCTTTTATTTCCCAAAATGGTGAAAATCGGGGTTTTAAGGAAAATAAGGTGCAACTGCGCTCTATTGAACTGCACGTTATTGCGGGAATTTAAATTTTAAGTTTATAAATTTGAGTTTTTTAGGCCTAAAAGTATCTTTGAATGTAATTTTTTATCACAGAATCTCACAAAACAAAAAAAACCACAATATTCTGTCCCTATATGCTATAAAACTTAATGAGACAATAAAAAGCAAAAGCGGCGAAAAAACATTTTTTGAACATTTTTTGTGTTTTCCTCAAAATATATATTTTTTGTTTTCATAGGAACATCATCACGAGAGGCCATTTTGTTTGACGTGACGTCACGAAAAAAAAAATCAAAAAAATATTTTGTCGAAAATGTTCGAAAATGGTTCGAACATTTATTTCATACCCTCATCAAAAAAAGTGTGTTTGATCGACGTTTTTTAATCGGATTTGTTCGAAAAAAACGCTTTTTTTCTCGGTTTTTTCGAAATTTGGTTCGGTTTTTGGAATTGGGATCATCATCATGATTCAAACATGTTTCGAGGGGAAAATATGTTGTTGATGTGTTTTCGAAAAAAAAATTAACATAAAGTTATTGTTCTTTTGGTTTTTTGTGAGGGGAAAGCCAAGAAAAATGACACTTTTGGGAATTTTCATGAGCTTGATCTTAAATTCCCGCCAAAAAGCTTGTTTTCTTGTTCTGTGGAGCGTACTTGCGTCTGGTTTTATTTGATAAATTTGATTTCAATAAAATTATGTATTTTTTAAACTAAAAAACCAATTTATCGATTTAAAATTTTTTTAATTCGCTACAAAAACTATGTTAACAGAGCGTAGTTTTCATTAATTGTGGTTTCCTTTAAAAAATGTAAAAAATTGCAGTTTAAGACATAATTAAGGATAAAATCACAAAACTCCTGGAAAAAAATGTTTTTGGTGATTTTATGTTCTAAAACTCACTTTTTTTCATTTTTCAGAAATTTTAAAAGTATGTAGTTTAAGCTCAAAATACAATTTATTCATTTTAAAAATTTGAATTCGCGCTAAAACACACAGCTCGTTTGTTCAATGGAGCGTGCTTGCACCTTACTTGCGTTAAAATGCGAAAAACTTGATTTTTAGTAGAAATTTGAGATTCTGGAAGGTTTTCTACGATTTAAAAATTTTGAAAAATGCTGAAAATAAAAAAATATCCTAAAAATATGTGGAAAACCGAAATTTTTAAAAAATTTATTACGAAATGTGAATTTCAAAAAGTCGAGATTATTTTAATTTTCTAAAATGTGATTTAGTACCGAAAACTTGTAATTTTTGAAAAAATTTTAAAAATTTGAATCCCCGCCAAAACACACTGCTCGTTTGTTCAATAGAGCGCACTTGCAACTGATTCCCATCAAAATCCAGAAAAACCGCAAAAATCATGTTTCTTCTCACAAAACTTCACCTAATTGTCCAAAAAATTGTTCTTAAATGTTTCCCAAACTGTAAAACTGCAAATCATGTGCTTTTCTCAAACATTTTTCGCATAACTTTTTGTGAAAAAAACAATTTTTTTCTTCTTCCAAAAAAAAAAAAGAACTATTATTATTAAATGGTCATGCCATTTTTAAGATAACGTCATAATTTTAGCAGCTAGATATTTTTTTCCCGACCGCAAAAAAAGGAACTAACCCGACGAGGAAAAAAAAAGTACATGAATAAGTATGTATCCCTTTTCTGAAAAAAACATGGACAAGCACGAATTTTTGAGTTTTGGAGGGAAAATATTCATGAATTTCTTGAAAATTTCGAATTTTACAATTAATTTTGTAAACAAAAAAGGGTGTTAAAAGTGCAAGCCATTTTTTTGAAAAAAGAAATCGTGTTTATATAAATATTTATGTCTTAAAATAGTTCATTTTTTGTTTATATGTTGATTTGAAATAAAATATATAGAATTTGGATGATATTTTTGTGCAAAAATGAAGGGACTTCAAATTCTGGGTGTTGCTTCATTTGAAGGAACGTTTCTAGCTTCAAACAAGTTGAAATTTATTGAAAATTTGGAAATTGGTTGAAAACAAGCCGTTCCTGATATTCCCCAAAATTTAAGTAGGTTCGGAAACTTTGAGGAAAGTTATGAACATTTGAAAATTTTAGAAAAAAAAGTGGCATCCCGTCTTTAAGGGAATATTTTATTGTAGCTTCTCAGAATCACTTGATTAATGTAATTTCGTTTTTTTAAATAAAATTACTCATTTTTCGAATTTTAAAAATTTCAGAGAGATTTTTAAAGCCAAGGTGTCACTAATTAAATTTTTAATAAATTTTAAATGAACATATTCGAAATTCAGAAAATTTTTTAAGAATTTCGAAAAATCGATAAATTTTTCTGAATTTTTTGAAATAGTAAATTTTTTTCTTAGAATACTGCCTTCAAACTCCAAAAAGTGCAAAAAAAAGCAAGCGCCCCCTTGCCTTTAAGTTCTAAAGGGAAACTCTACTTTAAATGGCGGCTACTCTTAAAGACAGGGTGTAATTTAATTTAAAAAAATATATTTAAAAACTATAAAATTAAATTAAGGTTTTAAAAAAACGCTAACTAAAATCCAGTTTCAGCCAAAATTTGGCGCGAAATTCAAATATTTCAATTTTATCGATTTTCAAAATTGATTTTTTGATACCCTCGAAAAGTGGAATACTATCTTTAAGCTCCAAAGAATTATAAAGCGAAAAATACTTTCTGAACTTTAAAAAAGTGATATCGTGTCTTTAAGCAAAACAATATACTTTTTTTTCAAGACTCTTAAAGAAATGATGTCACTAAATTTCGCAAATAGAATTATTTTACTTGACGATTTTCGCTTTTCAGAGCCACTTTTTAAGCTCAAAACATCCACTGGTATACTGCCTTTAAGCTTCTATATTTTCTAGCCATTTTTTTCCAAAATTTTGTACCCAAACTCTGGCTTTTCTTCTTTGATTTTTGTAACATTTAATTTCGAAAAAATTTTTTGTTTATCAACAAAAACTGTCCCCCTTTTTAATCCGTTCTTCTTATCAATAAGGAAGAACACCGCCGCCATCTAATTATTTCGTCGCTATTCACATCACTATCAGCTCCCTCCCTCCCCCCTCACTTTTTGTTTCAGCAAATACCTATGCATTTCTCACGTCATTTTAGAGCCCATAAAAAAACCAAGAAAAAACACATACCTCAACAATTCCATCAACCTTCTTCCATACTGTACGCTTCTTTCCCATCTTTGGTTTAATTAAAGGCTCAACCGGGGGGTTTCGTCGTCAAATGAGATCTGAAAATTCTCAAATGATTTATTTCAAAATTATCAAGACTGAAAAAAAAGAGCAAAGTTTCTGTTCTAGACCAAAATCGAATGACAGATGCACCAGCTGATGGTTTTTCTGATAACAAAAAGAATTATGTGTTTTTTTTTTCTTCCTCGAATTGTTGTTTCAGAGACAAAAATGGGGGCGGCGCTTCACTTCAAGCACATTTTCGCGAAAAAAAAAATCGAATCAATTTTTTCGCAGAGTGATAAAAAATGTGGGAAATGAGGAAAAGTTGCATCATTGATTGAAATATTGTATCAAAGTTGTTTTATTGAGGTTGCCCTTAAAGACAAGGTGTTACTTGAAGTTTTACTGAATTTTGAAGATTTCAAGAATTTGGAAAGCAATTTAGAAAGTTTTTTTTAAAGACAAGGTGTCAATTGAACTTGATCAAGACGAAAATTTGTTAGAAATCAGATTTAGTGCAAAAATATTTTTATTTTAAACTGATGAGCTCAATTTCAGGTCTAATGAACTTCCTAAAAAATGTTTAAAAATTTCTTAAAGACAAGGTGTCACTTCAAATTGATCAGGTCTAAAAAGCTTAATATTTTAGGAATATTCACTTGAAAATGTGACTTAAACGATTTTCCGCAAAATGTGACTTAAACGATTTTTCCATAACGTTTCAAGTAAATTTAGAATTTTGATCTTAAAGACAGGGTCCACTAGAAATTGATCGTGTCGAAATCCCTTTAAAAAGCTTATTTTATATTTCAACTAAAATAAATTAAAATCTGTGATTTTCATTCTACACTAATTTTAAAGGAAAATTAAACATTTTGTTCTTAAAGGCAGGGTGTCACTTGACAAGGGAACATAGTGAGATCTCCTAAATGGTTTTAAATGGGACCCATTTCATTGGAAATATCATTGGAAAATCGAAAACCATCGAAAACCACACTCATATAACATCTGACACCCTATCTTTAAGCATCCAAACCCCCTTTTTTGATCTATCTACAGTAATCCCCCAAAAATCCAAAAATAAATCTAAAAATCGTTATTTTTTTGGTTCAAAAATGTGTTGTTTAATGACCTCTGCTCATCAATATCCCCCCATATCCCTATCCCTTTTCAAACCGAGGTTCAAGTCTCACGTTTTTTTTTGTTGAAAAGATGAAAAAGATCATTTAAAAAATGTTGCGGACTTTGAACCAGAACATCTGGAACAAAATGAAAAAGAAAAATAGAAAAATAAACAAAAATTCAAGGAAAAAATCACCGTTTCGGGGGTTGAAAAACGAATCGAGAGTTTTTTTTTGGTTTTGATTCACAAAATGAATCGAACGAAATAAATAAATACATATATAAAATAAAATCGAGAAAAAAATATAATATAATATAAATGTGTTGGAAAAACGATATAAAGCAACAGCAATATGGGGAGGGAAAAAAATTTTTGGGGGCACATTAAAATAGGAGAGGGGCACAGAGAGAGTGATAAACAAAATAAATGACAATTGTCCTCTCTTTGTTCGGTTTTGTTGATAAATATATATATAAAAGAAAGTGTGATAAAGAAACCTCACGTCCCAATAGAAAATTAGATCAAAAATTCAAATATATAGTTCATTATTTCCGGGAAATGTGCAATTAATTTACTTTTTTATGGCCTGCTGATTTGGCTTGAACCGGACATTTTGACGCTTTTGGTAATGACTTTTGATCGGTGTATATTTGTGATAAAAATTTGTATATTTATATCAAATTATGGGGATTGGGGATGGTGAGGAGAAATGGGCTTAGACTACGAACTACAAAACTCTTAAGCTTATGCTTAGACTACAAACTACAAAAGTCTTAGATTTAGACTACAAACTACAAATTTAAGGCTTAGGCTTAGACTACAAAATTTTAATTTCAGACTCCGGTTTAGGCTTAAAGGAGGGAGTTACGGAGAAAATAAATGCACCTTAAATGAAAATAGACTTCATTCTCATTACAAATCTGTTTTTAAAGTTTTCTAAAACCGCCTAGAAGCCAAGAAAATGAGCTTCAAAACAATGGCCTAGAAAAAAGGACTAGTTTTCGCCGATGGCCACTTTTTCTAGGCCATTGTTTTGAGCCGCGTTTTCTCGGCTTCTAGGTGGTTTTAGAACATTTTAAAAACAGATTTCGAATGAATATGAAGTCTATTTTCATCCTAGAGAGCTTTCATTAGCTCCGTAAAGCCCTTCTTTAAGCAAATAAAAATTGAAAACTACAAATTCCGGGCTTAGACTTAGACCCCAGACTGTAAAGTTCACGTCTTGGACTTTTATGGAAGGTATTCGTTGGTACACTTCGTGAAAATTACAAAAATTCTGATTTTCACTAGATTGGGAAAATTTAAGCGGATCCGCATTATTCACGCTTGATAAATTTGGTGCACGCTTTTATGTCTGTTGTATTTTATACTCTATGCTTTATTGAACTCTGATTTTGAAATTAAAATTTTTAACGACAAAGTTGTCTTTTTTCCTGTTTGTAGTTCTCGCGGAGTAAAAATAAACATTTATTACTGCTAGGCGTTAATTAAGCGTGAATGCCTAAATTTTGGATTTTGAGAATATTTTTATGTAGTAATAATTTCTACAAAAGCGCACAATAAATACTGGGAGAGAATTAAGCGAAACTGAAAACAAAATTTTTAGGTGGAACCCTATCTTTAAGAAGTTGAAACAAGATATCTCGATTTGGCAAGTACTTTCAAAAAGAACAATAAATTGCGCAATTTCGAATGAATAAAATCAGGGCTAAAAAAAGCAAGTTTGTCTATTGATAAGGCTCTCTCGCTTTCCATTTCATCGACATTTGTGGAAAGAAGGCGAAATGGTCAAAAATCGAAGTGCATGTTAAGGGAATGGCAAAAAACAAACAGGCGGGTAGCGGTGAATAATATAAGAATTAAATAAAAACAAAATTTTTGTTAGATGACGCCGTTTTTTGTAACAACAAACTTTAGAACAGAACATACACATACAAACACGGAAATTTAAATAATCAGTGAGTTGTGAACGCGGGTTTTTTTTTCGAAATTGATAAAGTGAGAATTGTGCACTTTTTATTTTGAAAAAATGAGGGTGGTTTTTAAACGGAGCAAAATTTTTGAAAAATGCGCATTTTTTGAAAAAAAAACAACGAAATTGACGAAAAAATGCACAAAAATCTTTGAAAAACAATGGAATTTACGCAAAAATGCACACATTTTAATGTTGTTTCTCAAAATTAGTTTTTTAAAGGTTTTTTAAAACTTTTTTGACCCTTATTATTTAAATCACTTCATTTGACGCAAAACTGCACAGTTTTTCAACGAAATTGACGAAAAATTGCACAACGAAAAATGTTTTACGCAAAAATTCACAAAAATCTTTGAAAAACAGCGATTTAACTAGAAATTGCACAAATTTCTTGTAAAACACTGCAATTGACGCAAAATTGCACATAGATTATAAATTTAATGCGAAATTAGTAGAAAAATTAAGAAATTAATTTATTTAAAAAAAAATTGAAATTCACGCGAAAATGCACATATTTCTTCAGAAAAAATGGAATTGACGCAAAATTGCACAGAAATCTCTGAATTTTTCGAAAAACCCGATTAATTCTATGCGAAAGTGCACAGAATTGTAAATTTTAGCAAACATGCACACAAATCTTCGAAAAATTGCAGAAAACAGTATATTTCACGTAAAAATGCACACAAACCTTCTAAGAAACTGCAATTGACGCAAAATTGCACAGAAATCTCTAATTCGATGCAAAATTACGAGAAAAGATGACGGAATTCATTAATTTACATTTAAATATTGAAATTCACGCGAAAATGCACGTTTTTCTCAAAAAATAATGAAAATGACGGAAAAATGCACAGAACTCTCTGCAATTTAAACTATTTTTCAAACTTTTTTGACCCATATTATTTAAATCACTACATTTGACGCAAAACTGCACAGTTTTTCAATAAATTGACGCAAACATGCGCAAAAAACCAACGAAATCGACAAGAACTACGTTTTAAAAACCTAAAGAAACAATTTCGTCAATAGAGAAATTCTCAAATAGTGAAACTACTTGGTATCATTGTGGTTATTGGCTGTCATAAATGGTTGTATTGTTGTTGTTCTTGAATTGTTGAAATGTCCCTCCCAAAAATCTACATTGTTTGTGGTCTCACTTTTTTTTCGGCAAACTCTTCCAAATGATTGCAATGAAAAATAAAGAAAAACAAAAAAAAATGAAACAATTTAATTGGGCGGTATTATGTTTTGAAGGAATTTTTTTTTGCAGAGGAATGTTGTTTTTTAGAGGTTTTTGGGGGAAAGTAGGAAATTTATGAGGAATTTTAAGAAAAATGTCCCATTTTCGAGTGAGTTTCAATATTTCTTACAAAAAATGTACTCATTAAGTGTTTTCCCGTAAATTCCGGTTGAATTTAAGGTTTCTGTGCAATTTTGCGTAATTTTCATTGTTTTAGAAGAAATATGTGCATTTTCGCGTGAATTTCAATTTTTTAAAACCATATAAAAAATTAATTCACGTTTTTGGACAATTTTGCATTCAATTCAAGGTTTCTGTGCATTTTTGCGTCAATTGCAGTGTTTTGGAAGAAATATGTGAATTTTTACGTGAAATCTACTGTTTTCTGCAATTTTTCGAAGATTTTTGCGTTTTTTGCGTAAAATTTACAATTCTGTGCACTTTCGCATGGAATTAACTGATTTTTCGATAATTTCAGAGATTTCTGTGCAATTTTGCGTCAATTTCATTGTTTCCGGAGAAATATGGGCATTTTCGCGTGAATTCCAATGATTTTTTAAAAATAAATTCATTTCTTCATTTTTCTACTAATTTTGCATTAAATTCAAGATCTCTGTGCAATTTTGCGTCAATTGCGCTGTTTCAAAAGAAATTTGTGCAATTTCTCGTCAAATCGTTGTTTTTCAAAGATTTTTGGGCATTTTTGCGTAAAATATGCCGTTTTGTGCCGTTTTTTCGTGCAATTTTGCAAAAATTTCCCTTCTTTAATGCAGTTTTTTTGGGAAACCCCCAACTTCAAAACAAAACATGAAACAAGTGCTACCCCCCGTTTTTTGATCATTCTGATTTGATAAACAAAAAAGAATTTGGTAGTGATAAATAAACACTAACACGTTTTTTGTTTCTTCATTTTCTTCTCTTTCCAAAAATAAATAAAACAATTGTTGTCTACACTCTTTGAAAAAAAAATCAAATTGAGCAACTTTTTGTAATAGAGGTCAAATGGATGAGGCCAGAAAATAAATCGCGGATTGCTCATCAAATTTCGAATCACTCAAAAATCAGCCCATGTGTCATGGTCAGAGACATCTTGTCAGACAAAAAAATAAATCGAAAAACCAACAAAAATAAGAAGTAATTTGAAGCAGCTGTTCGTTGGGAAAAAACTAAGCTTTTTCGAACTTTTTTAAATGCTCCTCGAACACAAACAAATAGCAAAATAGAAGAGAAGATTTGATAAATGCGATCCAGATGATCAATATTAAATTCAGTGACTCATTTGTTTTTTCGAGCTTTTTTGATTGAATGGGGCTCTCAAAAGATAGGTGATTTTGACAACACATGATTTTTAGAATTAAGACACTAGATTCTGATGTTGGGATCTTGAAATTCGACAAGAAACATAAGCTTTGAGGGTCATAGATTCTCAAAAAAAAAATGATTATCGTTAAAACTAAGGGTCTTAAAGACAAGGTGACACATAAATATGGAAAAAAATTTTAATTCGGAAATGAATAATTTTCTTTTTTAATTTTTGGATTAATTTATTTCAACTATTGGAAAAATTTGAAAAATGAAAAAACCAAAAACTCTAAAATTTTCAATTTTCATCTTTAAAGACAGAGTGCTACAAAAATAAGGGAGCATGGTTTTCTTAAAGTTTGCGGGGTCTCGACATTCAAAATAAAATTTCTAAATATCACAAACAGTCCAAAAAATCCCAGAATTCACGTGTTGTCTTTAATTTTCATCCCTTAAAGGCAAGGTGATCGGAAAATGTATTTAATTTCTGAAAATCGGCGGTTCATTGCACAATTTTCCTTTTAATTTTGGTGAATTTTGAAAATGATCCCAAAGGATCCTTTATTTTCATCCTTAAAGACAAGGTGCTACAAAATATATTTAAAAAAATACGCGGGCATGCTTCACAGCGCTTAAAATGTGCTAGAAATTTATTTTTTCGAATTTATTTTTGAATAATTTGTAATAAATATTTTATTAACTTATTGAACGTTAAATATGCTTCAAAAAGATCCTAAAATCCTTTATTTGCATCGGTAAAGACAAGGTGCTACAACATATATTTTAAAAATGAGAGCACGATTCAAAGCGCTTTAAAATATGTTCAAAATTTATTTTTTTCGACAGTTTTTTTGGATGATTTATAATAAATATTTGATAAATATTTATTTGAAATATTTGATTATAAACATTTGAAATATATTGAGCGTGAAATATGACTCAAAAGATCCTAAAATCCTTTCTTTTCATCCTTAAAGACAAGGTGCTACAAAATGTGAGTGTATGCTTCAAAGCGCTTAAAAATGTGCCCAAATTAATTTTTTTCGAAATTTTTTTAAAATAATTTATAACATACATATATTTGATTTACTTATTGAGTGTTGAATATGATTTTAAAATATTCTAAAATCCCAAAAATAACGTTGTTTTTAGTAATTATTACCTTAAAGACAATATGCTACATAAATATGAAAAAAAATTTAGAAATTGTGTCAGAATTTTTAAAAAATCCTCTTTAAATAAGAAATACAAAACCGGTACGTGCCTAAAAATGAAACCGTTTTTTTTCTTCTCAAAATCAATAATATTTAAAAGCATCTTGCCATTTTTCTGCACATTTTGACGATGCCATCAAAATCGGAGAAAAAAAAACGACCACCCACATGGGAAACTTCATCCATATTTTATATATGTTTAAAATAAAATTTTTATTTTTTAACGAAAAAAAAACTAAAAAGGAAAAATGAAATTGGTAAAAATTCGCACCTTTGGTCTACGGTAATCCGTTCCAAATTTGGGCCAAAAAAATGTTTTTTTTGTTCAATATTTTTTGTGCGTAGGCAGAGTTATTGTAAGGGTATTGAACAACAAATTGAAACTAAAAAAATATTCAATTTTTGTCAAAGGAACGATTGAAAAAAAAGTGCAGTTTTGTTATTATTGCCCTTTTTTAGGCTTGTGGGAACCGCATATATTATGTTTGCATATTTATGAAATGTTTCTTTTGTTGATGGTTTTTGAATGAATATTATGGTTTTTGAACAAAAAGAATTAAAATTTTTTGAAGTTTGGGGGCCAAGAAAGAGGGGTTTAGACTAGTTTCAGGGGGTTATTTTGAAGTTCCAAAAATTTCGTGCAGAGACTCTAAAATGTCGATTTTTTCGAAATCCCTACTTTTCTGCCTCATTTTATAGGTATTCCAATAAGTTTTCACATTTTCGTGTCGAGACCCAAATTAAAATATTTTCAAAAATTTTACCTCGAAACCCTATCAATATGGGTGTCAAATAAATCACAATCAAATTTTGAGCATTCCTAACGTGGAGTGATTTTTCGAAAATTGAGGTTTTCTAAATTTTCAGACAATTTTAAGCTGAAAATCTAAACTTTTTGAAATTTTAAAATTAAGATTTCCACGTGTTTTATTTTAAATGTGGTGTCGATTTACAAAACAATATTTGAAAAATAAAAAATCGCCCAAAAATGTTAAATTTTTATTTTTAAAGACAGGGTGCTACAAAAAAAAGGAACATGTTTTCTTGAAATCATGTTTCGATTAACAAAATAAAATTTCGAATTTATAAAAAATTGCCCAAAAATTTCCCAGAATTCATGAGTTGTTTTTAATTTTTATTCTTAAAGACAGGGTGATATATAAATCAGGGGGGAGAACAATGCTGGAAATCGGTTAATTGGACAATTTTCTAAGTAATTGTTAGATTAATTAAAATACTAGAAAAGCATGTGAAAAAATCACTCAAAATGTTCCAGGAACTCTTTATTTTCATCCTTATAGACAAGGTGAAACATAATTTTGGGAACAAATTTTGAAGATACTTAAATGGGCCCAGAACTCAATTTTTTCGGATCGCAATCATTAAAATAGTTGGAAAATGTGAAAAAGTATAAAAATCCTTAAGTTTTACATACAAGACATCCAAAAAATCTAAAAACGAGAGTACTTGTAAAGGTTTAAAGATAAAGTCCTACACATAGCATAGTGTCAGTATTTCTGATTTTAATGTGTGAAATGCAAAACAAAAAACCAAGAAAAAAAATATTTAAAAAGTCATAAAGTCCAAAAAATGCAATAACCAAGAAACGACAACTATAAACCGTATGAGGGCTGCAAAAAGAATCAAGAAACGAAACATGAAATTTCATCTATTATTTCTTTCAAAGACAATAAATAGATGTAGCAAACTATGTGTCAAATACTCAAGGCCAGTCCCAAGCCAGTGTGAACTTGATCAGATTAAGTTCCGGGTTCCAACCTATCAAAAAATATATTAAAGTTTCCAATTTGTACCGATTTTGAACACACTGGGGGGGAATGGAACAAAAAACAACTTTTTGTGTTTTCTATGAATGGTATTAATTTTTGATCGGTTGGTTTTGGTTAGAGTTGAGTTCTTTCTCGTTTCGTCGAAAACAAGTTCGATATTCCCCAATACCGTGACGAGAAAATGCACAATTTTGAAAAAAACTTAGAATTTTGCTCATTTTTGGAATTCGGTACAGTTTTTGGAGTTTTTTTGTGTAAAAAATTCCTGATTAATAGTTGTAAATTTTTTTTAAAAATGGAGAATAACTCTATGCAAGCACCATGACGAGAAAATTCACAAAAATATATTTCTCAGCCATAAAATGTTGGTTTTTTTGAAAAATTTCATTTTTGAATTTTTTATCTATTTCTAACATCTTTAATTTCAATCATAAATGCGAAAAATACTCAAAAATGACCTGAAATTAAAAATTTCAATAAATGGACTAACTTTTGAAATAATGGCCTAACTTTAAACGTTAGTCCCCTAACGATATTTCGAAAATTGTGCATTTTCTAGCCATGGCGTTTTCTCAGAATAATTTTAAAAACCGCATGTTTTTTAGCCGTAATTGATCCGCTATTTAGAAAAAATCAGAAAAAATATTTGTAAAAACCAAAATTTACAATTTTTTTTTAAATTGTGCATTTTCTCGTCGCGGTGTTTGCACTGAACATTTTAACCACGTTTTTTTTAAAATTATAAGCTGATGCTTTGTTTAGAAAAAATACAAAAACTCAAAAAAAAATTTTTGTAAGGCAAATTTATAATTTTTCGAAAATTGTGCATTTTCTCGTCACGGTGTTTGCACAGATTTCCTTTAATCTCATTGTTTTAATGAGAAATTGATTTGCTATTTAGAAAAAATCAAAAATAACCATAATGTCACAAAAAATATTTCTAAAAACTCAATTTTACAATTTTTTTTCAAAAATTGTGCATTTTCTCGTCACGGTGTTTGCATAGAATGTTTTAACCACGTTTTTATAAAATTATAAATTGATGCTTTGTTTAGAAAAATGCAAAAATTCACAAAAAATTATTTTTTACAGCCAAATTTACAGTTTTTCAAAAATTGTGCATTTTCTCGTCACGGTGTTTGCACAGAATATTTTATATCCACATTTTTTGATCAGAAATCGATGCCTTATATACAAAAATATAGAATAACTTCCAAAAACCATAGTACAAATCAAAAATGTAACAAAAAACGTCTTCAAAGATAAAAATCTTTTTTTTTTTTCGATTTCACTAATACTCAAGAATGTAAGAGATTCGTCGCAAAATAAAAGAAAACCGTCACGAAAATGTCTGCCCTTGAAAACGATCTACGTCCAATGGCAAAAAGGTATCAAAAAATGTATATATTTACTACAAGATGATGATGATGATGATGATGTTGATGAACAGAAAAATTCTTCTTCCTCTTTCACAATTTTTCTTTTCAACATCAGCACGCGCTTGTGTTCGGTGAACTTGAATTTACTATGAATTTTTGTATAAGAAAAATTATTTGGGAGAGTTTGTCGAATTGGATTTTTTTCCGAAAAATTGAAAACAATATAAATAAATTCTGGGATATTTTTAGGTTGTGAGTCATTGCACTCATTTCAATACAAAATATTTATATGGTACCTTGTCTTTAAGGTGGAAAATGCAAAAAATTTCAAAAGGTCACTTCTTGAACTTTAAATTAAATAATTCTTATAAATTATCCAATTTATGTAGCACCTTGTCTTTAAGGAAGAAAATAAAGAATTTATGTAGCACCTTGCCTTTAAGGATGAAAATAAAGGATTTTATACTCTTTTAGGGTCAGTTTGAAAATTTTCCAGAATTTTTTGAAATATCTGAATAATTATGGTCCAAAAATTAAAAAGAAGAAAATTGTGATCTAAATCGATTTTTAGCATTTTCAAATATGTTCCTTTTATGTAGCACCCTGTCTTTAAGAGATCTCTAAAAGTTTTTTGGTTTCAATTTTTATTACGTGGAATTTCTCTGAAAAATTACCAAGATACAGAACAATACAACATGGTAGGTGGTCATAAAATTTCAGAGGGGGGGGGGGGGGGGGGGGTTAATGTACACCGGATGGTATTGAAAAAAGAAACGTTTGACCTTTTAATTGCCTCGTTCTTTGAACATCTAATAATTTGGGCAATATGAAATTAAATTTTCGAATTTTAAACGTCAGAAATACTGACAATGAGCTTTCACTTATGCTATTTGTAGTTACGATCCGAAAAAATTGAGTTCTGAGCAACATTTAAGTGTCTTCAAAATGTTTTTTTCCCAAAATTATGTATCACCTTGTCTTTAAGGATGAAAATAAAGAGTTCATGGAACATTTTAGGTGATTTTTTCACATGTTTTTCTAGTATTTTAATTATCTGATCTAACAATTAGTAAGAAAATTGTCCAATGAACCAATTTCCAGCACTGTTCTCCCTGATTTATATATCACCTTGTCTTTAAGAATAAAAATTAAAGACAACTTCAAATTTTTAAAAAATTCGAACTTATATTTTGTAAATCGAAACACGATTTCAAGAAAAAATGTCCCCTTATTTTTGTAGCACTCTGTCTTTAAAGATAAAAATTGAACATTTTTGAGCGATTTTTTATTTTTCAAATATTATTTTGTAAATCGACACCACATTTAAATAAAACACGTGGAAATATTTTTGTGATAAATTTTGACATTTCATAAAGTCTAGATTTTCAGCCTAAAATTGCCTGAAAATTCATAAAACCTCAATTTTCGAAAAATTTCTCCACCTTTGTAATGTTTAAAATTTGATTGCCATTTTTTTGACACCCATATTGATAGGGTTTCGAGGTGAAATTTTCGAATTTGGGTCTCGACACGAAAATGCGAAAACTTATTGAGCTACCTATAAAATGAAGCAAAAAAGCAAGGGTTTTGAAAAATCGATATTTTAGGAAAGTCAAAAATTTCTAAATTTCTAATTTTCAGTGTCAAAATTTCTTAAACATAGAAATGTCGAAAATTAGCTTTTTTTTTTTAATTTTCTTTAAAATTTTGTCTTCAAAAGCCAATATTTTGATAAAGGTAGAAAATAGCTAAAAATGAATTTTCTGCATCAAAAATTCAAGAAAATCTGAAGTTTTAAGAAAAAAAAATCAATTTTTTCATAAGAAAACGGAAAAAAGTATAAAAATATATACAAATGACTATACATGTATGTTTCAATCAAGCAATAAGCAATATAATGTCGATACAACTCCCCCCCCCCCCATTTTTTTGTGAAAAAAAAAGAAGAAAAAATTATACAATTTTTTCTGGCGGAGAAAAAATGTGAAACGAAGGAAAAGGCTAACTGGTTCTATAGCTTAAGATCATCCAATTCATAAACTTAACTTTCTCTTCGTTTCTTTTTTCCCTCTCGAAGAAAAAAAAAGGATGAAGTTAGTTTTCGGCGTTACAATAATAATAATCATCATCATGTTTATGATGGTAGTAGACGCTTGTATGTTATAATTAATGTTGTTTTATGTGTACTTGCGAAAAGTGAAATGTTTGAAAATGTAATAAGAAATATGAAGTCTCTCACCCCCACCCCAAAAAAATTATGGAAATTTGGTACACCATTGTCTCGTATTTTATTGTGGTAGGTCTATGTTTGTACAGTTTTTTATGTTGTAAAAATTAAACCAGAAATCAACAGTGTTAATTTGAACAGTTATCAAGAAGAATAAAGTTTAGGAGGTCTTAAAGACAAGCTGTTACATAAAAATGGGAACTTTTTTTTAAATTCTGTAAATCGTTTCAATGCACAGTTTTTGTTTCTTTAATTTTTGGAAAAATGTTAAAAATGACCTAAAAATGCTAAAAATAGTAAATAAATAAATAAAAATTTGTTCATCTTTAAAGACAGAGTACCACAAAAATGCTTCCACGTGTTTTCTTTTATGGTGCCGATTTACAAAATAAAACCTCAAATTTGTATCAAAAAATTTGAAAAATTAAAAATTGTCCAAAAAATCCCTCATTGTATTTAATTGTCATCTTTAAAGGCAAGATGATACATAAATATGCAAACATGCTTCACAATTCTGATAATCGGCGCAGTGCATAATCCTCTTGTTAATTTTTAGTTCTACATTTATTCAGATATTTCATAGATTTAAAAATTGACAAAAATCGTCCAAAACGATCCTAAGATTCTAGGTCCCTTAACGAAAAAGGCACCAAAAAGAGGGGCATAAGTCTTAAAGACGAGGTGCGACCGAAATTTGGAGTCTCAAGCTAAATTTGCGACACTTTCTAGAATAGAAGGGCTGTATTAAAGTAATTTCAAAAATCATAAAAAATATTTAAAATGTTCAAAAAAAATTTCCGCTTAAAAATTTTAATCTTAAAAGGTCACCTAAATTCGTCAAAAATCGAACAAAAATTGTTTTTAAGTGAATGACCTAACTTTCGTAAAATGTGGGAAAACTAGTCCATCTAGTCGTTTATTTTTTAAATTGTACATTTTCTCGTCATGGTGTTTGCACCATTGAAATTTCGATAATTTGATCAGTTGAAAAAATTATCATTTTCTGGTTTTAGTTTTTTTTTAAGAACATTTTTTGGATAATCTATCAATATAAGAGAAAAAATAAAAACTAATGGCATTCTTAAAGACCGACAGACTTTATATGAAAAAAAGTTTTTAAAAAAATAGCCGAAACCTATCTTATCTGAAGAATTTGAGAGAAAAATCGCAGATAAGATCAAAATATCACCTTGTTTTTCGAAAGCTCAAGTATTTTTCTAATTATTCTCAAAAAATGGGAAAAATTCCTCTATTTTGAAGTGTGAATACTTTAAAATCAAAAACGCAGTTGATATTTTTCGTGGGTGTGCAATAGAGCGCACATGCCTCAGTTTCTTTAATCTCATTTTAATTATATTCAACATATATGAAAATTCTTCATTTTTTAAGAATATATATTTAGAAAAAGGCATAAGTTTCCGAAATAAAATTCAAATTTCAGTAAAATCATTAAAATTTCAGCATTTTCAGCACAGAAACCCAAAAAATGAGATTAATTTAGTTTTCGAACCTTTTTTGCAACCCCGCCCCTCCAATTAAAGACTGAAGAATAGGCAGAAGACAGAGAGAACGAACAAAATGTAGTTTTTCGACCCTATTTGACCGAAAACAAAAAGAGTACATGTGTCTATATAAAGAAACAATAAATCAACAACACAAAAAAAGTGAATGAAAATTAGGTTCGTTTTTTTAAGAAATATATTTTTTTTTTGTTGAAATATATATATTACTTATTTCTATTCAAGGATGTTGAATTTCTCGCTGCGGGAGTTCCCGACGCTTTGTTTGAAGCTTAACCGGTTCCTTTTTGCAAAGCTTATATGGCATCGAATATAAAGTCAATAGAAAGAAATTAATGCACATATTTTCAAATTTTTGGTCTTTGGAAAAATTTTAAAAAAAAAACATTTTACTACGAAATTTTAACCGAAATTGGGTACTAAATGGTTGTTGAAATGGCCAAAAATGTACTAAAAAAAAATTCCGTAAAAAAGGTATTTTAAAGGGTTTTAAATACGTTCCGATCAAAAATCATTCAGAAAATTCTTCGAAAATTTCAGCCTAAAATTGTCTGGAAATTTAGAAAACCTCAATTTTCAAAAAAAATCTTCAATTTAGGAGTGCTTAAAATTTGATTTCTATTCGTTTGACACCCATATTGATAGGGTTTCCAGGAAATTTTTTCAAAAAATTTTTGACTTGGGTCTCGACACGATAATATCAAAACTTATTGAAATATTATTAAAATGAAGCAGAAAAACAGGTAAATAATTTTTTCGGAAAATTTCAGATTTCCAGCTTTAAATTGTCCGAAAATGCAGAAAACCTAAATTTTCAAAAAATTTCTCCGGTATATAAATGCTTAAAATTTGATTGCGATTTGTTTGACACCCATATTGATAGTGTTTGGATTTGAAATTTATAAAATTGGGTCTCGACACGAAAATATGAAAACTTGTAGAATCTCACCGTTTCGGACCAGAAAAAAAAGGAGTTTTGAAAGTTGAAAATTGCAAAGTGGTAATTTTCAACAAAAAAATCGAAAACCCGAGAGGAGAGATACTAAAATGTCAATTTTTATATTTTTTTTTTGGTTTTCTTTGGATATTTCACGTAAAAGAAGAACACGAATGGCATTGTAAACCAAAACCCGGAAGGAAAAACAGTTCCAAAACATGGTTTTTTGTACCCAAAAACTGTTTATACTACGTTTTGCGCGTCAAAGAGGCGTCAATGGCAGGACATCAACGAAAAGAAGGAGAAAAAGCGAAAAAAAAATCATATAAATCTTGTTCTAGCAAAGACGAAAGGAGAAGAATGTAAAACGGTTAGCATATAGTTTCTATTTCTCTATGACAGGGAGAAATGCCGATTTTTTTCCGTCAAAAAATGCTTTTTTCGAGATCATAAAAAAAGATGCGTAGTTGATCAGAAATCGAACAGGGAAGTAATTTCATTGGAGAATGAAATGGTTCTTGTTATTGTTGTTGTTATTGTTTGTTCGGGAAAAACTGAAGAGGAATCAAGTTTTTGCAAGACAAATGGGTTTATGTGTGTAGCTTTTGCAGGAAGCCTTCGCGTAATTGCGTAGTTTCGTATTAACAAACTTGAGTTGGGTTGGGGGGGGGGGGGCATTTTCGAATTTTTAGAACTGGTTCTGAGAACAAATTAGGTCATTTAAGTTCAAATTGACACCAAACCATAAATCGTCACGAAACAGTAAGCTGTTGAACAATCGCGTAATTGCGTAGTGTCGTATAATCGCTGATAAAAATCCCCGATTCTTTTTCAGAAATGTTATTTAAAAAACTACGAATTTTGGATATTTCAGTCAAATAAGTTCAAATTGACGCCTTAAAACAATTACTAAACTATAGTCTGCAGAAAATCGCGTCATTGCGTAGTTTCGTATAAAAATTGATCAAAATTTCCGATTTTTTGGATATTAAATTGAAAAAATCTATGGAAAATTCAAATTTTAGGTCGTAAAAGTTCAAATTGGACCCTAACTAAAAATAGACACTAAACTATAGTGAAATTTTGTTTTTTTAAATAGGACGAAAAATTTAAATTTACGCCGAAACAAAAAATCGCCACTAAACTGTAGCCAGTAGGGTTTTTTAAAAAATCGCGTAATTTCGTAGTGACGTTGAAAAAAAAAGTTTCGCTGGAAATGAATGGGAGTTTCTTTGAATAATTTGAAAAAATGGATCAAAAAGAACTTTCTTGGTAAATTTTTTTAAAAGAAAAAATAAACGCTATAAATTTCACATATCTAACCATCTAAAACCCGGTCGTTCCATCCCTTTTCATTTTTCGAACACTTTTTGTGTGATTAAAACACAAATTCCTGTGAGATTTAGATCTTTTATCAAGGATTTTATCGCCACGATCTGTACACAAAAACAAACAATTTATTTAAAGTGTTTGTTTATTGATTTTCAATTTTTGTTTTAATCTATTCAGAAACACCTATTATTAATGAATTTGTCAAAAAAAAAATTTTTCGGGCGCCCGTGGGTCCAAAACAGCTCCCGGAAAAGTGCCGAAAACAGGCGGTGTCAGTGCAAAACGGGAGGTGCCACCACCCGTTTTTCGGTTTTTGAGGGACCGTTTTGCTCAAAATTAAGCTTTTGAACTGAATTTTTTTGCTGATTCCGTTAATAATAGGTGATTCTGAGTCCATTAAAACAAAAATTGAAAATCAGTAAACAAACACTTTAACCCAGGCATCTAGAATCAAATGAAAGATTGTCTGAAATTTTTGGTTTTGGGGGGGGGGGGGAATTCGTTCTTTGGTTGCATTTTTGTCACTGGAATTTTTTTTAGAAGATTCAAAACACTTCCTGGTTTAATTTATAGCGTTCAATATTGAATGATAAGAGAAAGTTTGGTGAGAATAATACACACAAAGCAGTTCTCTCTTATAATTATTGTTATTTCTTTTAAGTTTGGAAAATAAAGAAATTTTCTAAATATTTTGTAAAAAAAATACCTGAAGCTTCATTTTCAGCAAAATCGGAATTTGTCTGCAAAGATTCGTGTTGAAATCAGAAAATTCTCAACATGAATTGAACGTCGAATTGCTCGGCTGAAAATAAACGAATTTTTCAAAAAAAAAAGGTAAAAATACATTTTTCTTTCGAATTAGCTAAAATAAAAACCTGGAAATAATAGAATTACCATGTTTCAGCAATATCAAATGTATATCGGATTTGCACTTTTTGGTTGAAAAAAGGGTCAAAATAGAAAATGATAATTCTCATTTCGCTCATTTTATTCATCCTATGCTACTTTCCACGTTGAAAGATTAGAAAAACAAAGATTAAGTTTTGATAGCACCGTTTTTATGTGAATTTCCAAAACAAAACATTTTTATCGAAAACCACATTTAATATGGTTCTGATGCGGTTCTGGACACCACACTGAAAATTTCAAAAATTTTAAATGAGCTTAGAAAATTTTTAAAATGATGAAATTTTAAGATGAATGCCGGTGGAAAAGATGTGAGATGTTAAGGAGCTCAAGAAGGCCATTATCGAAACATGATCCGCCATTGACCAAACCCTCCTTGATGCACTCTACCAATCAGTGAATTCCCTAATTTCTCATCTCGCTCGTCAAGATGGTGGCCCAATTGATTATTAATTTTCCGAATTAATCGATTTTGTTAATTAAAACAATTTTTTAAAAAAATTTTTTAGTAGTGAACCTATCTTTTTGTAGATTCGCGAAGAGCCAAAAATGGGAAAATCCTAATTTTTTCTTGAATTTCAGTTTTTTCCAAAAAAACTTACTTTTTGTGTCAAACGCTTTTTGTGTCAAACGCTTTTTGTGTTCGGCCATTTTTGCGAAATTTGGCGATTTTTCGAAGTTTTCAGAGGTCAACCTATATTTATGTAGAGTACTCTATTTTTAGTCAATTCCGTAGAAAATAGTTTTTAAAAAAAGTTAATGAAGAAGTAATTACATTTCAAAACGACCAAAAATTTAAATTCTTTAGTTGGTTGGGTTTAAAATTCACTCGAATTTCAAATGAAATCTTGAAATCTCGCATTTATAAAGATTCATTTTTTTCGGTCCGACAAAAGGCCGATTTTTAGGCCTTTAGACATTTCGAAATCTTAAAACGATTCCTTTATCTTTTAGCGCTTGTTCCCCTCTTTCGAAAAACATAAATTCTTTTTCAAAAAGTATGAATTTTGGCTCAAAAAATCAAGTTTCAGATTTCACGACACGTGGACAATATAATAGCCGGCGAGACGCGCGCTTGGACGAAGCCATTGAAATTATGTTGCTGATAAAAATTGTTTTTACGGCTGAAATTCATTGATTTTTGAAAGAAATTGTATATTTTTAGAAATCTTGAAATCAGCTTTACAATGTTCTAAAGAAATTTCTAGATTTTTTAAATCAGAAAGGTCCGAAAAAGGGCCTTTTCTTAGACCGAAAAAAATAAATTTCGGAAAAATCGAAATTTCAGGCTTTCATTCGAAAGTTGACCCAATTCTAAACATATCACCTGAAAATTATCGATTTTGATCAATTTTGAAATGTGATTACAGACATTTTTAAAAATAAATTGAGGAATCCACTATCTCCGCTTTTCCCATACTCTCTCAATTTACTCTACCTCTTTTTAACCTCTTCAATTACCTAAATGTCTCCATTTTTTAAAAGTGAAGTAATTACATTTCAAAATGACTAAAAACTGAAATTTTTTTGTTCATTGTGTTGCGAATTCATTCGACTTTCAAATGAAATCTTGAAATCTCGGATTCCCAAAGATTTATTTTTTTCGGCCCGAGAAAAGGCCGATTTTCGGGCCTTTAGACATTTCAAAATCTTAAAATGGTTTCTGTATCTTTTAGCGCTTGTTCCCCTCTTTCGAAAAACATTAATTATTTTTTAAAAGGTATAACATTTTGCTGAAAAAATCAAGTTTCAGATTTCACGACACGTGGACAATATAATAGCCGGCGAGACGCTCTCATGGACGAAGCCACTGAAATTATGTTGCACATAAAAATCGTTTTTACGGCTGAATTTAACTTGTTTTTGAAAGAATTTTTATATTTTTTAGAAACCTCGCAATCAGATCTACAATGTTCTAAAGAAAATTTCAGGTTTTTTAAATCAGAAAGGTCCGAAAACGGGCCTTTTCTTAGACCGAAAAAAATAAATTTCCGAAAAAACGAAATGTCAGGCTTTCATTCGAAAGTTGACCCAATTCTAAACATATCACCTGAAAATTATCGATTTTGATTAATTTTGAAATGTGATTACAGACATTTTTGGAAATTAATTTGCGTAATCCTCCACCTCCGCCTTTACCACACTCTCTCAATTTACTCACCCTCTTTTTCACCTCTTCAATTACCTCTGTGTCTGCATTTTTTAAAAGTGAAGTAATTACATTTCAAAATGACTAAAAACTGAAATTTTTTTGTTCATTGTGTTGCGAATTCATTCGACTTTCAAATGAAATCTTGAAATCTCGGATTCCCAAAGATTTATTTTTTTCGGCCCGAGAAAAGGCCGATTTTCGGGCCTTTAGACATTTCAAAATCTTAAAATGGTTTCTGTATCTTTTAGCGCTTGTTCGCCTCTTTCGAAAAACATAAATTATTTTTTAAAAGGTATGACATTTGGCTGAAAAAATCAAGTTTCAGATTTCACGACACGTGGACAATATAATAGCCGGCGAGACGCTCTCATGGACGAAGCCACTGAAATTATGTTGCACATAAAAATCGTTTTTACGGCTGAATTTAACTTGTTTTTGAAAGAATTTTTATATTTTTTAGAAACCTCGCAATCAGATCTACAATGTTCTAAAGAAAATTTCAGGTTTTTTAAATCAGAAAGGTCCGAAAACGGGCCTTTTCTTAGACCGAAAAAAATAAATTTCCGAAAAAACGAAATGTCAGGCTTTCATTCGAAAGTTGACCCAATTCTAAACATATCACCTGAAAATTATCGATTTTGATTAATTTTGAAATGTGATTACAGACATTTTTGGAAATTAATTTGCGTAATCCTCCACCTCCGCCTTTACCACACTCTCTCAATTTACTCACCCTCTTTTTCACCTCTTCAATTACCTCTGTGTCTGCATTTTTTAAAAGTGAAGTAATTACATTTCAAAATGACTAAAAACTGAAATTTTTTTGTTCATTGTGTTGCGAATTCATTCGACTTTCAAATGAAATCTTGAAATCTCGGATTCCCAAAGATTTATTTTTTTCGGCCCGAGAAAAGGCCGATTTTCGGGCCTTTAGACATTTCAAAATCTTAAAATGGTTTCTGTATCTTTTAGCGCTTGTTCCCCTCTTTCGAAAAACATTAATTATTTTTTAAAAGGTATAACATTTTGCTGAAAAAATCAAGTTTCAGATATCATTACAATTGGCCTATTCAATAGTCGATGAGACTCGCGCATGGACGAAGCCACTGAAATTATGATGCAGATAAAAATCGTTTTTGCGGCTGAATTTAACTTGTTTTTGGAAGAATTTTTATGTTGTTAGAAAGCTCGCAATCAGCTCTACAATGTTCAAAAGAAATTTTCAGATTTTTTAAATCAGAAAGGTCCGAAAACGGGCCTTTTCTTAGACCGAAAAAAATAAATTTCCGAAAAATCGAAATGTCAGGCTTTCATTCGAAAGTTGACCCAATTCTAAACATATCACCTGAAAATTATCGATTTTGATTAATTTTGAAATGTGATTACAGACATTTTTGGAAATTAATTTGCGTAATCCTCCACCTCCGCCTTTACCACACTCTCTCAATTTACTCACCCTCTTTTTCACCTCTTCAATTACCTCTGTGTCTGCATTTTTTAAAAGTGAAGTAATTACATTTCAAAATGACTAAAAACTGAAATTTTTTTGTTCATTGTGTTGCGAATTCATTCGACTTTCAAATGAAATCTTGAAATCTCGGATTCCCAAAGATTTATTTTTTTCGGCCCGAGAAAAGGCCGATTTTCGGGCCTTTAGACATTTCAAAATCTTAAAATGGTTTCTGTATCTTTTAGCGCTTGTTCCCCTCTTTCGAAAAACATTAATTATTTTTTAAAAGGTATAACATTTTGCTGAAAAAATCAAGTTTCAGATATCATTACAATTGGCCTATTCAATAGTCGATGAGACTCGCGCATGGACGAAGCCACTGAAATTATGATGCAGATAAAAATCGTTTTTGCGGCTGAATTTAACTTGTTTTTGGAAGAATTTTTATGTTGTTAGAAAGCTCGCAATCAGCTCTACAATGTTCAAAAGAAATTTTCAGATTTTTTAAATCAGAAAGGTCCGAAAACGGGCCTTTTCTTAGACCGAAAAAAATAAATTTCCGAAAAATCGAAATGTCAGGCTTTCATTCGAAAGTTGACCCAATTCTAAACATATCACCTGAAAATTATCGATTTTGATTAATTTTGAAATGTGATTACAGACATTTTTGGAAATTAATTTGCGTAATCCTCCACCTCCGCCTTTACCACACTCTCTCAATTTACTCACCCTCTTTTTCACCTCTTCAATTACCTCTGTGTCTGCATTTTTTAAAAGTGAAGTAATTACATTTCAAAATGACTAAAAACTGAAATTTTTTTGTTCATTGTGTTGCGAATTCATTCGACTTTCAAATGAAATCTTGAAATCTCGGATTCCCAAAGATTTATTTTTTTCGGCCCGAGAAAAGGCCGATTTTCGGGCCTTTAGACATTTCAAAATCTTAAAATGGTTTCTGTATCTTTTAGCGCTTGTTCCCCTCTTTCGAAAAACATTAATTATTTTTTAAAAGGTATAACATTTTGCTGAAAAAATCAAGTTTCAGATATCATTACAATTGGCCTATTCAATAGTCGATGAGACTCGCGCATGGACGAAGCCACTGAAATTATGATGCAGATAAAAATCGTTTTTGCGGCTGAATTTAACTTGTTTTTGGAAGAATTTTTATGTTGTTAGAAAGCTCGCAATCAGCTCTACAATGTTCAAAAGAAATTTTCAGATTTTTTAAATCAGAAAGGTCCGAAAACGGGCCTTTTCTTAGACCGAAAAAAATAAATTTCCGAAAAATCGAAATGTCAGGCTTTCATTCGAAAGTTGACCCAATTCTAAACATATCACCTGAAAATTATCGATTTTGATTAATTTTGAAATGTGATTACAGACATTTTTGGAAATTAATTTGCGTAATCCTCCACCTCCGCCTTTACCACACTCTCTCAATTTACTCACCCTCTTTTTCACCTCTTCAATTACCTCTGTGTCTGCATTTTTTAAAAGTGAAGTAATTACATTTCAAAATGACTAAAAACTGAAATTTTTTTGTTCATTGTGTTGCGAATTCATTCGACTTTCAAATGAAATCTTGAAATCTCGGATTCCCAAAGATTTATTTTTTTCGGCCCGAGAAAAGGCCGATTTTCGGGCCTTTAGACATTTCAAAATCTTAAAATGGTTTCTGTATCTTTTAGCGCTTGTTCCCCTCTTTCGAAAAACATTAATTATTTTTTAAAAGGTATAACATTTTGCTGAAAAAATCAAGTTTCAGATATCATTACAATTGGCCTATTCAATAGTCGATGAGACTCGCGCATGGACGAAGCCACTGAAATTATGATGCAGATAAAAATCGTTTTTGCGGCTGAATTTAACTTGTTTTTGGAAGAATTTTTATGTTGTTAGAAAGCTCGCAATCAGCTCTACAATGTTCAAAAGAAATTTTCAGATTTTTTAAATCAGAAAGGTCCGAAAACGGGCCTTTTCTTAGACCGAAAAAAATAAATTTCCGAAAAATCGAAATGTCAGGCTTTCATTCGAAAGTTGACCCAATTCTAAACATATCACCTGAAAATTATCGATTTTGATTAATTTTGAAATGTGATTACAGACATTTTTGGAAATTAATTTGCGTAATCCTCCACCTCCGCCTTTACCACACTCTCTCAATTTACTCACCCTCTTTTTCACCTCTTCAATTACCTCTGTGTCTGCATTTTTTAAAAGTGAAGTAATTACATTTCAAAATGACTAAAAACTGAAATTTTTTTGTTCATTGTGTTGCGAATTCATTCGACTTTCAAATGAAATCTTGAAATCTCGGATTCCCAAAGATTTATTTTTTTCGGCCCGAGAAAAGGCCGATTTTCGGGCCTTTAGACATTTCAAAATCTTAAAATGGTTTCTGTATCTTTTAGCGCTTGTTCCCCTCTTTCGAAAAACATTAATTATTTTTTAAAAGGTATGACATTTGGTTGAAAAAATCAAGTTTCAGATTTGACTCAACTTGACAATTCAATAGCCGGCGAGAAACGGAAATCAACGAAGCCACTGAAATTATGTTGCACATGAAAATCGTTTTTACGGCTGAATTTAACTTGTTTTTGAAAGAAGTTTTATATTTTTAGAAACCTCGCAATCAGATCTACAATGTTCTAAAGAAAATTTCAGATTTTTTAAAACAGAAAGGTCCGAAATCGGACCTTTTCTTAGACCGAAAAAAATAAATTTCCGAAAAATCACAAAGTCATGATTTTATTAGAAAGTTGGTTCAATTATGAACACATCGCCTGAAAATCATCGAGTTTTATCAATTTTGAAATGTGATTACAGACATTTTTGGAAATTAATTTGCGTAATCCTCCAACTCCGCCTTTACCACACTCTCTCAATTTACTCACCCTCTTTTTCACCTCTTCAATTACCTAAATGTCTGCATTTTTTTAAAGTGAAGTAATTACATTTCAAAATGACTAAAAACTGAAATTTTTTAGTTCATTGGGTTGTAAATTCATTCGACTTTCAAATGAAATCTTGAAATCTCGGATTCCCAAAGATTTATTTTTTTCGGCCCGAGAAAAGGCCGATTTTCGGGCCTTTAGACATTTCAAAATCTTAAAATGGTTTCTGTATCTTTTAGCGCTTGTTCCCCTCTTTCGAAAAACATTAATTATTTTTTAAAAGGTATGACATTTGGCTGAAAAAATCAATATACCAATCGATAGAGCTCGTCGAGCTCCCAAGGTATAATTCAGGTTGGGCCAAAACCAGTTTTAAGATAATTTATTTTTTATTTGTCTGCAATTTCTGTTTAAAGGAGGGTTTTACGGAGATTATGAATGCGCCTGGGATAAAGATAGGCTTCAGACTCATTCCAAATCTCTATTTAAAATTTTCTAAAACCACCTAGAAGCCGAGAAAATACGCCTCAAAACAATGGCCTAGAAAAAAGGGCCACCGGCGAAAACTAGTCCGCAGGCATGAAAAGTCCAAAAAAATGAAAAACGAAACATAAATTAAGATGAAAAAACATTAAAAAGGACTAATATAAGCATTCTGCATAACTATTTATTAACGAAACATGAAAAAAGCTTATAGGAAAAAGTTCGGCCAGGTGGCCCTTTTTTCTAGGCCATTGTTTTGAGGCGTGTTTTCTCGGCTTTTATGTGGTTTTAGAAAATTTTAAATACAGATTTGGAATGAGAATGAAGTCTATTTTCTTCCCAGACGCATTCATAATCTCCGTAAAGCCCTCCTTTAAAAAAGTCATATTTATATGCAATTAAATCCATCTCCTTCCGTTGCTCATTAAATTGCGATTCGAAAAACTTATCAAGATATCGTCAAAAGATTATAGAGAGCCTGAGAGAAGCTGAGAAATTACACCACAAAACAGCTGCCAGCTCCGCACGTTTTAACTGATTTTAGTGACCAAACAACGAACGTCAGGTGATTTCAATTTTATTGATTTATTTCATTTACAAAGATTTTCGATTGGGGAAAGCCTTCATTGTGGATTGTAAAAATTAAATATAAAATAAGGATATGAGAAGTTATGCAATGTGGACGGCATGAAATGATTAAGCAAATGGGTTGGATTTTCCGGCCTTTTGAAGCTGAAAAAAGTTTTTTTTAAGTTTCATTAAAATCGATAAAAAAATCAATAAACTTACACGTCTGCCCAACGAAAGAAGGGTGACAGAGACAGAGAACAAATCACGTCCTTCCACAAGATCAACAGATTGGAAGGTTTCCTCATTTGGAACACCTTGTTTCTTGGCGAATTCTACGAAAGCGTTGATGTTTTCCATACAGGCGAAGGTGGAGATTGGCTTTTGGATTTTCTTTACCGATCCGGCTTCAATTCCGTTGGCGAGTCTGGAAAAGAGTGGTTCAGTTAGGAGTCGGGGGTATTATTCGGCACATTTGAAAACGGATTATGTCTTGTGTCGGATCTGATCAAAATCGGTTCTACCCTCTTCCAAAAATTAAAAAAAACAATGCTTTTTCCTAAAACTATCACTCCTAGGAATCAATTCCGAGCTTCAAGAAATACATATCAAAATGATTGTCAGTTTATTTAGTTTTTCATAGATCACTAGCTTTCAAATATGCCCTGAATTTACTGTAAAATTCGAAAAAAAAACCCACTTGCAAAGAAGACTTCCATCCTTCAATAAAGCATAGAAATTATCACGGTTTCCAGCGGTGTTAATATTCTCACCGGACAATTTTTTGATCCATGCGAGCAACAGTGCTCCTTCTTCTTCAACAAATTTTGAATCTTGCTGCAAAATTGGAACATTTTCAATATTTTCTAAACTTCAAAGCCACTAACCTTTTGTCTAACAGCGAATCCAATTCCTCCAGCGGTAGTTCTGTTGGCCATTTTGTTGTCGAATGTGAAATATGTTTGGGGGGAGATACTTCTACTCCTCCCTCTCCTCCCTTGTGCTTTTAACTTATCGTCGAGACTCCGCCTCCACATTTCGACGGATGAGACAACAACAACATCAACAATTCGAAAATTGATTTGAACTTTGAAATTTTCTAGAAGAGTCGAATATTTGGGTATGGAATCGCGTGGGTTGGATTGATGAGTCAGTTACAAGGATGTTTTTTGAAATAGTGGAGGCAGTTAAAGTATGACTTTATTGAATGCAATTGGGATGAAAATATACGTCATCTTCATTCCAGATATGTTTTTAAAATTGTCGAAAACCACCTAGAACATGAGAACAAGTGCTTCAAAAAATGGCCTAGAAAAGTGTCCACCGTGGAAAACTAGTCCGCGGGCATTATTACATGAAGAACGCAGAAAAATGCAAAAGGCATACGTTAAAATGAACTAATTTAAGCATTTTCCACAGTCAATATTACATGCAGAAATCTTATTGGAAATAGTTAGGTCATATTTTTCTAGGCCATTGTTTTGAAGCTTGTTTTCTCGGCTTCTACGTGGTTTTAGAAAATTTTGAAAACAGATTCAGAATGGGTATTTTCTCTATTTTCACCCCAACTACATTTGCATATCGATTTTTGAATAAATAAAATGAAACTTTCATTTATTTCAAAAAATATCTATAAAAAATCAATTGATGTCCCCGTATCTTCATTCCCATTTCCACAGTTTTTACGAAGCTCCTTCAACGTACAAATCCTCATTCTCAACTGATTCGAAAGTGCCGCCAACTCCATGAAATTTTTCCTTATCTGCTCTTTTCTTCGATTCAATTGCTTCACGTTCTCCGTCATTTCTTCCTCAGCATGTTTATTCGTGATTCTCCACTCATTTATACATTTTTCAATATTTTCCGCCTGTTTTTCAGCGCTTTTTTGGCGCTTAAATTCTCAGGTTTGCTCTTTCTTTTTTAATTTTTTGTAAATACCTCTATAGCATCCTTTTGCACCAGCTCCACCAAATTCCCAACATCTATGCAATTTTCAGCATCTCCTGACAGAAATGACGCATTTTGAGCAATATCAACTGTATTTCTGTTCATGCCTATATTTTATTGGACAACTTTTCTAGGTTTTGAAATTTCGAAAATGAATTTCTTTTCTTCTCTGATTTTTTAACGCTATTTTTCGGTGAATTTTTATTTGAGTTTTTCCTATTCTTTGGTTTCATTTCTAGTTTCTTTGAACTTCCAATTTTCGTTGTGAGTAAGAATCATATTTCATTTCAATTTTAATAAAAGCATTTTTTTTCAGAAATTTGTTGATTAAAAAAAATATTCCAAATGTTCATTTTTTCTCGAAAATCCGCAAACACTCTGATGTTCTAATCTACACAGCACGCGCAAATGCACTAAAAGTGTACGAAAATGGAGAAATGACACTTAAATGAGGGCTTTACTGAGAAAATAAATGTACCTTAAGTGAAAATAGACGTCATTCTCATTCCAAATCTGTTTTTAGAATGTTCTAAAACCATCTAGAAGCCGAGAAAACACGCCTCAAAACAATGGCCTAGAAAAAGGGATCACACGCCCGAACTTTTTCCTATGAGCTTTTTTGGTGTTTCGTTAATAAATAGTTATGCAGAATGCTAATAAGTCCTTTTTTTTAATGTTTTTTTTTCATTTTAATTAATGTTTTTCATTTTGTTTTGGATTTTTCATGCCTGCGGACTAGTTTTCGATGGTGGCCCATTTTTCTAGACCATTGCTTTGAGGCGCGTTTTCTCGACTTCTAGATGGTTTTAGAAAATTTTAAAAACAGATTTGGAATGAGAATGATGTCTATTTTCATCCCAGATGCATTTAACGAGTCCATTTAATGAGTCCATTAAAATAAGCTCATTAAAACTAAAAAATTTCGAAATATTAAAGATTCTAGAAAATTCGGTGGTGGATTTCCCAAATGTTTTCGAGTTTCGTAATAATTACTCATCATTACGAAACTCCGTGGCAATTCAATTCTTACACAAAAATAATGATCTCAAAAACATCTGGAACCCATCATCTTTCGAAACACATCAGTTTGTTTTGCGATTATTTTTTTTCAGTGACAAAAAAGCGTTCAGAGCGAAATGTTGATACTTCTTTTCACTTTTCAACATAGCTCCCCCCGAAAATTGGTTTTGTGTAAGACAACAAATTTAATGCGGAACGAAAATCACCATTCGAAACTCGAATTCTTCCAGGGGGGTTCTTCCAAAATGTTCCCAAAGGTCGTTCCAGATGTTTTCCAACATAAATTCATCTTGCTCTTCTTCTTCGTCTTCCGACATCTATATTTTTTGTTCGATTATAATGTGAAAACAGAGAAAAAACCCAGAAAAGCGGAGGTGTTTTGAGAGGCCACAAAACCCATAACACAACAGTTGGTGGAAATTTTTCGCAACTCGTCCGAGAGACGAAAAATCATCAAAATGAATGATGTGGGACTTGTTTACTGATAAGCAGAGGCAACTACATCATAAAAAAAATAGGACGAGGGATGATTAGGAATTTTTAACTAAATAAAATTTAACACTAGGAGCCACAATAATAGGAAATTATATGAAAAAGTGCAAATTTAGTTTGAAAGTGTTTCCGGCTCATCGTCGTCGTTTTTTTTGGGGATGGTTTGATGATGGCTAGCCCATTTATCGAAAAACCAGTCGAGTTTACTAAATACCACGATAATTTTTAAAAAGATGATAAAGTTTGTTCAAGAATCTTAACTTAAAATAGTTGAAAATTCCAGGATAAAAATCAGATTAACGACAATGATATTTTTTGATACCAAATCAGGATGACTTCAAATGTGAATATGAAACTGAAAATAAGATCTAGTGAAGTTCACCCAGATGTAGGACATGGGGCTTGTTTACTGATAGAGAAAATATTTTAAAAAACACCAAAAAACCGGGAATAATAAGAACAAGCAATATAATTTAAAAACAAACAACAAAAAATAGAATAAATAATTATAATTGCTATGTTTTGGGACTTTGGGTGGAGAACAACAACAAGGAATATCCATTTAATTAAGAGTTGATTGTGCAAATTTGCGTGCCAATTCAACAGCAGCATCCAATTGATCGAGACGATCTCCAGTAGCTTGAGCATTTGCATCCTTTCCACCACCTTTTCCTCCGAGAAGGGTGCATACTTCGTTAACCCATTCGTTGGCTTTCAATCCGTTGCTGACGAGACTCTAAATATAAAAAAATGCAGCATTTTTAGCCGAGATGTTGAAACGTTCTTTATTTTCTATTGACAACAAATAATCGCTAAAACAAAACCAACCTTGTCAACCTTTGCCAAGCACAAAACCTTTCCATTATCCTCATTTACAGAAAATGCCATAACCGCTTTGGTATCTTTCAATTGTTTCAAAGCATTATCAATCGCTTTACTATTTGCATTAGCAGCGAAGACATGCACCAAAACTTGTGGTTGTTCAGCAGAAGCTGCCAATTCCTTGGCTTCAGCCAACACTTTATCAGCAACCGCCGCTTGAATCGCTTTCGAGTAACCATCTAACGTTTTTTGCAATCCTTTTGCGATTTCACGAATCGAATCTTTTCTCCAGTATGGCAGAAGTGCCCCATTTGCTTCCTAGAACCTTATTTTAAAGGGAATTGTTATTTTTTAAATCTTACATCAACAATCTCTTGAATTGTTTTCTGAAGTGCTCTGAATTGTTCTTTGTTTGAGACGATATCTTTATTTTGAACAGCTTTGGATTCTTCCTAAAATATAAAATTTGAGCCATTTTTCTCAATTCAAAAGTGTTCAACTTACGGCCAACCTGGCTTCCAACCTGTCTGCTCTATGAACAGCTCTTTCAGCTTCCGGTCCAGTCAATCCAACAATTCTTCTGATTCCCTTAGCAATGGCTTCTTCAGAAGCAATTACAAGTCGTCCAATATGGGATACATTTTGAAGATGACTGAAAAACTACATTAAATGAATCGCATAAAATTTCCAGAAACATACGTTCCACCACAGAATTCAACGGTCGTATTTTCACCAGCCTCATTGTCCGGATTCTTCAACAATTCTTCAACTGGTGTTCCGACGGCTACAACCCTTACTGGATCCGGATACGTCTCGTCGAACATTGCTCTCAATCCACGAACCTTCTTGGCTTCAGCAAGTGGTGAATTCTTTGCATAAACTTGTCCATTGGTGTTGATAAGGACATTTGCATGCTCTTCTGCTTCTTTAACCTGTTTCACTGACATTGCCTGTTTATTAGTGAAATCGAACCGCAATTTGTCGGCGACGACAAGAGATCCCTTAAAAATTTTAAAATCAAAGAGTTTTCAGTTTACTTTCAAAAACCTTTTGATCCGAATCATTTAAAACCTTCTTCAGTGCGTAATTTAGCACATGAGTTCCAGTATGATTTTTCATAATCAATTGTTTTCTATCCTCATCAAATCTCTGATTAACATCATCGCCGACATTAAATGATCCTTCAGCCGATCCAACAAGTACAATATAACCTCCTCTTACTTGGCAGTTGACAACATTAAATTCTGTTCCTTCTTCATTCACTTTCGTCAAAACACCGACGTCATAAATCTGACCTCCTTGTTCTGCGTAGAAGTTAGTTCTGTCAAGAAGAATGGCGCCTTCTTCTCCAGCAACCAATCGATCCACAAATTTACCATCGTGTCTAATTGCCAGGATCTTTCCAACACATGGTTCGAAGGCTGGAAAAATGAATAAAGATTGTCATTTTAAACATGAAAACTTTATTTGAAAAATATTTTTTCTTGGACTTGTAACATGTGTTGAAAAAAGAAATAAAACATTTTTTCACAATTTTTTAAAGCTGTCCCAACAGATCTCCAAAAAATCCTTATAAAAATAATGTTCCACTACACTAATTTTTAAAAACTTACTGTACACTGCATTTGCTCCCTCGCCACTGAACGAGTAAGCATATTTCGGTGAATCATCAGTTGTTGGTACACCCTTCTGTTGCAATTCCGCCAAAGCATGTACATCCAAATCCAAAGTATCCTTGAACTTTCCTGTTCCAGCAGCCGATAATTCAATCGCTCTCTTTCTTGCTTCTTCAAATGCTTCCGCATTAACACTAAGGCCTTTCTCTTCAGCCATCAATTGGGTTAAGTCCACTGGGAAACCATATGTATCATATAATCTCCATGCAATATCTCCAGGGAATGTGGTGGTCCCCTCTGGAAGGGCGGCAACTGCACGTTGGAACAACACTCTTCCTCTTGACAAGGTTTTCAAAAATTGCTTTTCTTCATCATTGATAATATCCATTACTGTTTCAGGGTCTCGTTTCAATTCTGGGAACGTTTCTCCCTAAAATAACCATTCTTTAAAAAAACTTCGATTTAATTAAAATTTACCAAAATATCAATAACAACTGGAACAAGCTTTGCAAAGAACCCTGGTTGAGCATTCAGTTTTTCAGTAGCGTAGCGAACTCCACGACGAAGAATCCGACGAAGGACGTATCCTCTTCCTGTGTTGTCTGGTCTTCCACCATCGGAAAGAGCAATTGTCAATGTTCTGATGTGATCGGCGACAACGCGATAGGCCATGTCAATTCCGTCGACGTCTTCTGCACCTACATGTCCGGTGTATTGACGGATACCGCTTTCCTGTAAAAATAATTGGTTTGAGGGGTTGTGGATGAAAAAAGTTCTTTGAAGTACAAAAATTGATATACTAGATAAAACAATTTCTTTTTTTTGAACGCTGATTTTTTCAAAGCTTTGGTGTTCATTTTATTAATTTTTAAAATTAAATCGTATTTTAATTGAAAAACAATTCAGATTTTTTTGAATTAAATTATTTTTCCCAACTTTTGTAAAACTCATACCCTATGAATAGCATCAAAAATCGGTACAAAAATATCCGTATCATAATTACTCGACTTGTCCTGCATCACAGCAATCAATCGTTCCAATCCCAAACCACAATCAATATGTTTTGATGGAAGTGGCCGGAGAACACCCCCTTCTTCCCTGTTGAATTGAATAAACACCAAATTCCAGATCTCGACGACCATCGGATCATCAGCATTCACCAAATGGGAAGCATCGCGTCCACCAATTCGATCGTAATGAATTTCAGAGCACGGTCCACATGGTCCAACGTCACCCATCTCCCAGAAATTGTCTTTCATTCCGAAATCGAGGATACGTTCGTCTGGGACACTGAAAACAACACGAATCTTGAAGAAAATTGTGATCTTGCTAAATTACCCAACAGATCTCCAAAACTCGCGAGCCTCCGTATCGGCTGGAACACCATTAGCTTCATCACCACCAAAAACTGAGATGTAAAGGCGATCTTCAGGAATTTGGTAAACTTTCGTCAATAGTTCCCAAGCCCAGGTGATGATCTCTTTCTAGAAAATAAATTGAATTTCGATTTTTTAAAAATTGTATTTTTTTTACTTTGAAATAATCCCCAAAGGACCAGTTTCCTAACATTTCGAAGTAAGTATGATGGTATACATCCTTTCCAACATCATCCAAGTCATTATGCTTTCCACCAGCGCGGATACATTTCTGTGTGTTTACTGCTCTTTTGAGTTTCGCCAAATCGCTGTTAGGATCTGCAATTCCGAGGAAAAGCGGCTTGAACTGTAAAGAAATGCCGATTATTTTACAATTTTCATAAATTTTAAATACTTGATTCATTCCAGCATTCGCAAACAACAAAGTCGGATCATCGTGTGGAATAACTGACGATGAGTGCACATACGTGTGCTCCTTTTTCTCGCGGAAAAAGTTGATGAACGTCGAGCGGACCTGACACAAAAAATGTACTTAATTTGATACTTTTTTAATACAAAATCTCACCTCAGATGCTGTTAAATACTTCATTTTGAGCTAACAACAAAAAACAATAACGTTTGGCCCAAAATTTGAGTAAAACCCTGAAAACAAAATGTTTTGTAACATTTCGCAATAAAAAAACTGAGAACAATCGAATTGCGCCTTACAAGCTAAACAAAGCAAATTGAAACAGGAAATTGAACAAGCGAAGTTGTTTTTATTCACTTATGTTTTTTGATACGGATGGAAATACAATCCTAGACACAGAGGAAAAACAGTTAGCCGGAGTGGGAGGAGCCGACATGCAATCCTCGCACGTTTCTTGTGTGTTTTTGGCCATTTTTTGGGGATATCTCCAGGTGGAAATGAAAGTTTTCAAAATGTATAAATTATTTGGTTTAAAGGCGCGTGTATTTTGACGGAATGGTCTTGAAACGCGAATACGGTTTATTTAAAGGTACATGGTTCAATTTAACGATAACTGCAAGTCTGAAATTGTACTGTTTTTTGGCCAGAAAGTGGTTTTTCATCAAAATCGTGTGAAAGGAACGTAACAAAACAAAAATCAACTTTTTGGAATACGTAAATATGTCCTGGTAACTTGAATTGTTCAATTCTTTGTCTGTGGTTGTGCTAAAAATGTGTTAAAAATACTCTTCAAATAAAAAATCTGAAAAAGACCAGACTTCATCTTTTTAAACTTAGAAAAATGTTTCTTTGTCCCAATAAATTGATTGTCCAACTTTTCCCAATCGTCATGTTCTTCCTCACTAATGTGCTCAAAAGCCTATTGTTCATCGGTTGCCGGTATTCCCTCCGTTCGGTCGTGTAATAAGATCGCATTTCGAAAACGATGAAAAAGAGAACAAGAACAAGAGATGGTGGCTCGTCATGCTCTTCTTCTTCCATATTCAGTTTACAACCATTTTCGTTTGGTCTGGATTCTTACTTAAAGAAGGATATTTTCTGATTTTTCTCTGAAACTGTTAGTTTTTTAAATGATACTGATGAATCCGTGTGGTTTAAAAATGTAAACTCTTGATATGATTCTCTCTAATGTAATATTGTAAAAGTTATGCATACTTAAAGGAGGGCATTACGGAGCTACCTAATGCAACTGGGTTGAAAATAGACGTCATCATCATTCCAAATCTGTTTTTAAAATTTTCGAAAACCACCTAGAATCCGAGAAACGTGCTTCAAAAAATGGCCTAGAAAAAGCTTCAACAATGGACTTTTTCCTATGCGTTTTTATGACGTTTCGTTAATAAATATTTAAACAGAATACTTATTAGCCCATTTCACTTTATGTTTTTTTCATTTTTTGGATTCTTCACGTATTAATTCAGCTGGTATAAACTTTTTCTAGGCCATTGTTTTGAGGCGTGTTTTCTCGGCTTCTAGGTGGTTTTAGAAAATTTTAAAAACATATTTGGAATCAGGACAAAGTCTATTTTCATCCCAGCTACATTCATTAGCTCGGTAATGCCCTCCCTTTAATTATGGCTTCTTGAGTTCTTGAGTCTTTAGTTTCAAACCACGAAAACCGAGACCTGAAGATAAAAACTTACTGTAGAAATGAACTAGATCAACACAAAAAAACGTTCTCAAAAATAACGGTAAACTATATCCAGCTTGATTTTCCATTGAGTTTCCAGACGAGTTCATTCTCTGAATTTTTTAAAATTCCATACATATTTCGATCACTTTGTCGTTGAACATGTTTGGAGGCTTATTTTTGCCATTGTTGTTAAATGAATTTACTTTTCGAAAAATTATATTTTTTCCAATTTTTCAGAATTTTTCAGGAATTTCAGAAGTTTTGAAATAAAGTTCCAAAAAAAAATTTGAAAAAAGCTTGCGAGCTCATAATTGACCAAATATCCTTTTTCACCAATAATTTCAGACTTTCCCAATTTCTTCACACCTTCAAGCGAAGAATTTGCGCAAATCTTCACAATTCAAAACACACACTTATTTGTGTATACCTTCTTAATCTTACCATAACATCCCTCCCCCCTCAGAATCAGTAAACAAATACATACGTATACACAAATCAACCGTGTCGACGACAGCGAAATAATAACAAAAGCACCCCACTTTTTTTGGTGTATTGACCAGAAATTCTAGAAAAAATGGAACAACCAGGTGAAGGTAAACATTGTTCCAATTTTTTACAAAAATCAATTAACTACAATTTTCAGATGATAATATTTCAATTATTACGTTGGATCCAATTAGAGATGGAAATAAACTTCAAGAGGTTATTTTAACCCAACCAGAAGTTATAACGACGCCCGTACCTAGTCCCCCACCACTTCCGCCACCGATGTTGAATTCTAAAAACCCTATTCCATTGGATTCTGCTTTTCTTAAGGTACTTTTTTGCGATTTTTTGGAAAACTAATATTCTTTTTTCTATTTTCGGACGTATGCAACTATACAAGTGCCATTTACCGCAACTAGACCCAAGAAACTTTTGTGCAAATAATTTTTCCGATTAAAAAGCCCTTTTTTTTCACACATCTTTTTGCATCTTTTTTTTCCCTCATCCCACCCAACTGATCAACCAACGCCGAGCACACAGTGTAATAAAACGTAGGCGGTCCATCACATTCAATAATCAAAAGCTGACAAAAAATGCGATTTTCTCTTTAGATTTTTCTAAAACTTTATTGATTTTTCTAGAAAAAATGCTAAATAATGACACATTTTGCGATGTTTATTCATCATTAACAACAATACGAATATTTTTTGCCCAAAAAAACGACACAATTTTTCAGGAAGAGAACAAAGAAAAAATGTACGATTCACCGAGGTATCAGACGACGACGACGGTTGTGGAAACTACTGAATACATGACAAATGATGGTCCGGCTGTTAGGGTAAGTCAAAAAAAATTGGATTTCCATAAAATTTAAACAGTAATTCGAAATAATTCACAAAACTTGTCTAGAATCAAAATTTAGAAAATCTACTTCCACTATTGAATGTAATTGGGATGAAAATAGACTTCATTCTCATTCCAAAAATGTTTTAAACATTTTCTAAAACCACCTAGAAGTCGAGAAACCGCGCCTCAAAATAATGACCTAGAAAAAGTGTCCACCGGCGAAAATTAGTCCGCAGACATGAGAAATCCAAAAAAAAAGAAAAAAAAACACACCTAAATTAAGATGAAGAGCATTTAAAAAAGTACTAATAAAAGCATTCTCCATATTCGGCCAGGTGCACACATTTTCTAGGCCATTGTTTTGAGGCGTGTTTTCTCGGCTCCTAGGTGGTTTTAGAAAATTTTAAAAACAGGTTTGGAATGAGAATGATGTCTATTTTCATTTAAGATACATTCATTAGCTCCGTGAAGTCCTCCTTTGAAATAAAATGGATCTGAAATTATGTAGTTTAAAAAGGGCAAAAATTAAACTTTTTCAAGCGTGCATGTCAAAAATGAGGTTTTCGCTTGACACCCAAGGAGAATTACGTAAAATTTAAAGCAATTAAGGCAAGACCTAATATTTTTTAATACCCAACGTCTCGTACAGAATTGTATTATTGAGAATAAATTATATCTTTTAAATTTTGAGCCTGAATTTATGTGCTGAAAATCTTTTTATCCTTGGCCAAAATCAAATAAATAAAACTGAAATTTCAATTTTTTAAATTGTGACACTAATTATGAAAATTATTTAAAATTTTGAAGCTAAAATTCTTCAGTTTAATACTTTTAACTTTCAACCAAAAATTTTGAAAAAAACATGGAAATCTCCCATTTTTGTTGCAGATAGACTTTCCTCGATTGGATTGCGCTTATATCCGAACCCTCGGTGGAATTATGAAAATTGTTTGCATTGTTCTGTGTCTACTTTGTTTTCTTTTCGTAATGATGGGTCCTTCATACTATACAGGTACTTTTTGAGATTTTTCAGACAGAAAACGCGTTTGAAAATATCGAAAATTACGTTTTTTTTTGCAGGAGTCGGCTGGGCGACATTCGTTTCATCAATTGGAATCTTTGTCACGACGTCACTGCTAACGTTGTACATTTTCCGAGTTGTTGACTCAATTCAACAAGTTAATTGGATTGTGGGGGTATGTTTCCATAGATTTTGGACCTCTCAATCTTCTTATCGGCTGTTTTAAAAAATCCCGTTACTCTGAATAGATTCTCTCGAAATTATCACAAATTTAATGAACAACCTCACAACTTTTCAGGAAATGGTCTTCTGTTTTGCCTGGACCGTCTTTTTCTTCATCGCCGCCTGCGTCCTCGCCGTCGCAGCCGCACAATTCAGCAGAACCCTTCCCTGGGCGATAGCTTCATTTTTCGCATTCGGTGCAATGTGCGCCTATGGCTTCGACTGCTATCTCAAATTCCTTTCGTGGAGAAACAACGAACGTGCAACTGGCGGAGCGAGTCCTGTGGTCATTCAACAGCAGCAGAGACGCAATTATGTCTAACAGTAAAATTTGAATATTTAACAATAAAACATTTCATCAAAATAAACTTATGCAACTAATAACGAGGAATACCCACGAAGAAAAAGGAAAAATCAACAAGGAAGCATTTTTGGGGAATTTTTTGAAAAATCTGATTAAAAATGAATAAAAAGGCACAAAACAAAGGGATGGGGGGATGGGTGCAAATTTTCATGGATCATTAGTTATTTTTGGCGAAAAACATAAAAAATTACAGAAACGTATTTTTTTAATGGTTAAGCAAAAATATGGTTTTTCGCTTTTTGATGATTTTGTACCTACTAAAAACTAAGATCCATTGAAAAAAACTTTTTTAGAAAGGTTTCGCCAAATGCTCAATAATCTCCTTCTTCCGCTGCTCATTCATCTCTCCTTTACCAATCATGCCATTTAGAATCTTTTCCATGTTCAAGAAACTCCAGAATTGAATCCGATCTTTATTCAGGTTGTCGGTCGCTCCTTGTTGTCTATCCAATACAGCTACAGCGTCTATTACCTAAATTTTTTGGTTTTAAAATACTTTTTCAAAAAAAGAAATAAGCTGAAAAACCTCCAAATTCTCCTTTCTTATCGCTTCAGCAGTTTCTCTTATCGATTCTCCAGACGTTACAACATCTTCAATAAGAAGAACAGTTCCACCAGGTGTGTAGACTCCCTTAAAACTTCGAACTTCAAAAGGATCACATTTTGCGAAAATTTTACCTCAATAAGCTGCTTGGTACCATATGATTTCGCTTCCTTTCGTTTCATAAGCATTGGAACGTTCAAAATGTCAGCGACTAGCTGAAAATGTTTAAAATCGGTTTTTGTAACTTCTTTGTTTCCATCTTACAGTTGCCAATGGAAGAGCAGCATATGGTACTCCAACAACATAATCGAATTTCAATTTATTTGAGACTATGATATCGCACATTGCTTGAGCAGCCATTCTCTACAAAAAGAATTAAATTGTTCTTTTTCTTCAATTTAAAATTAAATGATACTTACCAAAACCCTCGGCGAGCTCATGATTCTCCGCAAATCAATATAAATCGGTGTCATTTGTCCAGACTTCAAATAAAACTCTCCGGTTTTAAAGCACACCATTTGATGAAGTTCATCAAAAAGTTGAGATTCCGTGACGTTTTGAACCGCTTTTCCATTATTTTGCGTATTCCCGTTGAGTCCATTGTTTCCGTTGGTGACAGTGATAGACATGCTTTAAAACTTTTTCGCTGAAAATGATCTTCAATGTTCAAATTTTAAATTGTATGCTCTAGTAATTTAATTACTGTAATTAAGATATCCGGAAATTGGTAACCGTGAGAATATTCGAATCTACTTTTAAATAAAGGTTAGAAATAAAAGTTTATAAGACCCAAAAAAAACAGAAAAAGGAGATGAAATCTATACTAGCCTAGACGTTTTACTGTACAGAACTATCGAAAGTGCAATGATAGTGGAAAAGATAACAATCAAAAAAGAAAAAATTGGTCATTTGATTTGAATTCAATTCGCCAAAAACAGATACTTATGGTCTAGGTGGAGCAATTGGATAACTTTTTGGAATACTCTTCCATTCTTTTTCAGTTCTTTTATAAATCATCTGTCTGGTGAAATGTCCCATTTTCTGGTTCTCCCGGAGATCTTTCACTGCTTGTCGTTCTGCTGGTGCCTTTAGGATTTCTTCAAGATTACATTCAACTGGTTTTGGTGGTGCTGTGTCGATTTGGACAAGATCTACTTGAACCTGAAGAAGCAATTTTTATAGGCACCGACTCATTCCTAAAAATAACTGTCAAAAAACGATGAAAATGAGCACGTTTAAACGGATATAGAACTTTCTTCTAGAAACCACGCTATTTTTAAGGCATTTTTCCGAATTTGAAAAACAGCAGCCTAGAAATGTTGGAACTAGGCCATATACTTAATTTCATTGCAACGTGTTAAAATTCCATCGAATATCTACTGGATTCGTTTTTTTTCGAAAAATTTACCGTATCTAGATCATGGGTTAAAATAGATTTCGTCTTTTGCCGTGCTTCACGTGACATATGCGCTTTAAACAAGAAATAACTGAAAACAATATATTATTATTTTGAATTCGAACTAAAATCATACTTTGAAGCATAAACCGGCTCGTTCGTCTGCTTGGCTAATCTTTTAAACGGTAAATCCCGATGTCCTAAAGATTCTACTTTTTCAATAACCGCTCCATTATCCAGCAATGTGTTTCCAGCTCGGACTAAGGATTTCACCAAATCTGACTGAATTTTAATTGATTTCTCTAAAATTTAATTTAAAAATACAATTTACTTTTGATAGTGATCGTGTGATTACGGTAACCTCGTAGAATGGCATTGTTCTGCTGATGGTTATGTAAAAACCCTGTAAATTAAAATTACATGAAAAATTAGAACACTTGAAAATGAAAGAGGTCACGCAATTTTATTTTATTTCTTAAACTATTCAAAACTAAATTTTCACTTTTAAAATAATGATTTTCATTCGAATTTCAAATAAAGCCACATTTTAATTGGAACATCGAAAAATTCCAATTTTCCCGATTTAGTTGAAATTTAATTTTCTTCGCATTGACCCAAAAATCTTCATTTTTCGCAAATTTTAAACCATAGAAAATCCTTCAAAAAACTGGGGAAAAATGAAAATTTGGTGGGTCTCACACGGAATCACTCCTTCGTGTCGATTTACGGGGTTAGAGTATGTGCGCCTTTAAACGATGATATTTCAAGTTCGTCAAATTTTTAAATTTTTGCTTTTGTTATTTTGCAGGTTATTTTAAAGATTTTAGCTGTAAATTATTGAAACATTGATTCTCACGTCGTCTATTTTCACATTTTAACTTTGTTATCTTCACAACGCTAGAGTTTTTGTATTCAGAAAATGGCGCCAAAAGAAACTGGTCCGGTTGCTGTTGCTTCAAAACAAGCCGACGATGTTTTGAAGCAAAAAGCTGGTCCACATCACTGTGTGGGAAATGTTCATGCGAATCTCCCAGTCTCCAAGGTAGTTTTTTTTTCGAATTTTTTCACAAACTTTAAATTTTAATTTAAAAAAGTAGTAAATTTCAATTTTCCAGGTCACTGTCCATCCACTCGTTCTTTTGAGTGTTGTTGATCATTTCAATCGCGTTAGCAAGACTCAAAGCGTCAAGCGTGTCGTCGGAGTTCTGCTCGGCTCAATGAAAAAAGACAAAACTTTGGACATTGGAAACAGTTTCGCTGGTTCGTTTTTTTTAAACTTTTGTAATTAGTATTAATATCACTCCACCTTTTATTGAACGTCGTTTTCTAGTTCCATTCGATGAGGATGAAAAAGACAAAAACACCTGGTTCCTGGACATGGATTACTTGGAAAGTATGTACGGCATGTTCTACAAGGTAACCTCCAAATCGATGCTCTTTTAAGCTTCTAAAACCTTTAAATTTGAGGTCGCAGCAAAGGAGAAGATAGTCGGTTGGTACCACACAGGACCGAAGTTACACAAGGTATTTAAGTGGACTACACCCATAGCAAGTCTGAGCACCCCTTGGTCAAGTGGTTAGCACGTTTGACTACCAATCTGAAGGTCGTGGGTTCGATTCCCCGATCTGGGTAGTGATGACTATACACGGAACACTGGGCTCTGAAGACTTCGTGATCCGATAATTTCCGTTCTGATACCCATTTTATCACTTTATTTCATTCGATTCTTAAATTTTTTCAGAATGATATTGCGATCAACGAGCAATTGAAAAGATTCACCCCAAATCCAGTTTTGGTCATCATTGATGCTGAACCAAAGAATATTGGGCTTCCAACTGAAGCTTACATCGAAGTTCAAGAAGTTCATGATGTAATTATTCTTCAAAAACTGATTTTATTACTATTTCTTAAAATTTAGGACGGAACCCCACCAATTAAGACCTATGAGCACGTGCCATCTGACATTGGAGCTGAAGAAGCTGAAGAAGTTGGAGTTGAACATTTGCTCAGGTGAGTAAATTAACAAATTTTGAATATTAGACTTCACACTTTGATTTTTTGCAGAGATATCAAAGATCAAACCGCGGGAACCCTTTCTCAAAGAATTACTGACCAATTGATGGGTCTCAGAGGATTGCAATCACAATTGGAGTCAATAGAGAAGTAATTTTTCAAAATTTGAAGAACTTCTTTGAAATTCTGTATTCACGAAGCATCTTCTAATTTCGTTCAAAAATTTCAGATATCTCAATGAAGTTGTGAAAGGAACTCTCCCAGTCAACCATCATGTTATCTATTATGTTCAGGTATTTCTAAAAAATAGATGATTATCAAAAGTTTGAATTTCAGGAAGTTTTGAATCTGTTGCCGGACGTTACCCACCCAGACTACATTGTTTCACAAAATGTACAAACAAATGATCAGCTGATGTGTGTTTATATGGGTTCTCTGGTTCGATCGGTTGTTGCGCTGCACAATTTGATTGATAACAAGGTAATTAAAGATAAAATAAAAATCTGTCGTTATAAATATTCTTCAAGATTTCCCTTCAAAAGGCTGAAAAAGAACAAGAAACTGGTGGAGATGAAAAGAAAAAGAAGGAGGAAAAGGAAAAGAAAGACAAAAAGGATGAGAAGAAGAAGGAAGCGGCGAAGAAGAAATAAATCTTGAAATTGCATTTCTTAAAATCTTTCACATAATTTATTTTTTCTGATGTAAAATTATTCGATTTTTTCTCAATGTTTATTATTTTTCGGTGAGAAAAACCCCCGTAAAGCATGATCACACTTTAAATTAAGGAAAAAACTGAAACAAAATAACCGCTTTTGGTTAGATAAATATTTAAATGCAATGGCAAGTGATGAATGAGGAAAATTGTTCTAAAATTGGTTAAATTTCTACTCATTGGCTTTTTTTTTATGTAGATTCCTTCGGCAGCTTTCCATACACTTCCGCTGGTAAGGGAAGATGTTCCAACGACCTGAAAACTTTCATATTTCGGAAATTTTTTAAGAAAAAAATTTGAACGTTGTAAATTTTCAGACCAAATTGTTAATGTTGAAAAAGACGGATTATTTTAACGCAAGAATTATTGCACTTTGAGCTGGTTTTTTAAATATTTTTACAAACCTCTCTTTGTCCGTGAATGGGCCGCCCAAATTGTTGTCCAGAAAGTGACAAGTATGCCCCAGTTACAACATGTCGGATTTTGACTTGCTGAAAAAAAATTTTGGAACTTCCTCGATTTCTATTTTTTCGTTTACCTCCGATTCTAACCATTCTTCTTCGTTACAAACAATCGTCCAATCATCACCAGAATCACTTTCCTTCTCATTTCCAAATGCTGAAACTTCTTGATGACTTTTCGATAAAGGAGCGGTGAAGTGATGGGAATGGAGGAAAGTTCCAGTGGTTAGATGTTTAAGTCGAATTTTTTCACCACATTTTATTGGGTCACCACGATTGCATTGAGCATTCAGAGCTAAAATTACATTTTTAAGAAATTCTAAATTAGCATGTGAAAAACCTGGGAAAATCTGCCAGTGCGAGTTGATATCATCAGAATTTTTTACAGCTGTTACGGATTGTTGTCCACTGCCGCTACCATACTTTACATCGTGCGAATGGAGTCTAAAAGAGTTTATAATATCTGTTTCCATATCTGAGAGATACCCTCCGCTTGGTAATTGGATTCCCTTGGGGGAGTTTCAGCTTCAAGATCATCACAAGAAGCTGCAAAGTTTCGAAGTTCCTGCAACGAATGTTTATGCGAAATTTGTTAGGGTAAGTGTTGGGTTTTGGAAAATCGGAGAAAGTTTAAAAAAAAACATTTTTAATTATCAGATAAACTTGGAAGATCATTATGGAAAAGAACATTATTGTATTGTATCTGTTGTAAATGTGTTAGGAACCACCCTAGCCGATGAATATGAAAAAGAAGAAGAAGCTGTACATATGTTGAATGTTTTGAACGAGAATGAGATTGTCGACGACCAAAAGAAAACTACGCCACCACCGGCAGAGGTAAAAATGCCGACACAGTTGCCGATTCCGCCGAAATCGAAGGATCGGACAATCGTTTTGAAAAAATATGGGTAATTATACGATATTTTGTCAATTCTAGAAAATACGTGTATTTCTTTCAGTGTTCGTCAAAACTTCCATCTTTGCTCAAAATGTCCAGTCAGCAACACATCGTTTTTAATATGTCATTTATTACCGACAACTTCAAAAAGAAACAAACAATATCAAAGTGAAAGGTATCAACTTATTCATTTGGTTTAAATATCGCAAGAAATCATATTCACATTTTCAGCCAACGGAAATCACAACAGAAATCGTTATTATTCGACCATTACGCAATGTTTATCGAGAAGAAGAAACCTAGCTAATATTCAGAGATTCTTACCAAAGTAAGAGAATTTTCAAAGCTTACGGAAAAAAAGAAAACAATTATTAATTTTTTCCAGAACACCAAAAATCCCAAAGAAAATCGAAGTGAATGAAAAAGAGGAAGTGGTGAAAGTTGAGCAAGTAAAGGAAGTTGTGAAGCAGGAGCCGATTGAGGTGCAGAAACCGATGGAACTGGACAGTGAAAAGGTTCAGAAAGGTAGGATTTTCTTGAATTGAATTTTAGAGCTTAAAAAATCGTCTATTAAAGAAAAAATATATTAATGGACCTTTCTGGGTAGGTCTATAAAAATGTTTAAACTTCTGAACTTTAAAAATTTTAAAGAAATCGATTTCTCCATTTTTAAAAAATTACGACCTGAAAATTAATAAAAAATTCGGCGAATTTTTGTATTAAAATTAGATTCGAATGAAAAGTAAAATTTTTGAAGGATATCAAAGAAATTGAAACCGTAAATTAATATTTCTAACAAAACAAATGTTTTCACTGTTTCAAATTTAAAGGATGACTTCACAGAGACAATGAATGTATCTGAAATTAACATAGACGTCATACTCCTTCTAAATCAGTTCTTAAAATTTTCTAAGACCGCGTAGAAGTTGAGAAAACGCTCTTAAAAATGGCCTAGAAAAAGTTTCCACCGGCGAAAACTAGTCCGCGGGCGCAAAATAATACGCAAAAAGCTCATAGGAAAAAGTTCGGCCAGGACACTTTTTCATTGTTTTGAAGCGCATTTTATCGGCTTCTACGTGGCTTTAGAAAATTTTAAAAACAGCTTTGGAATGAGAATGAAGTCTTTTTTATCCCAGTTGCATGCATTAGCTCCATAAAGTCCTCCTTTAATTTTTTCAAGTTATTTTGAAAAAAAAATTGAAAATTAATCATCATCACATCGCCAACATTATTATATTTTCAGTTGTCGAACCAATTCCATCGCCTTCCCCAGCACAACCGCCAAAGCAAGAAACAATTGTCCCGGCAGGTGGAGCCACGAATCAAAGGGAAATGGTTTTAATGAAATTGACTAAAAGTGTTGCGGCGGTTGAACTGAATTTAACACTTTCGACGGAATACTTGACAGCATTGAGTAAACAGTGAGAATGATTGTTTTATAGTGTTTTTATTTATCTTTTAAAATTATAGATATGTCACCCAGATGAGTGGTTATCAAGAAGAATTGAAAGAGACAAGAAAAGGAGCTAGAGAGTCAGCGAAGGCGGTTGAAATGATTATGAGGAATAAGGTAAATACATTTTTTAAAAACAATTATCTGTAAAAATATTATTTTTCAGGTGAACAAGTTGAGAAGAGAAATTCGAGAATTGAAACATTCAGTAGGAATACTCGAACAAATGGAGAAAAATAGAATAAAAGAATTTCAGTACGACATGGCGAGAAGTGTTTTTGTGCCATCTTGCCATGTAACGTCGCCTGTTTCACCTCGTGAGTTTTTTTTTTCTTCAAATTGTCTTTTTTTAAAGAAAATTTTAGAGCCAAAACTTGCGAGACTTCCGCAAATAATTGGTACACAATATTCAGAAGAAAGATGGAGAGTTGTTTTAGAAAAAGCGCGGTCTGCGATTTTTGGATCATTTTCGTGGAATGTGGGTTTTTTGTATTTTTTTTTAGAAATTCTAAGATTACTTTATTTTTTTCAGACGGATCATTTGATTTTTTTCCTGATCCTTTCAAATGTCACAATTGTTTCGATTAAAAAGAGAAAGAATAAAAAGAGAAATCTTATAGTTGAACTTTCTGATTAGTATGATGTTGAAGTAGACTTTAAGTATGAATATCTTATTGTGTTTGATTTTGAAGTTATTCAATTGAAATTTGAAGAAGAAATTATTCTTCGAAGAACACCAGAAATTAATGAAGAAGTAAGTGTTCTACAAAAGAAAAAACTGAATTACATCAATGATCACACACCAGTCTCAGTTTCAATAACTTCTAATGTACCTGCATTCGAAAAAGATGAATTCTTATTATCACAAAACCCCAGAGAGCTGATAAAACAGATGTTCGAATATTTTGATGACGTTTCTAAAAATGCTGGTGATTTGATGATTCAAAAGATGTCACCATTATTAGACAAATTATCAGATGTTGAAGATGATGAAAATTTGAAAAAAGTGGAAGAATATTGTCATGTTGTTCCTATTATTGGTTTCAATAGTGGGGGTTATGATATAAATGTGGCAGCTGACGAAGGTTTTATGAGTGAAATAATTCAAAGATGTAAAGATCCTTTTGTTATCAAAGAAGGTAAAAGATATAAAGTGATAAAAACAAACAACTTCATATTTCTTGATCAAATGGGGTATTGTTCTGCTGGAACAAAACTAGAAGATTTATTCAAAGCTTATGATGTAGGAGAACAAAAAAGTTGGTTTCCTTATGAATGGTTTGATAGTTATGAAAAGTTAGACTTTCCCACAAAAGATTTAAAGATCGAAGATTTCTATTCTTCTTTGAAAAATAAACACATTTCAATCGAAAATTACTTTGATGGGAATTTGTGAAAAAGAGAAATTAAATACAGTAAGAGATTTATTAGAATGGTATAATAATTTAGATGTACGACCATTACTGAAGGCTTGTTTGAAACAGAAAGAGTTCTTTTACAGTTTCAATTTAGATATGTATAAAGATGCGGTTTCTCTACCAGGTTTGAGTGAACATATTTTGTATCAATTCCAAATTCAAGGATCTCTTTCGGATTCACCAGGAAATTCACAAGGATTCGAGGAATACCTAAAGAAAAGATCTCCAAAAACTTCTTACACTTTGAAAATAGATGAAGAGATTCTCCTAAGAAGAATTTATAACTATTATAAGCAAGATGAAGAATCAAATACTTAGATCTACATACAACATTTTACAAGTTGAAGACGTTGTTGATATTTTGAAAAGAGAAAACTATAAATGTTTCTATTGTTGGTTCAATTTGAGGAAAGATACTTGGTCTCTAGATAGACTTGATTGTTCTAAGAGTCATACAGGGCTAGAGTGGAAGGCAGAGACGCAGAGGAAAGCGAGAGACAGCCAGCATCGCATTTCTTCAGTTTTTTGGAGTATAGGTCAATTGATTGGAAAACCAAAAGATTTTCTGACAAAAAGATTTTTCGACAAAAAGATTTTCGACAAAAAGATTTTTCGACAAAAAGATTTTTTTTTCAAAAGAGATTTGCACTGTGCAAGCACGCTCAACCGCACCGTTTTTTCCTCTTTTGTCTGCGTCTCTCAACGCCAACCGCCAGAGCTAGGAGTATAGGCTAAAACATTGTGAAGCAAAAATATTATTCGACAAAAAGATTTTTCGACAAAACCATTGTGGGAAAAACCATTTTTGTAAAAAACATTTTTCGGAAAAAACATTTTTCGACAAAACCATTATGGGAAAAACCATTGGGACGGTAGAGCGCGTTTGCTCCCACCCCCTTTTATTTGGTGTTCGCTTTTGTAGCGTTTCAAGACCCGAACGATATTTCAGGCGCATGCGCCTTGAAATGTCTGCGTCTCTCAACGTCACATGATAAGGGCAGTTGGTTGCCGGCCCTGATCGTTGTCTGCATGCCCAAAAATGTATATACCGGGCGCAAGTGGGCGCGGCCGGTTTAATTACCCAAGTTTTAAGTCTACCTCAGGTTAACCTCAAACTTGGGAAATTGAACCGGCGGCGCCCACCTGGGCGCGGTATTTACATTTTTGGGCATGCAGACAATGATCAGGGCCGGCAACCAACTGCCCTTATCATGTGACGTTGAGAGACGCAGACACTTCAAGGCGCATGCGCCTGAAATATCGTTCGGGTCTTGAAACGCTACAAAAGCGAACACCAAATAAAAAGGGGGTGGGAGCAAACGCGCTCTACCGTCCCAATGGTTTTTCCCATAATGGTTTTGTCGAAAAATGTTTTTTCCGAAAAATGTTTTTTACAAAAATGGTTTTTCCCACAATGGTTTTGTCGAAAAATCTTTTTGTCGAATAATATTTTTGCTTCACAATGTTTTAGCCTATACTCAGAGCTAGTGCGAGACGCAGACAAAAGAGGAAAAAACGGTGCGGTTGAGCGTGCTTGCACAGTGCAAATCTCTTTTGAAAAAAAAATCTTTTTGTCGAAAAATCTTTTTGTCGAAAATCTTTTTGTCGAAAAATCTTTTTGTCAGAAAATCTTTTGGTTTTCCAATCAATTGACCTATACTCGTTTTTTGTGAATAGAAATATTCTAAATTGGCATTTTAAACCTTTTAAAAGTATTCCCACGGTCCATATTTATTTTTAAATATTAATTTATATATATTTTATCATAAATTTTATTATTTATCAAAATTGTTTTTTATTTGCCATATTTCAGAATGATTCGGTTGTTTTATGGATGTCAGTTGGCAACCACTGTCAGCAATCTAAGAATGGTAAGCTATTTTGATAGTAAAAAAAGGCTTCTAATAAACAAAGTAACGAAATGTTTTTATGATAATCACGTAATTCACATAAATAACTCAATTTGATTTTAGATCCACGGCAAGCCGCTCATTTACACAGTCGACATGTTGAAAGAAAGAGCCAACGGATACTTGGCTGATAACGATACTGCTCAAGCCTCTGAGAAATCATTCCAAGTATATATTTTTTCAATTTATTTTTAATGTAATTCAATACATTGAAAGTTATAGCACTTTTTGCTTAGACTTCTAATATTTATTAAATTATTTCCAGGCCACCAAACTTGCTCTGATGAATTACGTCAAAAGGCTTGAGGAAACGGCTGACGTCGAAATTGTGCCAAAACACCTGGAAAATCCATGGAGCTACAAGATCTTCAACAAGCTTTGCCGTCTCATCGTGAAGAAAGCCGATCGTGATCAGGCTAAAGATATTGTGGCTGGATGGGAATCAGCATATAAGTAAGATATAATTACTGATTTGGAGATTTTTACTTGTTTTTAGATTTCATGTCAAAGGATGGACACAAAATGACTTGTCTGTGGAGGATGTAAAGTTTTCACTGCCGTTCGTTTTTCGGTAAGGCAAAGAGTTGTTTATTTCGATTATTATTTTTAGATTCATTCACATTGTCGATAGAGAACTGAACCTCAATCGGGAAATGGCGACCTATGTCAAAGAAAATTTGTTCACCATTAACATCGATGAAATCGCAGCAGAAATATATAAGGTTATTATTTAAAAAATATATATTAGTTTATAATTTATATATTTATAGGAGTCAAACAATGGAAAGATCACTCAGCTCCTGCAAAACTTGAAGATGAGAAAAGACTTGGTAAATTTTATTTCTTTTTATTCATTTTAAACAACTAAATTTTAGCTTGTGCAACTGAATGCACTATATAAGAAAAAATATGGAGAAGATCTTGCCGATGTTCTGGTCAAAAATAAGGATGAATTCAAAAAATTTCTTGGTATTAAGGTTATTTTTTGAATAAATGTTGATAACTATTGTATTGATAATATAAATATTGATCGAAATCATCTATCTAATCGAGTCCAAATTTACAATTCCAACTTCTCTTGACATTATCTTGTCCGGTAAGGTATCTCGCATAAAAATGCCTCGAAAATTTCGAATTTTTAGTTGTTTTACATGGTTTAAGAGATCGATGTTGGTTAGTGCTTTCAGGTCTTTCTCTAGTTTCATCATTCATTTAGCATTATTTTTATTCACCGTTCTAGCGCATTTTTCTCGACCATCTCGACCACTGGATTTCGACCATATTTTTAATAACGCACTTTTCGACCTTTTTACCATTTTTGAAAATTGTTGAAAATGACACATTTTCGAAGAGTTAGGACTTGTTTATGTTAAAAATAAGCCTTAAAATGGCTGAAAAACGTGAAAATTGAGGATGGGCGAAAAGGTGCGCTAGAACGGCAAAATACATATTATTATAGTGGAAAAGATAACAATCAAAAAAGAAAAAATTGGTCATTTGATTTGAATTCAATTCGCCAAAAACAGATACTTATGGTCTAGGTGGAGCAATTGGATAACTTTTTGGAATACTCTTCCATTCTTTTTCAGTTCTTTTATAAATCATCTGTCTGGTGAAATGTCCCATTTTCTGGTTCTCCCGGAGATCTTTCACTGCTTGTCGTTCTGCTGGTGCCTTTAGGATTTCTTCAAGATTACATTCAACTGGTTTTGGTGGTGCTGTGTCGATTTGGACAAGATCTACTTGAACCTGAAGAAGCAATTTTTATAGGCACCGACTCATTCCTAAAAATAACTGTCAAAAAACGATGAAAATGAGCACGTTTAAACGGATATAGAACTTTCTTCTAGAAACCACGCTATTTTTAAGGCATTTTTCCGAATTTGAAAAACAGCAGCCTAGAAATGTTGGAACTAGGCCATATACTTAATTTCATTGCAACGTGTTAAAATTCCATCGAATATCTACTGGATTCGTTTTTTTTCGAAAAATTTACCGTATCTAGATCATGGGTTAAAATAGATTTCGTCTTTTGCCGTGCTTCACGTGACATATGCGCTTTAAACAAGAAATAACTGAAAACAATATATTATTATTTTGAATTCGAACTAAAATCATACTTTGAAGCATAAACCGGCTCGTTCGTCTGCTTGGCTAATCTTTTAAACGGTAAATCCCGATGTCCTAAAGATTCTACTTTTTCAATAACCGCTCCATTATCCAGCAATGTGTTTCCAGCTCGGACTAAGGATTTCACCAAATCTGACTGAATTTTAATTGATTTCTCTAAAATTTAATTTAAAAATACAATTTACTTTTGATAGTGATCGTGTGATTACGGTAACCTCGTAGAATGGCATTGTTCTGCTGATGGTTATGTAAAAACCCTGTAAATTAAAATTACATGAAAAATTAGAACACTTGAAAATGAAAGAGGTCACGCAATTTTATTTTATTTCTTAAACTATTCAAAACTAAATTTTCACTTTTAAAATAATGATTTTCATTCGAATTTCAAATAAAGCCACATTTTAATTGGAACGTCGAAAAATTCCAATTTTCCCGATTTAGTTGAAATTTAATTTTCTTCACATTGACACAAAAATCTTCATTATTCGCAAATTTTAAACCATAGAAAATCCTTCAAAAAACTGGGGAAAAATGAAAATTTGGTGGGTCTCGCACGGAATCACTCCTTCGTGTCGATTTACGGGGTTAGAGTATGTGCGCCTTTAAACGATGATATTTCAAGTTCGTCAAATTTTTAAATTTTTGCTTTTGTTATTTTGCAGTTTATTTTAAAGATTTTAGCTGTAAATTATTGAAATATTGATTCTCACGCCGTCTATTTTCACATTTTAACTCTGTTATCTTCACAACGCTAGAGTTTTTGTATTCAGAAAATGGCGCCAAAAGAAACTGGTCCGGTTGCTGTTGCTTCAAAACAAGCCGACGATGTTTTGAAGCAAAAAGCTGGTCCACATCACTGTGTGGGAAATGTTCATGCGAATCTCCCAGTCTCCAAGGTAGTTTTTTTTTCGAATTTTTTCACAAACTTTAAATTTTAATTTAAAAAAGTGGTAAATTTCAATTTTCCAGGTCACTGTCCATCCACTCGTTCTTTTGAGTGTTGTTGATAATTTCAATCGCGTTAGCAAGACTCAAAGCGTCAAGCGTGTCGTCGGAGTTCTGCTCGGCTCAATGAAAAAAGACAAAACTTTGGACATTGGAAACAGTTTCGCTGGTTCGTTTTTTTAAACTTTTGTACTCGGGTGTAAGGGTCAACATGTTTGGTTACATATTTTCAACACGTTTGGCGATATCATTTTCAACATGTTGCAAACGTGTAACCAAACATGTTTAACGATGTTGCCAAACGTGTTGAGATATGTAACCAAACGTGTTGAACGCTTGCAATAGACATTGAAAGGAGGAGAGATGGAACGAAGCAAACAGAGAGACAAAAAGAAAAAAATTGTTGGCATTAGAGCGCACTTTGCTCTGTAAAATGAAAATCTGCGTTACGTTATTGTCAACTCAATTATTCCTGATCATTGCGTTCGGAAAGCTGCTCAACCTCACAGCCGCTCCGCACGCACACGACGCGGCTGCAGACACACACACACACTGAAATCGGCGGGAAAATAAATTTTTCAAATTTTCCAGTGTGTGTGCGTGTCGGCAGCCGCGTCGCGTGCGTGCGGAGCGGCTGTGAGGTTGAGCAGCCTTCCGAACGCAATGATCAAGAATAATTGAGTTGACAATAGCTTGATTTTAGAAATGCTGCTGTTTGAGCTTGAAAGTATTGGAAAAATTTATTAAAAGAAACTATATACACGTTTTAAATTGTACATTCGACATAAAACATGACAATGAAGTGGGAAACACAATTAAAATCGCATGATGAGGATACTACATGAAAAAAAGATGTTGATAAAATATTTTAAAAAAAGGGAATAAAACATGATGTGGATAAAAAATATGGAAAAAAAAGAAATAATAATTATATGAAAAATAAAGATGGGGAAAAGAAAAAATGCTAAAAATATGAAAAAACTTAAATGTCCATTAAATTTGCTAGGCCCTCAAACTGGCTTGCAGAAGATGACGGGGAGGGTACAGTCGAAGGCTTATCATATTGGTACGGGTTTTCTTGCAATATTTGTTGGTTTTCTGTAAATTGATGATATAAATTTGGATACGATAAAACGTCATTTAATACCAAATGTCTGTGAAGTATTAGAATGCACACAATGACCAAAAACTGATGTAACATCCCTTCCTACTAACGCCGATAGCTCTTCAATGGAGATGGTTACTAAAAACGAGTTTTTAAATTTAGAGAAAAATTTATGTTGTAACTGGAAATACCTTGTTGAGAAGATGATGGGAACTGTTTAGGCAGTGGGTCATGCTCTGGTTCTCTTTTAGGAACGAAATATTCGCTAAATTGAACCTCCTCGGATTCACAATTGTTTCTTCGCTCACACCTTCCTCTAGCAAACGAGGAGAATTCGACGGGAGATAAATCGCCTGAGTCGGCTAAACCGGTGTCCTCGTCATAATTTGTAGCATCATCAATCACATTTCCGGCCGAACAACCAATATCTGGAAAGTTTTGTTTAGGATAGTGTAAATATGACGCTTACTTTTCTCTATACTTTCTCTATCAGAAATCCTTCTTTTCCGTACAGCGGTCAAACTTTTTCCCGATTTCTGACTAGTGGTAGAGGAATTCGACTCGCTTTTTTTATCCATTCTCTGATTCGGATGATATTCTTGGCTGTAAATACAATATAAGAAATAGTATCGAAGAGAAAACTTACAAGAATCTGTATGCTGTAGAATTTACGCATACCTGTATAGTCTTCCTCAAGTTAGCATTGCTTGTTTTAGACATAAGCATACACACATCTAAAAATTAAAGTCAATAGTTTGATTAAAGTTTTTCGTAACAGGACAATTACCTGTAATTGTCTCATAAAGCTTTGATGGTAGCAACTTATATTTACTCGTTCTCAAAGCAAATGCATATTCTTTTCGAGATTCCACTGGTACAATCTGATGTTAGAATTATTTTCAACAATAACTAGCAAGCGCACCTTTTTTAGAATAGTTTTTGTAAATTCGGCAACAAAGGTTTTATAGTCGTTTGCAATAATACCACATTGTCTTCCTTCTTCGCCAACATCAATTCCTTTGTCAAAATCTTCAATGTTTACTTTTAAATCAAACGTTGTCGGAGGTATATTGTTCGGGTGCAAAGTTATGTTTGGAGTAACCTAAAATAAACAAATGTTTCCACTTTTAATATGATTTTCAGTACCTTATTTATTAGAATTTTGTCTTCTAGGGCGACAAGGCGTTTGTCCTTTCTGGAAGCTTCTGAAGAAATAGCTGTGGCTCGAGCTTGATCCTGTAATAATGAAACTTTTGAACGGTAAATAAGAAAATCTTGAATCTCACCAAACATAATGACAGAAACTGCAGATGCATTGACCGTTGATATTGGAACTCTAGTTTTTCCAGTAAAAATAACATAGCAGCATCAGCGTCTATAGCTGCGACTGCGAAATCTACTCCGGGAAGAACTGACTGAAAACATATAAATTGATGAGATGAATGAAACAAACTACACTTAACCACAAAATCTACAAATCTTGCATCTCTGAATTCACCACAACGACTCATAATGTCTTCAAAAATTTTCGCAGGGTTGAGCATTACAACTTTGTTTAAAACTTTCCATTTTGACATCTAAATGGTTCGTTAAAAATCTAGGGAGATTTTGAAAAAAAATATAATAAGAATGAAACAGTTAAAAAGAACAGAAGATAAGAGAATTTTTTTAAATAATTACTTTAACTAACATCATTCGTGGCAATTACGAAAATTTAATAAAGTGACAAAAATATATTCGTCATACATATATAATGCACAGTTTCTACACAATGAACTACTCGGTAGTTTGATTATTGGGCCCTTTGATAAAGATCCCACAGAAATTTTCAATAGATTTCCTCTACCTACATTAGTTTGGAGCATTTGCTCGTATATAGTAGGTAAAAAAATGAGTGCAGATTTTCTGATATCCGATTCTAATTCACTGTAATAGTCGAATTGATATAATTTCCGTCCAATTACATAAATTCCGTCGACATCTTCAGCAATTACTTTAATAGATACGGGTCCTTCGGTAGTCATTGCAACTGAATTTGAGCACTTCAAAATCCCATTTTCAGCAGTATAGAGACGACCATTAACACGTACTTCTCTCCAAATCGTGTCATCGTGTTGATTCAAAAATCTGTGATATTCTTTTTCTATATCCTTGAGCGCTAGCCTTTTCGATCCCTCAAAGTTAACAATTTTTATCCTCCATTAATCAAACAATACCTTCAAGGAAACTTTCTCTTTGAAATGCTTTGTTTCTTTCAATAACTGCATACATTCATCATTTCCTCGATCAGCATGTTGTTTCAATCTCATTACAAGCTCGCGTTTTGCCAACCATCTGAAAAGAGGAGTATTTGATCGTATTTGTCATATGGGAAATATACTCTTCAACACAATTGATCTCCACAGATCTTGTCGCTTCATTCTGATGATCCTTTACAAGATCCCTATTTGAAGCTTCAAAAAAAGAATTGCTATTGTCGTACAAAGTTCCAAACTTTTCCATATTAGATACTGCATGTTGAAGCAGCAGCTGAAATATTTAAAAATTTAATTTTGAAATGACTTATATTAAAGCATACATGTAGTTTTAGCGTGCCCTTATCAAAATCGTCGTTTTTAGTGATAAACTCGTATAATAAGTTTCCTAGCTTGCAAATCTCGTGTCTTCTGCTCATATCGATGCGCTTTTGTCTGTAATTAATTACTTTATCAAAGACGTTTTATTTCATTATGAATCTAACCTGAAGAATAGGAGATAAGAAGCTAGAGCACAAATAATCACTCTACCAGCTAAAGGCATTTCTCTAGCTATCACTCCATAATGACAAACGCGAAATAAGAATGCCTGAAATTGACTAAGTTATAATGAATAGTTTTAAAACACTCACCGCGTCCATATCCTTTCCCGTTTGCCTATGTTTCTCCCCAATCAATGCACCAACAGATCCATAATTTTTTGGCAATAACGTAATAGACGTTTCATATTCATCTTTTAGCAGTGGTTTCAAATAAAGCATTGAATTACTGTTCGTTCAATTCTATTCCAAACGCGCACGACTGTTTTCTCAAGCTTGTATGGCTTTTTCCGTGCCTGCACGTATTGAAAATATTATTTTTGAGTCATAAATACATTTTTGGTATCTATTGGACCAATTATGAAAAAAAATTTTTTTTGGCCATGCACTGGAACACCCGAAAAAATCGAGGTTTGTCAGTAGAGCGCGTTTGGAATCGGTTTGCTTCTACAGTACGATTCTCAATCCCTAGAAAATAAAACCAAATTAACTATATAATAATGTCCAAACCATCTTTAAAAAGACGTTTTAACAGTCCATGCGACACGATATGAAGATTATCGATAACAATTTCATCGATACCAATAAGCATCAACAACGAATTGTTATGTGTGCACTTTTTGAAACCAGCTGAACCGTTTAATCGATCCAACTTTTGGCTCAATTTGTCACTTCGAGCTGAAAAAATAATTTATATTCTTTTATCATATTTTCGTTTTACGGTTATTATCAGAATTGTACGGGATTCTTCTATACTTCTCCTTAGAAACGACAAGACATAATGGGCACGGGGTCTCGCTGCTCCAAAGAGAATGGTCAAAAAGAAATGAACAAGCATCAAGATCTACGTTAGCATTAGCAATTCGAAATTTTACCCTCCAGTATTTTCCATCGATAATAATATCAATATATCCGCCCATCTCGATAAATCTAAAAGATTTAATTTTTTACCACTCACTAAATTTTAAAACAAACTTGAATATACTATTCATAACAATTTCCATTGACTCGGAGCACGGGTGTCCATCAATTTGACTGCATAATCCACACAAAACGATATTTTGTTGTGAAGTTCCTTCATATGACGGGAGATTTAACAATCTCATGAACACTGGCCAAAATTGAGCTCTGCAAGTGAATTTGATAAGCATTATTTAACAAAGTGGTAGTATAAAACTTACCTCCGATGCCCATCTACTCTGAAACCGTCGGAATTTATTTGAAGAGAAACGGAAAGGACTCCATCCTCTAATTCTTTCATAGAAGAGCTGTTGTCCATAAAATCCGTGAAAAATCTGTGATCTTCAAAGGTATTCGGTTCCCTTCCCTCTTTAACATTGCAAATTCTTATAGCCGATTGTAATAATAAGTTGAAATTTGATTCAATTACTCTCTGAAACATAAACTTGTATTTTAAGATCTATTCATCATTTTCCAAACCTTTAAAACAGCAGAAAAATCAACCAATATAACTGTTGATATCGAAGAGATAATGCTTGACGTGCTGAAATAAAAACAAATTAAACGTGCCAAGTCAAACTATTGTTACATTCTAGCGCATGGACACCTGTCGGTGCTGTTTTTCAATATATTTTTGCATTTTCGGCACAGATTCTTTTCTTTTATTTGATACGGCTCAAGTAATTTTGTCTTCATTTTTTTTCCTTCTAAATAGTCAATTGCAGATTTCGGATTAGTTATTCTCTTCAGAGCAAGCCCTAAAAATGAATAATTAGATTTTCTCTTCAACCAATAAAAGCTTACCTGTTCGACTAAGAGGATTTTTGATTGTATCAAAGCATAACATCAGATTGCGTATTTCTGAAATAAATCCTTTTTTTTTTGAAAAATATAAAGAAAGAATTAAACTCACCATATTCATCTACATATTCATTTCCAATATCACACGACTTTTCATTTTCATCTTCTATTTCAACCATATCCTCTGTCAGAAAGTCATTGTCTACTGCAACTTCGTCATCTGCAGATTTAAAAATATCCGTTTCTTCTTCTTCCGGTTCTGAACTTTCATCGTAACGAATTCCCACATCGTGTATAGATATAATGCTTTTAATCTTATTTGAAGAGTAAGCCATTATTCTACAACATTCAATTCTGAAAAATAATGCAAATCATTGAAAGATAAATACACACGTTTTGTAAAACTAAAAACCAATGAATACACCGAATACATATGTAAATTTCATAAAAAAACGCTAAAATTTAAATTCCCACTAAATTATTTAAATGGTGCAAACACCTAAGTTGACGCGCAAATGCACAGTCAACCATCAACATGTTTGGCGACTTGATTGCCAAACGTGTTGCGCGCTGAACGTGTAACCAAACATGTTGAAACTTTTTGACACGCCCATTTATGTAACCAAACATGTTGAGTCTTACACCCGAGTAATTTGTATTAATATCACTCCACCTTTTATTGAACGTCATTTTCTAGTTCCATTCGACGAGGATGAAAAAGACAAAAACACCTGGTTCCTGGACATGGATTACTTGGAAAGTATGTACGGCATGTTCTACAAGGTAACCTCCAAATCGATACTCTTTTAAGCTTCTAAAACCTTTAAATTTGAGGTCGCAGCAAAGGAGAAGATAGTCGGTTGGTACCACACAGGACCGAAGTTACACAAGGTATTTAAGTGGACTATACCCATAGCAAGTCTGAGCACCCCTTGGTCAAGTGGTTAGCACGTTTGACTACCAATCTGAAGGTCGTGGGTTCGATTCCCCGATCTGGGTAGTGATGACTATACACCAGGGGTGCCGCCGAAAAAGTTTTTGGCCGAAAAAAAATAAATTTTTTCGTCGGTCAGTAAAAAATGCCGAAAAAAAATAAATTTTTTCGTCAGCCAGGAAAAAATGACGAAAAAAAAAATAAATTTTTTTTCGTTTTATTGGAAAAATACCGAAAAAAAATTTTTCGGCGTTCCAAGTGATTAATGAATCATATTTCATCAGAAAAAAAACGATTTTAAGGTTTTCTACCTTCATTCAGTTAAAAATTAGTAAAATAGTTGGAAATTGATGTTAAAAAATGGTATATTCAAATTTAAAAATCTGTTTTCCGTAAGACGGAAACACCGAAAAAAATTGAGGATAGAAAACCGAAAAAAATAAAATAAAAATTTACGCACTTCGCGCAACCCGAAATAAATAAAACTTTTTCGGCGTAAAACACCCGAAAATCACGAAAACCGAAAAAAAATCGAAAAAAAACGGCAACCCTGCTATACACGGAACACTGGGCTCTGAAGACTTCGTGATCCGATAATTTCCGTTCTGATACCCATTTTATCACTTTATTTCATTCGATTCTTAAATTTTTTCAGAATGATATTGCGATCAACGAGCAATTGAAAAGATTCACCCCAAATCCAGTTTTGGTCATCATTGATGCTGAACCAAAGAATATTGGGCTTCCAACTGAAGCTTACATCGAAGTTCAAGAAGTTCATGATGTAATTATTCTTCAAAAACTGATTTTATTACCATTTTTTAAAATTTAGGACGGAACCCCACCAATTAAGACCTATGAGCACGTGCCATCTGACATTGGAGCTGAAGAAGCTGAAGAAGTTGGAGTTGAACATTTGCTCAGGTGAGTAAATTAAAAAAATTTGAATATTAGACTTCACACTTTGATTTTTTGCAGAGATATCAAAGATCAAACCGCGGGAACCCTTTCTCAAAGAATTACTGACCAATTGATGGGTCTCAGAGGATTGCAATCACAATTGGAGTCAATAGAGAAGTAATTTTTCAAAATTTGAAGAACTTCTTTGAAATTCTGTACTCACGAAGCATCTTCTAATTTCGTTCAAAAATTTCAGATATCTCAATGAAGTTGTGAAAGGAACTCTCCCAGTTTGTGCCAAAACACCTGGAAAATTGTGCCAAAACACCTGGAAAATCCATGGAGCTACAAGATCTTCAACAAGCTTTGCCGTCTCATCATGTTGAAAGAAAGAGCCAACGGATACTTGGCTGATAACGATACTGCTCAAGCCTCTGAGAAATCATTCCAAGTATATTTTTTCAATTTATTTTTAATGTAATTCAATACATTGAAAGTTATAGCACTTTTTGCTTAGACTTCTAATATTTATTAAATTATTTCCAGGCCACCAAACTTGCTCTGATGAATTACGTCAAAAGGCTTGAGGAAACGGCTGACGTCGAAATTGTGCCAAAACACCTGGAAAATCCATGGAGCTACAAGATCTTCAACAAGCTTTGCCGTCTCATCGTGAAGAAAGCCGATCGTGATCAGGCTAAAGATATTGTGGCTGGATGGGAATCAGCATATAAGTAAGATATAATTACTGATTTGGAGATTTTTACTTGTTTTTAGATTTCATGTCAAAGGATGGACACAAAATGACTTGTCTGTGGAGGATGTAAAGTTTTCACTTCCGTTCGTTCTTCGGTAAGGCAAAGAGTTGTTTATTTCGATTATTATTTTTAGATTCATTCACATTGTCGATAGAGAACTGAACCTCAATCGTGAAATGGCGACCTATGTCAAAGAAAATTTGTTCACCATTAACATCGATGAAATCGCAGCAGAAATATATGAGGTTATTGCCATCTGACATTGGAGCTGAAGAAGCTGAAGAAGTTGGAGTTGAACATTTGCTCAGGTGAGTAAATTAAAAAATTTTGAATAATAGACTTCACACTTTGATTTTTTGCAGAGATATCAAAGATCAAACCGCGGGAACCCTTTCTCAAAGAATTACTGACCAATTGATGGGTCTCAGAGGATTGCAATCACAATTGGAATCAATAGAGAAGTAATTTTTCAAAATTTGAAGAACTTCTTTGAAATTCTGTACTCACGAAGCATCTTCTAATTTCGTTCAAAAATTTCAGATATCTCAATGAAGTTGTGAAGGGAACTCTCCCAGTCAACCATCATGTTATTTACTATGTTCAGGTATTTCTAAAAAAAATAGATGATATTCAAAATGTGAATTTTCAGGAAGTTTTGAATCTGTTGCCGGACGTTACCCACCCAGACTACATTGTTTCACAAAATGTACAAACAAATGATCAGCTGATGTATGTTTATATGGGTTCTCTGGTTCGATCGGTTGTTGCGCTGCACAATTTGATTGATAACAAGGTAATTAAAGATAAAATAAAAATCTGTCGTTATAAATATTCTTCAAGATTTCCCTTCAAAAGGCTGAAAAAGAACAAGAAACTGGTGGAGATGAAAGGAAAAAGAAGGAGGAAAAGGAAAAGAAAGACAAAAAGGATGAGAAGAAGAAGGACGCGGCGAAGAAGAAATAAATCTTGAAATTGCATTTCTTAAAATCTTTCACATAATTTATTTTTTCTGATGTAAAATTATTCGATTTTTTCTCAATGTTTATTATTTTTCGGTGAGAAAAACCCCCGTAAAGCATGATCACACTTTAAATTAAGGAAAAAACTGAAACAAAATAACCGCTTTTGGTTAGATAAATATTTAAATGCAATGGCAAGTGATGAATGAGGAAAATTGTTCTAAAATTGGTTAAACTTCTACTCATTGGCTTTTTTTTTTATGTAGATTCCTTCGGCAGCTTTCCATACACTTCCGCTGGTAAGGGAAGATGTTCCAACGACCTGAAAACTTTCATATTTCGGAAATTTTTTTAGAAAAAAATTTGAACGTTGGAAATTTTCAGACAAAACTTTCAATGTAGAAAAAGTCCGATTATTTTAACGCAAGAATTATTGCAATTTGAGCTGATTTTACAATATTTTTACAAACCTCTCTTTGTCCGTGAATGGGCCGCCCAAATTGTTGTCCAGAAAGTGACAAGTATGCCCCAGTTACAACATGTCGGATTTTGACTTGCTGAAAAAAAATTTTGGAACTTCCTCGATTTCTATTTTTTCGTTTACCTCCGATTCTAACCATTCTTCTTCGTTACAAACAATCGTCCAATCATCACCAGAATCACTTTCCTTCTCATTTCCAAATGCTGAAACTTCTTGATGACTTTTCGATAAAGGAGCGGTGAAGTGATGGGAATGGAGGAAAGTTCCAGTGGTTAGATGTTTAAGTCGAATTTTTTCACCACATTTTATTGGGTCACCACGATTGCATTGAGCATTCAGAGCTAAAATTACATTTTTAAGAAATTCTAAATTAGCATGTGAAAAACCTGGGAAAATCTGCCAGTGCGAGTTGATATCATCAGAATTTTTTACAGCTGTTACGGATTGTTGTCCACTGCCGCTACCATACTTTACATCGTGCGAATGGAGTCTGAAAGAGTTATAATTAAAAAGGGTAAGATATATTTTTTTTTAAATAAAAAAACTAGGTTACCTTGAACCATCATTCACACTCATGAGCTTGATTACACTGTAACAAGTAACAAAATCATCTTCTGCGAATATTTTGGAAATCGAAATTAGGGAGATAAGAAGGAGATAAGTAGTTGTAGACATGATGGCCTAGTTTCCTGAAAGAATTAAAAAAGGTTATCACTTTGTAATAAAAAATAAGAGTTTGATTGAACGTTCATTTCAATGTTATTTATTTTCAAAATTAAACGATACGGATAGGAAATCGGTTATTAAATAAAAGGTTACAAAATAGAAATTCTCGGTAATAAAAATGTTTCATACAGTATGGTTATCATTTAATTTTATCCAACAATAAATAAATATTTAGAACATTTTTCGAAAACTAAACTTTAAAATTTAATTTCGAACTGAAAATAACTACACTGAGTTTGTTTGGGTTCAACATACATCTCAGAACTAACAATATTTTTTAGAATTAAAAAATCCACAAGAAAAATCCAAAAATAGACTTAAATGTATCGAGAATTTAATTCTACGTCAGCTTATCGAGAAATGCGCCAACAACGCAAGTATTATCGAAATAAGCGCCAGTGAATTTCAGACTGACGTGTTTGCTGTTACTTTCAGTAAAACATGCGATCAAACCGTTTTATAGTTTTTTTTTATTGATTTTCTGTTTTTAAACGGCTAATTCAACAATTTTCAGCACTGTACATGGAAACTCAAAGTAGAGGATGAAATCGAATTCATTTTTATTGTCTGTGTAAGTTTTAAAATTTTTAAATGTTAGTTTTTTAAAGTTTTAAATTTCAGATGTTTATTCGTATTTCCCTATGCCTCGCTTCATGCAAATTTCAACAGCTTATCAAAGTTCACAGATTGGAGGGAAATTATGCTGCTAGATGACTCGAAAAAGTGGGTTATCTTCTCGAATTTAAATATTTACAAAAAAATGAATTGAAGTTCACAATGCTTTCCAATTCGAGATGCTTGCCCGAAAAGTGTGCCATATAATAATTCGAAAAAGACGGAGGAGAAAAATGATATGAATTGTGGGTTTTAAACCTTTTTAAGGTAAAATGTAAAGTTTTCAGTGGAAAAAAAGATTACTCCTGAAAAAGGAATAGAGTCCTTCGATGAATGGACGAAAAAAAGAAGAGATGCGGCAGCAAATCAAGTGAACGGAAATTCAAACCTGAAAGGAGGGTACGCAGATAATATCCTGCCAAAAACAATAAGAAAAATTGATGAAATCGTGCCAGTGCCGATAACAGGTCCACAACGAAACTTTGCCAGCAAGGAATGTGGTGCAAAAGTGATCGCATCTAATCCAGAGGCTGAAAATGCTAAAGCGGTGGTTGAAAAAGATGTAGACGATTATATGAGGAACCCGTGCGAAAAAGCAAAGGAGAAGTTTATAGTCATCGAACTTTGTGAAGCGATACAAGTTAAGAAGTTTGCTATCGGGAATTTTGAGCTTTTCGCATCGAGACCTAAACGGATATCTGTTTCCATATCTGAGAGATACCCTCCGCTTGGTAATTGGATTCCCTTGGGGGAGTTTCAGCTTCAAGATCATCACAAGAAGCTGCAGAGTTTCGAAGTTCCTGCAACGAATGTTTATGCGAAATTTGTTAGGGTAAGTGTTGGGTTTTGGAAAATCGGAGAAAGTTTTTAAAAAAACATTTTCAATTATCAGATAAACTTGGAAGATCATTATGGAAAAGAACATTATTGTATTGTATCTGTTGTAAATGTGTTAGGAACCACCCTAGCCGATGAATATGAAAAAGAAGAAGAAGCTGTACATATGTTGAATGTTTTGAACGAGAATGAGGTAGTCGACGACCAAAAGAAAACTACGCCACCACCGGCAGAGGTAAAAATGCCGACACAGTTGCCGATTCCGCCGAAATCGAAGGATCGGACAATCGTTTTGAAAAAATATGGGTAATTATACGATATTTTGTCAATTCTAGAAAATACGTGTATTTCTTTCAGTGTTCGTCAAAACTTCCATCTTTGCTCAAAATGTCCAGTCAGCAACACATCGTTTTTAATATGTCATTTATTACCGACAACTTCAAAAAGAAACAAACAATATCAAAGTGAAAGGTATTAACTTATTCATTTGGTTTTAAATATCGCAAGAAATCATATTCACATTTTCAGTCCACGGAAATCACAACAAAAATCGTTCCTATTCGACCATTATGCGATGTTTGGGCAATCGAGAAGAAGAAACCTAGCTAATATTCAGAGATTCTTGCCAAAGTAAGTCAATTTTCAAAGCTTCCGGAACAAAAACAAAAATATTATGCATTTTTTCCAGAACACCAAAAATCCCAAAGAAAATCGAAGTGAATGAAAAAGAGGAAGTAGTGAAAGTTGAGCAAGTGAAGGAAGTTGTGAAGCAGGAGCCGATTGAGGTGCAGAAACCGATGGAACTGGACAGTGAAAAGGTTCAGAAAGGTAGGATTTTGTTGACTTAAATTTTCGAGTTAAAAAATCGTCTAAAACAGAAAAAAATTAACTTTTAACAATTAAAAGAGAACGATTTTCCATTTTTTTAAATTACGGACCGAAAATTTAAAAAATTCGACGGATTTTTGTATTGAAATTAAATTTTAATGAAAAGTAAAATCTTGGAAGGATATCGAAGAAATTGAAACCGTAAATTAATATTTTTAATTAAAACAAAAGTTTTCAAATTTAAAGAAGGACTTCACGGAGCTAATGAATGTATCTTAAATGAAAATAGACGTCATACTCCTTCTAAATCAGATCTTAAAATGTTCTAAGGTTACGTAGAAGCTGAGAAAACGCTCTTAAAAACAATGGCCTAGAAAAAGTTTCCACCGGCGAAAACTAGTCCGCGGGCGCAAAATAATACGCAAAAAGCTCATAGTAAAAAGTTCGGCCAGGTGGACACTTTTTCAAGGCCATTGTTTTGAAGCGTGTTTTCTCAGCTTCTGAAAAAAAATTGAAAAATTAATCATCTTCACACCGTCAACATTATTATATTTTCAGTTGTCGAACCAATTCCATCGCCTTCCCCTGCACAACCGCCAAAGCAAGAAACAATTGTCCCAGCAGGTGGAGCCACGAATCAAAGGGAAATGGTTTTAATGAAATTGACTAAAAGAGTTGCGGCGGTTGAACTGAATTTAACACTTTCGACGGAATACTTGACAGCGTTGAGTAAACAGTGAGAATGATGGTTTTACAGTGTTGTTTTTATTTATTTTTTAAATTATAGATATGTCACCCAGATGAGTGGTTATCAAGAAGAATTGAAAGAGACAAGAAAAGGAGCTAGAGAATCAGCGAAGGCGGTTGAAATGATTATGAGGAATAAGGTAAATACATTTTTTTTAAAAACGTTTCTTTGTAGAAATATTATTTTTCAGGTGAACAAGTTAAGAAGAGAAATTCGAGAATTGAAACATTCAGTAGGAATACTCGAACAAATGGAGAAAAATAGAATAAAAGAATTTCAGTACGACATGGCGAGAAGTGTTTTTGTGCCATCTTGCCATGTAACGTCGCCTGTTTCACCTCGTGAGTGTTTTTTTCTTCAAATTTTCTTGTTTTAGAGAGACATTTTAGAGCCGAAATTAGCGAGACTTCCGCAAATAATTGGTACACAAGATTCAGAAGAAAGATGGAGAGTTGTTTTAGAAAAAGCGCGGTCTGTGATTTTTGGATCATTTTCGTGGAATGTGGGTTTTTAGTATTTTTAGAAATTCTAAGATTTCTTTATTTTTTTCAGACGGATCATTTGATTGTTTTCCTGATCTTTTCAAATGTCACAATTGTTTCGATTTTATTTGCTGCAGTGTTTTATATTTATCGAAGAACGAATAAAATGTTGGAGATGAATAAGAATGAAATAAAGAACGAAATGAAGAAAAGAATAGAGAATGTTTCTAAATATAATAGGAACGAAATGAAGAAAAGGATAGAGAATGCTTCTAAATATAATAGGAAAGCGATTTCGAAAGGATTAAGGAAGGCCGAATTGGCGGTAACGGCGGCGGTGACAGCATCGGTGAAGAATGAGAAATCAGCGAGTCAGAAGAAGGTGACGAACGATTTGGAAAAGTCGCTGGCGAATTTGTTTGCCGCACAACAGATGAAGTTCGATGAGAAGTTTGAGGAGAATAAGAGGTTGATGAAAGAGGCGATATTGAGGGGCGAAAGGTGTGGAGAGCTGAATGATACGTTTAGTGTTGGGGTGAGTTTTTTGAATTTTTTTGATTTGGTGAATTAGAATTTTGCTGCAAAAACATAGGTGGGATTAAGTCATTTCGAAATCTCAAAGTTAAGCTCGTTACAAAAAAAATTATTTTAAGTTAAGGCGACTACAAACCGTAAAAAGCATCAAACACACTTAAAAACGAATATCCAAAACTGCGTCAAGGCAAACATCTATTTTTGGATACTCATTAAAAAAGTTAAGGTCGTTACACCTTGTCAAGTGAAAAAAAAAAGTTAAACTCGTTACTATGTAGACTAAATCCGCGGTATCCCACCTATGTGCAAAAAGTGTACTCAAGCTTCGGATTTGCTTTTCATTGACGCATATTTCTTTGATTGCTGTTCCGAGATGTGCAAAGGCGCGGGATAGTTTCTCACGTGTTTAAAATTCAAATTGTTTTTTTGTTCGAAACTTAAAAATAATTAATGGCGATAAGAAGAAAAAAACAATGAGAATCTGACCAAAACGAAAGAAATTTAAACAATACACAAAAAATTCAAATTTCCGCGCACGCACCTGACTGCTGTTCAGTGGATCGCATATGAAAATCCATAAAGCAGCGGCGAAATTTTTAACTGACACCATTTCTTTAAATTATGAGTAGAAATATTTAAAATGTGTTTTTTTTTTCAGGATAGTGAAAGCTCTTCAGAAACGGAACAGCAAAGAGTTGACACTTCAAAAGATTGATGCTATTCTCTAATTTTACGTTTTTTTTCTGGAATTCTACGGGTTGCTCACCAATGTACCATTTTTTTTGTATTACAATATTTCGTCATGTGATATCAGACATACACAGCTCCACAAAAGTATTGCTCCACCTAAATTTTTTCGAAAATATTTTTTTCTGATAATTTTTGTTAAAAGTGTTCAACTGATGAAATATGTCAAATTCAGTCAGTAATCAACTTCCACTAATAATTTTTGAAACCTAAAGTCCAAAAAAAAATTTCATCATTTTTTGTGAAAAATCGGTTTTTGCCGTTCCACAAAAGTATTGCTCCACTTTGGAAATCTTGTTGTTCATTGACCGATGATGTCCCAGTTTGCTTTAAATTAATTAATTAAGTCAATAAGAACTTTAAAACCGTTGTTTGACTTCAAAAAGTTGCAAGATTATGGTCAATGGGGCCAAAAACTGTCGAACTTTCGAAAATTGTCGAATTTCTGCTTAAAGAGAAGAACAATGTAATCGATTCGGTTTTTTCTTTGACGAAAATGACCAAAATGTGTTCTGAACGCATTTTTTATTAAATCTGGCTAAGAAAACAGACTTTTTCAACATCATTTACTGAAAAAAATAGCGAATTATTTTCCCAAAAAAATCAAATTTGAGAATTCCAAGGCATGATGGATCGTTTCGGAGTGCAATTTCTTCCAGAAACTTTATCAAAATAATAAATAACGAATAATTTCTGTTTTTGGATTGAAAATTTGACAAATCCCTCTCAGAATTCTCATGTTTTCAAAAGCATTCAAAGTCCAATCCACCAGCTGCAACAATCAATAATCTTTAAAACATTTTTCCAAAAAAATTGTGAGCTTACTTTGCTGTAATTGATTTCGGAATCTTTAAAAACGTTTATTTTGTCTAAATCATAAGTTCTCACATCGGAATAAGCAAAATTTAGACATACGAAGATGTCCAACCAATTTCCCATATCAACCAAAAACTGAAGATTCGAAGAAATGCCGTTCACTGAAATTTTTCTTGAATTCTGAGAGGGGTTTGTCAAATTTTCAATTGAAAAATAGAAATTATTCGATATTTATTACTTTGATAAAGTTTCTGAAAGAAATTACGCTCCGAAACGATCCAGAATGCTCTGAAATGCTCAAATTTGATTTTTTTGGGAAAATAATTCGCTATTTTTTTCAGTAAATGATGTTGAAAAAGTCTGTTTTCTTAGCCAGATTTAATAAAAAATGCGTTCAGAACACATTTTGGTCATTTTCGGCAAAGAAAAAACCGAATCGATTACTTTGTTCTTCCCTTTAAGCAGAAATTCGACAATTTTCGAAAGTTCGACAGTTTTTGGCCCCATTGACCATAATCTTGCAACTTTTTGAAGTCAAACAACGGTTTTAAAGTTCTTATTGACTTAATTAATTAATTTAAAGCAAATTGGGACATCATCGGTCAATAAACAACAAGATTTCCAAAGTGGAGCAATACTTTTGTGGAACGACAAAAACCGATTTTTCACAAAAAACGATGAAATTTTTTTTTGGACTTTAGGTTTCAAAAATTATTAGTGGAAGTTGATTACTGACTGAATTTGACATATTTCATCAGTTGAACACTTTTAACAAAAATTATCAGAAAAAAATATTTTCGAAAAAATTTAGGTGGAGCAATACTTTTGTGGAGCTGTGTATATTCGAGGGTTAATTTTCACAAACAATTTTTCAGTGTTTTATTTATAATAACTTTTAGATGGGGAGTTCAAAATTCCCTGTGAACGATTAGTTTTATTTTTTTTGGCTCGGTTTGCTTCAGAAGCTGGTTTTCAACAGGGTATGAAATTTCTTGCTTTTTTCTTCATTTGGTTTTTTGCAATATGTTTTCTCGGAGATCTTATATTTTTTCGCTGTTTATTGATTGTACAATAAGCTGTGCTTATAAATTTCAGTTTTTATTCGTTTTTAAAAAAATATGAAATATAACTGTTTGAAACAGTGTTTATATTTGAGGGAAATTTGTTAAGGAGTGATTTAATGCCATAGTTTTAGAGAGTAAAATGAAGAAAGATATGAAGAAAGATCCTAATTACCCGTTGGATATACCGTCAACTTCGAATTACGAACCGGCGTATAATTCCAATCGATATAGAAATTCACAATTTGCTCATACTTTATTATCGCATCTGAATGATTTGAGGACGAGAGATGTGTTGTGTGATGTTGTTTTGGTAATTAAGTTTTTTAAATTCTAAAATCTTTTAGAAGAAGAAAGAAAAAAAAAGAATTTTCAGGCATGTGGAAACAGAAAAATACAAGCACATCGTCTAGTTCTAGCCGCTTGTTCGGGTTATTTTCAAGGAATGTTTACATCTCAAATGTCCGAATGTTATATGAGTAATCGACTTCATTTCCCTTTGATAAGTTTCGATTCTAAAATGTTTTGTTACAGGGGAAGTACAAATCGAAAATATTGATCCGGTCACATTGGACTGTTTGGTGGAGTTTTGCTACTCGGGGCAGATTGAAATAAACGATTCGAATGTTCAAGATATTCTGCCGGCCGCTTGTTTACTTCAGTTGAATGAAATTCAGGTTAGTTCAATACAAGGTTCCACTCTATTTTTATTTTTTCAATTTTTAGTTGTTTTATTACTGTTTTTAAAAGTTTGGCTGAGAGCTTTAAAAAATCTTTATTTATATGTTTATCTTTATTCACCATGAAAATAAATTTTTAAAAAATACACAAAAAAAGTTCATTTTTGCCAAGAAATTCAAAAAAAAAATGAAATATGAATAAAAATAGGAATGTAGTCTGATTTTTGACTTATTTGTATTTTTAAGCCATTGGTCTTGGATGTCTGGTTATTTTTCGAAAAAATCATAATTATTTTCAGTCCGCCTGCTGTGATCATCTCAAAAAACAACTAGATCCATCAAATTGCCTTGGAATTCGAGCATTTGCAGACACGCACTCTTGCCGTGAATTAATGATAACAGCGGATGAATATTCTCTGAAGAATTTTGCAAGTGTTGTTGGAAAGGAAGAGTTTTTGCTTCTTCCGATTGAAGTGTTAAAGGAAATCATTGAAAGCGATAAATTGAATGTGACATCGGAAGAGCTGGTGTTTTCTGCAGTTATTCAATGGGTCCGGCATGATATATCGAAAAGAAAACAGTATTTGTCGATGGTATTCGGTTAAAATAGTATACTTCAAATGAACGTTATTTTTCCAGTTATTATCACATGTTCGCCTTCCATTGTGCTCACCGAAATTTCTGGTATCTATCGTTAGCGAGGAAATCCTAGTGAAATCTGATCCGGCTAGTCGTGATCTCGTTGACGAAGCGAAAAATTATCTATTACTGCCCGTAGAAAGACCAAACATGCAAGGACCACGAACGAAACCGAGAAAACCGCTAAAGTTGGGAGAAGTTCTATATGCGGTCGGTGGATGGTGTAGCGGGGATGCGATCGCTTCGATTGAACGAATGGACCCAAGGAAAACTGGGTCATTTTGGTCGTGTGTGGCACCGATGAGCAAAAGAAGGTGTGGTGTTGGTGTTGCGGTTTTGGATAATTTGCTGTATGCGATTGGAGGACATGATGGGCAGTCTTATTTGAATAGCATTGAAAGGTATTATTTACGAAAAGTCGGTGACTTTATCGAATAAATGTAACTCAAATAGAATCCATTTGAAAGTCCCTATTTATGGATATCAAATTTTTTAAAGAAGAAAATAAGGATTTTCTGATGGATGAAATTAATCCGTAGTTATCGAAGTAAATATGTTTTTTGATAGTTTTATTTTTATTTTTGAGAAAACTATAAAAAACTACAGATATGATCCAGTAACAAATCAATGGAGTTGTGATATTGCACCAACAGCAACATGTCGAACAAGTGTTGGCGTTGCAGCATTCAACGGATTCTTATATGCAGTTGGTGGGCAAGATGGTGACAGTTGTTTGGATGTTGTTGAAAAATACGACCCACAGCGGAATGAATGGACAAAAGTTGCGAACATGGGAACGAGACGATTAGGAGTGTCAGTTTCAGTTCTTGATGGATGTCTGTATGCGGTTGGTGGTTCGAATGGACCGATTCCGTTGAATACTGTAGAGAGATATGATCCGAGAGTTGGAAAATGGGAAGAAGTGAAACCAATGTTGACAAGGAGGAAACATTTGGGAACTGCCGTTTTTGATGAGTGTATATATGCAGTTGGAGGAAGGGATACGAATACGGAGTTGAATACTGTGGAGAGGTTGATTTTTTAAAAATCTTGCTCGAAATGAATTGTTCGTTTTTTTAAGATACAACGCTGCAATGAATTCCTGGACACCTGTTGTCGCAATGAACAATAGAAGAAGTGGAGTTGGAGTTGCAGTGGTGAGCGATTCGTTATATGCAGTTGGAGGTTTTGATGGACAGGCTTATCTGAAATCTGTCGAAATTTTTGATCCAGAGTGCAATCGATGGAAGAATCATTCACAAATGTTCTATAGAAGACTGGGTGGCGGTGTTGGTGTTGTCGGAGTTTCAGATTCAAGTGAAAATAATTCTAAAGTTTGAATGTTTATATTGTCTGTAAATGCTTGTATGTGTAGATCTCAGTAGAATAAAAATTCAAAGAAGATATTGTGTTTTTCCGTTTTTTATCTCCGCTTTGGAGTTAAATAAAAATGCCATGTTTTCGCACTATTGCTAGTTTTCTCGCAACGAAATTTGTATAGAAGCGTCATTTTTATTTTCTAGGTGATATGTAATATGCTGCAACATGTGCTGAAATACTTTTAAAATTCAGAAAGATTCAAGTTCTCGAAAAAGACCGTAAGTTTAAAGGGACATCCTAAAATATAATAATTGTGACTCCATCCGGAAAGTGTTACAGTAAACACAAAAGTACGCAAACACGGTCGCAAAAAATTCAAATTTTAATATGTTTTGATGTTCATTGTTTTGTGATTTTATTAATTAAATGCCCATTTTATTCTTAAAGAATGGAATCCTTGCTGAAACGTTTCGAATCAGCAATCGACCGCCTGGAAATGGCAACGGGAACACTCGGAGTTCCTGAAAAACTCAAGATCCCAGAAGCGAAACCGGTATCTGAACGTGAAATCCCATTAATTGTTGAGGAGTTTGATAAAATGATGGGTGGAAAAGTTGAAGAATGGGCAAAATTGTCCGCAGAACTTGGGGAAAGCGTTGTTTCCGAGATTAGTAAGGAAGTTGTGGAGATTTTCCCATTGTTCCGCAATTTTTTGTGGACCGCTGCGGGAAAAGAAAAACCGAGTCAGCAAGATGTTGTGATTTTGTTGAAGCCTGTGGCGGAGAAAATGCAAAAAATTGGGGGATTTCAAAATGGTCCGAAGATCAGCAAGAAAATGTTGGAATACGTTTCTACTGTTGTTGATGCAATGAGTGGTAAATTTCCAAATATTAAAAAAGCAAAAAATGCTTTTAAACAGGTCTTAATTGGGTACTTTTGGTCGGAACTCCATCGGAACATTTGAAAAACGCCATTGAATGTGCACATTACTATGGAGACAAAATTTTGAGAGAAAATGTAAATAAAAATAATCTTTGAAATTTAATTTTTTAATGTATTTTCAGAAAGGCAACGAAACCCACACCAACTGGGTCAAATCATGGTACTCAATCTGGGAAACCATGCACAAATATGTGGAACAGTTTCACAAAAAGGGCCTAGCTTGGAATTCTCAACCTGGTGCTAGACCTCGAGCTTCAGCGCCACCCCCGCCACCACCGCTCCCAGCTGGGGGTTTGGTATTCAAGAATATTACTGAGCCGAATGAGAATAATTTGAAAGATCGGCGAAATGCGTTGTTCGATGAGATTAATAAAGGATCAGGAATCACGGGAATTTTGAAAAAGGTTGAGAGGAATTCTAGGCCGGTATTGAAAATCAAAAATGGCGGGGAAGTTGTGACAAAGCCTCAGAGAGTTCAAAAACAACCGAATATTGAGTTGAAGGTAGATTTTCATATTAAAATAATTACAGTTTTATAAAAGTAATGTTCAGAACGGAAAACTATGGAACGTTGAATATTTTCTCAACAACCCGGAAGTGGAAGTTATTGTTACTGACACAAAACATGCTATCTATATTTATAAATGCGAAAATTCCGTGATCCGGGTTAAAGGAAAAGCCAATGCCATCACTTTGGATGGATGCAAGAAAACATCGATTCTATTTGATGGACTGGTTTCTATTTGTGAAATTATTAATTGTGAGAGTATCCAGGTTTTTTTAAACGAAAATTTAAGAAAAAAACACTTAAAAGGAATTATTTTAAGGTTCAAACCCTTGCTGAGCTCCCAACCGTTTCTATTCAAAAAACCGACGGATGCCAAGTGTTTTTGTCAAGACTGGCAAAAAATGCACAACTTATTACTTCGAAATCAAGTGAGATGAATATTTCGGTTCAGGTATTTAAATTAATATAATTATCTTGTTGGAATCTCTTTTAAAAATCTTAAAACTATAAATTACAGCTTGACGATTCTTCTGACGAATTCACTGAAATGTCGGTTCCTGAACAATTCGTTACTTCTTTGAATGGCGATAAATTGCAAACGATTGTTTCTGAAAGTGTTTAGAATCTGTGTGTGTTGTTGTTTTTTAACCATTTGGATGATTATTGCATTTTTCGAATAAGTGGATTGAATCAATAAAATAAGTCTTAGAGCATGTTTTTTTTGTAAATTTTAATTTTAATTGAATTATTAGTATCTTTTAAAATATCTGAAAAATACCGTAATCGCGTTTTGTGTCTCGGTTATAATTTATAAAACAGTAAACACGTATTCAAAAATTGAGGAAAACAAGTTCGTGGATGTTTTCGCCTAATTTTTGTGGGAATGGTGTTCACCGGTGCCCCTTGCATAATTGTTACTAGTTCTTTACTGTCACTTATTTTCGAATTGACATTCCCGCTGTTTTGAACACTTTCCTTCTTTATTGTAGATTTTCCTTTTCTTCTGCTTCTGCTTTAAAGATTTTCCTTTTCTCCCAAATAATTAATTAAAACTTCAATTTTTAAAGGAAGAAAAATGGTCCAAATGCAAATAGCGGTTAGAAATCAGAATTTCTTCACCAACGATTCAAAAAGAACATCAAATCTTTTGGTAATACCCCTTTCTAAATTTCAATTTTAGAAATAAAATTGTTCTAGGCACCAACAATGATGCTTCAAGGACATTTAGGTGAAATCTACACGTCACAATTTAGCAAGGATGGTACATTTTTAGCAAGTGCTGGATTTGATAGACAGGTTTCTAAATATTTAAAAAAAAACGTCTATTTTGTTGAAATTTCAGATTTTTCTCTGGAATGTTTTTGAGAATTGTGACAATTTTTCGGTGCTTCGTGGGCATAAAGGCGCAATTATGGAGATAAAATTCAATTCGGATTCGAGGTTTTTTGTCGAAATGTATCCACTTTCCAACTAAAAAAAATTTGTTACAGTCATCTAGTTTCTGGAAGTACAGACAAAACATGTCGTGTCTGGGACATGGAAACTGGTGCATGTTTGAGAAATTTCAAGTCTCATCAGGATTTTGTAAACTCGGTTGATGTGACCAGACGTGGTCCGGAGATGATTTGTTCCGCTTCAGATGATGGGACAGTTATGGTACTTAAAAATATTGGTTTTTCTATAGAAATTGGAAATTTATGCTCAGATTCACGAACTTCGATGTAAAACTCCCGTCAAAACGTGCAATAACAAGTGTCAACAGACAGCCGTTGTTTTTAATGACACATCCGATGCTGTTATTTGTGGTGGAATTGATAATGATCTGAAGGTAAGTAAATAAAAGATTCAATTAGATATTTACTGTTTCTTTTGCCGTTTTGGAACAATAAATTGGTTCTAGCTGCTCTTTTTTCATTTTTTTTTCAGAATTTAAGCTCTAATGTTCAAACACTCATAGAAAAATGGAAAACAGTCCATTTACAGGCGCACAATTGGGTTTTGGTTTTGTAATTACTCGAAAATTATTAGAATAATACATTAATTTGACTTAAAAATAGAATTTTCAGCGTTTTTCCCGAAAAACTCGAAAATTGATATTGACATTCGAAAAAAACAACTATTTGTTTGAAAAATAACTTAAAAATTAGGATAATATTATAATTTTAGGGTCCCTAGGAATTTATAAATTAGGATTTCTTGGTTCCTTGCGCATTTCAAAGCTAAAATTAGCATTTTTAGAGTTATCTAGAATGCAATTTGAGATTTTCGCGATTTTCACATCCAAATGTCAGATAAGGTTAGACGTGATGTAAAAATTGAACAAAAATTTGAAAGAAAATGTCGAAAATTACTTTTTATCGATTTTTTGAAAATTAACCAAAAAAATGCGAATCTTCTATAAGTCTTCCGTAAAGTCAGAACAACTTTTGCGCGCGCACAAATTGCCGTGGGCCCACACACATAAGCGTCATTTACAACAGTGTTCACAAGTAACTTGGTGGTGTAGTGGTTATGCCTTTTGGGTGCACAGGCAGTTGTAACCCTATGCAGAATGCATGCAGAACGGATGATTTCCGGACAGGATGTTATTGGTACAATAACAGGATGCATTCTGCATGCATACTGCATGACGAAGTGGTACCGTTTTGACGCAGAAATGATGCGGAAATGGTGTAGTTTCGGCGCGGGGAAATCCCTTTTTCATTAGTGCACTCACTTGCTCATTTAGATTCAATATTTATGTAACAACAGTTTTATTATCAACAAGAAAAAAAAATACAATAAATAATACCACAATTGTAGCGTAACACAGTAATTTTGAAAAAAATAAAATTTCAGTGTGAAAAGTACATTAAAGAGAGGGATAGGGATCGGGATTAAAAAAAAAGTAATGTGGGTCGCGGGGTATTGTGGGCCATTTGTAGAAAAATTTAAAAAAAAACGAAGTAATTGTTGTAATTGGCCTGCGCCTGCTGACGTGAACTGACGATTCCTAAAAATTGGCATATGGTAAAATTTAGCTTATTTGAATAGACTTACAAATGCACTGGAACATCAAAATCGCTCCTTTGGCTGTCCGCTCGTTGATGTTGGTCATGAACACTGAAAACTATCATAATTTCAAATTTTCGCGTATTTCCTTCTTTTACCTCCGCACATTCCTTATTTTACGAAATCGTGAGGCATCTCCACCGACATACTGAAAGAACACATTTCTTAAAGGCTATCTTAAAGACAGCTGTTCAGTTAATTTGACCCTACTTGTTCTTAGTTTCAAAAATTAGAGCGTTCTCTCATTAGTATAATGCACTTTATGCGAAATCACCGATAAATACATGCGTCATAGCAGCGGTCCAAAGTTGAAAAAATCAAAATTTGAATGCGCGCGTGTCCGTGCAACGCGGTCGAAATTGGCGCGAAACACAATTATTTGAATTTGGCTACATATTGGTAATGTCCTTTGGACCACATGGGCTCCATTCGAATTCTGATTTTTTGCCTAGTATTTGGATCGTATTAACTGACAAGCTGCCTTTAAATAATAAAGTGTACCTTAACATTCAATTTTACCACGTGTCCATCGCATTTTCGATGCCTTGGGATTCTGCAATTTTTCGTTTTTATTCAAAAAATGGAAGAAAGCAACAATTTCTAGAGATTCAGGTGATAACGATAACTCGGGTGATATTAAAAATTAATTTTAACTATAAAACAATAATTATGACATGAAAAATCGAAATTTTTGAAGAAAAAAACAAAAAAAATGAAACGGGCTTCCACTCTGTGAAAAATGCAGGGAAATTTCCAGGACGTGTTCCGCATGCAGATATCATCCGATTTTCACGCAGCGCATGAGAACCGTATCATTTCCGCATGAAAACTGATACAGTATGCGTTCTGCATGCAGATTTCATCCGGGTTTTGCGCGGCGCATGAGAAAGGTACCACTTCCTCATGAAAACTGATTCAGTATCCGTTCTGCATGCGTTCTGCATAGGGTTACAACTGCCTGTGTGCTGTGCGCAAGGCCATGGGTTCGATCCCGGTAGGGGTACATTTTATAAGAAGTGCGTACTACCGTAGCATTGTAGTTTAGACGCGCAAAAGTTGTTCTAACTTTACGGAAAAGTTCTTCTATATAGTAGGAAACGAAGCGGCTCGGCGAGTGGAATGACATTCATGGATCATCTTGAAGCCATGCGAAAAGACATGCAGACAATGAGCCAGACGATACAGAATACGAACATGGAAATTGAGAAGACGAGATCGGTTAGTGTGATTTTATTTCGAAAAATTTAGAAAACCCGTATTTCTCTTTTTTTTAAAGAATTTCGAAAAATATAAGGATTTCTAAGAAGGGAAATGTTTGAGAATGTTTTTGTTGAGACTTGTCACATTTAAAACATAATTTTTCGCTGATAAATGACTGTCTATATATTTTTTTTCTAAGAAAGGGCTTGTACGTGAATTTTTCGAATTTTTTTTTTTAAATAAATAAATAAAATAAAGTCGAAACTTGATTAGTCTAAATTCAATCTGAAGCACTTCCGATTCTGGAATAAGTTATACTTTTCGAAAAGTCGTGTTATGAATTCAAAATTTCAAAAATCCATATTCATTTCAGGACATGGGAGCATTACAACTTCAAATTCAGTCAACTGTTGATCAAAAAGCACAAATGGAACTGATGAAATGGCAAGAGGTGGCGAAAAAGCTGGAACAGTTAGCGAGGACCTATGTTTCGGCGATAACGGACACGAATTCGCAGGTTTTTTGAATTGAAATATCGAAATTTGATTAAAAAAGTACTATATAGGTACAAATGATGAATGAGCTGGAGTCCGTGGCAGCATCAAGTCAATCATCAGCAATGTCTCAACCGTTGGCGGCGATGAATGCGGCGGCGGCGGCGGCAGCAGCAATGCAACCGCATATGATGATGAGGTTTTTATTTTAAAATTAATAAGGTTAAAAATCAATAAACACTTATTAATTGCCAGGAACCCAATGATGAACGCAATGAGTGCCGCATCACCAAGAGTATCGAAAGCGGGAGGTCCGAATGGTGCGATGGCGCAGAATGGCGCAATGAATGGAATGCACGCGATGATGGCGCATCAAATGCAATACGCCCAGATGCAGGCGATGATGCAGGCTCAGATGTTTCAGGGAGTACCGATGATGGGAATGCCGGGAATGCCGATGCACCCGCAGATGGCAAGCGAATGCGGCTGCGGCTGCCGCAGCGATGCAGCAGATTACCGCAGCGCAGGTAAGGGGCGATTTTATTTTAGAAATTTGTGAATTTTAAAAAATTAAGAAAAATGTTTTTTAAAAATCGATTTTGGCTTGAAATTCTGTATTTGATTTTTCTGAAAATTTGAAATGTATTCTTCTTCTGAAAAAATGTTGCATTTTTTGAATTATATATTTTTTAAAAAGTTTTCATGGAAAAGTAGAGAGAGTTAGAATATTTAAATAATTTTGAAACAGTAGACTACATCCGTTGGATGTTTTTTCCGAAAAATTTTGAATTTTATACTAATTCCAACAAAATATCGTACATTTGATTAGAAGAAGCAATTTTTGAGAAAAAATTGGAAAGAAAATTTGAAATTATGCCATAAATGACTGAAAAATGTAAAAATTAAATGTTCCGACAGGTTACGAATGTTTTTAGAAGAATTTTAGAGTAAATTGGTATTTTTTTCGTTTTTTATTGTCAAGCTGAATTTTTATAATTGTCTGATTATTATAAACTTTATTATATAGTATGATAAGAGAAAAATCCAAAAATTATCGTAACTCACTTTAAATAATGGAAAAATACGGATAAATAATTCCGAAAATTCTAATTTTTGGGAAATTTGATCGTTGCGTAAAATATTTAAATTAAAATTGAGAAAAAAATGTCAAATAATTCTTGTTTATTTTCCAGCAAATGGCAGCGATCGCCGTCACAACGCCATCACGAAACCAATCGACATCCGGCGCTGCAAGTCGAACACGAACGCCATTAACCGTCTCCGCCACGAATTCACCTCGACCCATCGAATCGGCGACAATAAAACAGGAAGAAGAGCCGACGCCAACCGATCCGGACGTGACGGCGACTGTAGCAGTCACGCAGGTGTCTGAGGACAATTCAACAGTAGCCGTTGCTAAGAGATTCTTCATCTGCTATTTTTTTTTGTTCTATTTTTATTATATTATTAATTTTTTTTCTCATTTTTCAGAGCGCATTTGTCCAAAAAACATCCATTTTTCTCATTTCGGTGGCTCCTTTTCTTTAAACTTTTTTTTTCAGTTGCAAATTTCGAATACTGGTAAATTTATATTCTCAACACACACTTTTTACTATTTTTGAAACAAGCGCCAATTGAGAAAATTCAAAAAAAAACATTTTCGCCTGATCTCTTTTTGGGACAAACCAAACCATCTTATCCATAAATGTGTAAAAATCCATTTTCTTCTGTATTATGTAATATTTGAGTGCTAAGACATGTTTTCATTTTTCTCTTAAAATGTTCATTATTTTCTTTTTCCTGGAGGACTGGTAACTCCCCTGATAAACCACCACACACAATTCTCGCTTTTAAAAATTTTTTTCAGTTGCAAATTCTATTATTCGAGAATCATTTATTTTAAAAGCTTTACACAAAACACATTTAATACTCTTTTCTTCTTGTTATCTCACTGTTTCGCAGGATTTGTTGAAGGACTGACAACTGCTGGATGCTGCAAAATAAAACAATAACTGTATATTCTATATAAAATCACATACGTGGTACCCTGGTTCCAATGTACTATTATCATCTTTTAGAATAATAGCTGTTTTCTGATGTGCGGCAAATGGCTCAACAGCTTTATACAATCTGGCAAAGATTATCGACAAATTGCCCCACTCTTCAGCGAATCCATTGATATCCTGAGAGGTGTTCGGTTCACTTGACTGAAGTATTTTAAACATTAAAAAGAAAAAAAATAGACGCATACCTTTGCAACTGTTTCGGCATCTTTCGTTGCCATTTTTGAGCGGGACAAGAGAGTTTGGACATTTCCTCCATATCCTATCAATGACTGAACAAGTCTGTTTCCCTCGCCTTTTAAATCTAACAGTTGAATTTCGGCGAGGATTAAATTAACAGTGTCAACGGGTGCTTGAGCAACAACTTGATGCTCGATAACCGCTGGTCGATCCTCGACGTCGTTCTGCGGCTCCAAATCAGGGGTGCCGCCGAAAAAGGTTTTGGCCGAAAAAAAAAATTTTTTTTCGTCGGCCAGTAAAAAATGCCGAAAAAAAATAAATTTTTTCGTCGACCAGGAAAAAATACCGAAAAAAAATAAATTTTTTTTCGTTTTATTGGAAAAATACCGAAAAAAAAATTTTTTCAGCGTTCCAAGTGATTAATGAATCATATTTCATCAGAAAAAAAACGATTTTAAGGTTTTCTACCTTCATTCAGTTAAAAATTAGTAAAATAGTTGGAAATAGATGTAAAAAAATGGTATATTCAAATTTAAAAATCTGTTTTCCGTCAGACGGAAACACCGAAAAATATTGAGGATAAAAACCGAAAAAAATAAAATAAAATTTTTCGCGCTTCGCGCAACCCGAAATAAATAAAACTTTTTCGGCGTAAAACACCCGAAAATCACGAAAACCGAAAAAAAACGGCAACCCTGCTCCAAATGATGCGGTTGACCATTCGGCGGTTGGCGATCCTTGCGTCCAGTCACATTACCCTTAACGTATCGACGATTCATTCTATTTATTTGTAGCACCTGAAAGAAAAACGAAATCCTCTTCGAAATATAGAGAAAAGTTTTATATTTAAAACACAACGAGGGTAGATATTGATTTTTGAAGGAAGAATAAACAAAACAACTGATTTTATAGCATTTTCACATCTCTAAACATGAATAATTCGAAATTGAACAAAAAATGCAACAAAAAAGCAAAAAATCAGAACAAAATCGCAAAAATTGTTAGTTTTACAAAAAAAAAGAAAGAAAAATGAATCCTAAAAAATTTCGACCTCGCAACTTGTGGTACGGTCGCTATTGTATTATCGTTGCGAGACCACTACAATGTTATTGTGCAGTGCGGCTTAAAAATTGGCTACGGTATTTATTTATTTTTTTCATTAATTTTTTTTCATTTTGAAGGTAGAAGTGTGTTTAAATTTTGAAAAAAAATACATGAACTATTTTTGAGGGTAAGATTAATGAAAAATGGCAGTTTTCGAGCGTTTTTGTTACCTACCCAACAACAAATTTTCGATTGTTTTAAAAGGAATAATACAAGTCATAATATATTTGATTTTATAAAAACATTAACTTAAATTTTTTGAAATTTGACATTAAAAAAGAAAAATTAACTCGTTTTCCAACATATTCAAATATTCGCGAAACACAGATCCAATCATAAAACATGATTATAATTTATTTTTTTCCAAATCCCGGATTTCAAAAAAAAGGCATTTATTCAACAAATCAATCAATGAAACAATAAATAAAATTCAGATCATTTTTTGTTCAATTCAAATAATATATTCAATTCCTCCGATTATTCCCCCATCTCTTCTTCGGCGGCTCATCAACTTCCTCTTCTAGTAGCGGTAACCCGGCGGCGATTGCTTTTGCCTTATCCATCAAGAATTTCTTCTTCTTTTCAGTCTCCAAAATATTCGTGATTCTTGCGCTGAAAATTTTAAACTATTTTGATGGAAAAAAACGATTGAAAATTTACCTAATTCCCAAGTCAAATTCTGGAATTCCAGCCAACATATGCTCTGACAACAATTCCGTCTCTTTCTTTCCTTGATTTGCCTTCAGTCTACCAGCCGCTTGTCTCAAAAGTGCGGCGTCCTGAAAACGTTCGATAATTTCCAATTCAAACAATTTTTAATTATTGTTGGCTTACTTTTCGAAAAACCGGTTTGTCGGTCAAACCGGTTTAACCGGTTTAACCAGTTAACCGGTTCGAAGCGGTTCGGTTCGGTTCGGTTCGAACCGGTTTAACCGGTTCAGTTCAAACCGGTTCGAAACGGTTCGAAAGCGGTTCAACTCACACGTTAAAAAAAATGTTTTTTGTTGTTTTTTTTTCAGAAATTTAGCAAAATGAAGCTAACCTTTACCGTCCATGTAGGTAGACGTGCACAAAAGACACTGAAAACACATAACGAGGTCCCGGAACGAACATGAAAAATTGTAAATTCACATTCCCTATTTGATGTTTTTCCTCATGAATTCTGAATGAAAACGCTTTTTCTTTTTTTGCATTGGTATTCTGATGATTTTCCAGTCAACTTGGTGTTAATTATATCGATATTACTTTTTTTTGAAATACAGAAAACTCAGCTGAAAATGTTGAAATTTTTGAAAATTTTTAGATTTTCGAAATTTTTCAAAATATTTCGGAATCTAAAGCCTTTTCATTCTTATTCCCAAAAAATCAACCGATTTCATCAATTTTGAACAGTGAAAAAAGCACTTAGCAACACGCGCGCGGCGCACCGAAATTGGCGGAGGAATGTGCGCACACACACACACACATGATGCGCACACAAGCGAAAGTAGTTTTTCAAATCGTTTTTTCACTGTTCAAAATTGATGAAATCGGTTGATTTTTTGGGAATAAGAATGAAAAGGCTTTAGATTCCGAAATATTTTGAAAAATTTCGAAAATCTAAAAATTTTCAAAAATTTCAACATTTTCAGCTGAGTTTTCTGTATTTCAAAAAAAAGTAATATCGATATAATTAACACCAAGTTGACTGGAAAATCATCAGAATACCAATGCAAAAAAAGAAAAAGCGTTTTCATTCAGAATTCGTGAGGAAAAACATCAAATAGGGAATGTGAATTTACAATTTTTCATGTTCGTTCCGGGACCTCGTTATGTGTTTTCAGTGTATTTTGTGCACGTCTACCTACATGGACGGTAAAGGTTAGCTTCATTTTGCTAAATTTCTGAAAAAAAAACAACAAAAAAAATTTTTTTTAACGTGTGAGTTGAACCGCTTTCGAACCGTTTCGAACCGGTTTGAACTGAACCGGTTAACTGGTTAAACCGGTTAAACCGGTTCGAGGCGGTTCGGTTCAAACCGGTTTAACCGGTTAGCTGGCCAAACCGGTTTGACCGCCAAACCGGTTTAACCGGTTAACCGATTCGAGGCGGTTCGGTTCAAATCGGTTCAAATCGGTTCAAACCGGTTTGAACTGAACCGGTTAAACCGGTTCGAACCAGTTCCAGTTCCAGAACCAGTTCGAACTGAACCGGTTCGAACCGAACCGCTTCGAACCGGTTTAACCGGTTTGAACCGAACCGAACCGAACCGTTGTCTCGCTATAGTGTATAGTCCTAGAGATCCAACCGGGTCATTTCTTTCAGGCTACATTCTTTCAGGCTATATTTGGCCTATATTACTTTCAGGCTATATGTCTTTCAGGCTATATGTCTTTCAGGCTATTTCTTTCTTTCTGGCTAGTTTTTTCTTTCTAATCTCGCTGATTTGGGTTATGACTAATAAGCCAAAAAAAAGTTTCTTCGTTTGAAAATATCCAGTACAGGGTGTTCAATAAATACTGCAGGAAGAATGTCCCATTGTGGTACAACGAAAAATTAATTTTCTTACGAGAATTTCATTGATTTCAATTCTCTGATATTATTTCTCATTTATTTCAAAGTTTCATGTGATTAGGACGTTTTTTAGAGAAATGGTGAAGGAAAAACCGGACCCAATGTGATGTTCGCCTGCTCGCAGCTCGCGAGTTTAGTGTTCGTTCATATTGGCAGCTTCATATTTTTTAGTTCTGATCCAAAAACTATTCAGCAACTTTATATTTACATTTTAAAAAACTGTTGGAGCTGATAAACGTGTAGTAATAAATTTTAGCTAATTTTGATCATCCGCTACTATCTGTTTTTGGATATCGTATGAAAAACTGTAAAATTTGCACTTTTTTGTTGGAAAGACAGTCAAAATAGGGAATTATCAAGAATCATTTTATTTATTTTGTCGTTGACACTTAACTACATTTCATACTGAAATATTAGAGTTCTGTATTCAGATTAGCTCATTTTATACAAAATTTTTCAATTTTTGTTGGATCCAAAACTGAAAAAATAAAAAGTAGGTCCCCCAAACTCTGCCTGTAAAAAATTACTGTACGTTTTTCAAACTTTTAAGTTTATTATATGTTTGAGGTAAAACTCGAACTTTCATTCCACCAATTTTCAGTTTCTTATGAAAACTGGGTGCTCAGAAATGCTGAAAAATGTAAACTGAAACCAGCGAGCAAAGACGGTTTGAACACCGTCACAATACTAAGCTCCGGTTCAAATATAAATGTAAGGAGTAGGAAACTTCTTAATGAATTGTGTAAAAATATATTTTTACTAAATTTATTCCGAGTTTGAGAGAGTTTCGTCTCGTAGTTTTGTAAATATCTATGTCTGAAGCATGCTGCAGTATTTATTGAACACCCTGTAAATCGTATTCTGAAAAACAAAAGTAGCCTGAAAGACAAAACTAGCCTGAAACACATGTAGCCTGAAAGACATATAGCCTGAAAGTAATATAGGCCAAATATAGTCTGAAAGAAATGGCCTCCAACCGCGTTTTCCTTACCCACTCTTCAGCAGTCAACGCCGAAAAATTGCATTTCTGAATCTACATCAACAGTCACATCCTTATATTTTATGTAACATTGTATTGATTTGGAATCGAGAAAGTAAAAGGGTTCCTTGTGCACATACCGAAACCCGTTGCGTAATTATCCAAGGCCAGTTTTTTGAAAGAGAGCCCATTGATTTAATGAGACGCAGATATGACCAGACTGCTCCAAATGGACGCGGTCTTCTGCAATCATAAGTTCTCCCATGTGGTCTCCTTTTTTCGTAATATATTGATCAACTCGCATTTTTTCTAGTTAATGCCGAACTATTCGCAGTCCGCGACAGTTACCTATCTATATTTTGAATATTTAAAAGAGCGTTTTTCAGCATGACAACGTGGAATTTTGGTGAAGGTAGATTTGAGTATTCCGAAGTTCTGTGTAAAATTCATCGAAGTGTTTTATTTGACAGCTATGGACAAAAGATGTGGTTCGTAAGATTGTTACATTTTTGTTGAAGCTTTCTGATTTTATTTTAGGAAAATAGTCATAAATGCAGATTCCTCATTCAGAAAAAACGAGTTGTGGTGTAAAGGTTATATTGAATGTTTCTATAAGTCAAAAAAATCAACTTTATGGTCTTGTTATTCTGAAATTGAGCTTCACGTGACAAACAAATATGGAGTAACATCAGCAAAACGAAGGAGACTCTTTTTCGATAGTTGTTCTAAGTCTCAAAACCTACTCTTCTTCATATTGGCACCGGATGATTGCTTTCCCTGCGGCAACGAACGAGAGGTCAACAAAACGTTTAACTTCATTGTCAACTTTCGCATCATTTCACTTGTTGGAGTTCAGAATCGTCTAATATCTGAGTTTTCATCATCTCGGAATATTGATTCAGAAGTTACTGTACTGGTTGGAGATCAAAGATTATACGTTGATAAATATGTAAGTTTTTGTTTAAAGTCGTTCATAACTTTCCCTGATTTCTTATTAAATCGGTTCATACCTAACCCTCACTCTTACAACACAACTATCTTAAAAATTGCATGAAAGTTATTAAAAAAATGTAAAAAAACAAAAATGGAGGGCTATTTTAGAGGGAGCTAATTTTGGGAGTTCTGGTTTTATGATACTTACATTCATTGGCTCCTCAAAGTACTCCTTTAGGTATTGTGTTAGAAATATGACATTATATAACATGTTAAATAAAGTAGATCAAAGCATTATTATAACTATAAACTAATAATGAATTTGAAAGGTACAAATTGTCGCGTTGAGTATGACGAATTTGTTCGCTTGAAGCACGTTTTCTGTTTCCTTTAAGAATGTTTTACAATATTTTAATTTGCAGCCATTGATTTGTTTTTCTCCATTGCTTTGCGAGATTATTAACAATGGAATGAATAGCAATAATGAAATTGAAATAAACGATGCAAAAGTTGAGGATGTTGTCGCTTTTTTCCGATTATTGTACCGTCAGAAACCACCCATAAAATGTAAGTATTTGAGTGAAGTGCACCCGGGAGCACCCGGGAACAAATTCAAGACAAAATTTATGTTTTTAGATGAAAATGTAGAAGGTCTTATGTCATTGATCATAAGATATGATGCTCAATGTCTCATACCAGTTGTTGAAGAAGAGTTGATATCAACTGTGCAGACAACAACTGCACAAAAGTTTCACATTGCTGAACTCTACGGGTTTTTCGAACTTCAGGTGGGCTTACGTCTAATTGTTTGGAGATCTTTAATATTTTTCAGAAAGTCGCATTTCAAAACCAAGTGCGAGAAGAGGAACGTAAGTTGGTAAGTATTCAATTTACTGACAAGCATTGTCAACTCAAATATTATCGATCATTGCTTGTCGATGGCTGCGCACTTACGCACCGCGAGTACGCACGCGAGCACACAAAATGTACTAAATTTTATTCAACGTTCAAAACATGTCCAAAAAATTTTCAAACATGTTATAGGGACAATAACTCACAGCTTGGCAAAATCAACACGTTGCCCTAGATATATACATCTGTAGTGCTGATTTTTAAGGAAAAGTGAAATTGTAGGAACATCAACGTCATGTGCTGGAAAAACAACGTCTTGCTGATATACGGAAAGAGACATCTGATATGATTGGAGTAATTCAACGAAAAGCAAATGAAGACAAAAACTACGTTAAAAAAAAGAATCGCATGGATAATGAGAAAATCTGTTTCGCTAATATAAAATCCATTATAAGAATTTGGGAGACGGGTCTACGGAGTGACCGTAACAGCCATTTATTGGACGTGGGCCCGCAATAAAATGAATATATGTTAATCCGTCGGGAAACCGAAAGATTTATTGTAAAAACGTTTTCTTTCTGACAAGATCATTTTTCGACAAAATCATTTGTAAAGCGCCGTATTTTTAATAAACTTTTTGTTTCTGCTTTTTGCTAGAATTCATAAACATCGAGAATCCGACAAAAAACAATTTTTTCGTTTGTTTTTCTAGGCCAGGTAAAGGAGGACTATACACAGGTTAACATTGTTGTTTAATTCATCTCATTTTTAAAATTTAAAAATTTAGTAAAATAGTCCTTTTCACAGCTTCTGGACCACTAAATAATTATTTATAGACTCGGAAACGATTTTTTAAAATAATTTCCGTACAGAAAATCAGTTTCTAATTTTGTAGGGAAATTATGCCAAATCATTATGGAACTATCCAGAAACTAAAAATGCTACAAAAAATGTCACGTAAATGAAAAAAAATTCAATGCCGAAGCTTTTAAAAGATTGCTGGAAATGACAACAAATTGCTATTTTTGCAGCCGATTTACGAGAAATCTACGGTAATCATTGCGAAACCATCAATTTTCAACGGCTGTTGACCGTTTTTTTCTGTAATTGTGGACACACACCATTAAATCTTAAATAATCCGCATTTTTTTGCACCGAAAGTGTTTTAAACGGTACCGAAAGGAGATGAAGTCAATGTTCTATAAAATGCCTTGGAGACAGGGATTCACCAACGTCAAGAAATTTAAAAGTATTTTTCAAGGGTTTTTGTTGGAGTAAAACGAAGTAAATGTAAAGAAATGGTTGGAAATTCAATAAGCATTGGAATGAGAAAATTTATCTTTAAATCTAATAGAATTTACAAGCTTTATCTCAAAAAAAAGGGATGAAAATATCTTCGAATTAAACTCTTTAATAAAGCATAAATTATTGATAAGCTAAAACACCCAGATCAATGAAGCACGTTAGATGATACAGCTATCAAAATTTTGCCGGTGAAAATTCGGATTTTAAACGAAACCCTGTCACAGATTTTATTTGACATTGAAAAATCTCAAAGTTTTCATCATTCTCAAGCTTCTACGCCTCTCAAGCGCAGCAAACCGCAGGCACTGGCTTCGAATACTTGAAACACGCCACCGCTCTTCTCATCTTCGGTATCCAATTCTACATCACATCTCTTATCAACCTTTTCGCTTGTAAATTCTATTAGATTTAAAGATAAATTTTCTCATTCCAATGCTTATTGAATTTCCAACCATTTCTTTACATCTACTTCGTTTTACTCCAACAAAAACCCTTGAAAAATACTTTTAAATTTCTTGACGTTGGTGAATCCCTGTCTCCAAGGCATTTTATAGAACATTGACTTCATCTCCTTTCGGTACCGTTTAAAACACTTTCGGTGCAAAAAAATGCGGATTATTTAAGATTTAATGGTGTGTGTCTACAATTACAGAAAAAAACGGTCAACAGCCGTTGAAAATTGATGGTTTCGCAATGATTACCGTAGATTTCTCGTAAATCGGCTGCAAAAATAGCAATTTGTTGTCATTTCCAGCAATCTTTTAAAAGCTTCGGCATTGAATTTTTTTTCATTTACGTGACATTTTTTGTAGCATTTTTAGTTTCTGGATAGTTCCATAATGATTTGGCATAATTTCCCTACAAAATTAGAAACTGATTTTCTGTACGGAAATTATTTTAAAAAATCGTTTCCGAGTCTATAAATAATTATTTAGTGGTCCAGAAGCTGTGAAAAGGACTATTTTACTAAATTTTTAAATTTTAAAAATGAGATGAATTAAACAACAATGTTAACCTGTGTATAGTCCTCCTTTACCTGGCCTAGAAAAACAAACGAAAAAATTGTTTTTTGTCGGATTCTCGATGTTTATGAATTCTAGCAAAAAGCAGAAACAAAAAGTTTATTAAAAATACGGCGCTTTACAAATGATTTTGTCGAAAAATGATCTTGTCAGAAAACGTTTTTACAATAAATCTTTCGGTTTCCCGACGGATTAACATATATTCATTTTATTGCGGGCCCACGTCCAATAAATGGCTGTTACGGTCACTCCGTAGACCCGTCTCCCAAATTCTTATAATGGATTTTATATTAGCGAAACAGATTTTCTCATTATCCATGCGATTCTTTTTTTAAACGTAGTTTTTGTCTTCATTTGCTTTTCGTTGAAATACTCCAATCATATCAGATGTCTCTTTCCGTATATCAGCAAGACGTTGTTTTTCCAGCACATGACGTTGATGTTCCTACAATTTCACTTTTCCTTAAAAATCAGCACTACAGATGTATATATCTAGGGCAACGTGTTGATTTTGCCAAGCTGTGAGTTATTGGCCCTATAACATGTTTGAAAATTTTGTGGACATGTTTTGAACGTTGAATAAAATTTAATACATTTTGTGTGCTCGCGTGCGTACTCGCGGTGCGTAAGTGCGCAGCCATCGACAAGCAATTATCGATAATATTTGAGTTGACAATGCTTGTCAGTAAATTGAATACTTACCAACTTACGTTCCTCTTCTCGCACTTGTTTTTGAAATGCGGCTTTCTGAAAAATATTAAAGATCTCCAAACAATTAGACGTTTAAAAATTTTGGATCATCCATTTTCTACTAAAAGACCGCAGCGCAACCGCTCGCATTTAAAAATAGCACGACTATGTGAGAGACTTAGCTTTTCTTGGTAGGTCAAAACCAACTTGCATGATCAAGGATATTTGAGTTGATAATATGACTTTGTAATGTATTAACGAATAAATTACCAATAATTTATTGAGTAAAAAGAAAAGGTATAAAAATAGAAACGAAGATGGAACGGAATCAGCCTGTGGAAGATTGAGCCTTGGAAACATTATTTTTCAAAAAATTTTTTTGAGCGGTAGAGCGCACTTGATTCATTAAAACAACATTTTATGGATTCTTTTTTTTCTTTGCAATATCTGAAAGGAGCTGATAAATATCTAGTTTATCTGGTCTCCTGCTCTATAATTTTATAGTTTCTTTAATATGAGTGAAAAATCGTTTCTTATGATCCGGGCGATTCTTTTTTTCCACGTAATTTTTGTCTTCATTTGCTTTTCGTTGAATTACCCCAATCATATCAGATGTCTCTTTCCGTAAACCAGCACGACGTTGTTTTTCTAGCACACGACTTTGCTGTTCCTACAATTTCACTTTTTCTTAAAACTCACTAGAGAACGTATTAAGGTAAATATTCTTGTTCAAGCCAAATATTCTTGGCAACTCATTTTCGAAACATCACTGATGGGCCTATTCAGTTTTTTAAAAATTCAAAAAATGCCTAGAAATTCGTGGCAGAAATGACAGAGAAATACCGAGAGAAATTGCAATTTCTCGGAATTTTTTGAATTAAAAACAACTGAATAGGTCTATGGGAATATCCTCGCGGCGCAACCGCAACGCGTCGCAATAAAGCGGAATTTTTTCACAATAACAACTTTCATTCACATATGGTCCTTTGAGAAGATCAAAATTGGAAACATATACACCTTTTTAGTTAGTATTGTGAAAAACCAATATTGTCGACCATTGCGTTTTGATGGCTGCTCAACCGCACTTCGATCTGTACGTACGAAACGCAATGGCCAACATTGGAAAATTTGAAAACTATTTTTTCCCGCGAATTTCCCTGTGTGTTGAGTGTTGGTAGTCGCGTGCGCACTCGCAGTGCGTTGGAAAGCCCTCAGAACGCAATGATCGATAATATTTGAGCTGACAATGCTTGTCAGTAAATTGAATACTTACCAACTTACGTTCCTCTTCTCGCACTTGTTTTTGAAATGCGACTTTCTGAAAAATATTAAAGATCTCCAAACAATTAGACGTAAGCCCACCTGAAGTTCGGAAAACCCGTAGAGTTCAGCAATGTGAAACTTTTGTGCAATTGTTGTCTGCACAGTTGATATCAACTCTTCTTCAACAACTGGTATGAGACATTGAGCATCATATCTTATGATCAATGACATAAGACCTTCTACATTTTCATCTAAAAACATAAATTTTGTCTTGAATTTGTTCCCGGGTGCTCCCGGGTGCACTTCACTCAAATACTTACATTTTATGGGTGGTTTCTGACGGTACAATAATCGGAAAAAAGCGACAACATCCTCAACTTTTGCATCGTTTATTTCAATTTCATTATTGCTATTCATTCCATTGTTAATAATCTCGCAAAGCAATGGAGAAAAACAAATCAATGGCTGCAAATTAAAATATTTTAAAACATTCTTAAAGGAAACAAAAAACGTGCTTCAAGCAAACAAATTCGTCATACTCAACGCGACAATTTGTACCTTTCAAATTCATTATTAGTTTATAGTTATAATAATGCTTTGATCTACTTTATTTAACATGTTATATAATGTCATATTTCTAACACAATACCTAAAGGAGTACTTTGAGGAGCCAATGAATGTAAGTATCATAAAACCAGAACTCCCAAAATTAGCTCCCTCTAAAATAGCCCTCCAATTTAGTTTTTTTACATTTTTTTCATAACTTTCATGCAATTTTTAAAATAGTTGTGTTGTAAGAGTGAGGGTTAGGTATGAACCGATTTAATAAGAAATCAGGGAAAGTTAAGAACGACTTTAAACAAAAACTTACATATTTATCAACGTATAATCTTTGATCTCCAACCAGTACAGTAACTTCTGAATCAATATTCCGAGATGATGAAAACTCAGATATTAGACGATTCTGAACTCCAACAAGTGAAATGATGCGAAAGTTGACAATGAAGTGAAACGCTTTGTTGACCGCTCTTTCGTAGCCGCCGGGAAAGCAATCATCTGCGGTCAATGTAAAGAAGGAAAAACTTTGAAACTTTGAATAACTATCAAAAAAGAGTTTCCTTCGTTCTGCTGATGTTACTCCATATTTATTTTTCGCTTGAAGCTCAATTTCAGCATAACAAGACCATAAATTTGATTTTTTTGACCTATATAAACATTCAATATAACCTGCACACCGCAACATTTTGCTTCTGTAGAGGGCATCTGCACTTATAACTATTTTCCTTTAAAAAATCCCAAAGCTTTAACAAAAATATTGTAATCTTACGAACCACATTTTTTGTCCATAGCTGTCAAATAAAAATCTTCGATGAGTTTTACGCAGTACTTCGGAATACTCAAATCTACCTTCACCAAAATTCCAAGTTGTCATGCTGAAAAATGATCTATTTTAAATATTCAAAATATAGATAGGTAACTAGAAAAAATGCGAGTTGATCAATATATTAGGAAAAAAGGAGACCATATTTCTGGGAGAACTTATGATTGCAGATGACCTCGTCAATTTGGAGCAGTCTGGTCATATCTGCGTCTCATTAAATCAATGGGCTCTCTTTCAAAAAATTATCCTTGGATAATTACGCAATAGCGTTTGGTATGTGCACAAGGAGTATTATATTCTTAATATTAAAAAGATCAATAATATTTGGATGAGAATTGGATTAAATACTCCAAACGGGATACAATTTCTATGTTTTATTCTCATGTGATCATTTAAATTATTTACGATTGGATCAGATTTATGGATTTATTTTAAGGTGAAAAAAGCTCAACGGATCTGTTTAAACAGGATGCGAAATTTTCAGTTAAGTGTACTTGTTAAAAATGGAAAGTCAAAAGCATTAAAAAAAGTGTAAATATTGAGATGTACGTTTTTGTGAATTTTGGAAAAAAATATTTGAAAATAAAGGACATTGAGGTTAATCTAACTTTTGAGACAAGCGGCTGGTAGACTGAAGGCAAATCAAATCCGAAAAAATGATTTCAAAACAATGGTCAGGAAAAGTTTACACCGGCGAAAATTAGTTCGCATGCGCTATTACGTGAGGAATCCAAAATTTGAACATTTAAAAATTAAAAATGGCCGAATTTAAGTACTACCCATAAATGTTTGTAAAAATAATACGCAAAAAGCGCATTGGAAAAAGAGAGGCCAACTTTTTCTATGCCATTGTTTTGAGGCGCGTTTTCTCGGTTTCTCGGTGGTTTTAGAAAATATTAATTAGCTCCGTAAAGTCCTCCTTTAATGGACTTATTCAGTTTTTTTAAAAATTCAAAAAATACCGTGAAATTGCAATTTCTAGTTACGATTCGACTGATCAGTTTTTCAGGACCACTTTTTCAGAAAAATCAAATGATGCCAACGAGCTGGAAATTTGGTTTCAACATGAAAAATACTCAAAAATGTGCGTGGAATCCAATCCTGAAGAGATTTTGACTTTATCTTTAAAACTAAACATTTCGATTTTGGGACCACCCGGGTTTTTTTCACTAGGTCAAAGGGGGCGTGGCCAAATAAATTATGTATTTTTCTCTAAGAGGGACCTAGGTACCCTCCATGTAAAATATCAAGATGGGGCAAAATTGTCCGTATTAATTGTGAGAGTATCCAGGTTTTTTAAAACAAAAATTAAAAAAAAACACTTAAGAGTCGATGTCTCAGAAAGTCGAACATACTGTGGCACAGTTGCACCAACGTGAAGCTAGGATCTTGATATTTTGCATGGAGGGTACCTAGGCCCCCCTTAGAAAAAAAATACATCATTTATTTGGCCACGCCCCCTTTGACCTAGTGAAAAAAATCCGGGTGGTCCCTAAATCGAAATTTTTAGTTTTAAAGATAAAGTCAAAATCTCATCGGTAATGGATTACCCACACATTTTTGAGTATTTTTCATGTTGACATCTAATTTCCAGCTCGTCGGCATCAGGGTTGCCGTTTTTTTTCGGTTTTTTTTCGGTTTTCGTGATTTTCGGGTGTTTTACGCCGAAAAAGTTTTATTTATTTCGGGTTGCGCGAAGCGCGAAAAATTTTATTTTATTTTTTTCGGTTTTTATCCTCAATATTTTTCGGTGTTTCCGTCTGACGGAAAACAGATTTTTAAATTTGAATATACCATTTTTTTACATCTATTTCCAACTATTTTACTAATTTTTAACTGAATGAAGGTAGAAAACCTTAAAATCGTTTTTTTTCTGATGAAATATGATTCATTAATCACTTGGAACGCTGAAAAAATTTTTTTTTCGGTATTTTTCCAATAAAACGAAAAAAAATTTATTTTTTTTCGGTATTTTTTCCTGGTCGACGAAAAAATTTATTTTTTTTCGGCATTTTTTACTGGCCGACGAAAAAAAATTTTTTTTTTCGGCCAAAACCTTTTTCGGCGGCACCCCTGGTCGGCATCATGCCGAAAATTTGATTTTTCTGAAAAAGTGGTCCAAATTTTCCAGTTTTTCCCATTTTTCGATATGATGAAGTACTTGGCCCCGACGGGAAATATGGAAATTTTTAATCCTTATGATGTTTGTCATCAAATTCCATGTTGATTTAGCGGATTCTCTGTAACCTTTTTGGGGTTTCAGGGCAAAATAGGCGAGATTTTCGCAAAATTCCAAAGGGTCCCCCCCATGGATGAAAAAATCGAAAATTTTAAAATCTCCCCATATTATCAGAGGGACTCTTACTAATAAATATCTACTGTTTCCCAAAATATTAGTCATCATGTGGACCTATGGGCCGCGTGGCAACAGCTCAAAGAACCTTCATTCAATATCGCGATTTCCAATACAGGCAACAGTTTTCTGTGTACGGGGACTGAAGGTATTTGAGCTGTTGCTACATCGCCCATAGGTCCATAAGATGGCTCATATTTTGGGAAACACTAAATATTTATTAGTAAGAGTCCCTCTGATAATATTGGCAAATGTTAAAATTTTAAAATTTTTTTGCAAACTTTTTCCATAGGGGGGACCCTTTGGAATTTTGCTAAAATCTCGCCTATTTTGCCCTGAAACCCCAAAAAGGTTACAGAGAATCCGCTAAATCAACATGGTATTTGATGAGAAACATCATAAGGATTAAAAATTTTCATATTTCCATTCGGGGCCAAGTACTTCATCATATCGAAAAATGGGAAAAACTGGAAAATTTGGACCACTTTTTGAGAAAAATCAAATTTTCGGCATGATGCCGACAAGATCGAAATTAGGTGTTAACATGAAAAATACTCAAAAATGTGCGGGTAATCGATTACCGAAGAGATTTTGACTTTATCTTTAAAACTAAAAATTTCGATTTTGGGACCACCCGGATTTTTTTCACTAGGTCAAAGGGGGCGTGGCCAAATAAATTATGTATTTTTTTTTCTAAGGATGCCTAGGTACCCTCCATGCAAAATATCAAGATCCTAGCTTCACGTTGGTGCAACTGTGCCATAGCCAATAGGCCTGATGTCGAAAATCTCAGACATCGACTATTAAAATGAATTATTTTAAGATTCAAACCCTTGCTGAGCTCCCAACCGTTTCTATTCAAAAAACCGACGGATGCAAGTGTTTTTGTCAAGATTGGCAAAAAATGCACAACTTATTACTTCGAAATCAAGTGAGATGAATATTTCGGTTCAGGTATTTAAATTAATATAATTATCTTGCTGGAATCTCTTTTACAAATATGAAAACTGTTAATTACAGCTTGACGGTTCTTCTGACGAATTCACTGAAATGTCGGTTCCTGAACAATTCGTTACTTCTTTGAATGGCGATAAATTTCAGACAATTGTTTCTGAAAGTGTTTAGAATCTGTGTGTGTATTGTTGTTTTTTAACCATTTGAATGATTATTGAACTTTTCGAATAAGTGGATTGGATCAATAAAATAAGATTTTGAGAATTAAAAAAAACATTTTTTAATTAAAATTTAAATAGAATTTTTTTTAAATTGTTGTTTTCATTGAATTATTCTCTTTAAAAATATCTGAAAAATACCGTAATCGCGTTTTGTGTCTCGGTTAGCGTTTATAAAACAGTAAACACGTATTCAAAAAATAAGGAAAAAAAGTTCGTGGATTTTTTCGCCTATTTTTAGATTAATGAAAAATGGCAGTTTTCGAGTGTTTTTGTTACCTACCCAACAACAAATTTTCGATTGTTTTAAAAGGAATAATACAAGTCATAATATATTTGATTTTATAAAAACATTAACTTAAATTTTTTGAAATTTGACATTAAAAAAGAAAAATTAACTCGTTTTCCAACAGATTCAAATATTCGCGAAACACAGATCCAATCATAAAACATGAGGCATTTATTCAACAAATCAATCAATGAAACAATAAATAAAATTCAGATCATTTTTTGTTCAATTCAAATAATATATTCAATTCCTCCGATTATTCCCCCATCTCTTCTTCGGAGGCTCATCAACTTCCTCTTCCGGTAGCGGTAACCCGGCGGCGATTGCTTTTGCCTTATCCATCAAGAATTTATTCTTCTTTTCAGTCTCCAAAATATTCGTGATTCTTGCGCTGAAAATTTTAAACTATTTTGATGGAAAAAAAACGATTGAAAATTTACCTAATTCCCAAGTCAACTTCTGGAATTCCAGCCAACATATGCTCTGACAACAATTCCGTCTGTTTCTTTCCTTGATTTGCCTTCAGTCTACCAGCCGCTTGTCTCAAAAGTGCGGCGTCCTGAAAACGTTCGATAATTTCCAATTCAAACAATTTTTAATTATTGTTGGCTTACTTTTCGAGAAAAAACAATTTTATTGTCTTTTTTGTTTGAAAGATCTCCAGAAAAAGTTTTAAAAAACTGTTTTTTAATCTTAAAGTGTCATAAAACCGAAAAAACCAGCAATACGCAGGTTATAAGTGTTGTTAAATCGTAGCGGTTTTGGATAATTTGCTGTATGCGATTGGAGGACATGATGGCCATTCTTATTTGAATAGTATTGAAAGGTAATTTTCACGGACGAAAAGTCGGGGACTTTATCGAATAAATGTAAATAAAATTGAGTCCCGAAGTTTGATTTTTAAAAGAAACAAATAAGGATTTTCTGGTGCATGAAATTAATCTGAAGTTATCGAAGTAAACATATTTTTTATAGTTTTATTTTCATTTTTGAGTAAACTAAAAAAACGACAGATATGATCCAGTAACAAATCAATGGAGTTGTGATATTGCACCAACAGCAACATGTCGAACAAGTGTCGGCGTTTCAGCATTCAACGGATTCTTATATGCAGTTGGTGGGCAAGATGGTGACAGTTGTTTGGATGTTGTTGAAAAATACGACCCACAGCGGAATGAATGGACAAAAGTGGCGAACATGGGAACGAGACGATTAGGAGTGTCAGTTTCAGTTCTTTGTAAAGCCCCAGGGGTACAACCTGTTATTCCAGTTCCTCTCTCTCTCTCTCTCTCTCTCTCTCTTTATTGCAACATCATTAATCATTTAATATACATTCTTATCTATCTTCTCATCTCTTTAGAGAGGAGAATCTAGATAACGCCCCTTATAATATCATGTACATTTCACTCTTGGTGGTAGACAGCCATTAAGATCGGTTGTCTGAGGAAGTCTCTAATAAAGAACTTGTGAGATTTCCTTGTTCACACAATACAACACCCCAACGAAGTAGAGGTCTTGGTCTGGCGATCCAAGCCTTCAAATGGAGGTTCCACCAGTAGGTGGCCAGTCTTTCGCCTAGGAAAAAGGGCTGGTCCGCCGCGAACTGCCGAGCGTCAAAGGATTCTGCTACAACATCTATATTTCCTGAATCTTCCGCTACACCAGGAAATCGTCAGATTCTGTTATTCTGCTGATATTCGCTTCTAGTCAACAGAATTTTCGTTCGTTTGTTCATGTTGATTCCGTGTGGGGAAAATCAATTCGACAGTTCAACATCAATTTGGAAAGACACAGTTTCAAGGATTAAAAGAGTAAATTTTCTAGTTTCACGGCATTTCGTTTGATTGTAATTTTGGTTGAAAATGTTAAATATGTCCTGCGATGAAAATTTAGAAAAAAAAAAGAAGAAAAATATTTTGAAGCAAAAAAGTGCTATGAATTTTGGTCCCGATGAATTATGAAGTGAAAAAAAAATTGATAAAATTGAAATATATCCCGGCTGGCGGAGAAGGACGGAGGAGAACGGCCGATGAGGGAATTATAATGTGAAATATTTTTATTGAATTGAATTGTATTTTTTCATTCAATCATTTTGAATTTTTGACAATGCTTGATTGTTGCTTGAGTAGAAAATATTAATCCTTATCCAAATTAAAAATGTTAATTTCTATTGTTAAGGTTTTGAAACTCTTCTGATTTGATTGCTCCCCTCATTAGAATTGAGATTTGATCTTAAAAAGCCCGTGAAACAAGTTTAGCGCCCAATAAGTAATTTTAGGGTTGATAGTGAATGCTGAACGTCAATTAAGAAATTTTCATCTGTCGAATTGATTTTGTTGTATTGCCTTAAGATCTTAGAACACCCCAGAGTCCTCATAAGTTCAGAAACATCGTTTATTATTGTAATTCCTTTCAACAATGTTAGTCTAATTGAAGCCCAATACCATCTTACAAAACATCTTATCATGCTTCAAGGGACGAAGCAGCTGTTGAAGGGGTGGGATGTAAAGCCCCAGGGGTACAACCTGTTATTCCAGTTCCTCTCTCTCTCTCTCTCTCTCTCTCTCTTTATTGCAACATCATTAATCATTTAATATACATTCTTATCTATCTTCTCATCTCTTTAGAGAGGAGAATCTAGATAACGCCCCTTATAATATCATGTACATTTCACTCTTGGTGGTAGACAGCCATTAAGATCGGTTGTCTGAGGAAGTCTCTAATAAAGAACTTGTGAGATTTCCTTGTTCACACAATACAACACCCCAACGAAGTAGAGGTCTTGGTCTGGCGATCCAAGCCTTCAAATGGAGGTTCCACCAGTAGGTGGCCAGTCTTTCGCCTAGGAAAAAGGGCTGGTCCGCCGCGAACTGCCGAGCGTCAAAGGATTCTGCTACAACATCTATATTTCCTGAATCTTCCGCTACACCAGGAAATCGTCAGATTCTGTTATTCTGCTGATATTCGCTTCTAGTCAACAGAATTTTCGTTCGTTTGTTCATGTTGATTCCGTGTGGGGAAAATCAATTCGACAGTTCAACATCAATTTGGAAAGACACAGTTTCAAGGATTAAAAGAGTAAATTTTCTAGTTTCACGGCGTTTCGTTTGATTGTAATTTTGGTTGAAAATGTTAAATATGTCCTGCGATGAAAATTTAGAAAAAAAAGAAGAAAAATATTTTGAAGCAAAAAAGTGCTATGAATTTTGGTCCCGATGAATTATGAAGTGAAAAAAAAATTGATAAAATTGAAATATATCCCGGCTGGCGGAGAAGGACGGAGGAGAACGGCCGATGAGGGAATTATAATGTGAAATATTTTTATTGAATTGAATTGTATTTTTTCATTCAATCATTTTGAATTTTTGACAATGCTTGATTGTTGCTTGAGTAGAAAATATTAATCCTTATCCAAATTAAAAATGTTAATTTCTATTGTTAAGGTTTTGAAACTCTTCTGATTTGATTGCTCCCCTCATTAGAATTGAGATTTGATCTTAAAAAGCCCGTGAAACAAGTTTAGCGCCCAATAAGTAATTTTAGGGTTGATAGTGAATGCTGAACGTCAATTAAGAAATGTTCATCTGTCGAATTGATTTTGTTGTATTGCCTTAAGATCTTAGAACACCCCAGAGTCCTCATAAGTTCAGAAACATCGTTTATTATTGTAATTCCTTTCAACAATGTTAGTCTAATTGAAGCCCAATACCATCTTACAAAACATCTTATCATGCTTCAAGGGACGAAGCAGCTGTTGAAGGGGTGGGATGTAAAGCCCCAGGGGGTACAACCTGTTATTCCAGTTTCTCTCTCTCTCTCTCTTTATTGCAACATCATTAATCATTTAATATACATTCTTATCTATCTTCTCATCTCTTTAGAGAGGAGAATCTAGATAACGCCACTTATAATATCATGTACATTTCACTCTTGGTGGTAGACAGCCATTAAGATCGGTTGTCTGAGGAAGTCTCTAATAAAGAACTTGTGAGATTTCCTTGTTCACACAATACAACACCCCAACGAAGTAGAGGTCTTGGTCTGGCGATCCAAGCCTTCAAATCTTGATGGATGTCTGTATGCAGTTGGTGGTTCGAATGGACCGATTCCGTTGAATACTGTAGAGATATGATCCGAGAGTTGGAAAATGGGAAGAAGTGAAACCAATATTGACAAGGAGGAAACATTTGGGAACTGCCGTTTTTGATGAGTGTATATATGCAGTTGGAGGAAGGGATACGAATACGGAGTTGAATACTGTGGAGAGGTTGATTTTTAAAAAATCTTGCTCGAAATGAATTGTTCGTTTTTTTAAGATACAACGCTGCAATGAATTCCTGGACACCTGTTGTCGCAATGAACAATAGAAGAAGTGGAGTTGGAGTTGCAGTGGTGAGCGATTCGTTATATGCAGTTGGAGGTTTTGATGGACAGGCTTATCTGAAATCTGTCGAAATTTTTGATCCAGAGTGCAATCGATGGAAGAATCATTCACAAATGTTCTATAGAAGACTGGGTGGCGGTGTTGGTGTTGTCGGAGTTTCAGATTCAAGTGAAAATAATTCTAAAGTTTGAATGTTTATATTGTCTGTAAATGCTTGTATGTGTAGATCTCAGTAGAATAAAAATTCAAAGAAGATATTGTGTTTTTCCGTTTTTTATCTCCGCTTTGGAGTTAAATAAAAATGCCATGTTTTCGCACTATTGCTAGTTTTCTCGCAACGAAATTTGTATAGAAGCGTCATTTTTATTTTCTAGGTGATATGTAATATGCTGCAACATGTGCTGAAATACTTTTAAAATTCAGAAAGATTCAAGTTCTCGAAAAAGACCGTAAGTTTAAAGGGACATCCTAAAATATAATAATTGTGACTCCATCCGGAAAGTGTTACAGTAAACACAAAAGTACGCAAACACGGTCGCAAAAAATTCAAATTTTAATATGTTTTGATGTTCATTGTTTTGTGATTTTATTAATTAAATGCCCATTTTATTCTTAAAGAATGGAATCCTTGCTGAAACGTTTCGAATCAGCAATCGACCGCCTGGAAATGGCAACGGGAACACTCGGAGTTCCTGAAAAACTCAAGATCCCAGAAGCGAAACCGGTATCTGAACGTGAAATCCCATTAATTGTTGAGGAGTTTGATAAAATGATGGGTGGAAAAGTTGAAGAATGGGCAAAATTGTCCGCAGAACTTGGGGAAAGCGTTGTTTCCGAGATTAGTAAGGAAGTTGTGGAGATTTTCCCATTGTTCCGCAATTTTTTGTGGACCGCTGCGGGAAAAGAAAAACCGAGTCAGCAAGATGTTGTGATTTTGTTGAAGCCTGTGGCGGAGAAAATGCAAAAAATTGGGGGATTTCAAAATGGTCCGAAGATCAGCAAGAAAATGTTGGAATACGTTTCTACTGTTGTTGATGCAATGAGTGGTAAATTTCCAAATATTAAAAAAGCAAAAAATGCTTTTAAACAGGTCTTAATTGGGTACTTTTGGTCGGAACTCCATCGGAACATTTGAAAAACGCCATTGAATGTGCACATTACTATGGAGACAAAATTTTGAGAGAAAATGTAAATAAAAATAATCTTTGAAATTTAATTTTTTAATGTATTTTCAGAAAGGCAACGAAACCCACACCAACTGGGTCAAATCATGGTACTCAATCTGGGAAACCATGCACAAATATGTGGAACAGTTTCACAAAAAGGGCCTAGCTTGGAATTCTCAACCTGGTGCAATACCTCGAGCTTCAGCGCCACCCCCGCCACCACCGCTCCCAGCTGGGGGTTTGGTATTCAAGACTATTACTGAGCCGAATGAAAATAATTTGAAAGATCGGCGAAATGCGTTGTTCGATGAGATTAATAAAGGATCAGGAATTACGGGAATTTTGAAGAAGGTTGAGAGGAATTCTAGGCCGGTATTGAAAATCAAAAATGGCGGGGAAGTTGTGACGAAGCCTCAGAGAGTTCAAAAACAATCGAATATTGAGTTGAAGGTAGATTTTCATATTAAAATAATTACAGTTTTATAAAAGTAATGTTCAGAACGGAAAACTATGGAACGTTGAATATTTTATCAACAGCCCGGAAGTGGAAGTTATTGTTACTGACACAAAACATGCTATCTATATTTATAAATGCGAAAATTCCGTGATCCGGGTTAAAGGAAAAGCCAATGCCATCACTTTGGATGGATGCAAGAAAACATCGATTCTATTTGATGGACTGGTTTCTATTTGTGAAATTATTAATTGTGAGAGTATCCAGGTTTTTTTAAACGAAAATTTAAGAAAAAAACACTTAAAATGAATTATTTTAAGGTTCAAACCCTTGCTGAGCTCCCAACCGTTTCTATTCAAAAAACCGACGGATGCCAAGTGTTTTTGTCAAGACTGGCAAAAAATGCACAACTTATTACTTCGAAATCAAGCGAGATGAATATTTCGGTTCAGGTATTTAAATTAATATAATTATCTTGTTGGAATCTCTTTTAAAAATATGAAAACAATTAATTACAGCTTGACGATTCTTCTGACGAATTCACTGAAATGTCGGTTCCTGAACAATTCGTTACTTCTTTGAATGGCGATAAATTGCAAACGATTGTTTCTGAAAGTGTTTAGAATCTGTGTGTGTTGTTGTTTTTTAACCATTTGGATGATTATTGCATTTTTCGAATAAGTGGATTGAATCAATAAAATAAGTCTTAGAGCATGTTTTTTTTGTAAATTTTAATTTTAATTGAATTATTAGTATCTTTTAAAATATCTGAAAAATACCGTAATCGCGTTTTGTGTCTCGGTTATAATTTATAAAACAGTAAACACGTATTCAAAAATTGAGGAAAACAAGTTCGTGGATGTTTTCGCCTAATTTTTGTGGGAATGGTGTTCACCGGTGCCCCTTGCATAATTGTTACTAGTTCTTTACTGTCACTTATTTTCGAATTGACATTCCCGCTGTTTTGAACACTTTCCTTCTTTATTGTAGATTTTCCTTTTCTTCTGCTTCTGCTTTAAAGATTTTCCTTTTCTCCCAAATAATTAATTAAAACTTCAATTTTTAAAGGAAGAAAAATGGTCCAAATGCAAATAGCGGTTAGAAATCAGAATTTCTTCACCAACGATTCAAAAAGAACATCAAATCTTTTGGTAATACCCCTTTCTAAATTTCAATTTTAGAAATAAAATTGTTCTAGGCACCAACAATGATGCTTCAAGGACATTTAGGTGAAATCTACACGTCACAATTTAGCAAGGATGGTACATTTTTAGCAAGTGCTGGATTTGATAGACAGGTTTCTAAATATTTAAAAAAAAACGTCTATTTTGTTGAAATTTCAGATTTTTCTCTGGAATGTTTTTGAGAATTGTGACAATTTTTCGGTGCTTCGTGGGCATAAAGGCGCAATTATGGAGATAAAATTCAATTCGGATTCGAGGTTTTTTGTCGAAATGTATCCACTTTCCAACTAAAAAAAATTTGTTACAGTCATCTAGTTTCTGGAAGTACAGACAAAACATGTCGTGTCTGGGACATGGAAACTGGTGCATGTTTGAGAAATTTCAAGTCTCATCAGGATTTTGTAAACTCGGTTGATGTGACCAGACGTGGTCCGGAGATGATTTGTTCCGCTTCAGATGATGGGACAGTTATGGTATTGTCAAGATAAAAATTTCAGTCCGCTCGTTTTGCGGAGTGTCGTTGGGAATTTCCTCGCAACGCGCAAGACCAACTGGGAAATTTGAATTTGAGCGCGTTGCCGTCGCGCTGCGAGGAAATTCCAAACGACACTCCGCAAAACGAGCGGTCAGAAATTTTTATCTTGACAATACTTAAAAATATTGGTTTTTCTATAGAAATTGGAAATTTACGTTTCAGATTCACGAACTTCGCTGTAAAACTCCCGTCAAAACGTACAATAACAAGTATCAACAGACAGCCGTTGTTTTTAATGACACATCCGATGCTGTTATTTGTGGTGGGATTGATAATGATCTGAAGGTAAGTAAATAAAAGATTAAATTAGATATTTACTGTTTCTTTTGCCGTTTTCGAACAATAAATTGGATCTAGCTGCTCTTTTTTCATTTTTTTCAAAATTTAGGCTCTAATGTTCAAACACTCATAGAAAAATGGAAAACAGTCCATTTACACGCGCACAATTTAATATCACCCTGAAAAACAAAGTAATTTTCTTGTCAGAGTAAATAATTTTCCAAACGTGACATTTTTTTCATTTAATTCCCTATTTTTAAAAACCTAGATGTTTAAAAAACATAAACTATGAAAACATCGTTTGCAAAAATGCCCGGAAAAGTGTAACAATCTTGTTTTAAAGGTGGAGGCTACGGTGTAAAAAAAAACAAGCTTGAAAAACCACTGAAATGCTCTCAATGTTACACATGTTTTTCTCTCTCGTCATTATATAAATAGCACGGTCAAAAGTTGTGCTCAATCCTTTTTATTAACAAGGTTCGTCTTTAAAAATGTATTTTATAGAGTTTATACTTTTATTGCAATTGTGGAAAAAACAAAAAACTCAAAAAAAAAACTATGATTTTACAGTATTGGGATATTCGAAAAGATGACATAAGTTTCGTACTAGCCGGTCATCGAGACACCATCACGGGATTGACAGTCAGTCATAATGGCAAATTTTTGTTGTCGAATTCAATGGATTGTTCGTGTATGTTTTTTTCTAAATTGTTAAAAACTGTGGATACTATAAATATATTTAAATTTAAGTGGGTTTCATACAAAAATCAATATTTTTCAGTGAAAAAATGGGATATTCGAGCATTTGTGCCAGGGACTCGTCTTCAAGCTATTTATTCCGGACATGTGCACAATTTTGAAAAGGTAATCGTAATCGGTTCCGCTTTTTGAGTAAGATGATGTAATGCAACAATTATAAGTCAGGTGTTAACGACAGATGTGAATACACCTGCAAGATGGAAATTCAACCAGAAATTGTTAATAAAATGAAAGTAAGAGGCGTCGAAACAAAGATAACTGTGTTTTAGGGGTTATCACGAATATTTTCAAAATAAAATTCCAAAATCAAAATAATTTTGTGAATACTCTATCAATACACTCATTTTCACATCTTTGATCCCTTTACTATTGTTTTTGCCAAAAAATTACCAAAAAAAGATGAATTACTTGTTATCACCAAACGAGGGAAAAGGTTCTGACAACCTCATTTGTTGCGCATTCTCATGCTTATTTGCTCTAATATTTATCAGAACATCATTGATTGCCTTTATCATTCAGACGTGTTATATTTTCAGAATCTTCTCCGCTGTTCCTGGTCACCTAGTGATAACTACATTGCTGGGGCTTCAGCCGATCGATTCGCATATGTTTGGGATGCAAATTCCGGAAAAATTGTTTACAAATTGCCTGGACACTTGGGATCAATCAATTCCATCGATTTTCATCCACACGAGCAGATTTGTAAGATTTTTGCTCTTCTTATAAAAAACTTTTTTGGTGAAAGTATGCGAACATTTATCACAGGGCACGTGCAGCTGGCGATGGTATTTTTTTCCCATCCCGGACGCATACGGTGTTATATAACATCTCCCGTTGCGAAAGTTGTTTCCGGACAACAGAGGTGTTAGACGACACAGAAATTTAATATAGTTTAGTTTTTGAGGAGACGAATTGAAAACATGGCGTTGGTTAGCGCCATTGCTCATAGACATAGAAGACTTGTGTTCAACCGTTTAATTTTTCGCTTGAAAATTCTTTGCGTAGTTTTCGAGCTTCTTGTGCAGATTAGGTATCCAGAACCTATAATTTATGTTTGTAAGGTATTATCAACCTAAACATTTTTGTATCATTCAAGTTGGTTTTGACCTACACAGGAAATCTAAGTCTCTCACGCAGTCTTGCTATTTTTACCTGCGAGCGGCTGCGCTGCGGTCTTTTAGTAGAAAATGGATGATCCAAAATTTTTAAAATGAAATATTACTAGGTGCAAGACATGTGTTTTCCAAAGTTATAAATGTTTTCAAATCATTCCATCTTCTAAGTCTCCTTGGTTCAATATTTTTATATTTGAGTATTGTATTTTTCCTCTCCACAAGGAAATATTGTTTTTTTTAACCACAAGAAAATGTGGTATTTTCAATGTTAATGACACCTTTTCAAATGGCAAGGGTAATCTATTATGACTAATGTAGGCGAACGTGCACCGTTTCGCCAGTTGTCTGTTAAATGGTAATTCAAATTCCGTTGGTACTTCTGTTGGGGTGTATTGTTTTTAATACATTACGCAATTGTCTCTCAATTGAAAAGGAATGTGTTCTTTTTTGTGTTTCTCTGGGAACCATTTCTATCTCTTCAGTAACAGTTTTGTAATGTCCCTTTTCTTTGAGGAAAAAGATGTAGTTTCACATTTTTAAATAAAAATCTAATACCAGTTTATTTTGCTCTAAAAGTAGAAAGAAGTAGAGAACGATTTTTTTGAATTCGCGATAACAATATTGACAGTTATATCTTTACAAATGGCATTTCTGTCACTCAACTCTTATATATGCTGTTTAGTTATGCAACTGTTTCTTTTGATGAGTAGCAAGGACGTTTTAGTAGATTATCATTATTAATTACACATTGGTGCTTATTTTCTAGAGTTTGGAACTCGATTTGTTTTCTCTTCGCATTGTTATCTAGATTATTTATTTCTTTACTATTTTTGTAGTGGTGTTAAAGAATACGAATTGAAAAAATCCAAATTATAATTTACAAATTGAACAAGCCACAATTATATAAGTACATCTTATCGACAAATTGTGGTTTTATAATTCTAACAAAATAATACAATTTTCATATTTTTCAGTGCTCACTGCCTCGAGTGACAAGCGCATCTACCTTGGAGAGATAGATCTTGATGACTATTAAATTTTTTATCCTTATTAAAGCTTCCTTGTTCCTTCCTTGTTGTCCTGTTCTGTTGCTATAATAAATTTTTTGTTTTTCTTCTTTTTGAATTTCTTACTTAATTCGTATCACGATTTTGATAATTTTCTTTTAAGTACCAAAAAGTGAATTATTTCAGTAATTAATAATTAATGAAAATGATCTCGTCCTCCTCAATATTTCCATCGACGTCACAAAATCAGGAGGAAGCAACAACAAATGGATTATTATGGCCAACCACACATTTTATCAAATCGCCGAGGCCAGGAATTTTTTCTTCGGTTAGTTTTATGATTTTTGAATAATTATTACCGAACCCGATGTTTTTTTTGCAGTTCCCCAAGGAAGGAAATAACCATCGATTAATCACCGATATATTTGGTGAATGTTTCAGTGAAGCGTTTTGCAAAAGGTTTGAAATTGACCTTATGAAGCACTTTACGAATCAGATAGTTTCGCTGAAGAGCAATTTCACAACAGTTGGTTACACTCTGAAGTGAATAGTTTAAAAAACAAATCGAAAAAATTATTTATTGTTTTCAGAAGTCTCTGCGACAAATTTTTCGAAATTGGAAGCGTGCCAGAAGAGCAATTCACTTTGTTTTTGAGAACAGTTTTGAGAAAAATATCGCGTTTACAAAATGGTGAACAGTTTTTTCCGGAATCATGGGTATTTAATTGAAAGCTTGAAAATAAAAAAACAACTTGGGTGGTTCTTTTTAGATTAACCAAGAATTTGAAACAATTGGATCGATGGTTGGACCCAAAGTTGACGTGAAGTGTATATCTTATCAATTTAGTAATTAAGAAATATTGATTTAAACGTTTTTGACTTTTAATTTATAGAACCACCGGAAGAGCCAAACATGTCGAATCCAAGAAGTGAACCAATGATAAAATTTGAAAATAATGTCGGAATTAGTGCCAGAATGCACATGCATCATTTTTTGAAAAAATTGGTTGCTGACATAATTCGGTATGATATTTAACTAGCTTGAAATATATTAATTGCCTGAAATTTTGAAGAGTTACCACTACAGTAGTTGTTCAGAATGGAATAGTTGTCGAGTTGAAGTATACGGGTTTCATTTCACATGATAATCCGTTAACCATTGAAACAACACTGGAATCCCCATGCGTAGTAAGATTATTGATTGAATTTCAGTCCATATTTTCGGATTTTGAATTTTTTAGAGCACTTTAACCACCCCGGCTTGTCTACACGCAGAAACGGTTGAGTTGGAGGATTATGAGCATTATGAAGAAATGGTAATTGAAACACATTTGGAAAAAAAATATATTGAAACATTTTTATTTTTAGGAATCGCGGAATTTGTCGAATCCGAGTCCAGTAGAAGAGGTTTTAGAGTGGCTGACAGATGAAGAGGTGATTCTCAAAATATATATTTTCGGCAAACGTTTCACGCTAGTGGAGCGAATTTAAAACTAAAATCTAATTTAAATATTGATTTCATTGCTCTTATTTTCAAGATAAAATTTCTTGGTCGCTCATTTCCACGTGGATCCAGTTTCACACCGGTATTACAGCTTTGGTACGCTCTTTTCTAAAATGTTATCCCTTAAATGTTTAGAACATCTGAAACATTTGAAAACATGCGAGCTATAAAAAATATGACTTTTTTCAAAGAGGGACTAGTTTTTTAACTGCGCGGACTAATACTCAACATTTGTTTTTGTAGGCCAGTTTATTTCATATTTATGCTAAATATATTTTTTCGTACAAAGTAAACGATTTTTCTCATCCGACTCAAGTTTTTCTTTTCAGATGACAGCCGCTTGCGGCATGGAACCAGCGGCGAAAAGAGCGAAATATGCGAAATCGGCTTCGATGGTGTCGAGAGAAAGCTCATCCTCGCCTTCGCTGAAGACAGAAAAATCAAAAAAATGCGAAATTAAACATGATCAAAAGAAGAACATCGATTTCGATGTTTTCTATATCGAGGCGGTTCGAACAGGTTCAGCGGATAAATCGAAAAAAATGTGGACTTATGTAAAATGAATTTTTTTGACAAATAATAATAATTTTTGTTTTTTTTAAGCTTCTTAAAATGGACAGTAGAGAGATTCTGAAAACTTGGCTTGGACCGCAATTTCGTTTCGTTGAAAAGGCACATCCGGAGGTTTTCGAACAAATGGAATTGGTGGCGGAGTGGGTGAAAAGAAATAGAGCGAATTTGACGGATGATGAATTGAGGTAGACGGGTGTCAATTTCTTTCAGAAAAAAAGTTTATTTTCAGAAAAATTGCCAGCTATGAAATTGAGGAAGGTGGAGAACAAATTCGGCATCAGGAACTTCGATCATTTTTGAAGTTGGTTTTGACAAAGTTGTTTACCTTAAAATTCAGTGAGAGGTTCAAGTATGCGGTACCATTTTATTGGGTTGGTTTAGTTTTGGTATCAAGTTTCATGTTTTTTTCTTTCAGATCTGCTACCCGATCTCCATGAATGCCCAAATAGATGCTGCACTCCCATTGGACACTTTTTCCCCAGAAAGTAAATACAAAATTAATGACTTTCCACACAAATTTCATAATATTTCAGTGTATAGTGATAAAAATAACATGCTCGCCATGGGACCATGCGGTGTGTTCGGAGCTGTTGAAGAAAATTCGCTTCCGTTGGAAACCCGGAGATTTATAAGGCAACATATGCTCAAGTTTCACAAACAGCTGATTTGCAGTTTGATAAGGCTCGTTTTTGAATTTTTTAAAAATCACAGTCTCAAATCAAATTTTACAGAAAAATGTTTCAATGTAAACTAGCGAAAAACAAAGCGAACCGAACTTATATATACTGTTTTGTTTATGATGGAAAATTGGAGCCATCTTTTGAGGAAGAAGAATTAAAAAATGAAAATCGTTCAAAAATTAATTGGTTTAGTTCCGATGTGAACATCGATTCTGATGTTCAAACTGAGGCAGATAATGTACGTAAATAGAATGATTTTATTTGGTTTCTTTTTGTTCTTCGAAAAAGTAAGTGTTTTTATTATGAAATATGTGTTTTTTTCAGAGTAATTGGATCTCCCTATCGGAAAATCGCCAGAAATACAGCCGTGAACCAAGTACTTCGAAATATGCTGACTACTTGGAACGGAATGATCTCTAATTCTGTAGTTTTGTTTTACTGATACCAGGTTTCTGTACATTTTGAATGTATCGTGTTAAAACCCATTTGTGAATGAAATACTAGTCCCTGTATAGTTTCGCCATTTTTTAATTTTCTCCCTTTTTGAACCTTTATAATCGAATAAAAACAAACTTCCTTAAATAACAATTAATTTACCAAAATAAGTATCAGTAAATGGGGTTAAAGCAATATGGGATGAGAAATAGAAAAAGCTTGCACAAAACAAGGGAAACGGAAGAGCTGGAAGCGGTTTTTGGAGGAGTGAGACGATTGGAAGAATTATGAGAAGTCCGGAAACGTTGGAAATGAGACAGGCGATGGTTGTCAAGGAATTGGTTGTCTGGAATTTTTTAAAAATTATTTTTATTTTAAATAAAAGAATTCTTTTGAAAAAAGTTGTTGAATTTTTTTGTTGAGGTTATAAATGGTCCAGAACAAAGTTTTTTTTATTTCACAAATTCGATTTTTCAGAAAATAATAATTTTTGGAACTAATTCGTTAAATAATTCGTTGAGGGATGTTTTAAGTTTTTTATGATCCCCAGTACGTTAAAAAACAAATAATTTTTGAATAAAAAAATATTTCAAGCAACCTGAAGTCATAAAAAATGGAGAAGGTGGTATTAAAAGAAACTCACCTTTACGGTATTTGCTATCATCAAGGAATAAAAAATAAAATCACCGAGACCCAGATTTATTGTTCCATACTCCTCGATTACTGCTGAAATGTTTTTTTTAAAGAAAATGCTAAATCTTCATTATGATTTTTACGTTTATGTTGGTAACTAATGGGCCCCATTTTGACAGCCGGTGAAATTATAATAACACCATCAGTCTCTTCTTGGTCATCAGATTCTGCCCGTGTTCTGGAGGTAGATGGAAGTTCGGTCATTTCCGTTCCTTCACTTCGTGGTGTCATATCTAAGGGTTCTAACATTGCTGAAAATTAAGACATTTTTGAGTTTGGATTCAAATTTAACTTACAAACATACAACGTTGATCTCAAATTAGGATCACCTCTTCTAGCAGATATTCTAGCAAGCCATCGAAGAGGACCCTAGAATTTGAATAGTTGGATTTTTTGTAGAAAGAATGCACGTACACACGGAGCTAAGACTGCGAATAAATCCCATAGCGACATTGATAATAAAGCGGGCCAAACCGTCCAATCTGGTAGAACGTAGAAAATGAACAGGGTGTTCATGGATGATAAGAATATTAGGCTTCCCTGAAAAATGTTTCAATAATTATTGGAAAGCAATTTATTGCTACAATAATACCTGTAGGATCCTTTTCGGCGTTTTCCAGTGAAGAGCCAGCATTACAAAACATCCAATATTGTAAACTACGAAGAATACCGTGAAAATTGAAAGAGGCAGATTTAAGGCGGTAAGGACCTTTCTAAAATTTTAGAATTTTCTCATAATTTTTAAATAACTAAAATTTTACTGTAAATGAAATGAAAAAACGCCAAATACCAACGCACAATCCATCAAAAAGCAATGAATTTGAATATATTTGTACCATTTCAAATAATATACGGCTGTTCCAGCGGCTGTCAGGATAATAAGCGTAAGAATAATGACAATCGTTTTGGTTGGTGGTTCGTAGAATTCGTAGGCCTTGTATAATCCCAAAACTCTGAAAAATTTATTTATTTCTAAAATTAATAGCAAAAAACTTACAAAACCGGGGTTTCGTTCGAATTTTCACAAAAATCTTGCAATTTCACGTTCAAAATAACAAATATCATACAAATTGAAACTGGTATGATGAGTTTTAACAACGCCATGGCATTGTATACTTTTACAATTCTAGGCATTTTCTAAAATTTTGTATTTTTCGAATGATGGTATTTGAAAACCACAAAATTTAAAATAGTGCCTAAATGATCAAGAAATGCGCCATCCTTGCGTACACTGACGCATTTATTGTTCGTTGGTACGCAATTTTCCGTAGTGATGCGTCGAATTATTCGAAATTTTGAATTTCTACATTTATGAGTAATTTAGGTGTTTTTCTACATTTTCTGGGTTTCCGAACCTTTTTTTCCGCTGTTTTCATGCAAAAATGTACCGAAAAGATCATAATATTCAAATTCAGAGCGTTAAATTCAAATTGCAAAGTTCTACCAATGTCTGATGAAGATCCATATGTAGGTAGCAGACTTCTTTCGTCATTGAAAGTTGCCGAATTGAAAGATGAACTCGAGAAAGTGGGACTTTCTGGAAAAGGTGTTAAAGCAGTTCTTCAAGAGCGACTTAGAGAGGTTTGGAACATTTTCACCATTATTTTTTTAATTATACAATTTTACAGCATTTAAAACAAAATACAACACCGAAGAAGGAGAATCCATTGGTTGCTGAATATCGCGCCAAACAACAAAAAGCTTTGGCAGAGGCTAGAGCTGCTGATCGTAAGTTTGAAATTAAATTTTTGAAAAGTTTATTTTTTGTAATTTTTAGCCCGAAATCAACAAAACTCCACAAGCGAAGATCATGTCAGTTCAACGAAGGTAAATGAGGAAACCCCACAGAAGGTGGAAGAAGTGCAAGAAGAATCGAAACAGTAAGAAAAATATTTTTTAGAAATTTTACACACAAAATCTGAAATTTTCAGAGATTCTTCAGCATCTTCCAGCGAAAGCTCATCGTCCTCATCTAGCTCATCATCATCTTCGTCGTCTACAAGTTCTCCAAGCGAAAAATCACGATCTGCCACTCCAGCGTATCTATTAGCAAAAAAAAACAATATTCTGAAAAATTAATTGCAGAAAGAAAAACGGTACTGCTCCAGAAACTGTTACAGACGAGCCTGCTTCGTTAATTGCCCCAGAACATTCTCCGGAAGAAACTCCTACTACTGAAAAAGAAGCAACTCCAGAAAAGGTTGAAGAACCAGTTGAGAAAGTGGAAATTGAACCGGAAACGGCTGAAAAAGTCGTAGAAGAAGCTGCTCAGCCAAAAGAAGAGTAAGCTTTTTTATTAAATTAGCAGGAAAAAAGCGAAATTATTACTTTTCAGATCTCCAGTCGTTAAAGAGGCAGTACCAGAAGAAATTGCTTCAGAAGAGAAACATGCTGAGGAACCGAAACCAGAAGTTGAAAAGGAACAAGGTGTCTCCTAACTTCCTTTGAAATTCAAATTCCTTAAAATTACAGCAGGCAAAAATGAGGCACCGGTGGACGACAACGACAACGACGAGCTGGACTACGAGGACGAGGATGAACACGAGAAGCATACCAAAGACGCGGTTCGATACATTTTTAAAAAATAAAATCAATATTCTCGAAATTAATTCAGTCTGTGGAGAAAGAAGCGAAATCTCAAAAGGTGGAACAGCGGGAACATCAAAAGCTGGAGCATCGTGTTCATTCAGAAAAGCGTTCAGATGTCGAGAAGGAGGAAAAGGTGCGCGAGGCGGGAAACCGCCAACGTGCATCTTCTCCTTCATCTAGGTTTGATCATTTTGACTTAAAACAATTCCAAGGAAGAAAAGACTAAATTGAAGAAAATTCTCGGATTTTAAATATCTATTCTGAAACTAAAACATTTTCAGACATCCAGTATCATCAATTGTGCACATTCGCGGCCTGACAAGACCATTCACCGAAACAGTGCTTCGACGGAAAATCACAGAACATGGAGGTGAAATTGTTGATTTTTGGATTGATAAGGTTAAATCTCATTGTTTTGTTAAGGTTTGCTGGAATTCACACGAATATCCTAAAATTTGACTATTTTCAGCTTGATTCTGAAGAAAATGCGAACAATGTTATTAAAGCAATGAATGAGACCCGTTGGCCGGATACTAATCCTAAATTATTGGCCATTGTTTATGACATTGAAGAAAATGTATGGATATTTTGTATAAAATATTGTGTTTTTTGAAATTAAATTTCAGATGACAAGATATAAGGAAGGTAGAGGTGACGTCAAAATTCCAGATGTTATAACAATAGGAACATTGACGGGCGGTTCAAGGGTTGACAGACTTTCTTCAACATCGTCGACGGCTGCAATTGGAAAATCGACGCTAAAGATAACGGTAGTTTTGGCTCTCATGACTAGTTAAAATTGAAAAGTTCAAAAATATAGGTCGAAAATGCGCTACGCGACAATTCTAAACGAGAGGTTGAGCTTAAGGAAAAACGATCACTGGCTTCAAGAATCACGAGAATTGAGAAGCCGGCAGAGAGTGAAGGGAAGAAGGAGACGGAGAGAAAGAGACAACGATCAGAGACGCCCCCATTCTCCAGAGGTGCTGGATTTATGGATGAGAAGAAGGGTAGACTGGAAGATAGGATTAAAATGTGAATTTTGATTCGGGTTTTGTATAAGAATTCAAGTTTTTCAGAAGAGAAGAGCCGGCTTTGATTACACCTGATCAATTATTCAAGAAGACGAAAGCGGTACCAGCGTTGTATTATTTGCCGTTGACGGAGGAGCAGGTACTACTTTAAACATAAAAATATTCGAAAATTATCAATATTTTTTCAGGTCGCCGAAAAAGAGAAAAAGAAAGCTAGCCAAAGTTCAGGCGTTCGTTCTGAAGATAGAAAACGTCGTTAAAACAACGTTTTGAAAAAAATCCTGTTTTATGTTTTCTTTGATCTTTTTTGCTCTCTGTTTGCGTTTGTTTTTTGTTCCATCCTATTTTACCAGGTTAATTTAATTATCTGAAAATTTCAGAGCTCTTTATTTATTTATTATTTTTATTACTCTGATGCCGACAAATCTCAACACAATTTATTTTTGATGGTTTTATTTTCATTTTTAAATTAAGTATATATAAATCAAAAATAAGGCAAATTCTAAGAAAAATTAAATCAATAAATACAATGGATTTTGGGGTTTGTTTCTATCACATTATTTCTTGGTAGGGATTTATTTGTTTATACTAAAATGTTAACTGAAATTATTCTTTAAATCTATAACTATTTGGGGAGAAATGAATAAACTGACAAAAACCCATGTGTTGGCGATTTGGAAACAACCTTGAGGCGGAAATGTGTGTTAAAATGACAGCAGGTCAAAATGGACAGTTTTGGCGGGGAAAATTTTTTAAAATCAGATTTATTAATCACATTGGAATGGTATGGGCGATGACACGGGTTCGACTCTCGCGTTCCAGTTGTTTTCGTTCGCGTTCGATCTTGTTTTTCATTCCTTTGACTTTTTTCTTGATAAGTGAACGGTCCGAGTGATTTTGAATGCCCATTGCCTGCAAAAATTGAATACTTTGGAGTTTTTGGGCGAACAATTAGATGAATGGGAATACAATGCGAAAAATGTTAAATTTAACGCAAAATTAGAGAATTTTCTGTTTTTTAAAGTTCGGAAATAGGACATCCGCAGCCTTAAGTTTAAAAAAATGTTTTCTCACTAAGATAATTAAAATCCTCTCACCTTCAACTTGCTTCCATCCAACTCCAGAAACTTGGTCCCATTAACCTTATTAATCGTAAATTCCGGCACATATTTATCCAATCCCATCGAGACCAACAATTGGCAAACATCATCAACGGTCCAGTGAAGTGCTTGTAGTCCAACTGGTTGACAAGTCGCTCGCCAGAATTCATTTTCGGCGTATTTCTTTCGCAGTGGGAATAGTAGTTTTCTGTGCGATAGCTTGTGCGGTAACGCTGGAGACGCTGGCTCGGAAATTCGAGGCACTGGCGATTCACAAGGTGATGAATATTCTTCGGTCCAGCTACTTCCGACGGATACTTCGGCGTCTTTTTTGTTGTTCTAAAAAAATACATGGGAGCTTTTGAAGAAAGTTTATTTTTAGTTTTAGAAATTTCAGAAATGTATCAATTTTAGAAAACATTTTTAATTGTAAGATTGGGAAAATTTCGACCAAAAAACGGCAGTAGCGTTTTTGCTTTCTTACAGTTTTTTATTATTTTCAATATATGTAAACTTTGTTTTTTCTGTATTTGAAAGTCTATAATAACTACGTGGCGGCTAGATATTTGAAAATCTAGCTATGTTCTATTTATTAAAATTTATTCCATTTTTTTGAAAAGGAAGGAATTGGGGCGCTAATGAGTGAAACTGGGGTAAACATGCTCGTTTCAATGATGATTTTAAAATTTTCGAAAACCACATAAAAACCGAGAAAACGCGTTTCTGGTCTAGAAAAAGTAGCGAAACTTAGTCCGCGGGCATTATTTTGTGAATAATCCAGAAAAATTCAAGAATCTAACAATGAACAAATTTTCCATAATAAATCATAACACGAAAAATGCCCATCGGAAAGACTCGGCCAGATGGAAACCTTTTCTAGGAGATTCTTTTGAGGCGCGTTTTCTCGAAAAGTTGGACGATTTTCAACACAAAAAAAACAACATTTCAAAGAAAATAAAATTTAAAATATCAATTCAAGGAAATTAGAAAACAAATTTAAAAAAAAAGCCACTCACTATAACGTCCAAATTCGCCATAACCGCCTTATCCTCATGCGGGAGCTCGCCGCCCGGCTTATATGCCAACCCCTCATCCCTCTGCTCAATCTTCTCCTTCAACTTCTCTCTCAACTCATTCAACTCCAAATTCTGAATCGAATGCCTTCTCTCCTCCATTTCGTCCAATTTCCCCTCCAACTCATCAATTCTCTCTTTCAACTGTCGCACCAAAGATGCGTAATGTATATCTTTATCTCTCAATTGTTCCACATGATTCTCCTCCCGTGTCAACAACTCCTTCTCGCGTTCCTGATAATTTTTGAGCATTTGATTCGCGTGCTCATATTTTTTCTCCAATTGTTCACAATGGGATTTTGTGGAGTCGAGAACGTCATGCATTCGAACAGCCTTCTTTTGAGTTATATCTAATTCCACTTCTAACGCTTTTATCTTTGCTCGAATTTCAGCCTCTTCTTTTGAAATTAAGGACGTCGTTGGTCTCTCCATCTCATTTTGTTCAACAATATGCTGATTTTGGTGTTCTTCAATGATTTCTTCCTCTTCTTCACCCATCATTCGAACACGATCTTGTTCCAGGCTTTGTTGGATGAGTTGAGCTACTTCGGATTCTTCCAAATTTTGCTCTCTTCCTGGAAAATTTGGAGGTTTTTGGAAAATGAAAAAAACTAGTATTTTCAGTATCTGATACTAATTTTTAAAAAACTCACCAATAGTAAAAATTACTCGATTACTTGTACTTCTCAACGTATTAGCAGCATAAAGTTGTGAAACGCCAACTAAACTTTTTCCATCAACTGACACAATCTGATCACATACTCGAATTCTACCATCCCGATGGACCGCGCCACCAGGTGTGATGCTTTTCACAAAAATCCCCAATTTTTCGAGTCCAGAGTCTGCTCCAACGCCCATTCCTGAAAAAAAAACAAAATCGTTTGAAATTGACCTTAGGCGAATAAAATACCAATAATCGAGACACCAAGGCCTTCGGCACCCTTTTCCAAGTCCACCTCGAAGAGATCCATTCGTTCGAGACGACGTTCGAGTTCATATTCTGCACAACTTGCCACTGGATCTATGTCTTCATTTTTTCGATCGTAATCATCGACGGAATATGCTGAGAACACCTTAAAAATGGCGTTTTATTTTTAGTTTTGATAAATGTTTGACAATGAATTAAATTTTTTCGTACTTTTCTGCATTTTATCCTAAAATTTACGACATTTTTATAAAAATGATTAAATTAGTTCATTTTAAATCATGCTTTTGCATTTTGCTGCATTCTTCGCATAATAATGCCCGCGGACTAGCTTTCGCCGGTGGACACTTTTCTAGGCCATTCTTTTGAAGATTTGTTTCTCGTGGTTTTAAAGGAATTCCAGTGGATCCACAAAATATTTCGCAAAAACACTTATTCAAACAATTTATCGTGTTAAGTTTCACATTCACCCAATTTTCGACCCCAAGCGGGAAAAAAGGAGCTTACCGGAATTGGAGCGGTGCTAAACGAGACTTTTCGATTATTCATCGCATCATCTACTCTTTCAGGACTCAATCCCCTTCTCGTCTCCATCAGTCCCCTGTTATTATCCTCCATTTCGATTTCTTTTGGTGTTTTAACAACTGCATACGTTGTGTGCTTCATTCCGTTCATTGTACCATTAGAATCTTCTTCGAAACTGAAAAGAATGGTGTAGATTTTTTAGTCTAATGAATTTAAAAATTCAAGTTTTTAAATGGTTAGTATGAAAAAAACACATGCAGTTTGTGTGGGGAAAGAAAAGCCATACGGTTTATCAAATTGCCTTCGATAGATTGAGCCATCTCTCCAATATGGCTCGAAATTGTTGTTGTTAACCGTCGTCGGCGGATTTCTCAATGATTGCGTCGAATATTGGGTTGCTGTCGTATTCTCGTGAGAATACTGTAGGTGATCCGAATACAAGTTTGGTGGGTGAGATGATGGCAGAGTTGACGATCTGAAAATTTTGGTTGCATGCAACGGAAAAAAAAAGAAAAGAAGCGAAAGAATAGGAAAAGCGTTAGTGGAAATAAGAAGGGTTTTTAGACACTGTATTCGAAACTTAATTTTAAGGAAGTAGTTTTAAGAAATATCTGGAATTTTTGATGTTATTACGAAAAACTAATGCTACATCTTGTTTGAAAATAACCGAATCAAAATTTGAGTAGCACTATTAAAGAAAAACACGTATTTTTGGAATTTTTAAATTTAAAGGAAGGCATTACTTAGCTGCTGAATGCAATTGGCATAAAACTAGATTTCATTCTCATTCCAAATCTGTTTTTAAAATTTTCTAAAACCACCTAGAAGTCATGAAAGCGACCATCAAAACAATGGCCTAGAAAAAGCTTCGGAAATTAGTCCGCGGGCATTATTACGCGAAGAATGCAGAAAACTCAAAAACACAAGTTAAAATGAACTAATTTAAGCATTTTCCATAAATATTTATCAATATTACATGCAAAAATCTCATTGGAAAAGTTAGGCCAACTTTTTCTAGGTCATTGTTTTGAAGCGCGTTTTCTCGGCTTCTACGCGGTTTTAGAAAATTTTAAAAACAGTTTTGGAATGTGAAAGAGTTATATTTTTATCCCAGTTACATTAGCTCTGTAATGCCCTCCATTAAGTTGTTCAAAATGTTGTCCATATTCGCTATATCAAACTGAAAGGTGTTCTTCACTATTTTTGAGTTTCAATTTTCTTATTTGCAGCATATGAAAACCTATGAATGAATCAACATTTTTCAAAATGTCATTTTTCTGTTTTTGAGTACTGCAAAAGGAAATGTCGCACTTTTTAATTTCTCCTAGGTGTTCAATAAGATAAAAATGCATTGGTACCTCAAAATTAGTGAAGACTAGCCGGCACTCCGTCTGAAATGAATTCCCAAAAAAAATCATTTCTTTAAAGAGAGTGTGCCAGTTGAAATATTCAGAGTTCGGAAAAATATGAGAAAATCTACCAAGAAGTGTAATTATTGTAATTTCAAATATTTATAACTCGCGCTAATATTACATTCAAAAATAAGCTTCCGATGAAAATTCCAAACAATGCCTTTTCTTAGTAAAAAAAAGAAACACAAAACCTTTATTTCAGTAAAAAAGCAAACATCCTAAAACTACCCACCTCTGTTGCTGTTGCTGCTGCGACAAATAAAGCGACGTTGCCGGAGACGACTGAATTCTGTCCAAATCGGCGGCAAGTTCAGAGAAACTTCGCTCGACCTGCAACAGAAAAAAATGAAATAAAAAATATTACAAACATCACTTTTGATATTGTTCAGCGAAAATATTGCGAAAAGTTTTGAAACAATGAGAAAACAAAACACATATTGTACAAAAAGTGCTGAAACCCTTTTGGTCATGATGATATGATTGATACCAGTGGCGGACTGGTCTTGAATATTTATGGGGCGAAAGTTTCACAAACGGATTATTTTTTTTCCCAATTTGGTGACATTCGGAAATATTCGGAAATTGGAAATATATTTTTTGACTGCCGGTTTCTTGTCCTTGGTAATTAATTATCCAACATTTTCCAAAAAAGACAAGTCTATTTTTATAGTGAAAAACATGTTTTTGGCAATGAACTGTACAATAAAGTGACGTTTAAAAAATGTTACTTCCAACAAACAATATAAAACTTTTTCAATTGTGAAAATATAGCTCTTTCTCATCAAAAAACTGTTTTTAAAATTTTCTAAAACCACGTAGAAGCCGAGAAAACAAGCTTCAAAACAATGTCCTAGAAAAGGTAGTGAAAACTAGTCCGCGGGCTTTATTACGCGAGGAATGCAGAAAAATGCAAAAAAAAAGTTAAAAAGAACTAATTTAAGAATTTTCCATAAATATTCATGAATATAATAGAGGGTAGGCCAAGTGTTTGGAGGCACAAGTGTTCGTGCGTTGAAAAAGTTAGGCCACGCACCCGGTAGAAGCGTTTAGCCTGAAGCAACACGAAAAATAAAATTAAATCATTAAATGGGAAATCGGATTCTACTTCGTCTATTTTTTTCAACCATGGAAAATGCTTTATAGGAAAACGAACACATGTGCCTCCAAACACTTGGCCTACCCTCATATAATAGGCAAAAGCCAATTGGAAAAAGTTAGGCCAACTTTTTCTAGGCCATTGTTTTGAAGCTCTGTTTCTCGGCTTCTACGTGGTTTTAGACAAATTTAAAAACAAATTTGGAATGGGTATTTTCTCTATTTTCACCAGTTACATTTGAAAGCTTTGTAATGTCCTCTTTTAAAGATATTAATATTAACATAGGTATTCATAAATGAAGCTTTAAACTGAATTTTTTGTTGATTCCATTAATAATAAGTGATTCTTAGTCGATTAAAACCAAAATTGAAAATGAGTAAACAAACACTTTAAAAAGTGTTTCCCAATAAATACCTGTGACATTGGACTTGAAGGCTTTGGTGGGAGCGGCGGAGGAGGTTGACGTTGAAGACGCGGTGAATAAAACGATGGAACCTGCAATTATAATAATAATAATTTTTCTTTTCTTATAATTATAGAGGACTAATTGTCCAATGACCCATCAAAATTAGGTTCTTACATCTTGTTGTCGTTCCAATTGCTCGAACAATGCCTTGGTATGCGAGAATCTGGCACGAGCATCGTCAGAAAGCAGCTCTGACGCTGTCGTCATTTTTTCGCTGGAAATTGTGAAAAATTTTATTTTTAGAAATAAAATAGTAAATAGGATTATAATATAACAACTTCAGATTGTTTACACCATCTGTTGTGATATTCAATTATGACAATATAATATTAATATCAGTAAACAAGAGATACACTGACCTGAAATCCAATCCCTTTCTCTTTTTCCCCTTTTTTGTCCCCCCGAAAATGCGTCTAGGATCTATGCAAATTCCTTATATTCTTGTTTTCTCTTCTCTTCGGAGGTTCTTATCCTTTCTTCTTGTTTTTCCGCTGTGATATGGATTATCAGTAGTTCGGCGCACTTTGCCGCATTTAGGATTTGCACGCCCACTTTTGGAGAAGAAGAAAAACGATGAAACTGAAATTGTTTCGGGATTGATAAGGAAATTAAGATGTCGTCGGGCGAATGAAATTTGTATTTCGTGAAATATGAAGACGGTGTGAACTCGAGGGGAAAAGCTGGAGGATTTAAATTATACGATTTATTGGAAAGGTGAATTGCAAAACGCTGATTTTTGAAGGGAAATTGTAAGAAAAGATTTAAAGGAGGACATTAAAAAGCATTCAAATGTAACTGGGGTGAAAATAGAGAAAATACCCATTCTAAGTTTTTAAAATTTTCTAAAACCACGTAGAAACCGTGAAAACTATCTTCAAAACAGTGGCCTAGAAAAGGCTCACCTAACTTTTTTCAATGAGCATTTTGCATGTTGTATTGATCCATATTTATGGAAAATGCTTAAATTAGTTCATTTCAACTTTTTTCTTGCATTTTACTGTATTCTTCGCGTAATAATGCCCGCGGACTAGTTTTAGAAGCTTTTTCTAGGCCATTCTTTTGAACCTCGTTTTCTCGGATTATAGGTGGTTTTATTAATTTTAAAAACAGATTTGGAATGAGTATGACATCTTTTTTCATCCCACATGCATACACTAGCTCCGTAATGCTCACCTTTAAATGAAATTTGATTTTTTTTGGAATCATATGATTTTCAATTTGAATTTTACAACAAAATTGAGAGCTTCAATCGAAAAATAGTTAATTTTTCTTCTAAAAAACAAATTAATAGTAAAGCTAAATGTTTTTTCCGAAAAAGAAAAACAAAAAAACATGCTTGCAACAATTTCTTTACGTTTTTCAATGTAACACAAATACAATACTATGATTCAGCACTCTGAAATACACAAAACGACAGAAAAAAAATATTTGATTGGTAAATATAATGATTAGTGTTTGTCAGAGGGGTGCACTCTAGTTGTTGAAAAATTGGTTTGTACCACCATATTGTGCTAAAGTGGAAGAGGAGGGAAATGCTTATTAGGATAAGAAGGGAAGGGTGAAAACAAATCTTCTTCCTCTGTTCACCATTATAACAAATTTGTCATCATTTCTCTGCGTCTCTTTATCTCACAATTGAAATATACATTGAAACGCTTCTACACATTTATCATTTTTCAAAATCAGGCCAACATATCGGGATATGTATGCGTTTACGCATAAGTTAAATCTTTGTCCCCGGGAATCGGGAAATATAACATTTCGAAGAAGAACAGAACATAATAGAACAACAACAATAATAATAATAATGGATAGCGAAGGACAACATGTACAGGAGGATGCGATGAAGCGTTATATAAATCGGAAAAGCGGGATAGTTTCAGCTTTGTTAATGTTTAGCTTTTAGAGGTTTTATTCTTAAGAAAAGGCTATTAAAATACTAAACAGAATTCTGCAAAAATGAAGAAATGGTTCAAAACAACCGAAAACAATAGAAAAAAAAGTAGTGTGCTAAAGTGAACCGATTATAACTTTGCAGTACGGCAATTGAAACGCAGAAAATTAGGCGTGGCATTTTTGCAACTGCGCGGCACTGTTTTACAAAATCATATTGTGTAAAAAACATTTTTCTTATAAAAAAAATAACGCGAAAATGCAGAAAAAAGGGGCGGGCAAATGGCGCTACCCAATTTTTCTCAGATTTTTCAAATAATTCAATTAAGCATGTTTTTGAAGCTTGTTTTCATTCAAAAACGAATTGAAAATTTTTACATTCATATTCCACCCATTTACAATAATTTTTAGAGTTTTTTTTCAGCATTTTCATGATTTTTTACAGTTTCCGGGTAGAAAAACGTTGGAAAAGTCACTAATTTCACATTAAGGTGTTTATTAGTTAATTTAGTGTTAAAAGTGAGGTGTATTTTTTATTTCTTAAAAATTAGGTGTATTTTTTTCTGTACGCGTTAAAATTCCATTCGAAAAATGTTTGAATTTTCGCGTGTGTGCAATTTGTCGTGACGGTGAACAGCACACAACGCGTTGTACGTGCCGACTCGTGAAAAATTAAATAAGGAAAACAGTGTTCAAAAAAAATGAATTTTTTGTAAAATTCTCGGAAATATTGCGAGAAAACAACTCTCAATTGTAAATTTGAAAGAATAAAACAGATTTAATTCATTCTTAGAATAAAACGAATTGCAGCCAATTTGGAATCTAAAGGTTAAAAAAAAACACAGAAAAAAAATGAAGAAAAGAAAACTGTGGCATTTTAAAGACTATTTTACGAGGGACACCGAATTTTTTACACCAAACTTTTATGGCCAAGTTAGATAAATAGAGAAACTTTTCAAAATGTCAAAGAATTCAAAAGAAACAACCCTCCCAACCAAAAGGGCTTAAATTTGAAACATTTACATGGATTTTGGTACCCACATTATAATGCATTAGAAGAAATATGTAGAAACCGAGGGATTTGTATGAAGCAAAAGAAAGAGAAGGGGGTATCAGACAAGAAGCCGGAGGGGTTCAACAAAATTGAGTGGACAATCGAGGGAAGAGAGTGTGGGATTATTAAGAGAGGCGAGAGACATGGAGAGACACAGAAAGGAGGGAGGCTGTAATAATCTGAAAGCAAAATGAATAGAGAAAAAGAGATATTGAGCATCTGGAGCATTATGTGATGTTTGGAGGGGAAAGGGGAGAACACCCGGTTCAGAATGAGTGCAATTTTGGTTACTCGATGATTGACTTATTGTTGTTCTGTTTGTTTGGATTGAAATCGAGTTCTTTGGAAAAAAATACTTGAGAACGAAATGAAAAGGTTATGAAAATGTGTTAAAAATGTCAACAATATGTTTTGTAAACAGAATTTGGGTTTTGGAGGACTAACGAGAATTGATTTGGCATGAATTCTGCAGAATGAAAACAATTCTTTAATAACTTCGGTCAGTTTTTCGAGAATAGTATTTTTTTCAGAACTCTTTTACAAAAATATCATTTAAATGAAGCGCGAACGTCTAAATTACATTTTTAACTCGATTGCCCATTTTTGATGCATATGATTGAAAATATATCAAAGACTACTGGATTCGAACCTATCCATTGTTAAAGGAGGATATTATGGATATAATGAATAAAGCTGGGATGAAAATAGACCTCATCCTGATTCAAAATCTGTTTTCAAAATTGTCTAAAACCACGTAAAAGCCGAGAAAAAGAGCTTCAAAACAATGGCCTAGGAAAAGTTGCCACCTGCGAAAACTAGTCCGTGGGCATTACTACGTGAAGAATGAAGCAAAATGAAAAAAAAGAGGAAATATGAACTAATTTAAGCAGTTTATATAAATATTTATCAAAAATAAAACGTAAAAAGCTGATTGGAAAAAGTTAGGCCAACTTTTTCTAACCCATTGTTTTGAAGTTCGTTTTCTCGGCTTCTAGGTGGTTTTAGAAAATTTTAAAAACAGATTTCGAATGAGGAATAGGTCAACTGCTTCGTGAGTTCAATGAAATTCTCTTTTAACATTCAAAATTCCCAGAAAAAAAATTCCAAAAACAGAAAAACAGCGATTTTTCGAATTTTTAAAACACGACTTCACAAATAACATTTTTTCCAAAAGATACAAATAATTGTAAGGGAAAACTCTTTCCAAAAAAGAAAAAGAGAAAAAAGATACTCGGTCTCATTGTCATCGAGTTGAATAAAGTTCCGGCTAAGAATTTAAACATATTTCTAAGTATATACACAACTATATCGTGAATTTCTTTTCAGAGTGATAAGCATGTAAAGTGAGTTGGAAAAGAGCTGACCATGGTTTTTCTTTGGAGCAAAAGCCAAACAAAACAAGAAGAAATGACGATATTTATAGAAAAAAAACATTGTTTAGACGAACGGCTCTATCGTAAGAGTTAGAGAGCAATGTCATGGAGATATACCCAGATAAATACATATTATATTTGTGAAGTGCCTATATCCGCGCATTTTTTTTTGGATGAACAACTTCCGGAGGCATGTTATGAGCTCTTACGCATCTTTTTCGTCATGATTTTGTGGTCTGGGAGAAAAAAAAACACAAAACAAATGTTTGTATTGACAAAAAGATGATTTTAATTGGGAGGGGAAAGGGTTTTTTGAAAAAGATAAATAATATTAGTATCGGGTTACGAGAGATGAGGGATTAGTTGGAATAAACAAATGGGCACTCGTGGCAGGGTTTTTATGTAAAAATTCTCAAAGTATAACATTTTTTGAAAATTCTGACTTTTGACAGTGTTCGTTTGACGACAGTTTGACAGGGAATGAAAATAAGTGAATGGTGTTGGTGGATAAGAAAAAATAATTTTTGCGTTGTTTTCCTCAAAAGCACTTATTTCAAAGAGGGGCCAATTATGGTGTTTATGACATAAACTTGGCGAAAAAAAGTTATTCCAGATTTTTCTACCAAAAAAGCGCAAAATGGAAGAAAAGGATAAAAAATAACTTTTTCAGTTCAAATTTGTGGCAAAATGCTTAATTTTGACTAAAATCTGATTTTCTATCGTGAACATTTTCATACTCAAAATTTTTTTTTTGCGTTTTGTTGCTAACAATAAAGTCGAAGAACTCACTGAGAGCTTTTTTCTAATATACATATCTGCTCATAGTTCGAAATATAAGCAAGGTTATAGCCCGTCAAAGTTTTAAGACAAAACGGGGAGCTCCCCCCGAACGCCGGAACACTTCTCAGGTTTTGCACAATTTTTCCGATTTTTTTGTTTTAAGGTTGGGTTGATATGGTCAAAAAGAGTCAATTTAACCGGAAATCACGGATAGAGAAAAAAAGAAAATTTTTAGAAAATTTCGACATTTTAAAAAATTGTAAGGATATTCAAAAAACAAATTTAAAGGTGAAAAAACGACTATATACAAGATAAATTTTCTAAAAAAAAGGCTTTTGAAAAATTAGTTAAAATACGAACTTTCAAATTTTTACTTCGTTAATAAATACAATTATTTTTTTGTCCGTCCCACGGAACACACCAAAAAACCAAGGTTTGTCAGTAGAGCGCGTTTGGTATCGGTTTGTTGCTACAGTAAATATATTCCTTCACGGTATGTAAAATTGTACATACATTTTCGCCACGTTCTGAGAAATTTTCAAATTGCGGCTCGAGATTGTGGGCGGAGTCTTTTTGCAAAGAGCGCACACTTCTGGGAGGGATACCTTTCAATGATCCATAAAAATACTTCTCCATTATCTTGTAACCGTAATGAAAACACGCGGTTAAAAAAAGTACCACAGAGCTTGTACACATTTGCACACTGTTTCCTTGAACTTTAATTTTTAAGATAATAACTGGTATTTATACAACCTTTAAAAAAAACATAATAAATCAATAATCCGTTTTAAAACGTTCAATTATTTTCCAACAAATAAATAAACTATTGAGTGCAAAAAATGGAACAATTCACTTTTTTTTCGCCCCTCTCAATTGTCTATTCATACATGTTCACTGGTCAAAACCAGAAATGAAAAGCGTCTCGAGTCGTCCAGTCAAAAAAAAAGAAGTGGACTAAGATGAACATTTTGAACACGGAAAAGTGGCTGAAGAGGTGTCTATAAATCTATATACATTCAGAAATTACAATTATTATAATGACGGTGAAGTGAAATTGAGATGGGATGGGATGAAATCAAGGAAAAAAGTTCTGTTTGTGACGGGAAATATGAAAGAATTGGAACATTTCGGAGGGGGGAAACCAGGGTGAAAATACTGATTTATTTATGCGTTCTGGTGCCCGGAAGGTGAAAGGAGAGAAGGGAAAACTTAGCTTTTAGTCTGTATATTGTTATGAATATATACACAATGGAGGAATATAAACCAATGAAAGCCTACAACTTTTTTTTCGAAAAAGGTATTTTTAAGGTACGGTATTACGGCGGACCTCCAATTCAAGAATAATAAAAATTGAACAGAATTCTACTGTATCCTCCCTGATTGATTTATTAGATTCGATAACCTGGGAGCTAGGATGAATCGGAAAAATGTATAAGGGATGGAATTTCAGAGCATATAAATGACGTTAAAACGCATAAAAATGACATACGTATGTTATAAATGGGCTTAAAAATTTGTCTTTAATTCACGGAAGAAAAAAACGGAAAAAAACGAGCCTCCTGGAAAACATTTTCCACCGCGGAAGAATTTTTATTCCTAGTCCGCGATTGTTTGGGTTCCTAGGCCACCAATTAAATTTGTGATTTTTTTTTTGCATTTAAAATAAATAACCAGTTTATACACTTTTCTTTTAAATTTTAAATGCAAAAAAAAACGAAAAAATGAATAAAAATGCAAAATTTAATAAGTGGCGTAGGAACCCAGCTATCGCGGGATAGAAACAAAAACTTTTCCGCGGTGGAAACTTTTTTGCGGGTAGCTCATTTTTCCCGTTTTTTCTTCCGTGTATTAAAAAAATGTTTAAACCCATTTATAACATAAGTATGTCATTTTTCTGATATATTTTACAGATAACTAGTAAAGAGGGTCAAAATAATTAGAGACGCATTGCCTTTAATTACCTATCATTTCCTTTAAAAGCTTTTTCAAACCAAATACGAATCGCTTCCGGACCACGGAAGTGCGGATAACCCTTTTGAGGACTGACATAATTGAATTCACAAAGTCTCTCGAGTTGCAATTTTGAGGCCTGCTGCACCTTTAAACTTTCCCTTTTCAAAAGCCTATCGGCCATGGCCCTAATAGAGAAAATCTCATTTAAAAAAATTCTCAATGAAAAAAAAGCCGACGGATTTTTTGAATTAAAAATAAATTAATGTTTTTAATTGCGTAGCGCACAAAAATGTGACACTGTCATTGTTAAGAATTTTCTTGGTAAGGTCGGGCTAAACGACAATATTCCTAAGTTCGATATGTTCTTGGGTCCGAAAATAGCAGTTTTTCCATAAATACGACAACAAAAATGATGAATGTACCTACTTAATCCTGAACAACAGAAGCATAAGCCAGGTGCATTTCACAATACATATTTTCTTTTTCAACTGCAATAGGAAAAATTCGGAAAGCGTAATGTAAATCATTAATCATTGGCGGAAAAACAGAAAGGCTGCTGCGAAAGGGTAAGCATAGCATATTTCCAAAAAAGATACCCAAAAATTGGATGAGAGCTTTTTGTCTGAAAATGAAAGCAAAATAAATACATCACATTTCACAGAAAAAAAATAAATGAAAAGGGTCTCAAAGAACAACAAAAAAAGAAGGGCGGCACAAAGGAAAAGAGCAACCAAACGAGAAAAAAAAAGATGGTGGCGTGTGGAGGGAAGAATATACATATGTGAAAATGAATCGAAAACGTCCTCGAAAAAAAATTGGGGTGGAGAAGGAACCATATATTTTCTATTCTTCCAACGGTGAAGAGGGTGCTGACAACTTTCTTTGTTCTAAGGAAATGGAACAATATTAGAGAAATTCGGCAGTTTATGATTTCAAGTAAAAGTTATTTATGACAAGAGTTTGAAATTCGGTTTTTAAATCGAGTTTAAAAAAAAAAGAAGGTAATTTCGATTTCTATTCTCATATTTTTCTTTTGGCAAAACAAGGGAAGTGCACAAAGTCGGTCTAAGCATTTTATATGAAACCTATTGTCAAGCTGATTTTTCTTGGCCGCTCGTTTTTGCCTGCTCAACTGATAAAATTGAAAGCGTCGCGACCGCGGTGCTTCTAATGTTATGCAAAAGTTTCGAAAAATAATGTGAAATTAACAGAATTCTAATTTTTCAAAAAAATCAAATTTAAAAAATACCTTTTTCAGTGATTTACCCATTTTTCAACACGCGGGCGACTTTCTCTTTTTTTTTTAATCTGCAAAAATAAAATTTCATGCAAAAATTACCAAAAAAAAAGCTAATGAAAATTTGGAAAAACACCCATTTCAAAAGAATTGCAAAAAAAAATAATTGCTACTCATCGAGAAGTACAAACGGAGTATAGGCTGAAAGATTATGAAGAAAAAAATTATTGGGAAAAAAGATTTTTCGACAAAATCATTATTGAAAAAAATCATTAGGACGGTAGAGCGCGTTTGCTCCCATCGCTTTTTAAGTGCCGATTCGCTTGGTTAGAAAACTTTTTTCATACAAAAACAACATTATTTAAGAGCTGGAGGATCAACAATTTACTATTTATTCACAAAAAGTGCAAGAAAAAATCATAAACGGGTGAAATTTCGCCAAATAAAAAGCGGAGCAAACGCGCTCTACCGTCCTAATGATTTTTTCAATAATGATTTTGTCGAAAAATCTTTTTTCCCAATAATTGTTTTTCTTCATAATCTTTCAGCCAATACTCTACAAACGTGCGAGTGACGCCGAGCGCGTAGCGGTCGCGACGCTTTCAATTTTATCATCAGTTGAGCAGGCCAGGGAACAAGTTGTAGACCGTCAAAATCTGAAAATTTTCTGAAAATTGTAATTTGAAGAGATATAACTTGGCTCAAAGTGGCTCAAAAAAAAACTCTTAGAGTTGGTCCTTGGTTAACAAATTTTTTGAGTAGCAATTAACAGGGGGTGTAGAAAATTATTTTCGCATGATTTTCAAGTCGATTTAAAATTCAAAAATAAGAAATAACTTGCTCGAAACATTCGATTTTTTTAAAATTTATTGTAAATTTGAAATCAACATTTTAGTCTCAAAAAATCATTAAAGTTTCAAATAAATTCTCAAAGTTTTGACACACTTGTAAACAAAACCATAAGACAGGGGCACTCAAAAATTCTTTCAAAAATAGTGAAAATAATCAGAATATGAAAGAAATAGAACAAAAAGAACAGCTGAAAAATTCAAATAAATCGCGAACGTTAAAAGAAACCATTGTTTTCAGCAGTTGGGATGTTATAAAACGAACGATTTTCGAGTAGTTGAAAACTAGCCATAAATCATCTTCAAGTGGATGCGAAAAGGGGGGGTGGTGGACTTGGTTTCATGGATTAGAAATTAAACAAAAAAATGTCTAATGCAAAATAAATTTGTCAAAAATGGACAATAACGACACTTGAAAAAAACATTCTATAACATTATTAATAAAATGGATATTAATTGTTTTGAAGTAGTCATCTTCAAGACTTGTCTTTTAATAATTGTCTTGGATTTGTACAAAGGTGAATCGATCCATGAGATTCTTTTCAGGGAGTGTACTATACATATATTATAATAAATATATGAAACGATGGAAGAAATCCTATGAATCAATGCTAATAACCAGCAACGCGGCGGGCCAATTCCGAAAAAAAACGACTGGGAGATGAAGCAGGGCGAAAGAAGTCTAGGAAATAAAAAAGTTAATGTTGTCGAGTATTTATGATTTGGAATTGGGAAATGGAACGGGACGCGAACGTTTTAGGATGAGAAATCTTGCATATGGAAAGAAAATTAACAGATTGTAACTCACAACTCATTGTCAGTTGGATTTTTGGGTATTTTGAAAAATGGTTTCGAAATTTTAAAAATTAAAAGTTGATTTTTAAATGAGAAATTAGGCACTTTTCCTTACTAGAATTTGACCCCCCTCCTGATTTTTTTAAAAAATTTATTACATTTCGAAAAAATATTTCCAATCGGTGTTTTGCAATAAAAACTGGTACATGGCCTCCCACTCAATACACTGGAATATTGGCGGGAAAATGAATTTTCAAAGTTTCCAGTGTGTTGCGTGGGAAGCCCACGCCGGCGCCGCGAGTGTGCGTGCGGAGCGGCAGTGCGATTTAGAAGCTCTCAATGATCAAGAATCTTTGAGTTGACAATACCAATTTTAGGAATTATAGCTTATTTTGAAGCTGGCAAATTAAAAATGTAGGGTTTAAAGACAGTGTTTCAGTCAATTCTACCTTTTAATTTCAAAAATTAAAGCTTTCACTCATTAGTACAATTCAATTTGAATGTGTCAACAATGCGACATTGTTTTCTCGACCATCTGGGTCTCGAAAGTCTGGAATTATACTTTTTTTTTTAATTTTTCGTTTCCCGAACAAATTCTCGGAATTCATTAAATGGTGCCCACGAGAAGTACAATTAAGCACTTTTCTAGGAATTTTTCGAAAAGTAGAAACAATTTTCTACACAAAAAATAGGGATCTTATTTTATTTCAACCCATTTCTTTTTTTATTCGGAAAAAGCACACACGCTTCTAGAATTTCAATATGTATTTCCGTCTCATTCTGAATTCATCTACCCTATTCCCCCCTTTTTTGTAAGAGAATATCTTCCATTCACAAAATGTGGGACGTCCCGAAAAAAACTTGAAAACATCCTATGATTTTTTGAAAAATAAGATGAATGACATTTTATCATTATTTCTTTCAACCAGTCCTCTATTTCTAATACTGAACATAATATTAATGATTATGTAGATATATTTTATGACAACGATCATCACATAAATATAATAGGTGTGAAAACGAATATGTGATTATTATAACGAATTTATGATAATTGAACGAAGAAAGAATATTTAGGGATTCAAAAGGTTTATTAAGAAAATTAATGTTTGCCCTTCAAAAAGGTTGTTCAAACTATTAATAAAAACTATTTTGCATTTCTTCAGGTTCCTCCTAAACACGAGGTCGAAAGTGAACTTCACTCGATTAGGAGGCCATACATATATAAATGTATAAAAGCAGTGTCTGATGGCGGAAAATAAATCTACATGAAAAAACAAAACAAGTCTTTTGGGAATAAAGTGTTACATTAGATATGTATGTTTTTTTTGAGATTGGGCTATTATTTGGATTTTTTTTGTGGTTTTGCAACATTTTTGAGCAGGAATTTTTTAAAAGTGGAAATTCAACTTGAGTTTTGAGCCGCAAGAGGTCACGGACAACAACGCTTTGTGTGCGGTTTACCTTTACGACAGATTGCACACGTGCAAAAATTCAAAAATTTTTCGATTGACATTCATTGAGAAATATTTATTGGTGAAAATAATAATTTACAAAATCATAAAAAGCAAAGATTTAAAAAAAAACATTTTTTTAAAACATTTTCATTGAAAAACAAAACATTGAGTGGCAATTTCCTTAAGAAATCCAGTGGGGCGCGTTTGCAATGTCTCGCAATGACTGCGTCTCTCGTATACATGTGTACACCCACTATTTTAAGAAAGACATTGCAAGACATTGCAAATGCGCTTCACTAGATTTCTCAACGAAATTGCCGCTCAATGTTTTTGTTTTTCAATTAAAATGTAAAAATATTTTTTTAAAAACGAATATGTGATTATTATAATTTTGTAAATTAATATTATGATTTTGTAAATTAACATTTTCGTCGATAAATTTATTTATCAGTTTTTCAATGAAACTACCTATCCTCGGGCGGTTTTTCACAATCCCTTATAAATAATGAGTTCAATGGAGCGCATTTAACATTTTTCCTCTAAAAATCTTATTTCCTCCGGTTCAAATGTTGGGAAAACATAGCATTCTCCCATTTAGCATCGTCTCTTTTTTCTTTTCTGATTTTATCATGACCGTGTTATGAAAATCAGCGGCGTTGGAGGCTCATCGACGAAATAACATGAGTGTTATGAGAGACGCAGGGAAATACTGAAGAAAGGGGGTGACGAAAAGCAAACAAATCAGCACCAAGGCTCGCAATTTGCATACACATATTTATACAGATACAACGGTTGAAAAGAAAAGGAAAAACAGTATTATTTCTATATATTTATTTTTTTGTAGTTACTTCTTTTCTAATTTTAAAATTTTTCAAGAAAGTTTGTTTTTCTTGCGTTAATTAATTCCTGAAGTGTTTCTGGATGTGTGCAGGGTCCCTAGTAGCTCTTTTGAAAGAGCAGTTTAAAAAGGAACTGAAACAATAGTGAAAAAAAAATGCAAAAAAATTAGAAATGCGACAAAAAGGGCACCCGGAATCGAACTTTGGTCTCAAAAACCATAAACCTGTGCACACTTGCGCTCTGAAGTTCGATTCCTGGTGCTTTTTTCTCGCATTTCTAGCTTTTTGAAATTTTCTTAAACATATTGTTTTGGTATATAAAATTGAATTTTACTTAGATTGAACAACATTTACAAAACAGTCCTTCTTTAAGCCAAGATATCGCTCTTCAACAGTCCGTCACCAGCGCACAATGAGCTCTTATTGAAAACATTCAGAAACGCTTCACTTACTTCCCTTGTAAAATGCATTATTTACCTTTTATTTAGCCTTGCATGACTCATCGGGAGAATGTAAAAGATTGGGATGATATCATATTACCTTTCTATGAGAATGCAGAATTTCAAGGAAGGTGGCATTATCAAACTTTCTCAGTGCCGTCGTTGAAGCAAGATCAAGACTTTTTGTTCGATTCCTTTCAACTCTAAAAATATTTACACATTTTTTAAAAACGTTCTCCATGAGTCCTCAACCTTTCTAAACATCAGTTCCTCTTCAACATTGTTCCATTGACCGCTCAAACCGTGCCCCGGCAAGAAAAATCTCAACAATTTTGTGCGCTCACTGTCTCTGGTCGCACCGCCAAAGCAAACAAATAATAACAAGAGAAAACGAAGAAAGCATCATGTTAAACACTGATTATCTCCAAATCTATTTACTCATTATCTTCTTGTTTTTGGACCAAAACTTTTATTCTTATTTTTATGTATATTTTCGATTTTTGCCGACGTCTTTTCGAAGTAGAGCCATGAAGTTGAGTTGCTCGAAATCCAAGTTTCTAAAATTCATGATTTTCGAATGGTCTCTTTTTTTTTCGCTTACTCTATTTCAAAACGTCTTTCCGCCAATCGAAGTTGTCTCTCCATTTTTTTCCGTTCAATTGTGATTCTCATCCTGAAGACTTTAATATAGAAAAATCGGAAATATTTCATTCGGGGGGCAAGGTGTGAAAAAAGCTAGATTCGATTTTTAAAATTTCATGAAAGTTTCAAAATCAATAACTTTTTCAATTTCAGAGATATTTTGCTGAAAATGACCAGGCATATATAACATTTCATGCTCTTTCCAATGGTGTACTTTCCAAAAACATCATACATGATTAACCATATGAACTCTTGTCCGTTGTCTAGCCTCCAAAAATGGAAGATGAACTGCGTTATTTCATGTTTTTGCTACACTTTTTGCATTTTTTTGTCTAGTTAACCTTCATAAATCAAAACCTACTTTATAAAATAAGCAATTGATAGGAAAATCACAATAACTGTCGAATAAACGTAAGACTTTTCTTCGGCAAACTCGCGATAAATTTTGTTCTGAAAATTGCGTATTTTTCGTCGCAGCTATGTCCCTTTAATCCATACTTCAATTTGCATTATTGTTAAAAATGAAAATTCATGAAATGAAAATTGAAATTCTCTCTCTCTCTCTCTTCGTTAAGGTCAGGCGTTCCATCCAAAGTCATCTGTGTTACCTATTGTTTGCTCGCAAAACAAATACAAGACGGGACTGGCGATGGCCAGCCATTCCAACGTTTCCCCCTTTGCTTTTACTCAGCGAACCGCAAGAAATTTTGTTTTTGCAATCAATAATCGTACAAATTTGCATTTTCTTTAAACACGTGAGTTGTCATATTGATTTTTTAGCTCCCCCCAGACCTCGTTTTTTGCTGTTTTTCCGTTATGATTCATATGGTTGTAGATGGTTGTGTATACCTTTTTATGGCTCGTCTTCGCTCGGTTGTCTTCTTCCATAAATATTTGTATTGTGACTCACTTTTTATTATTGATTTTTTTAATGCTTACTTGGTTATTTTAGTCTAGTTTCAAAGGTTGTTCATCATTTTTTTGTGAATTGTAAAAAAATAAGAGCTGTTGCTCTTTTCTCATTTATTTCTCTCAATTTTCTTAGATTTTATAAATGTACTGAGCTAATTAATGCAATTGTGATGAAAATATACTTCATTCTCATTCCAAATCTGTTTTTAAAATTTTCTAAAACCACGTAAAAGCCGAGAAAATGAGCTTCAAAACAATGGCCTAGAAAAAAGTTTCGGAAACTAGTCCGCGGGCATTTACTTGAATAATATAGAAAAATACAAAAATAACTTGCTAAGGTGGACTAATTTAAGCATTTTCCATAAATATTCATAAAAATTCCACGCAAAAACTCATATGAAAAAGTTCGGTCAGGTGGAAACTTTTTTCTAGGCCATTAGTTTGATGTTCGTTTTCTCTGCTTCTACGTGGTTTTAAAAAATTTTGAAAACATATTTGGAATATGTAGGAGTTATATTTTCATTTTAGGTGCGTTTATGGGCTCCGTAAAAAAATCCATCCTTTGATAATGAAAAGTTAATGTATAACTTATTTTCACACATTTTAATTTTTTAAGACAAATTTTTTCCAAGGCGTTGGGTTTGTTATTTTTTAAAACTCTTTATCAAGTTCCAGCCTTTTTTTAGACCAAATGACTCAATATTTTCAATCAATATTATTTTTTCCTTTTCTTCCTTATCACCTGGTTTTATGCTCCTACACACACAAACATTGACATCAATTTCTATTTCTGTACCTCGTTTGTAAACTAAAAATGCCCAATTTTCAATATTTTCCAGGCACAGAAATAATGGAAATCAGGCTACGACACATCGCATTTCTTGTAATAATCGCCACATTTTGTCATTACGTCGACGCCGGATTGAATGATCCGATCACACAGTATATTGAAGGAAGATTGGGAAATCGGAGGATTTGGTGGTGTCCAAGTGGATATGGTGAGTTGAATTTTTTGGCAAAAAAAATTCGGGAAAGAAAATTTGTGAATTCTTTCTTTAAGGATATTTGGCATTCTGCCCACAACCAACCGATTGGGACCATTACAACTGGTGTTGTACTTTCCCGTATATGGGATCTTGGAAACCGTCATGCTGTCAGTACGCCATTCCGACCGGGGCATTGGTTGGAGTGATTTTAGCGGCAATTGTACTACTGTTTAGTAAGTGAATTGTTTTGATTTTAAAAATTTTAAAATTCTCGAGCCGATTTTGTATATCGAGACAATTATGAAAACATTTGCAAAAAAAAAAATGAACACCGGAATCGAACATTGGTCTCAAAATTATATTCCAAGTTCAATTTCAGGTTTTTTTTTTGCATTTTCGCGATGTTTTATCTTAATTGTTATTGTTAAGCTGAAAATCCATGTTCGCTCATTTTCTGGGTGGTATTTGAACTTCTCGAGGATTATTAGCATTTTATTAGCAATTCTTCAGAATTTGTTTTTTATCGTTTTTTCTTCGTATTTTTGCATGGGATTTTATTTATTTCTATATTTTTATATCAAAAAATACGAAGAAAAACAATTGAAAACAACTATTTCTGAAGAATTGCAAATAAAATCCCCCAGTTTCTTTCAACGCGTTGCGGTCGCGGCGCGGGGTAATTTCCAGCGGTGCAGCAGAAAATGAGCGGACAGGAATTTTCAGCTTGATAATATCTTTTTTAGTATAGAAAATTTGGTTCGAAATAGAATTAATAAAAGAATTTGAAACCAGTACTAACTCATTCTAAATTGGAAACTAATTCTTGAAAACTGTTTAAAAATTCTGTTACAGTGTTCATCGCCTTATCATGCTGGTGCTGTTATTGTTGTCCACTGTACAAGCAAATTTACGAATTCGATGAAGAATAGATGCATTTTTATAGTTTTTTTTTAAATCAAAATTAGTTTCAAGACCAAACCTCTTTTGCCATATTCTTTTTTCTAGCTGAAAATTTAAAAATCTATTAATTTTATAAATCCTTTCCTCTGACCATGATCCTCCATCGTCTCTCTCTGTCTCTGATATGTTTTGTCTTTTATGATGATGAAATAGCAAAAATTAATTAAACCTTTCGGTTTATTGTTCTTTCTGTTTTATTTTACTACATGAAATCATGCCGAAAATCCCTTTTTTCATGTATTTTTGCGTAATTTATATATTAACTATTAGTCCCCCTTACGTTTTGAACTGATGATACGTCGGTGTGTCTGTCTACACAAAAATATAAAATATGTATCTATTTATTCATTTTTGCACCTGAAAATTTCACTTTTTATGTTTTTACTGTGATATTTAATATTTTTTTCAGTTTTCCTATAAATACAAAATTTTCTACAGCTGAGGTAGTTTGCGGGAGGATCCGGAAATTCGAGTTGAACATTTTGAAGTTCAAGTTTTCGCGACCTCCCGCTCGATCGGCTGCAATGCTCAAAATTGTATTTTTATTTTTTTGAAAAATTGACTTTTATTAATTTGGTTTCTTTTTTTTTTGAAATTGGATAAATGAACTGAAATAGAAATTGAACTTATTGTTATTCAATGTGATCAATTTCATTGTACACAAAAAATGGAAGCGATTTTTAAAGTAAGTTTAAAATTTTTTTTTATTTCGAAAGTTTTGAAGACATTCTAATGATTATCAGGTTTTTAAAGCTTATTAGGGGTTTCTTACAATTTCAAAATTTTTATTGGATTTCCAGAACTTTAAAAAAAATTCTAGAAAAATTATTGTTCTAAAAGAGATCATTTTTCGATTTTGAGTTTTTATTTCATTTTCATTATCAATGGCAAAAGTTATCAAGAAAACATCAAATATTGTGAAAATTAAAGGTTTTCTTAACTATCCGTGATTTCCTATTAAATCGCCACTTTTTGACCATACCAACTTCTTTAATAAAACTTTAAACTGATAAAGAATCTCTTTAAAGGTAGCGTTCCAGAAAATTTACGAACATCAACCGCTGTTGTGACAAAATTCATGAGTTCGTATCACATCTAAAAAGTTTTAAAAAAAGTTATTTATTAATCCCCATCGCAATTATAATCAACATGTACAAAACATCTTTCAACGAAATCAAGCTTCTGAATCTTCTTCTCCAAATCATGCGAAATATCATGTGTGATTTTCAGTGGAAGTTTCTCATCCAACACAATATGCAGCTCAACTTGCGCTGTTTGACCGGTATGGTAGATCATAGAATGATCGATATATCTGAAAGTTTTAGACACTTATTTACGGCCAAGACTTTCGGATGTACCTTATTTTATCATCATGTTTTAGCGCAATATTCAGAATCCTTGACAATTGATCTCTTTCCGCTGAAATTCCTACCAACTGCGGGATGTTCTCGATAGCATTTTGACACCAGGAGAATGCGATCCAGCTGCATACTATCACGGCACCAATTGGATCTGCAAGGCGCCAGACATAATCTCCGAGGTAGCCACAGACGAGTGCTAAGGAGCGGGTAATAAGGTCGTTTCTGTAATAGTCGGAGTTTTTATGAGGCGAAAATTCAGGATCAGAGTCTGAAAATTTGCGAGAAATCGAATTTTGAAGAGCTGAAACTTGGCTCAAACGGAACAGTAGCAAGTAAATATTTTAGGTTATCATATAGTAACCATTCTCAGTTGATGTGCCAAATTTAAGCGAAATATGGTTATGGTTGAAAAACGAATTTTTTAAAAAATGTCAACCAGGCGAGCCCTTTTTCATTTTGAGCTTGAAATGTCGTGCTCAAATTGCTGCAAACTCTAATTTTCGGATTCCAATTCAAAAATTGTCTTATCAAATATTGAAAAAAACACGTCAAATCTGTTGTTGAGCTGTTGTATTTGAATCGGAAAAAAAAGTTGGAGCTTCTTTAGTTTGTGATTTTTCAGAATTTTGGCGATTTTCAAACAGTCGGTAATAGCATTTTCTAATTTTAACCCCTTCCCTCATATTTAAAAAAAACAGATAACCATAGATTATTTTTGTCCAAAGACGTCAGAAAATTTAGCCTCTCCTTTATCATAATTTTAATTTTCAAAGAAGCTTTGATAAGGTTTCCAATTTTTTATAATTAAATTGATAAAAAGTACAATGATGACCTACCTCAAATCCATTGCAATAACCAGGCTGCTTGTTGAATTTCTTTTATAGCATAACCACATTAAAACAGCTTTCAGCCCAGTTTGAACGACGACTATGATCATGGTAAGATTGGTCATATTTGGATCAACCTATAAAAATAGGTATTCCGTTACATCCCACTCCGAGTCAAATTTCCTAACCGTATCATTAACTATTGAATTAATAGATTGCATGATCATTGAAACATTCGCGAATGCCATGATAACCGAGCAGAGAATTACTCCGATTAGTTCCAAACGATCTCGGCCTCTGGGATATTTCATGGCGTCTGTTGCACTGATAGCGCTTAGGCAAATGTTCATTACAAAACTGCATGCAATGTCCATTGAAGAGTCAACAAATGTACTGTAAACAGAGTAACATAGTTATGATTAAAATTAGTTAATATTTGTACTTTATCATTTAATTATGATTGACTTACTACCTTAACAGTAGTATTTATTGAAGATAACGATGTTTTGGAGTAGAGAAATGTTCAATGTTGTTGTGTTCTTCAGAATAATTATCATTAAACCGAACTTCATTTTAAAGAAGGACAATAAGGGGCTAATGAATGAAGCTTGGATGAAATTAGACTTCATACTCATACCAAATCTGTGTTTAAAATTTTCTAAAACCTCCTAGAATCTTAGAAATCATGCCTCAAAACAATGGCCTAGAAAACGTTTCCACCTGCGAAAACTAGTCCGCGGGCATTATTTCGTGAGCGGTCCAAAAAATGCTAAATTTAATTTAAATAGTTTCCATAAATATTCATCAATAAAACGCGCAAAAAGCTAATGAGAAAAAGTTCGGCCAGGTGGAAACTTTTTCTAGGTCGTTTTCTCGGCTAGGTGGTTATAGAAAATGTTAAAAATTGATTTGGAGTTCTATTTTCATTTAAATGGTACATTCATTGAATTTGTACAGTCCCGATCCAAATTTTAAAAGTGTGACACTTATTTTTTCAGGTATTTAGAATTTTAAGCAAAACTAGTAAAATATCTTTAATACTTGCCTCATAATTGAAAGCGATCCTGAAACAATAGAAGCAGTCAAATTTCCAAAAAGCGATCCAATATTGAGCGCAAAACAAATCTGAGCTAACCATCTATCCTCCTCCCTCTCATCCTCCGCTTCTTTCTTCACTTCACTTCGAATCGTCTCCTGATCTTCTTGAAACTTTTCCAGCAATTCCTTCTGATTCGTATAATATTCATCAACCAGCTTTTGTTGCTCTTTGCTTCTTTCAATAGGTTGAACGGAGTTTTCAGCATTTTCCGAGGAGATTTTACGTTTTCTAGGCGTCATTTAGAAACTGAAATTAAGTATAATAATCAAATAAAAAAATGAGAGAAAGCAACTGACAACTTATCAATAAAATGATAAGAATTGTCTCCCGTAATGGATGAGGGCGGAAAAAGATCAATTATGATTATTTTTTTATTTATTTTGTTGCACTTTTTGGTCATAAGGGAACATATAATGTACAAAATATCATATAAAGGATTTAGAAACGTTTTCTAAAATAAGATGCAAAAGATGTAGAGTGATGTAAACTTGGAAGCTTCTTTTTCCGGTGGATTTGATGTTGACGAGGTTGAAGGTCAGTACATGGCGGGAATTGTTGAAACGCCATTATTGGATGACCCGAAGGGAGCTGGAAAGAGGGTTTCGATTGAGTAATTTTTAAAAAAAACTTGGTGGCCTAGGAACCCAAACTATCGCGGACTAGAAACCAAAACTCTTCCGTGGAAATTTTTGGCAGGTAGCTCGCATGATTAAGAAATAAGCCGAGTTATGAATCTTCGAATTTAATTTCACAGAAAAGATAATTTTTTAAGGAGCACACCTTAGCTCAAACTACTCGGACTATTTTTTTAGGTTTCAAAATTTGAACAGACTTCATCTCTTTTTGGGTAACCTATGATTGATTCTTTAAAGTTCACATTTATTAGGAATACACGTTTTCGATGTTCCTTAAAATTTCAAATATTTATTGACTTTTTCTTCTCACCTCTGGCCTTATATCCGTCGGAATTGGCGTCAAATGATCACCATATATTTCCTCATAAATCGCAAACGTCGAAGAATTCTTCAATATCGATCTTGGAACGCTTTCAGTTCTTGACACGGATGGCCGTAGTGGCGGTGTGGCCTCAGATACCGATTTTTCATGATAGTATATTTTAGTGGTTGGTTCTTGGATTAATAATCTTTTTTTTCGTGTGTGGACAGTTGAAGAAGTGCTCGGAATTTGATCATCAACTTGCAGCATTCCGAATAACCTATCCATTTCATTTTCAACAAATCTGTAGGAGAATGGAAAGCTTTTGAATTTTGAGCTCACGGTTGGCTGGTCGATGGGAACGTCTATCTGAAAAAACAATTAATCAATGGTGGCGTACTGTTTTGGGGGCATTGATTTTAAAATTACTGGCACCATGATTCCGGGTGCCTTTTTTGCAATTTTTTAACTATTGTGTCGGTACATAAAAATGAATTTTAACCGATTGAATAATATTTATAAAATGAGTCCAGTCCCCCACAGCTCTCTTTCAACTACATACCGTAATCTCATCATCATCTTCATCATCATAACTGGTGCTAAGCTCATCCAAAGTTTCCATTTCATCATTACTTGACTCCTTCGGCATCATATGTTTCAGAGATGTTAATTTTGGCATCATTGGAACGCATCTCACTGAATTCGCGCGAACTGTGCTTGCCTCATCTTCTTCTTCATCTGCTACTTCTACAGAATCTTCTTCGTCTTCATCGTCGCCTTCGATTGCGGTTGTCTGCAAAATTTAAGTTGTTTTTGCTTTATATAATTTATTTTTGAAAAACATGTGCTCCATAAAAATGTGACAAGATCTCGCCAAAATTATCTTTTTCACACTTTTCACCATTTTCGGTTCGTCTTTTGGTGTCATTATACAGCACAGTTTCTCATTTTATCACCCGTCAATCAAATTATGGCCCAAATGTTGGGGAAATCTTGGTGAAAATGTGTGAAAAGCACACTTTTTGACGGACAACCCATTACAGTGTCTTCGACCCGCCCACATTTATCCATGATGATCCATGTTGATGGTGTATATAAACGCGGGTTGTTTACTTATTTGTACTTATTTTTATTTATTATTTACTATTTTTGTTCTTTAATTTGTTTTTTCTATAACTGTTTTGCTTTAATTTTCACTTTTCACTCTTAAAAAGTGTATTAAATTCAGATGAGCCGCACTGCTGACAAAGATTTCGATTTGGAAGCAATCGCGTTCCAATCAGCTGTGAAGAAAGCTGATAAATTGTACTCAAGAAGTAAAGGAATGGCGGCGGATGAGAGAAAAAAGATTCGTGAAGTGATTGACAAGGAATTGTTCGATCCGGTTGACGAGCTGCACGAATCTTTGGAATCCGCAGGAGAGAAAAATCGACCGTGGATTTTAGCTGATGTTTTGTACTCGAGGATTGATAGACTTTATCAGAGATGCGAGGAAGAGGTTGAGAGGTTAGTTTTTATAATATGATTAAAAAAAAATTCTTCCAACTATTCAAAGTATTTTAGAGAACCGAATTTTCGTTAAAAATGTTTAGTTTCATTTTAACTTTGTTTTTAGTGAGATATATTCTGTCTTAAAATCCCACTGCATAAATGCAAATAAGATTGAAATTTAAACATTTTCTCATTTAAAAAAAAACTAAACAAATATTTTAAAAATTGACAGTTTTAAAAGATCAATTTTACAGATTGATCTACAAAACAAGTTCCGAAGAGACAAGCATCGAAGATATTTCAAACACGTGCGATTCTCTAGACTCAAGCTTCTTGAAAACTCAAAATGCCTCTTCGTCGGAATCATCCGACGGATCTGGTTATGAATCCGACGACGAAGACACTATGCAACTGATGGATGTTTCTTCATTCGTCGAAAAAGAAGTCGAGGAGAATTGTGCTGAATCGGAGGGTGAGAGCATGGACACCGACGAGATTTATACGAAAATGTGCGAGGAAATGTGCAAAAGAATTCTTTCGGATGTTGAAGATATTGAGAAGGAAAAGGAAATAATTTTGTAAACTGTGTTAAGACTTGTGGTTTTGTGAAAAAATCGTGTCGGGTTTATTTTTTGCGGTTTTCGTTTTTATTTTATTTATATTGCGACACAATCAATTCCTGTTGTTTTGATTTTTTCTTCATGTCTAATAAAACAGTATATCTGAGAAAACACGTGTTACTTTTGTTAGTTGTAAACTGAAAAATTTGGAAAACAGATTTTAAAATAAATCTTCGATTTGTATGAAAATTGTGGAACAAGCGCGGTGCAAAGAATTGCTTTAAAAATGTATTTTTTCTGTAAATTTCATTAGATCATTGAGAAAACACTAATTTTTACAATTTAAAGCTGATAGGGTTGAAATAGGTGACAGTGTGCCTTTAACTAAAAAAAAAGGGGAACTAGAATTTTTTTACAAAAGCTTTTCATGATAGCCTTTTTTGAAAATGTTGAGATTTTAATGTTCCTAATGTGAAATTTGAAAGTAAGTAACTAATTAATTTTAATATTAAAGACATGGTGTCAGTTAAAAACTCGGCTAAAATTGTTATTGTCAACATACAATTTTTGTATCGCGCAAGTTGGTTTTGATCTACCAGGAAAATTTAAGTCTCACACAATCATGCTATTTTTACTAGCGAGCGGAAAATGTTTGATACAAACATTTTTAACTTGGAAATAGATCAACGTTTATTTATTGTTTTTTTTAATCATCAGTGAATTTTCTAAATCATGCTATTTCTGCTATTATATTTTCTGCTATTGTCAACTAAAATATTCTTGATCATGCAAGTTGGTTTTGCCCTACCCAGAAAAGCTAAGTCTCACACATAGTCATGCTATTTTTAAATGCGAGCTGTTGCGCTGTGGTCTTTTAGTAGAAAATGGATGATCCAAAATTTTTAACTTGGCAATATTTCTAAAAATCGAAATTCTGCAGTTTTCATTAATGGTGTTTTTTTTAGTTTCATTAATAGTGCACGCTTATCTCAGAAACCAACCTGTGAGCGAAAAGTGTTCGTACTAATTGTAGATGACCTCGAAGTGATGGTAGCGCTTGCATCCTTATTTTTTCCGTCCGAAAATTCCGAATAGTCGAGCTGAAAACGGAAAAAATTAGAAATCTTTAGTTTTTCTCGAAAATTTCAACAAACCGCATAATAATTCGACGAATTCGAGTATGAACAACTGAGAAGAGCTGTATTCGGTCTAAGGATAAATTGTGAGTCGGACAGTGTTTTAGAAACTTCTGATGAAGAACAATATCCGGTAGAGTCGGAGTCACCGTTGTAATTTCTAGATTTTAAGTATAATTTTCAAAAAATGTTTTGAAATAAAACCTACTTTCGTCTCCAAGGAAGCGCGGATCTTATTCGATTCATTCTAAACGAGACCACAAAAATTCAATAAGTTAGTTAATCTAAAGAAAAATGCAAAGCGAAAATCTCTGTCGCCGCCGTAGCCGCTTTTTGACAGCTCATTGGCAAATAATCAAGGCGAAAAAACTGACAAATTTTATCATCGTGTGTCTGCATCTCTCGAAATCGTATATTATTGTGATAGAAAGTCAAATTATTCGTAATTTATCACGCGAAAAAAAGAAAGAAGGGTTAAGTAGAATCCAGCCGGAGTTCATAGCTACAGAGAGATCATTTTTTAGGTTTTAGCAAAGCTATCGCAATATCAACTCTTATCACATGAGAGAAATAGTCAATTAATTGGACGGCTAGGGCGAATTGAGCAGATGAGTCAGAAGTTTCGTGGAGCTTTGTAGATAATACTTCGTGAACGCAGTCCTAAATCATTTATCGATTTTTTGGCTAAAGTATTATTTGTAAATGATGCTAGTACCTGTATAGAAACATAAGGCATTCGAAATACCCGAACGCTTATTTTATAAGAATCCCGAAGACGAGCAATCTTCTCATCGACCTCTTTCTCGATATCAGAACCCGTTGACGCATCAAGAATCTCCCTTAATTGTCGAGAAGCGGCTAGATTCCATTGCGGGATGGCGTGCGATCTTTCTTTGTCAAATTGAAGTTTTATTTCACGTTCTAAACCGATTCGAAGCTCTAGGATCCAGTCCTGTGAGATGTAGGAATATTGAATGATTGTTGGCTGAATTGTGTAGAGATCGTCATCAGTTGGAGGTAGAAGTGGTCGCCAGTTGGAGGTTTTCTGGAATTTTCGCTTATTTTAATTAGAGGGGGGGATTTATTGATTTTTTCAAAAAAAAATGTTAGATATTATCTGATTTTCAACCGCTTTAGAATATAAGAATTAATGCAGTAAGTAATGTTTACTTGTTTTTCAATTTCTTGTATTTTCTAAGAATTGACTTAAAGACAGGGTGTCAGTTATTTCTTCGGACATTTTCGTATTTTTTCGAATTTTACAACAAAATTGTTTTTTTGTGCAAAAAAAGCACAAAACAATATTTAATTATTACTATTTTATTTTCTTTACGTTTTTCATCTGTGTTACAGTTTAAACATTTAAGAAATAGGGAAACAAAAGTCAATTTTTCTCTGATTCATTTTTCTTTGGAGCGCACATTCTTTCGTTCGGCAATTTAAAAACTTATATATTTTATTTTGTTTTTTAAACTTTTAAATTCAACAACTTAATTTTTTGCAACTATCCCGATTTTATGATTCTCGCGGGTCATAGTACATGAATTCTTATTCCATACCGGTTCCATTCATTTATGCTGTATCATGTTATTTTTATTATTTTTTCTGGTTCTGAATAAAGAAATACTAATAAAAAATAAGACTCACTGCAAAATTAAAATTCACATGAGGTGTTCGATCATATTCCTGTATATTCGCGTAATAATTTTTGGTGTCAAAGGCTCCCGAGATCTTTTCCAAACAACAATTCGAGTCGGTTATTGAGTTGAAAATGTGACCATCTCCCGGATCAATAATCACAGATTTCGACTCAATTTCGGTTAGAATATAGGCGGTTTGTTCTCCTTTCGCTTCTCCGAATATCAATGTTATTGGGAGTTTGAAAAACATCAACCAACAGCTTAAAAGAACAGCTCTTTCGACTAATCCACAAACTGAAACCGATGTCAATTGATCACAAGTCGCCCACACATCACTGTGAAAAGAAGCATTCGTTCTCGGAATGCTTGAGACGACTTGCGCCGCGAGGCTCACAATTTTCAAAACGCTTGAAACACTTTCTTGCATGATGATTGCTGGAGGATTGATCGGGTGCAGGAATCTGAAAGCCTTCTAGATTTGTTTTCTAAGCCTTTTTTTACCTGCAGCATAACGACGACTTGGAGTTCGAGTCAACGACCAGCGGCCTAAAAACTCGTTTTGGAAACTGTTCTCGCAACGAATTCTCCAGTTCTGCACATTTCTCCAATATTTTCGACGACTCATTTGATTGAGAGATGGTTCTACAGTCGTCATTTTTGAATTCAGCTTGTATTTGGGTAGATAACAGGACTTTAATATAGCTGGGTTCATTTGAGATTCTGAAATTGTTAAAATAAAAATATTTATTATGACATTACGGAGCTAAAATGCATATGGGATGAAAATAGACTTTATACTCATTCCAAATCTGTTATTAAAACTTTCTAAAACCACATAGAAGCCGAGAAAACAAGCTTCAAAACAATGGCCTAGAAAACGCTTCGGAAACTAGTCCGTGAGCATTATTACGTGAAAAAAATTCGGCCAGGCGGAAACTATTGCTAGGACATTGTTTAGAAGTGCATTTTCTCGGCTTTTAGGTGCTTTTAGAACATTTTAAAAACAGATTTGGAATGAGAATGAAGTCTAGTTTTATTCCAATTGCATTCAATAGCTTTGTAAAGTCCTCATTTAATCCCTATAAACTTACTTATAACTCGATAAGAATGCTGGAACGCTTAATTTTAAAGGTGCATTTATTTTGGAAACTGCTGTCAGTGCACTAAACCGAACTTTTGTCGTGGCGAGTAGACGAGAGGTGTATTGTTCACTGATCACATTTTGAAGACGATCGTCACGATCTAGTTCCTCAACGATCTGAAAATTTTCACACGGTATTTTTCGACTTCAGACGTTAAGAAAAACCTGATCATACACACGAATTTCGATGAATTCTTTGCGTTTTTCAGTGTTCTCGACAACCATTTTTTCAGTATATTGCCAATTCGGATGTCTACCGATTGCGCAGCCGGTTGTTATAACATTTCCGGAGTACGAAATTGTTACGAACGATTGAAGTTGTCCATTTTCTCGAACTGGAAGGTTTGTTGCTGATTGTATGTTCACGATAATAGTACTGTTCCATCCTTCTTCCCGTGTTCCGCCTGTAATCGAAATTTACAGTTTTGTAATTAGTTTTTTTTTAATTATTGAAAACTGCTAAATAGTCAAACCTTCTCTTCTCATTGGTTTAAGCCTTCTAGAATCATCAGCTTGAGCAAAAAGTGCAGAAAACGCTACAGAAAGTGTAGGAATAGCTTGTTCTCGTACCAATTCCTCGTATTTCCGTTCCATTTTACTTCTTCGATCCATTATTCGTTTCCGTGAAATGTTTGCAAATTGTATAGATGACATTCTTTTCGAGTCTACAGCGTTTTGAAATGAGTATTTTTTCAGTTCTCGATCATCTTCTCTTAGTTCCTCAAGTCGTTTCTTATTCTCATCGATGTGATTTTTCGATTCAATTAATAGCTGCGAGGGGATTAGTTCAAACTTTTTGGGTTTCTTAGTTTCATCAGAATTGGAATTACTCAATTTTCGAGAAGCTTCCCAAAATTTCAATTTTCCGTTTTCAAGAATTGCTCTGCATAGAACTCTACCGCATTCTTTCATATCTCGGGCCATGTTAGGATCCATTCTGAAAATGAGATTTAAAATCACAATATACCGAATCATTTTGCTAAAAATAGAAAAATCTTTTTTGAAACTACCAAACTTACGGTTCTCTGCTCTCCGAGTTCATGAAAACCACCTCATGTAATGCAATGTCTACGTCCGCATCACTTGGCCAAGGAATTTTTCCCTAAATGCTCGCATTTCGTATGTTTTTGAAAGAAAATTACTCACTATTCCGATTTCCCTTATAACTGATCCTTGCTTCTCTTTGACAACGAAATTGAAATCACGAGCTGGAGATATAATCTGAAATAGTTTCAAATTTCAAATTTCTACTAATTATTGATTAATAATACCTCCAATTGTACTCTATAAACAGCTGGAATCAGATGGGAACTTATTGCAAGCCACGGAGTCTCACTTACAAAGTTAGAGTTGTAATAAATTTCAATTTGTATGAAAGTTTTCCTCGATAATTTAAGCCGTTCACGCTCTTTATTTGGAACCTTCGAAATCGGTGTGACAATTTCGGTTTCCTCGATTTTTCCAAACTTCATCCAGTCGTCTTCCCTGAAAATTTGGTGGTTTGAAATTCATTGTAAGATGTTAGTTATACCATGAAACTTCAGAAGGAATAAACTTTAAATTTGTAGTGATGTAACCTTGTTCTTTACGTATATTCTCTAATTTTTTAGCAAAGCGCTCCAATTCGAGCCTTCCTAAACGTATTTCCTCGTAGAGAAGGGTTTTTTCCTCATCGTCAACTTCTCTGAAAAATTACATTTTGGAAAGTATTGGAAAAAGGAGTCCATGAACTACATATACATATATTGTCAAGATAAAAATTTCTGGCCGCTCGTTTTGCGCGCTCTAATTCAAATTTCCCAGTTGGTCTTGCGCGTTGCGGTCGCGCTGCGAGGAAATTCCCAACAACACTCCGCAAAACAAGCGGCCTGAAATTTTTATCTTGACATTGAAATACAATTGACATAGTTCCAATATTAAAGGTATTCTTAACTACCTCAGATTTCCTATCAAATCGACGCCTTTTGAGCACACCAACTCAAGCTTAAAAGAAAAACATTCACAAAATGCTTCAGGTATACAAAAAAGTGCAAATGCTGAAAAAAGACAAAATAAACAACAAATAGAAAAAAATGAAATTTGGATCACCGCAGAAGTTTTTACGTTCGAGGGACTAACTGCCCAAAGTTAGTATTTGGGAAGTTAGTCCCCCGTCCAATTTGCTGGGATTTTTGCACTTTTTTTGTAACTCGCACAATTCAGTTGATTTTTTTGTAATAATGGGTTGGTATGGTCAAAATAAGGTAAGAAATTCTGGGATAGTTAAGAAAACGTTTAACTGAAATTTCTGACTGAAAAACTTACAAATGCTGAGATTCAATTTGCGTCATGTTATGCACTTTTAAAATATGAGAAAAGTACGCATTTCTCATCTGACTTGCTGCAATTTCCTCATCCGACCATAAATAGTGATGATCAATGTGGATTGAATCGATAAACACGTCGAGTTGAGCACAACTCTTTTCATTGTATCTTTCAACAACATCTTGGCCTTTTTCAGCTTTTGCATAAAATACACAATCGGAAGTTGTGCTGTCTAGAATATCCACTTTTTCGAACGGTTTGTTGCTAACTTGATTTTCTTCAAACTCTGCTTCAGATATTATCGTTTTGTAAGTCTCCTGGTACTTCACAAGTAAGTCGTGTTGATAGTTGTTTTGTTCGATTCTCCCATAGAAGACTCGTCGAATTTCCTCTTTTTTCGCACGTTTTTCTTCCTTTGTTTTTCCAATTATAAAATCCTCGATTTCTTTATCTTTTGCTGTTTCATTTCCAAGCTCCGAAAGGAATTTGTCGCCCATTTTGATGGTTTTTTCAACTTGTTCATCGATTGCTTGGATGTCATTTTCATCGAATTGTTCCTCGACGACGACTGTTGGGCGACGAGCTAGTCTTCGAGTTAGTTGAACGTTTCCTCTGAAATTTTAATAAATTTCATGAAATCAGTTTATTCTTTTCTTTTTATCGGAAAATTCTAGGCTTAAAAATATGGTTCCACTTGATTTTAAATGTTTTGTTACTTCGCACCACTGCAGTCAGTAGGTCATTTTTTTTCCTGAATTTCATAAATTTTTCTCTATGGGCAACTGAAGAAAAAACAATATTTTTTTACAGTTCCCTGGAATCCCACTTGGGCCTCAATAATTACAAAATTCAGCTCATTAGTTTGATTATTTTCATATTTTTTATTGCCTGAAATTATGATGCACAAACCCCTCTTCAAACACAATTTTGACAAACCTTGTTCTCTCCACCGCCTGTTGTGCACTTTTTCTTATGCGATTCCTTAATTGCTCCTTACTTTCCTTTCGAAAAGTTCCTTGTTGGGATGACGATTCACTAGGATTTATTTTTTGGAGATTTTTGTTTGACAAAATACCTGGCTTGCTCATCGATTACTGATAATTCCTCCTTTGGTTCGGTTTCAGAATTTTGGGACTTAAAAAACGGTATTGATCGAAAATAAATTCTAAAAATAAATTTACAAAAAATGAGGCGTTTTGATCATCTTGGCTCTTATTCTGAACGTCATCTAGGATTTTCCCCGCTTTTGCTTTGAATTTCATAAGGTGGTCTTTTATAGATTCACGGCGATTTTGGTTGGTTTTCTGGAAGGGCATTTATTTCTTTTAAAATCAATTTAACTAGAAAATCATTATCTAAAATTCTAAATTGTTAAACTACCGTATACGGTCCAGGTGATGGACTCTTTTCACCGTCTTCTGGAGTCGGAGCCAGCCCAACAGAAGCTGACCGAATAAATAAGCGTTCTGGTTTGGGTTTCTTGTTAGATGTCTCTTCTTTTATGGCTGAAATTTGGAGAATTTGACGCAGAAAAAAAAATAAAAATTTACTAATATTTTCCTCCGCTGTCACTGAATTTCGACGCATTTTGATAGTGTTTAGTGAATTTCAATATAAGAAGGCTTTGGAAAATAATTCTCTGTTGCTATGGAAACTAGGAGGATTTTCTGGCACGTTGCCAGTGTCGGTTGCTATGGACGAATTTCAATGATCACAATAAAAGTGGCCAACATGAAGAGAAAATTAGATGTGTTATAATTTAACAACACATATAGATCCTCGATGGAAACCTATAAATCAATAATTACAAATTTGAACGAAATTGCTGAAAGTTTTTTTGGACATGTTGCTGAGCTATAGTTTCAAAAATCACTGGGAATATTGATAATACATCGGCTGGGACCCCACAGTAAAAAATTTTTTAAAAAATCCCTCCATTGGGAATAATTAATAGTTTTCAAAGCTCTTGATCTTCGATAAACTTGAGGTTTTCTTTAATGACAATATGTCAGTTGAAGGAGGACATCCCAGAGCTAATGAATGTACCTGCGATAAAAATAGAACTCATTCTCTTTCCCAATATGTTTCTTAAAATTTTTTTAAACCACGTAGAAGTCGAGACAACGAGCTTCAAAATAATGGCCTAGAAATGTTTCCACCGACGAAAACTAGTCCGCGGACGTTATTAGATGAAGAATCAAGAAAAATGCAAAAACTCAAGTTAAGATTAACTAATTTAAGTATATATCCGTAAATATTCATCAATATTACATGCAAAAAGCTATTTGGAAAAAAGGAGCCTGCTTTTTCTAGGACATTGTTTTAAAGCTTGTTTTCTCGGCTTCTAGGTGGTTTTAGGAAATTTCAAAAACAGATTTGGAACGGATATTTTCTCTATTTTCATCCCCGATTCGTTAATTAGCTCATTAAAGTCCTCCTTTAATGTAATCTGAACTTGAAGCAAAAAAAAAAATTTCAGTAATATAAAAACTTTGTTTAATATTTTGGCACTTTTAGATTTTTATTTTTTAACAATTTAAACTTTTTTCTTTTCCATCAGTTTCAGCAACTAAAACCAAGAATGTTAAGACACGACCCTGTCTTATTATTTTTTTATTTTGTTCTGTGAACTAGGCACCTTGCCATCTAACTGTTGTTGCGAACACAATTGTGCGAGGTGCACGCTGCCGCACACTATTTCGTGAACTGTGATATGGCTGTGTTTCTATTCACAGCGCGCGAAAAGAAATGCGCTCAGATGTGATGTTCAATTGGACAATTTTGATGAATAATAATGTTTTCTTTGAAAATTTTTCCATTTTCCGCGTGCTCTTGTTTACTGTTTTAATTTAATACGCTACTTAAATATCGAAAACATCACTAAAAATATTATTTGTTTATTTGTAAACAATTGTGGGAATAATAGAATGACAGACGTCTTGTTGTAGATATTTACGAAATTCACAATTTCTACTTATTTCCCCGTATTTTTCAAATCTTATTTTCTTTTCTTTTTTTTTAATTTTCGAACTGCTGTGTACAATTTATTCTCTCTCTCTCTTCTTCCTTCATAATCTCTTACCCCATGACCTTGAGGAATCACCTGTTATAGAAAAAAAAAAGAGTATCGCCATAAAATGAGCAATATAAACTGAGATTTCTTTCAACAAATTTTTTAAATCCTTCCCCTCTTGTTTTGAATATTTTCTGTTTCGAAAAAAAATTTCTGTTTGGACTTTCGTTTCATTTTCAAAGATGATTCACTTTTTATTTCGTTAAATTGTCCCGATTTCTGTCTGTTATTTTTGAAAATGGAATAAATTTCGAATTTTTCAGCCAGTCAGCAGATAACAATTCCTATTTATCAGGGTAAAATAACAATAACGTGCAATTTAATAGTAGCAAGATGTCAAATAATCAAGTAAGTGTTTTTTAATGGCAATTTTCGCGGGGACTAACTAGAGGGACTAACTTTCCAAAGTTAGTCCCTCTAAAAACTTCTATGGAGATCCAAAGTTCATTTTTTTACTATTTCTTATTTCTTTTGTCTTTTTTCAGCCAGTGGTTCTAAGTGGAAACTTTGTAAAGCCGAGAAACTAACTTTCGGGAAGTTAGCCCCTCAGAAATTTTCCTTTTTTTTCCACTTTGTTGTACCTTAAATATTGATTTTTTTCTTTCATAGGGTATAAAATTCTGCGAATAAGACGAAAATGATGTGAAAACTCAAAATAGTGAAGAACACCTGAAAATCTTTTTTTTAAGGAAACGGCATCAACTTCATATGACGTGAAGCACCTTATCGAACAGTTCAATAATGTTCAAGCTAATGATCAGCCAGTTAAATTGAGTAGAGGACAACGGCGCAGAAGGAACAAACGTGTATGTTTTTTGAATAATTGAAATTAAAGGAGGACTTGACGGAACTAATGAAAATAGACTTCATTCTCATTACAAATCAGTTCTTAATTTTTTCGAAAAAAAATTTATGGGGAGTACTTAAGTAGTATACTTAAATTAGTCCATTTTTTAACTTTGGACTTTTCAATTTTTTGGATTCTTCGCGTCATTTAAGGTACATTCATTAGCTCCGTAAAGTCCTCCTTTAGATAAAATTTTATGATTTGATGTGTTATTTACGTAAAAAACATTCTTCAATTTCAGCAAAGGGAGGCTAACAATGCAAATATCCTGAAAGACCACAAATTAACCGCAGGACATAGCAAAGCAGATGTTGGAATATTCTGTGAATGGTTAACATTACAAACCGTAAGAAAGGTAGAAGAATCAAAATAATGATATGTTTCAGTCGAAGATTCCAAACGAAGGTGAGGCGTCGGACGGTAATCGTCGTGAAGCCAATGAAATTCCTCAAAATACTTCCCAAGATACTGACGACGAATTCTATAGTCTTGATGGTGATGATCGTTCAAGCTCGGTAAAAAAGTCATTTGAAAAAAAATTTACAGTATTAATTTTTTTTCAGAAAACTCAGAGTACCCCCCAACGTACTGACGATGAATTCTATAGTTTTGATGGTGATGATGATGATGATTCAAGCTCGGTGAGTAAAATTCTTCTGAAAATTCCTTTAAGAATATTGTTTTTTCAGGTATCCAGTCACGATAGCGAGCAGATGGCCACAAATGAGTTCAAGGAAGAGTTCAAGGAAAAATGCAACGAAGACATCAATCATCCATGGAAGGATAAATTCCAAAATTGCTCGAAATATTGCATCCACAAAGCTGCAAAATTTCGTCAGGAAACACTGAAATGGCTGAAAAACCCGGTGAAGAAAGAGGAGGAGTATATTTCAAAGGATTCTATGGCTAAGTTCATTCCACTGCAATTGGAAACAATGCCATCTGAGAGAGACGAACCATATGCGGTTTATAGAATCATCACGTTCTCGAGTGGAAAATATTATTTGACACCGATTTATCGCGAAATTTTTGCGACCGATCGAGCGGATCTTCGATTGGTTCAATTGGATGATTTGGCAGTTTGTCGAAATAATCGATCTGATTTTTGGATGGGATCTTTGTTTGATGGAGATCTGATCGATATCACAGCGATGTCACCGACTTACAAAATGCCGAATAATGGCCTGCCGGAGAAGAACGATGATCCGAATATTGTGATTCAAATGGATTATAAACCATTATGGAGGGTCGATGAATTTTTCGTCATGCTGAGGAAATATAAAAAAGATGCATTGGTATGCCTTTACAATGCTGGAAGTTGGAAGAATGCTGGCACAATTTCATTGGCTGGATTCGGATTGGATCGACCGATTAAGATAAAGGAATCATGCCTTCCAGCGAATCCTAAAATTGGAAACCTTTACAAAACCGATTTGTTCATTCCATATATGAAAATTGATCGTTTTTTGAAAGGAAAACTGAGAAATTCAAATGACTACTATCAACTTTCGAGATTTGCATCAAGTCTCTTGTTCTTCTCACCACCTGCACTAACTCCAGTGAACATTCGAGAAGCAGACGGGAACATTTCAGAATCTTTGAGAAGCACCACAACGGCATTTCAAAACTTGAAAAGCCCGATGAATGTGTTGAAGTTTGGGTTGAGATTTTCCGCATCAATGATTGCTACCGTTTCGAATGACACTTTTGACTACCAAGTTTATAATTCACCATTTGAGATTGTTAAGAAAGGAAGAGATGATGCGGATATTTTTGTGAACTTCAAAATAAGGAAGGATACAGGTCCACCATCGATTGGATTATGGAAGCCTTCAACGAAAATAAATTTGGTCATCCCGCAAGGAAAAATTCGCGGAGTTGTTCAATCGTCGGTTTTGATGGATGGTCATCTTGTGGTTACGGCCAGGTTTGCTGAAGAAAATGTGAGCGGGTACAGGCAGGATTTGGTGAAAATGGAAAAAAGTAAAATTGCGGTGGTGGAACAAGTCGAAGGACCGAAGGACGTTGTTTTGACAAATTTATTTGGAGTCGAGGATGAAATGAAGAGCACGTCGAATGGTTATCAATTATTGTGTGCACTTTTTGGAGGAGCCCAGATTGTTGAAAAGAAAAATGATATTCACAACCTGCGACATGTTAGATTAATAAATTCACCTTGTTTCTATTTGGATTGGCATCAAAACAGATATGTTGATTTGGTTCGAATGAATTATCCGGGAATTGTTGCAAACAGCCCATTTGGATGTGGAAAAACGACAACAATGGCTGTAACTCAATTGGAATTGTGTGAGAAAATGCCGGAACGCATTCACTTGACACTTGGGATGACAAACAGCAGTGTTGTGAACTTGGTTGAAGCAGCTGCTCGACTAGAAACTGATGAAATGGAAGCGAATATCCTGCGTTTGATTTCTTTGAGCAATCGACACGAGTCAGAGAAGAATATCCACACAGATTTTGATTTTCCAATAATTCGAGATCAAGTGCTCACTAAATTTGTTTTGGATTTTGACAAGAAACAACAAATGAAACACAATTTCGCTGGTGAACAACAGATGGCTAACTTCAAACTCGCGATCGCTTATTTAATTTATAACGACTTGATTGATATTGGTGATCTTTGTTCTTCTTTTGGAAGAGACTCCTATTGTGATGTTAAGAACCATTTTAGTCATTATAATTCCGATCTTCTAAATAGTTTACTCTTCAAGTTGTACAATCCCAGGAGAATTTCTTCAACAGTTTCAACGGCGCTTTCTAATGCTTGGGGATGTTTTCGAGATAAAGTTGCGACCATTCAAATCGATGAAGCGAGTCAAATGCCACAAACTGCGTTCTATGCATTGGTTAAAACATTTCCCAATGCTTGTTTCACATTGGTTGGAGATTATCATCAATTGCCACCATATTGCGATCCTTTAACGCCAAGTATTGCGCAATCCGCCGGGATAGGACAACTTTTAAAGAAAGCGTATTGCCAGAGGCTCATTCCGTCGGTTACATTACATTACGTTTATCGTAATCATCCTGAGATTACGAAAGCGCTTGGATCCGCATTTTACGATTATCCGTTATGGTCGAAGATTAAGCCCGAGGATCGTTCCAGTAAAGTGAAGCAATCGAACTGGTGGATTAATGAGAATTATCCATTCTTGTTCATTCAATCATCTGGAAACTCAGCCTTATGTCATACGTCTCTATATAATCTTCGAGAATTACACGTGGTCGACAAATTGCTGGAAAGTATGGGAAAAGTGATTGAATTGAAGGACATTGGAATCGCAACATTCTACAAAGCTCAAACGAACATGTTGATGAGAAAGTACCAAGAAAGTGATGTATTTGTTGGAACAGTCGACTCATTCCAAGGCAGAGAAAAAGAGGTTATCATAGTTTGTCTCACCAACAATTCTGGCAGACCGAGTGGTTTTCTTCTTGATAAACATCGTATCAATGTTGCATTGTCAAGAGCACGTCGAGCTGTGATAATTATCGGAAATCATAACATGATATATGATTCTCCATGGGCTTCGATTTTGAAATCAATTTGGTATAATGGAAATGTTGTTTCGGACGATACTATTTTTTGGATGTTAAACTCCAACGGTTCCAGAATTTGAAAAGAAATTTTCTTCATTTCGCTCCCAGTCGAAATCAAAGTTATGAAACCAACGCAATACAAATACTCCAGCATAGTGAAAGCTTACAGCAATTGTTTTTTCTCTTTTAAAAACAGGTAAATATTATTTCAAGGAATTTTGAATAGCATCTAATTTTTACAGGTTTTACTTCTTCTTTAAATAAATGTCGTTTTGATGCACTTCTTCAGTAAAAGGCCGCAGAAATTAAAAGGAACCCCAATAGCGGTAAGCAATTTTTTCAATAGAATTTAATATTGAAGTCGAGAAATCTTTAAAGGAGGGCTCTACAGATACTGTATGTGACTGTGATAAAAATATTATTCATTTTCAATCCAAATCTGTTTAAAATTTTCTGAAATTGTTACGTTAAGAATGCAGAGAAATGCTAAAAATTAAGTTAAAATGAAATAATTTAAGCATTTTCTACAAATATTTATCAATATAACATGCAAAAAGCTCAGTGGGTTAGGGCAATCTTTTTCTAGGCCATTGTTTTAAAACGTCTTTTCTCGACTTCTACGTGGCTTTTTAGAAAATTTTAAAAACAGATTTGTAAGGGTTGTGAGCTCTATTTTCATCTGAGCTACATTTCTTGGCTCTGTAAAGTCGCCCTTTAAAATTAAAAAAAAGATCACCAAAAATACTAATTTTTTCAGACTGTCAATAATCTTCCCTCCTTTCTTCTCCCATACACCTGCTTTCTATAATCCTTAATTTTTTCAATGCTTTCAAGAACGTACAAATTTTTCGTGTTCATATTTTTTTTCATATTTTTGTGACTTTGTTTTTTATTGCTTTCCCCCTTCTCAAAATTTTACCAAACCGATGCCAAATGAAGTGTATTTTTTAAATAGATTATTGAATTTTGTGTCCCAAAAATTGTTTGATCAAAAACATTTTTATCAATTTTTCACCCGAATCTAAACGTGAATAAATTGTGAAAAAGAGCTGCTATCTTATCAAATTGTGAGCAAAAAAAACTATTGAGTGACCAGATGCTTAATTTTCTAAAAATTGGTTATGTAGAACGTGGTTTTAATGATGATTTTGTTATACGTGTTACAAACTACTATTTAAAACTCCCATCTCTTTCCTTTTTTCGAGGCTCTGTTTTCCCTCTTCTCTCTTACACCTAGTTTTCGAACATAGGAACTAATTTTGAATGACAGTTAGGCCTCTGAAAAAATGAGCAATGAAAAAATGTATTCCTCTGCATTTTCATTCTCTTTATATATTTGATTTTTTATTTATTAATAAAATTGCTATAAAATCGGTGTTTTTCAGCATTCCTTTTTTGTCCAATAAATCCATAATTTTGAGACATTGGACCAACACGAAACAAGTTGAAAAAATTTCGATTCGTCAAAAAAAAATCGATTTTTAATACTGTTTCGCATACGTTTACTGTTTTCTGAGAATAAAATACTGTCTAAAGGAGCAAATCTCATACTAAATTGTCGGGTCCCCCCACGAAAACCATGTGTTGCTTCCAATTTGGGTACTGTATTTACAAAATGCTTTTTTGGAAAACCGTTGTGAAATTTAATAAAACTGGCATTTTCTCTCCAAATTATGAAAAATAGTTTATTCAGCAATTCAAATGTTTGTTCCTTGGTATATATGTTGTATTTTTAAATTGAAAAATAATACTTATTTTTATTTCTCAGCATAGAAAAAGCAACAATATCCACTAGAAACAAATTAACAAGGGATTGTAATCAGATCGCAATGCCGAATAATCAGGTGAGGTTTTATGAAAGAAATTTATTTAAATGAAAAAACGAACATTTCGTATAATGTGTACATATTTTAACAATATTGATTTTTCATAGTATTTTTAAATAGAATGTTTTTAAAAAAACTTTTTAGGAAACGGCTGTCAATAATTCTATGGATCCGCCAGAAAAGGATAAATTCAAAAACATTCATACCAGACATCCACAAGTGAAATTGAGTACAGGTCAAAGAAATCAAGGGAATAAGCGCGTATGTTTCGAGATAATTTTTACTAAATTCGTTAATTTTAATAAAACCTAATTTTCAGTCAGCAAATGATGTGACAGCCTCTAAAAAATGCGTTAAGATCCCAAATAATCAAAATTTGGCCAAAAGTCGAAAAGCAGTGAGTTCCAAATATTCAAAATTACAACCTAATAATTTGTTCAGGAAAAAGCAGCTGTAGAAGAAAGTCTCTGTGAAAAACTCGGCAGTCTTCAAATCAGTAAAACAAATAATAACGAGCCATTAACGAAAAGAATGATCAAACGACGAAACATGAAAGTAAGATTGAGAAGAATGATTGGAATAATAAGGATGATATTACAGGCTAATAAAACGAAAAGATTGGCCATAGATAAAAGTTCCTCATTTTCGAATGGTGTCGGAAAACTGGAAGTTAGGAGCATTCGCAGGAGTAGCAGTGAAGAATTGGTAAGGATTTGTTTTGAAAAAAGGTGTTGTCAACATTTTTACACAGAGGAGGTAAGTATTTACTTGTGAGAAGCATTTTTCATCAATATTTTGATCAAATATCTCTCTTTTTGAAAAATTAGATTGGAAATACTTGATGTATCGACTTTCATTTTTTCACTATTTATCAAAATTACAATTTAATATTATCCAGAGTGCTGCTCAAGACACTGGAGCAGGAACAGCAAGCAGTGTTAGTCTAGCTGATGATGGCAACGTTTCTAATGATTCACTCTCGGTTTGTAAATAATTCTGAAATTTTCCAAAAATAATCAATTTTCAGAAAATCGATAATGAATTCAAGAAAATTCAAAAGAAATTCAAAAAGGAAGGGCATTGCAAATTGAATATTGAGCATCCGTGGAAGGATAAATTCCAAAACTGCTCGAAATATTGTATTCATAAAGCTGCACAATTCCGCCAAGGAACATTGAAATGGCTGAAAAATGAGGTGAAGAAAGCGACAAACAAGTCTTATTCTGTCAGAAAAATACCAGCGAAATTAAATACAATGTCAGAAGAAGGACATATAAAGCCGTTTGCGGTTTATCGAATCATCAAGTTCGCGAGTGGAAAATATTATTTGACACCGATTCATCACGAAATTTTTGCAACAGATCGAGCAGATCTACGATTGGTTCAATTGGATGATTTGGCAATCTGTAGAAATAATCGAACTGATTTTTGGATGGGATCTTTGTTTGATGGAGATCTGATTGGTATCACCGCGATGTCACCGACTTACAAAATGCCGAAGAATGGTCTGCCGGAGAAGAACAATGATCCGAATATTGTGATTCAAATGGATTATAAACCATTATGGAGAGTCGATAATTTTTTCATCTTGCTCCGAAAGTATAAAGAAAATTCTTTGATTTGGCCCTACGACATTGGAAACGTAAGTCGTGACAGGATTTCGTTGGCCGGATTCGGGTTGGATCGACCGATCAAAATGAAGAAGTCGTTTTTCCCGATGAAGGCTGTGATCGGGAAACTCTACACAGCTGATTTGTTCATCCCGAAGGAGAAGATTGATTGTTTTTTGGCGGATGAAGGATCAATCGAACCAAACGACTACTATCATTTGGCAAAATTCGCGTCAACGCTTTTGTTCTTCTCGCGCCCCGATGTAACACCAGTGAATATTAGACCGCCAGTTCCGAAGTATGTCGAGTATCTGAAAGCAGCTCCAATCGCGTTCAAAAGTTATAAAAATCCGTTGGATGTGTTGAAGTTTGGATTGAGATATGCTTCATCGACGATGGCTACCGTCTCGAACGATAATTTTGATTATCAGGTTTATCATGCTCCTTATGAAATCGTCAAAAAACAACATTTCCGAAAGGGCGATGAAAATGTGAAAGTGATTATGAATTTCAAAATTAGTAAGGACACCGGTCCACCTTCGGCAATATTGTGGAAGCCTCCGAAAAAGATCAATTTGATTATCCCGCAGGGAAGTATTCGTGGAAATGTTCACTCATCTGTTCTGAAAAATGACCATGTTGTTGTCACCGCTAAATTCACATCAGAAAATGTGGATCCGTATAGGAAAGCTCTGTTGAAGCCGGAAAATCGACAGAAAGCAATTGTTGAACAGGTGGAAAATCCGAAGGATGTTATTTTGAAGAATTTGATGATTAGTGCTGATAATATGAAGCTGACATCGAATGGCTATTTGTTGATTAGCGCCCTTTTTGGAGGAAAGAAAATTGAGCAGAGTGAGGATGAAATAGGAAATATACGACGTGTTCGATTGATTGATAGACCGTCGTATTATTTAGATGAACATCAGAGCAGATACGTTGATTTGGCTGGGAAAATGTACCCGGGAATTGTTGCAAACAGCCCATTCGGATGTGGAAAAACGACAACAATGGCTGTCACTCAATTGGAATTGTGTGAGAAAATGCCGGAACGTATTCACTTGACGCTTGGGATGACAAACAGCAGTGTTGTGAACTTGGTTGAAGCTGCTGCTCGACTAAAACCTGATGAAATGGATGCGAATATCCTACGTTTGATTTCTTTGAGAAATCGGCACGATTTGGAGAAGAATAGCCACACAGATTATGATATTCCGATCATTCGAGATCAAGTGCTCACCAAATTTGTATTGAATATGGACAAGGAATCAATAACGAAAAGCATGTGCCCAAGCGAGAAAAGGATTTCCGATTTTAAACTTGCGCTTGCATACTTTATCACTTTCGATTTGATAAAGCGTGACGAACTTTGTTCATCGTTCGGAAGGACTACTTATGATAATGTGAAAAAATGTACGAGCGACTATAATTTCGATAAGATTGATAGTATGTTCTTCAAATTGTACAAACCGAAGAGAATTTCATCGACAGTATCGACAATGCTTGCAGATTCTTGGATGTTTTTTAGAGATAAGGTTGCGACTATTCAAATCGATGAGGCCAGTCAACTGCCGTATACAGCGTTCTTTGCATTAGTTAAGACATTTCCCAATGCTTGTTTCACACTTGTTGGAGATTATCATCAATTGCCGCCGTATTGCGATCCACTGGCAGCCGGAAAAGCACAGGCTATTGGAGTTGGGAAACTTTTGAAGAGCGCTTATAGTCAGAAGCTTATTCCGTCTGTAACGTTGCACTATGTCTATCGTTGCCATCCGGAGATTACGAGAGCGCTTGGATCCTCGTTTTATGAATATAATTTGGAGTCTAATGTAATGCCGATAGAAAGAATGAGCAAAGTCAAGGAACAAGAGTGGTGGAAAAATAAGAACTACCCATTCATATTCGTGCAATCGTCAGGAAGATCTGATTTATGTCACACTTCTCTCTACAATAATAGAGAAATTGATGTGGTCGAGAAATTGCTGGAAAATATGGGAAAAGTTATTGAATTGAAGGACATTGGAATCGCAACATTTTACAAAGCTCAAACGAACATGTTAATGAAAAAATATCAAGAAAGTGATGTATTTGTTGGAACAGTTGATTCATTCCAAGGAAGAGAAAAGGAGGTGGTCATTGTATGTCTTACGAGCAATTCCAGTAAACCGAGTGGTTTTCTTCTCGATAAACAACGTATTAATGTTGCATTGTCAAGAGCAAGAAGAGCTGTGATCATTATTGGGAACCATAAACTGTTGGTTAATTCACCATGGGCTTCGGTTTTGGCATCAATCCAGAAGAATGGAAATATTGTTGAGGATCGTGTGTTTTTTCAGAATGAGAGACCAAAGGTATATTTTTATTATTCAAGGATTCCATAAAACTTTTATTCTAGAGACCACCACTAAAACCTTCGAAGCAGAAAAGAGTTCCAAACCGAACCATGTTGCTTAGATATTCTGAAAAGCAAATGAAAAGCAAAAAATGCTAAGACTTCAGAAATATAAATTTTGTTTCATCTAATAGATTGGATAGTTGTTACTGGTAAGGTAAGTATGAATCTAGAATAGAAATGCAATAATATTGGTTTTTTTCAGATGCTGTATTATCAAGTTTTTGTTGTTGGTAGATGTACCGCCGCACCGGAAAAATTTTAGAAGTAGTAATCATTTTGTTAAAAATCGCTCAAAATTTAAAAAAAAAAAAGAAAAGCTTTACGAAAATTTATCAAAGTTCATCAAATTTTTTGCGAAATTTCATCATTCCGAAATTAATAAGGGCTTCTTGTGTTTTTAAGTCAAATTTCAAAACAACGATTTTTTTAAAAAGTTGACACAAAATTATTAAATTTTAAATTCCAGGTAAATCTCTTCACTTCAGCATGCTCCCTTATTTTTTAATTGCAATGTTTTATCAATTTTTAACGAATTTTTCAAGTTTTTCTTGTTTGGTCAGTTTTAAATTATCATATTTCTTTTAAATATAGCTGCAATTTCAGAAAATCTTCAATCTCAATAAACGCCGGGTTATAGTATTCACAATTTGTCGGGACGTTTTCAAAGGATGATCGTTAAATGATTTTTTTTAAATTTTGGTCCCAGTTTCCGAAGATTTACTAATACGAAGTCGAATAAATTTTCATTTAAAATAATGAATAATATATTTCTCGATGTTTCTGGGATATTCCCTTGTTCATTTTTGTCAAATCAAAATTATAAGTCTTACATTTTCAGGTTGCTTGAAACAATATCCAATTAAGTACATAACTGCCATATAAGGATTTATGCGATCTCTTTAACTTTATTGAACATCTGAAAATATTCTCGAAATTCCCCTGTGACGTTCGTTTCAATCCTTTATGCAAAGGATAAACCTTACCTGCCCATGTTTTAGTCATATCTAGATCCTTCTTAAAATTAAAAATAAATGAATTCTAAAATTTCTAATTTTTTTGACATACTTTTCCGGCAGGTTCCCACGTTTTATGTTTATTTTAAATCATTCCCTGTTATTTATATGAAATGAAAAAATTTCTTTCTTGAAGTTGGTTACGGTAACTTGAAACGTCCGCAATATCGCGTGATGGTGGATGAAGCTGCAATAGATCGGAGACCGCCCTGATTGAAAAAATTAATCAGAGTTGTTTCAAATTTAGTTGAATTGTATTTTTTCGACGTGTTAGTGTAATGGACCTATTCAGTTTGAAAAAAAAATACAAAAAATGTCGAGAAATTCAATGCAGAAATTGCAGAGAAATGTCGAGAAATGCAGAGAAATTGCAATTTCTCTGCTTTTCTCGGCATGCCATTTTTTTCGACCGAGACAGTCTTTTTCGGTCTAAATCAGATATGTTGGGCCTCTAAGGGCCATTGGGACTCACTACTAATTTTTTGGTAAAATTTCCACAACCATAGGCACAAAAACAACCATTTTTCATAATGGACCTATGCAGAAACTAAAATTGCTGCAAAAAATTGCAAACAAATGCAAAAAATTCAATGCAGAAACTTGCAAAAAATTGCAAGAAATGTCAAGAAATTGCAATTTTTTGCAGCCGATTTACGGGAAAAATACGGTAATCGTTGCGAGACCATCAATGAAAACGGCTCTTGACCGTATTTTGGACGCACACCTTTGAAATTTGTGAGGGTCTCGCAGCGAAGAGTAAGAACCTTTGATGGTCTCGCAACGATTACCGTATTTTTCCCGTAAATCGGCTGCAAAAAATTGCAATTTCTTGACATTTTTTGCAAGTTTCTGCATTGAATTTTTTGCATTTGTTTGCAATTTTTTGCAGCAATTTTAGTTTCTGCATAGGTCCATAAAATTGTTTAAAGGGACACAGATTAAATCGTTTGGGTCTTGAAGAAAATCAGTTCAAAAAATGCAGAGAAATTGAAATTTCACTGCATTTCTCGACATTTCTCTGCAATTTCTGCATTGAATTTCTCGACATTTTTTGTATTTTTTTTTCAAACTGAATAGGTCCATAAGTTTTTGATGCTCGTCTTATTTTTCAGAGAGTTTCTGTTTCCAGCTAAAGAAACAAAGAAGTTCCCATCTGCTTGCTGATTGAAATATGGCTTCTAGGTCGAGAAATCGGAAGGTATTAAAATGTTTATTTCTAGCTTAACAAATGTGTGTTTTCAGATGGATTCGAAAATTTCAGTCGCTGCGGAATCTAGCATATCAAGTCATAATTTGAACTGGAATGTGGAAAATCAAGACGAGCATGTTGTCAATTCCGCAGATGGTTTTCCAGATGAAAATCGAAAATTGTCCAATGCCCAAAAACGGAGAAACAGAAGGGTATTTTCAAAGAAACGCAAATTCAATAATATTAACTTTTTCAGCGAAGAGCTTCCAAGAAATTTGAAATGGAAAATAAAATAATTGAAACAAAAACAGAAGCTGAAAAAATGAACGAGAGAATTGATATAAATAATATCGACATTGTAAGTGAAGATTTTTGTATGCTTGAAGACAATAAACTGAATTTAGGAAATCACCAAAGGCTGTTTTAATTTTTCTGATGATGAATCTCAAAATGGCACCAAGGAAGCTCTCCGACAACAATTTCGAAAAATTGAGAAGAATATCAGAAGAATAAAGCATTGCTCAAAAGACATTGATCACCCATGGAAAGAAAAGTTCCGAAGATGTGCTGACTACTGTATTCACGATGCTGAACAATTCCGGCAGGCATCACGCACAAAATGGTTGAAGAAACCGGTGAAGAAAGAACCGAAAAATGAGTTCAAGGTTCAGATGAAGCCGAAGATTCTCTATACTACTCGAGAGGAAGGGCGAAAGGAGCCATACGCAGTATATCGCGTCTTGAATTTTTCGAACGGAATATATTATTTGACACCAATTTATCATTCAATCTTTGCCACTGATAGAGCGGATCTTCGATTAGTTCAGTTGGATGCGTTGGCAATAAATTCTAGAAATCCCACTGGTGTTTGGATGGGAGAATTATTTGAAGGCGATTTCATTGGTATAACATCGATGTCCCCGACGAAGGAAATGCCTGAAACGGGTCTTCCGCAGAAGAACAATGATCCGAATATTGTGATTGAAATGGATTATAAACCGTTGTGGAGAGTTGACAATTTTTTCATCGTGTCCCGATATTACCGGAAAAATGTATTGATCTGTCCTTATCAAGTTGGAGAGCGGATGAAAGATAAAGTGTCGTTATCAGGATTCGGAATTGATAAACCTATTCGAATCAAAAGGTTTTTGTTCCCAACGAAGCCTGAGAGAGGAATCTTGTTCAAAGCTGATTTATTCATCCCAGAAGAACATTTCGATTGTTACCTAGAAGAAAAAGAAGATATGATTACACCAAAGGATTATCATGAACTTTCAAAGTTTGCTTCGCAACTTTTATGTTTTTCACGACCAGCGGTGACTCCTTTGAATATTACCACACCAAAGCAAAAGTATACACGCTTTTTGGAACAAGCTCCAACTGCTTTTCAAAGCTACCCAGAATTTAAATTGGATGTTTTGCAATTTTCAATGGTTCATTCAGCTTCAATGATTGCTACAATTTCGAACAATCAGTTTGACTATCAGGTTTATCACTCTCCCTTCGAGATTGTGAAGAAAAGGAGTAGTCGACATGAAAATGACTCAGATATCACTGTACGATTCAACATCGCTAACAGCAGTGGTCCGCCTTCAATCAAATTATGGCAACCCTCGAAGAAAATTAATTTGATCATCCCGGAAGGAAGAATTCGAGGAACGATTCAATCATCGGTTTTGAATAATCAATATATCATTATTACTGCCCGATTAACAGCTGCAAATGTGAACCCATTTCGAAAAGTGATCTCGAGTGAAAATACGAGAAAACTTGCACTAGTTGAACAAGTTAACAACCCACATGATGTCGTTTTCACGTCACTAAAGTCGAAAGAATTGTCATTGATGAATAAGGAAGCTAACGGGTATAAATTGCTCGGTGCATTGTTTGGTGGAGAGAAGATTGAACAAATTGATGAACGGCTTGTTGCTTTAAGAAAAGCAACATATGAGAAAGGCTCATTCGATTTGGATGAACATCAGAGCAAATATGTGGATTTGGTCGGAAAGAAGTACCCAGGAATTGTTGCAAATAGTCCATTTGGATGTGGAAAAACAACGACAATGGCTGTTGCTGCATTGGAAATGTGTAGTAAAGATCAGAACAAGGTTCACTTGACGCTTGGAATGACGAATAGTAGTGTGGTCAATTTGGTTGAAGCAGCTGCGAAGCTCAAATCTAATGATTTCGAATCAAATATCTTGCGCTTAATTTCAATGAAAACTCGAAATGACTTGGATAAAAACTGTCAAACGGAGTATGATTCGTGCGTTGTTCGTGATAAAGTGCTGAAAGAATATGTTTTGAAAATTGATAGACAACAGGAGACGAATAAAAAACAACCTGATGAAATGACGAAGGATGCATTCAATTATCTAATCGCATATTTGGTTTATTTTGATTTGATTGGACGTGAGAATCTTCGTTCCTCTTTTGCAAGATCTTCTTACGAATATGTGAGTAAAAATATGGATGAATTTGATTTTGAACGGATCAACAAAATATTCTGGAAAATTTATAAAGCAAGACGAATTTCGGCAACAGTGTCATCGGCACTTTCACAATTTCAAGGCTCGTGGGTGTTTTTGAGACAGAAAGTTGAAACAGTTCAAATTGATGAAGCTAGTCAACTTCCTCAAACAGCTTTGGTTGCACTGATTGAACTTTTCCCGAATGCATGCTTCACACTGGTTGGAGATTATCATCAATTGTCACCTTATTGCGATCCATTGGTGGCGGGAAATGAGAAAATCATCGGAATTGGAAACGTTCTGGAAAGGTCATATACTGAGAAGCTCATTCCGTCGGTTACTTTGCATTATGTCTACCGTTCTCACCCTGAAATCACTAAAGCTCTTGGCACTGCGTTTTACGACTATCCATTGTATTCGAAAATTAAACCCGAAGAACGTTCCAGCAAAGTTAAGGAATTTAAGTGGTGGAATAATAAGAACTATCCGTTCCTTTTCGTGAAATCAATGGGAAGCTCAACATTGTGTCATAAGTCACTCTACAATAATAGAGAAATTGATGTTGTTGAGAAGCTTCTGCAAAGTATGGGAAAAGTAATGGAAATGAAAGATATTGGAATCGCAACATTCTACAAAGCTCAAACGAACATGTTAATGAAAAAATACCAGGAAAGTGATGTATTTGTTGGAACAGTTGATTCGTTCCAAGGAAGAGAAAAAGAAGTTGTCATCGTTTGCCTTACGAAAAATTTTGGTGTACCGAGTAATTTCTTATTCGATAAGCAGCGTATTAATGTTGCATTGTCAAGAGCTCGAAGAGCTGTAATCATTATTGGAAATCATAATATGTTGGAAGGATCGACGTGGAACCCGATTTTGAGCGAGATCAAAAAGAGGGATAATATCTGCGATGATAGTGTATTTTTCAAGAATCAGAAGAAGAATATTAATGGTAAAAAATGTGTTATTCGAGCGAGCGTTTAAATTTCTTATTTCAGGTTACTAAATTTACTTAATTATCATCATTTAACATTGAAAATGTATTAGTTAGTAAGTTTTCCAAGGGAAATCAAGATAATTTTAAATATTACAGACCTTCCATTTGGATAGCTTCCAGAATTAGCATGTAATAAATACCATTTGGCCTGCACGTTTAAAATTTTCCTTTTTTCCTTACCAGGTATGAAAGCGAGAAATTTTTGTAAAATTAACCTAAGAAGTTAACATTTTTTCAATGGTTAGGATTTAGGAGTTTAAAAAATATTTTATATTTTTTTCCGTGCTTTTGACTTCATTTTGTAGTTTATCAGAAAATATATGTTTGGAAATTTAGTTTAGAATATCAGTATTTTATTTATAATTTTTACATGATTACTCCTAGTTTTTTTTTGAAAGTTCAAATTTTTAAACCAAACAAAAAACGTTATATTAAAACTTTAAATTTTTTCAGGCTCTCGCGTACTATTGTTCATTGTTTTTATCCCTGCTGGTTTCCACGTTATTTTTCAGTTTCAAGCTGAGTCCAAGGTAATGAGTTCAATGTTTTATTATCAAAAACTTAATCGTTTTTTTTCAGGAAATCTTCAGCAACGAATCGAATTTTTTTCCCAATTACTTGTTAGACCTTCTGCTGTTTGATATAAAGTATTTTGTGTAAGTATTTGTTTTTTTTTGCAATTCATTGCATACCAGTCGCGAGAACGAAAAGAAACGAAGTCTATATGTGGAAGACTAAAGTAGCATTTTACCTTGTCGTATAGACTCCTTATAATATAATTGATTTTATTGGATTGTTGCGGAAATCAAGGAAAATTAGAAGAAATTTATTTACAACTGTTTTAAAGCTGGTTTTTTAATACTTGAGTTCTTTTAAGATATAATGCGACCAAAATTTTGTAAAAGGCAAAAAATCAAATGTAGGCATAAGAAAATGCATAATCAAATGGTGATGGCTTCTCATCTTCGGCTTTCTTTTGTTCTTCAAATGTCGTTAGAATTGGAATCCATTGGAAGGAACACAACTCAAGATCATAAGTTCTTGTTAATGTGAAAATACATAAAATCGGATAGGATAGTATGAGTAGCATAACAGCTGAGAGTACGAAAATAAACATTACTTTTTCGGAATAGAAAATGTAAGTTAATGTCGTTGTTAGAGTTATAGTAAGAATATAAGACAGTCCGATGATAAATCGAATTAGCGAGCCGGAGAGTAGCATTTTTAGATGTTCTCGGAAATTTATAACTAAACTTAGAATTGTCCAAATTATTTATACCACATTTAGTAAGGGGCGAGAATTTTGGATTTGTGAAGAGGTTTAGAGAACAGGTTGCCTGTTGCATCTGTCATCGACATTATTCGATTCCGCCTCGACGTTTTCATTCGTTTCTTTGGTATTGGCGTCACGTTGTATCAGATGATAGGAGAATGGGGGATTCTGGTCGCGCAGATTTTAACAGGTTGATACTGTTATAGGGAGAAGTGATATGATATGGAGCTCATAACGGTTCTTTGAAATGTCTTTAACGCTGTATGCGTTGCTGAATGAATTCATCTTCTTTTTCTCTGAAACCAGATTACTAAATTACTTTGTATTTTCAATTAAAATTTCTTAAAATGGATTGTTTGCCCTGCAACTTCCCATGAAACTACTATTTTTTATGGGTAGCCCAGAAAACAATTTTTCGCGTTAAATGTGAAAAAATAGTAAAATAGTCAAGTTATGTCAATGTAGAGGAAAAAAACATTAAAAACCCTAATATTGGCACTTTCCTTAATTAAATTTTTAAGTATTGGCTCATTAAAGATAAATTTTCGAGGCGCAGTCAAGAACTGAGAGACAAACTTCGGAACGATTTTTTTATTGTTATCATACAATTTAATAAATATAAAATTTTCCAAAACGAGTTTCACCGTTTTGTTAAAAAAAAAAACAACGGGCCAATAAGAAAAATAGCATTTTCATTTCCAAGTGATTGATGGATTCTCTGCGAATTAAAAAAAAATTGTTTGATTGTCAAACACTGTAATTTTACAACAGTTTGAAATTTTTTCTAAATATTTTAAAGAGAAAATTGACATCATGAAATCAAATGCATCTTTGTACTATTCTCCAATAATGAACTGTGGTCTTTTTTTTAAGAGTTCGGCGAACGGTACGATGTTTTGGAAAACGAATACGCTAAATTCTGAAGTTTTTGCGGAAAGTTTTAGATTCAAGTTTTGATGATTATCACGACATCAAAACGATAAAGGACTTTGATCATAAGATCTACTATGGACCTATTCAGTTTGAAAAAAAAATACAAAAAATGTCGAGAAATTCAATGCAGAAATTGCAGAGAAATGCCGAGAAATGCAGAGAAATTTCTATTTCTCCGCATTGTTTGAACTGGTTTTCTTCAAGACCCAAACGATTTAATCTGTGTCCCTTTAAACAATTTTATGGAAAATGTTTGTTTTCGTGTCTATGATTGTGGAAATTTTACCAAAAATTCAGTAGTGAGTCCCAATGGCCCTTAGATGCCCAAAATATCTGATTTAGACCCAAAAAGACCGTCTGGGTCGAAAAAAAGACATGTCGAGAAATGCAGAGAAATTGCTATTTCTCTGCATTTCTCGACATTTCTCTGCAATTTCTGCATTGAATTTCTCGACATTTTTTGTATTTTTTTTTCAAACTGAATAGGTCCACTAGCTTCACGAATAAAATAAGTGTCCTCCGAAAAAGAGCAACCGTGTATAATTAATCTTTGCGATCATTTTACAACCCTTCCTGAATGAGGCCCAAGTTAGTAATCAGGTGCGGTTATCTTGGATTTCTGAAATTTTTGATATCTTCCGCGATTATTGAAATCGTAAGCAGTGTTTTGAACTTCTTATGCAACCTTATGAAATTCTTTGACAAGTTGATATAAATCACCTTTTAGATGTAAATTTAACACGATATAGTGAGTTCAAGATGGGGTTTTCTTAACTTTACTCCTGATTTTTTTAGGTTTTCTTAACTTTATTCCTGATTTCCAATCAAATCGGCTCATTAGAGCATACCAACCGTGTGGGACTAACTTCCCACAAGAGAAATAGAGAAAAAAAGACGTTTGGATCAGGTTTTTAGAGGGACTAACTTCCCAAAGTTAGTCCCCGATTGTCGCTGACTATTTTGCTTTCATTTTTTGCACTTGTACAGTTTTGTTTATTTTTTTGTTGTAAGGGTTGGTGGGAACCACGTTATTGGCTAAAAGTCTCTTGTTGTAGCAAATTATACTGTGGAAAATGTTTTTTTTTTAATTTGCCGTCCATTGTTTCTGAATTTTTGTCGAAGTTTTTGCACTTTTTTAGTACCTTAAACTTTTTAAAATCTTTTTTTAAGGTTGGGTTGGTGTTCTCAAAAATCATCGATTTGATAGGACATCAAGAGTAGTTAAGACAACCTTTAATGGGACGCCCAAAATAAAAGTTTTTTTTAAAAATTATGGTTTAGTAAATTCCTTCAAACTTTGAAAATTTCGAAAAAAATTACTCTCTAGCTACCGCAATACTGTGATTTTCAGCGGACTTTGAATTTTTCTATTAATTCTAATATTTCAGTGAAGTTCATATTTTCTCAAATTCCCCTATGGTTTCTCTTCCAATGCTTCCTTTCACCACTCCCGCTCGGAATTTTCAAACAATTTATGTTTATCCATATCCCCCCCCCCCTTCGTTTTTCCTTCCTCTGAAAAAAGCATTTATCATCTTAGTGTATTGCGCAATATACTTGCAGACACACAACACACTCTGGGTTAGTGTGTAATTGACACAAACTATGACATGTCATGTCATAAAACCCGAGGAGAAAGAACAATTGTGTAAAACGAAAGTTTTCACAACTCTAGGAAGAGAGCAAAAATTGTTGGAAAAATTGATAATTGATGTGGTCAGAGGATTGGGGTCACTTATTTTAAAGCTTCTTGACCACAAGCTCGAAAAAAATTGAAGATTACTACATCAATTGATTTGTTGCACTTCAACCATCTGCTTTCAAAAGCTTTATTCATGTGGGTGTATTCGAAAGTACATTGTGATGACAAAACTACTTGAATTAATGAATTGACAACAACACTTATACCATCAGGAGGGATAGAGAGCTAATCTCCTCAATAAAATCAGGTTTATATGTTGAAATTAGAATCTTAATGGGCACTTACAACCCCGATTTTATGGGTTCCGAGAAGCAATTAACCACTTTTTTCAAAACATGTCGTTTTCATAACGGTGGCCTCGTTTTCATTATTGTTGCAGTATTTTAGATTTTTCATTGTGTTGTGCAGAACTTTTTTTTTCAAGAGTAGTTGAAGAAGCACGCTAAAATGAAGATTTTTTTTCGAGTTTCGGATTTTGTTTATGAGGAGTTGAATGAAAAAATCTTTGTGGAATTGGATCAAATTGTGGAAGATATAGAATACAGGAAGAATAGAAAATTTCAAACATTACAGGAAAAAAATCAGTTCTTCGAATTTTCTAAAACCACGTTGAAGCCGAAAACGACAATAATGACCTAGAAAACTTTTCCACCTGGCCGAACTTTTCCTTGTGAGCATTTTTTTCCAGTTGCGTTCATTAGCATCATAATGTCCTCCTTTAACTCCAGATTTAAATTTGATTGAAGCTGTTTTTAATTTAAAAAAATAGATACATTTATTTTCCAACACAGAATTTTTTTCCAGAAAACACATAAAATTAGCATCTTTAACCACTAATAAACTTTCACATTCATTTTTCGTGAAACAACTTTTTTTTCCCATCCTAAATATATGCACAAACCCTATTTTTCATCGCGAATTTTCTCGTATACGAACAATACTCAATTAGTATGCAAATTAAATAGATTTCATTCACAACTTCCCTTTTTAATACATTTACTTGCCGACGCGAAAACTTGTATAGTGAAAAAGGTGTTAAATCCGATAAACCTATTTTGAAAGAGCAAGAGGATTACTTTAACTTCATGTTTGTTTCATTAAATTTTGGAATAACAATTGACAATAACAACGAGGATCTTGGCATTATTTCGCTCACAATATATCATTAGTGCATTTGGGATAATTAGGAATGCAATTTTGGGTGAGCATATGTCTTGGCGAAGAGAATGCATCAATCACTTACATAAATCACCAATTAACACATCATATTTCATGGATTTCGTTTGTTTTTGGAGGATCCACGATGACTGGAGAATGAGGATGAAACCGAAAAATTGTTTTTCAAATCGAATTCTTTTTTTTTTAAATAACAATCATTTATCAATATTTTGATACCAAATAAAAGGAACCTGTATTTCTTCCAATAATGAGAAATTATGAACCTAATAAAAAATTCTTCAGGTATTTACAAAAAGTGCAAATAATCGACTAAATTCAGAAACAATGGACGGTAATTTCTGAGGGGCTAACTTCCCAAAGGTTAGTTCCGAAAAAAGACACCGTCTATCTATTTTGCTTGCATTTTTTGCACTTGCACATTTTTCATATTGTTTTGTTGTAATAGTGGGTTGGTATGTTCAACATTTGACGATTTAATAAGAAATACACGCTTTAACACTAAAATACGTTTGATAGTTAACAAAACGTTTTCTTTGAGGATCCGTATAATCATGACTTTTTTACTGCAAAAATATTTATGAACATAAATTTCACAAAGTCCAATTTAGGCTCTAACCGACTTAAAAATTTCTACATTTTGCCCATGCGGAAACTATTAATTATGAGACACGGAGCAAAATGTCTGCTAATTTATTGATGAAACCGATAGAATGAATGACTAGTGGTTATTATGAGAATGCGGGCGACATGGAAATAGATGAGCAATTAGTGTGCTCATGTATTTGGCAGGAATTCGATTAAATTTTAAGCTGAGAACGAGAATAACACGAGCAGCCAATGAGAATTATCTGCTAATTTTATATGCCTTGTTTTCGGGTGGAATTATCGACATTTTCCGAAAACGGCTTTATGGTTTTGTGAAAAATGCGAAAGGTTTCAATTGAAGATATTCTCAGAGAAAATATATGCTGTAATGTAATTCAAAACAAAAAAAATATTTGGAAAGATGTTCCAGCTGAGAATGTAGAAAAACTATGTTCTTGAAATGCTTCTTTTAGAGGATTATAGTATTTTTTAAAGATTTTTTCAGAGAATAATTAGCTAAGATTAATTATTAGAAATAGAGCTCAGTTTTCAAGATTTTTATAGCTTAAAGACGGTGTTCCACCTCATTTCTTAAAACTTCAATTTTTTGCATTTGATCCTAAAATTTTCCTATCTTTTGTTCCATTTCCTCAAAGGAGCATCATCCACCATAACCGAAACGATTTATCAAAATGTTTTCTTCAAGAAATATGCAAATCAGTCGGCATCTTTACCCTTTTTTACATACATATATCCGATATAAACATTTTGAACATTAGCACGTGGCATTTTGCCAACTTGTCACAAGATTGATGATCGTCAGCTGTTTTGCATTGTTTCAATATCCTCAATCCAATTTACTCACGATTTTTAGTATCATTTTTTAAAGTTTTCAACAACTTTTTGGTGGAAAAAGCGTTCCTTGTTAGTCATCAAAAGAAGAATGTGGGCGGGGCTTAAACCCCGCCCTCTTTTTAGGAACAAGTGTTTTGACGACAACCTCTCGCCTCCTTCATCTCTATCCCTCGCTCTTTTTGCTTTTCGAATTTTTATATTTTTGTTTATTTTTCAAATTAAACGTTATATTTTAAGATATTCGTAAATGTGATGAGGAGTCGCTATTACTTCTATTATTACTACTGTTTTTTCGTAATATTTTTTCCGAATTTTGGATTTTCCAAAATTTTTGGAAAAAAGGGGAATGGCGGACAGGAATTGAGCTATATTGAAGGTTGGCGTTTTTTTTAATTTTTTGAGATTTGAAGATGCTAGTTAACCTTTTGCGAATTTGGCGCGAAAACTATCATATAGAAAAAATGAAAGGTTTAAAAACCCCAAAAAAACGTATTTCAGAAAAGAAAAACAGATTCCAAAAACCTTAAGTTGGTTCCTAATAATGTACAGAACACTTCAAAACAAAAAAAAATTTGAAATTATGATGTAAAAGACCTCGAAAATGTCCTAAATGAGGTGGTTTTTTGTGTGAAAACACATTAAATCGCGCACATTCATCACTCATTTCAAATCGGTTCTTTTCATTTTTTGTCTATTCATTAGGTTCACTTTTCTAATAAAATTATATAATATAGTTAGCATGTCAAAATGACCATTTTTTTTTCAAAAGTTTTGAAGGATACGAAAAATAGGATTAGATGTGTTTTACTTCAAATGTAGGTTTGTTGACAAACAACCAACTTTTTTTTTCTAGGGATGTTTTTTTAACTGAAAATGTTGTTTTGCAGTACGTCTTTTGGTGATTTTGAGATTGAAGATTTTTTTTTGACAATTTATCTTTTTTTCAACATTTCCATTAAACTAGGATATTAAAATTAAAGTAGCCAATGGAATGTATCTGTGGTAAAAATGGAACTCATACTCAATCCTAATCAGTCTTTAAAATTTTCTAAAACCACGAAGAAGCCGAGAAAAAGAGCTTAAAAACAATGGCCTAGAAAAGTTTCCACCGGCGAAAACTAGTCCGTTGGCAATATTGCATCCTGTAAAAGTGAACAACGCACACTGTGAATTCGTTGTTGTGGAGTTTACCCTGCGCACAGTCGCTGTGGGTGAGGGATTTATCACTGCAGAGTACGCAGACAGTAAACAGTCAGCATGGTCCAAACAACGGTTGGAGATGTGAAGAGACCCCCCCGCTCAATAAGGAACCATGCACTGTTTGCAACCAAATCCCTCCCCGAAAGGGCCCTGCCGCAGAAAAGTCCGCAACGACGGTGTATGTTCACTTTTACAAACCGTGCAATTACTTACATTTATAAGCTCTGTAATGTCATCCTATAATTGTTGAAGTTTTTACCACTTTAGGTGTTCCGGTATTTTAATCCCTTTTGTGTTATTGACATTTTTTTCATTTTCAAGCCTTTCTGGCATATTTCAGGATTCTTGCCATTTATAGTACTTAATGATTCTTTATACTTATGTAATCTTTTAAGATTTTCTAAAATTGTTTTTGGGATACTGATTTTTTGGCATCGTTGGACATTTCTCGATGTTTGATATTTCATTTTCAGAAGATAAACAAGGAATATTTAGGAAACAGTAATTTCTAACAATTCTGACATTATTAGTCATTTTGAACACCTTCTTAACTTTTCTTAGAAGGATTATTTAAATTTATTGTTCAAGTGACTCCTTATTTATTGCCTAGAATCCCTATTCGGGTTTCTAGGTATTTCTCTGCTATATTTTCTCAGGAATTAATAGGTCTATAGCCCTTTTTTTTGACATTGACATCTTGACATCTTCTAGATGTATTTTTGTTTATTTTGTGCATATAATGTACATTAATTCATTTGGAAGCTGACCCTTTTTGCAACATCTCCTGTTACTTTTTCGACCCGGATCAGATCCAACAATTGTTTATAAATGTGTTTATAAACACATAAAGTGACTTGCCCGCTTAATGACGCTTATTACGCCTTCTGCCATCCAAGTCCGGATGCATTGAGCCCCACAAATTATAAATTATATGAAAGGAGGGTCGGGTTGAAACGGAGGCCGGGTTGAAACACAAAGAATTCAACATTTAGTACCCGTTTGAACAACAACAAAAAACACAAGAAATCGGGGTTCCGAACACATGGTGTGTTGTATATTGGCTGTTGATTGGAAATGTCATCTCAAGAGTCGAAAAAAATGTTGGTTTTTCCGAGTTTTATTTTACGCCCCGTGCTCCCTTTGCAGAAAATGAAAGGATACCCTCCGTACACATATTTTTTCACATATACCGGTGTGTAAAGGGAAAATATTTGTTAGAACAAACGGGGGGTTCAAGGATTTTGATACATTGGAAAAAGGGAAAAGGTCTTCATTTATTTGAGAGTTCGCTACACCTAGTTACCGTAAAAGAGACCATTTCTTCATGCTTTTGAAATAGATCAAAAAGTTCGTTTTGAGGAGCCTTTAGGAAAAAATTTAAGAAATGCAAAAATTATACTTTTTGGTAAAAGTAGGTGACATTTTCTGAAATTTTGAAAATTTTCTGAAATTCTATTTTTTAAAAGCTATATTAATGATAATTTTGTTAAAATAATCATATTTGAGTATCTTTTTCTTTTTCCGGAATTTTTAAAAATTAATTTTTCGCAGTTTTGGAAAAGAAACTCTAAAGTTATGTGCGCAGCTAACTTCAGCGTTCCCAAAAAATTTTGATTTTTTCGAATTTTTTCAGCAATTTCAATTTCTCAGTGACATTTTCTTGTTTTGCTCATTGATTCTTGGCCAAATTATGCATTCTTCGTCGTCCTCCTAAAAAGGACAAGAAAAACTCGCAAACATCAATCTTTTCGCGCATTTTCACATTTGTCATCAAGGCATAATATCCATGATGAAACACAAAACATGTTGCATGTAAAAATTGTCAGAGAGAAAAAAGAACAACGAAAGCATTAATTTCCCTCCCACCCATTGGTCTCTCTTTTCGCTTCCGCAAATCTCGTTGACATTTCACTGAGAAGAAGAAGAAGGTTTTCCGGAGGGATTTGAGTGTTTTTGGGAGAAAAAAGAAGAGAAAATTGCCAATTTGTTATAGAGAATGTTTCAACAGATTGTTAGTTGTTGTTTGCCAGGTGATCTGGACGTTAGACTCATAAAAATCTGTGTTTAAAATGTTCTAAAACCATGTAGAAGCAGATAAAATGGGCTTCAAAGCAATGGCCTAGAAAACGTTTCCCACCTGCGAAAAATAATCCGCGTTACATGAAAAATTCAGAAAACTTTAAATGTGTTGAAATGTTCTAATTTAAGGAATGCCCATAAATATTCACAAAAATAACTTGCAAAAAATCTCATATGAAAAAGTTCGGCCGGGTGGAAACTTTTTCTAGGTCATTGTACATTCATTGGCTCTTTATAGCCCTCCTTCAAACCACGAGAAACAATCCGGAAAATCTCTACGAAAATTATTAATTCTTTGCGAAATCGTTTGAAATTCATTCACATATTTTCCGCCTCAAAACGTTTTTTCTAAAATCCCACACAAGCATGTTGAAAAATTTCCATATTTCCATTAGCTTCTACTTCTTCTTTAGCTTCTCCTTTTCACCATTGTTGGCGGAGAAATTTATGCACACATATATGCGCCATAGTAGAAGCTGAAGTCCGTTTGTCATTTTATTTCCCACGAAAAGTAAAATTTACTTTTGTTTCCAAGGAAAGGAAAAGAGGGGGGAGAGGGAACGCCCAACTAGGCAGGTGCACCTTATGTATATAATTCCGCAACATTCTCCCATGTTTCTCGAATTTCTGTTCGAGCAATTGAGTAGGGGACTTAAACAAAATTGTGAGCAAAATATTTTAAGCTCTACCGCAACGCCTTGAAAAAGTTTCAAGTTTAGAAATTTGCTTTAAGAATAATTAGGGGGTTCTTTAATTCATGCAACCTTCTTTCAGCGGCCCAGATGGTACAAGCAAGATTAGGTATAAAAAAGGCATGCCGACACCATTTTTTTCAGTTTATGTTCATGCTTGAATGAATGCGCCTAAGACTGTTATAATAAGATCTCAAGCCTAAATTTGCACCTTCATATAAAAAGCCGTTGGTTTTTTTTTCACATAAAACCTCAACCAGGTACTCTATTTGTCTGTTCCCATAAATAAAAATGAGGGGTTCTTTTTTCGTTGGTTTTTTTTCCGCGAAAGGGCAATTGCTGCATGATGATATGGCTCTCACTCTCAGTCTATAGTACTACTAAAAACCTTTTTATGATGCTTAGTATACTAACAACTTTTTGAAAAAAAAAAGAAATTTGAATTGGTGGAAGGATGAAAAGAAAAGGGTACACAATAGATAAAGGAAGGTATTGTGAATTACAGATGGTTGTTTCGAGAATCAGAGAATTTGGAACCGAAATATGAATTTGGGCGAAAAAAATTTAGAATTAAAAAAAAATTGTTTTGATATAACGGAATTAAGCAGATTTCTGATTTTTTCAAAGTAGTACCTTGTCTTTAAGCCGTTTCGACTTGAGTACAGGGATGGGCGGGAAAACCCTTTCGGGAAATCTTTTTCCCGGTTCCAAATACCGGTAAATTTCGGGAAATTCGAAAATTTAACTCCAAATACTAGTTTTATCCCGATTTTCCTAAGTGAGTTGATAAACATCCAACGATAAAAACAACAGTATAAAACATGAATGAACGCAAGATTTTGAATAAAACTAATTCTTTAGAAGCGCATAAATGAGTTTAAAAAATTAAAAATGTTAAGTTTTTTTATTTGAGACTTCGGAAGACATACCACCGGTCCCGGGAAATTTCCCGCCCATCCCTGCTTGAGTATTTATTAAGGTCGCTCTATTGTACAAAATGCCTACAGTTTCATTATCTGTATTTTACAGACAATGTTCAAGTTTATAAATTCATAACTTTGAAAGTCGTTATTCTCAGGCTTCTGAAATAACTTTAATTTCTAATGAAATGTTATTTTTATCGAAAAAACTATTTTTCCTTGTCTTAGAGGAGCAAAGTTATAACAAGTGATACATTGTCTTTAAATTTTGTATAATGAAATTAACAAAATAGTTTTTTTCACATAATTTTGAAGTTTATCATATCTTTTCATTAACTCTTCTGAAATTGTCTGAAAATCTTAAAAAAAACAGTCTGATTTCCAGAAAATCCTCCAACTTTTCATCATTCCACATTCAGAAAAAACAGAAAAAGCTTTCGTTTCCAGGAATCCTTCGTGAATCTCTCCGCTCAAATCGTGTTCAAGCATGCGACGGAGAAAGAATCACATTGAGTTGTCCGCGAAATACTCAAATAATGGTGCAGACGGGGTAGTTTCTGAATAAAATCAAAGGAAATAATTAAAACATAGTTTTTTCAGGTTTTATGGAAGAGTTGTACCGGAGAGTCAACTATGTCCGGCTCCAATTGGTCGACAGACGCCGAAAATGTCTGGGATCCATCATTCGAGTACATGTGATGTGATTCAGGCGCACACGGTACGAAATTCCGAAAAAAAAAACGTATTGAGTAAAAATCGTTCATATCTCAAATTCCCACAAACTCTCCCCCTCCACGACGGAGGTCTAATGACTACCGATTTTTCAAATAATTGATGAGTTTTTGGCCGTTTGAAACGAGAGTAGATCATCCATCATGTTGTCACCCACCACTTTCGCCAATTCTTTTGATTTTCTCGAGAGAAACCGAAATCAGTATAGATTTTTTGCGAAAAAAAGGGTTTTGGGTGGAATATTTGGTTTTGAAATTTGATAGGTATTTGGGATTTTCTTGCACCTCTTGGAAATTGAAGATTTGAGGCGGCATTGACTATGTTTATATAGAAAACTTGATACTTTTGGTTTGAAAAAAATGAGCGTAATTCACGCTCGGGATTTCAAAACAAAAAAATCTGGTCAATCCTTTAAAAAAAAGAGCTGAATCTATTGTAGCAATTATGAAAATAAATGTTTTGTCCGTGCACCGGAATACGCCAAAACCCGAGTTTGTTCAGTAGAGTGCGGTTTGAATCGGTTCTTTTCTACAGTAATTTCCACAGTGACTCAATTTACTCAAGAGCCACGTCCCAAGCATTTATTGATACGTGGTTTTCGAGAGTTATTATTATTATGAATTATGCCAAATAAAATGTTTCTTTCAGAGAATCAGCGAAATCTGTGACAAACGGCGAAAATGTACAGTAGTTGTGGACTCTCACACCTTTGAAGACGATCCATGCCCATCAACGTCGAAATATCTTCAAATGAGCTATGCTTGCATGCCAGGTAATCGATAATTTTCAGGTTTGAGAAGAAATTTCTGGTTTTCTTTTAGTGTCTTTCGACGACGAAACGTTCTGCTCGACGAAAAACTCAGAAATGCGGCTTGAATGTCGAGAAGGACGTCGATTAGCGGTGTATTCAGCGAATATGAAGACGTCGGCTCAATGTTCACCGACGAACAAAACGTTGAATGGTAAGTGGGGAGGATGAAGGGGGATTTAATATGATTTTCGCAACAATTGAGACGATTATTGAGTTAGGAGAAATTCTCAGTCAAGTGCTTCAGAACTTTTGGAAATTTGTAATGCTGAGTTAATTTTAAATTCCTAAGGATCACGAATTGGCAACAATAAAAAAACAACGGCAGCGTAGTAGTTCCGAACACTTTTGACACCAATTAGGAATTCAGCCCAACTGCGTGCGATGCTCCAAGAACACATGAAATTCAAGACTACCCCCTTCCCCTTTCTTCAATTGTCTCGATGAAAATTGAATGGAAGATACATTTTTGGTAGAGTAGTTTTGGGGGGAGAGAATAGAAGGGATGAGGCTAATTGGATGTGTCATTGGGGTTAGGAGTAGTAAAATAAAATTACTACGAGAACCGCGAATTTTTGGGGAAAATTGGAAAACCGCCTTTGTTTTTTTTTGTGGAAAGTATGAAGTCTGGATTATAAACTCTTTTAATAGGTCTGGAAAGTTTAGCGTTAATTTATCGCGAACGCTAACTTCTTTTTCTCGTCTAGCTATGTTTTTATGGCGATATTTATTAAGCGCGGAATTGGCGCGTGACATAAAATTTAAGTTTTTTATTTGGAATTTTAGGAATTTATTATTTGATTTCCCAATTTTTGAAAGTTAAAAGAGGTGGAAGTTCCAAAAACAGACATAACTGCCAAAAAAAAAAAGAATTAAACAGCCCACATGGGGCTTCCCTCTGCTGCGAGAGAGTGTTGTTTGGTGAGAGGTAGTTGCCTGCGTATAGTCTCCCACTCGTTATATTTCGCATGCGAGCGTGTCGGTTTTTTAGAGCGCGCTTGCCTGTTTATAAAGCCGAATTTGTGAGCAGCTAATAGAAAAAATTGAGAATTGTGGGTGGATTAGCTCGATTCCAAAAAATCTAGTTTTTTTTTCAGAATGCTCATCAGATGTACTGCCACAAGTTCTACGAGAATGCCATGCCAAGGATGGATGTACGCTCTATACAGATCAACTGAAAACACATTGTTATGATGCCCATCTTCAGATCGTTTATGTTTGTGGTAAGCTTTCTTTTAAAAAATTAATTTGGTTTGGTTTGGTCAGGAACTTGTTAACATTTTTCAGTAAATGACGAAATATTCTCGGAAGAAGCTATTAAAGGAGAACTCGCTTCTTTAGACGCATACCTGAAAGAAGCTGAATCGCATCATAAGTCCTCTTTGGAAATCACGGATATCAAAGACTTGGAAGACGAAGAAAAATGGGAACGAATTGTTGAAACAAATTATGATTTATCGACAGAAATGCCGGAACCATCAATTGTTCACCAAATTAATAATGATGCTTCCTATGTCACCCATGATGAATATCGAATGGAACATCAGAATATGAATGAGATTTATCCGGCGGTCGAGTCAGTTGAGCCGAATTTTGTAGGAGTTGGGCATGATGTATTGCAAGTGGCGAATTTTTTGAAACGTAATGTCACAGCATTCAAGACTTTATTTCTCTGAACCAGAACTTTTCAGAGAACAAAGAAAAGGCATTAACATGTGCGATTTTGTCGATTAGTATGGCAGCGATTGTTGTATTATCGGCATGTATTGTAAAGAGATTGTGTAGAGGGACGTCGACGAGTTCCAATGATCACAAAGGATCAAAGAGCAGTAGGAGTAGGCATTCGTTAGAAACTAGTCGACTAGTTTCGTCGAATTGTGAGTTTTTAGTTTTTACTTAAGTTAATTTGCAGCGGTCTGAAGTTGAAAAAACCAAAATTTGAACGCACGTGCTATGCGGTCAGTGTCCGTGCAACGCGGTCGGAATTGGCGCGAAACACGATTATTTGAATGTTGTTACATATTGGTATTGTCAAGTTAAAAATTTTGGATCATCCATTTTCTACTAAAAGACCGCAGCGCAACCGCTCGCATTTAAAAATAGCATGCCTTTGTGAGAGATTTAAATTTCTTGGGTAGGTCAAAACAAACTTGAATGATCAAGAATATTTGAGTTGACAATACTAAAAGACCGCAGTGCAACCGTTCGCAAGTAAAAATAGCACGACTGTGTGAGAGACTTAGATTTTCTGGGTAGGTCAAAACAGACTAGCATGATCAAGAATATTTGAGTTGACAATAAAAGACCGCATCGAAACCGTTCGCATTAAAAAATAGCACGACAGTTTGAGAGACTTATCTTTTCTCGGTAGGTCAAAACCAACTTGCATGATCAAGAATATTTGAGTTGACAATATTGCTCTTCGGACCATCTTGGTTCCCTTTCGAATTTTGATTTTTTGCCTTGAATTTGGAATATTCATTCTACAAAATTTTAAAAAAAAATCCATTTCTCAGACGGCGGAAGCATCACACCAACAGTAAACCTACACGACATTGAAGACGAATCATTCCTTCGTTATTCACTCGGTTCCTCTTCCAAGCCTACCTCACATTATTCTCATTATGATTTCTGAAAAAATCATTCATTGTGATAATCTTTCAATTATTTCCTTTTTTTGGTGTTTTTCAAATAGTCCATATTTTCTCCACGGGTTTCCTGTATTGTTTTTTTTTCTGAAATTAGTTTTAATAATTAGTCTGCGGTTGTTTTTTGTTGTAAATATTTAATAAGGATAAACAACTAGCTCAGAATGAGCCCATCATGAAATCGTCAAATTATTTGATGAAAGAAGCCCAAAAAAAATCACCGTATTTTTCTTCAATAAAAATCCTTTAAAAAATCACTTGGCAAGAATTCACAATTATTTGGAGCAATTTTCCGAATTTCCACACCATTCGAGCCATTTCCGTTAAATTCCACAACACATGCTCTTCCATCTTCATTCAAAACTTGATAAACATTCGAAAGAATAATTGAAATGAATCGAATACACGCGCCACCGTACCACTGAGCGTGTTTTTGAATTTCATCGTTTCGGATGACGGTTACCTGGGAAAATGGGTGCTATGTAATGCTTTACAGATTTTGGTACAGAAGGCACTGCGCATATTTATATTTCAGATTTTATACCTAATTTTCTGAAAATGTAGTCGTCTGTTTGTACTTTTATTTCTTCACTGTGTCACTAAATTTATACCCTTAAAGGAGAACTTAACGAAGATAATAAATGCGCCTGGGATTAAAATAGACTTCCGACGCATTCCAAATCTGTTTTTAAAATGTTCTAATACCACCTAGAAGCCGAGAAAACTAGCTTCAAAAAATGGCCTAGAAAAGGTGTCCACCGGCGGAAACTAGTAAGCAGGAATGAAAATTCAAAAAATAAATTTAAATTAAAAAAAAAACAAGAAAATGACTAACATAAGTATTCTGCATAAGTATGTATTACCGAAACACGAAAAAAGCTCATAGGAAAAGTTCGTCCAGGTGGAAAATTTTTCTAGGCCATCGTTTTGAGGCGCGTTTTCTCGACTTCTAGGTGGTTTTAGAAAATTAAAAAAAAAGATTTGGAATGAGAATGAAGTCTATTTTCATTTAAGGTGCATTTATTAGCTCCGTAAAGACCTCCTTTAAGATCCCACACCTACCTTTCTAACATTCCCTTCATTATCCCGATGTCCAACAACTAATCTCTCAATCGCCACCAAAAACGACTGAAGCCACCATTTTAAGCTTTTCGTTCCCGTCCAAAACCATCCTTGCAGTTCCCCTTTGTGCGTTTTCAACTCCATATATTTCCCATCCCTATCAAGGCAATCAATTTCAGCCGAATACAACAATTCTATCGTTTTCTTGGGCACAGAGGAACACGAGTTTTGGATACTTGTACGGACCACACTTGCAAATTCCTCTCTGGTTGAAACAGGAGCCGAAGTGTCGGGTACTTCCTGAAAATTGGAAAAAGTTAATGATTTTTGAAGAGGAGAGATTGGAGAAACCTGATTATCTTCAACTGTCACATATTGTTCAAATTTATGACCCCAATAGGTCATGTGCTTTTCCCTCTCCGTCGTATTTGCTTTTCTTAAAATTCAAATCGAACTGATGCTAAATTGAAGTATTTTTAGAAGAATGGCACTCTTTTTTCATTTTGAACTTATGCGGGAGTTCCATATCAATATAAAAATTAGCGAGAAGGAAATTTTAAATTACTCATTTTCGGTCACTCCTTTCAAAAAAAATCCTGAGAAAATACATCAACAGAGCTGAAATTCCTAAAGCGTGATTTCTTAAAATGGTGTGGGAAATCATACCTCAACTTCTTCTGCTCCGTCTCCTCCTCGCACAAAAACACAACCCCTCTATTCCGAATCGCCTTAAACCTCCAACTCTCCTCTGAATCGTAAACAGTTGTTCCAATCCTTGTTAACAGCCCTCTCCAACACACGACGTCCGCTTCGTGTACCGCCTTTTTTAATTTCCCTCCATTCGGCGCCATTTTTCGGATCCATTTCAGTAATACATCCAATTTTTCGTCACCCTCTTTTGGATCGAAGGTTTCATATCCTGCATCCAAGTTATAGGAGAATGAGTTCGGTTTGGAGTGCAATGGAGTGTCGTATAGATTCTTTGCGTGCATTCTCCCGATTTCTACATTTCTGATAAAATGGGAAATTTTTAAAAACCAAATTCCGTTAAAAGTATGGGATAATTACTGAATATACTAACACTAATTAATTAAAAATATAGAACGGCTAAAATTCCTTTTTTCCTGATCATATTGATTAATTCTATTGGATTCCTCTTCTGAACTACCGTCATTAGATTTAGATTCCATGAACTGGACCACTGTCTTTAAGACAATTTTTGGTAAAAATTGAACAATTTGATTCAAAGTTACTCTATTGTAAACATTATGTCTTAAATAAACCTCAACCTCAAATACTTTATGATTTATAGTCATGCTAAATTTTAAAAGAGTTTAACTAAATTCCAAAGACAATCGAATTAAAAGTCGAACTCTACCCTCTTCAAATCCGCACCTGTCTCTCGTCACCGCATATTCCGAAATAGTCGTCGGTTTTGAAATGAACGGAAAGCCTTGCCCTTGCAAAAATTTCTTATCAATCGGTATTTTTTGTGCATCTGCCATTGTTTCTAAAATCTGAACAATTCGATTAATTATGAATTTTGTGTAAAATACCGTCGAAAAGAACAAATAAGTTGTGTAAAATTAAATAGTACTCAATGAAGAAGTATTGAAAAAAATCTTGCTACATTTCTGGATAAAACAACCGCAAATAGAATACAAAGTAAATACGATAAATATGATGAATAAAAAATAAAAAAATAGCCAAAAATATGTTAACAGGGTGAGAAAATTAAGTTTGAAAGAATATGGTATTTAACATAAGAATGAAAGAAAAGGGGACATTTCTTTTTTTTTAAATTAAAGATATGCTCCAAAATAAATAAAATAAGTACCCGACACGAATCTTTAAAAAAATAAAAATTGCATAAAAGATGGGTAAAAAATTCAAGTAAAGATCATTATACAAACGAAGTCAAAATACAAAAATTTTAAACGAAGCTCATTTTTTGGATACAGACTTTCTTGGTGATTTTCGAGTACCGTTCGTAACATTTTCAGCCACTGCCTTTCCCATAAAAATCTTCTTCAGCTCATAGAATCGATCTTCTGGCACTGTGTACATCGCCGGCGTCCAATCGTCATCAGCGTCAAGGCTCATGAGTTGAAGATGTTTGAGCCAAATTTCATCGAGGCCGTTTTCAAAAATTTCCTTGTGATACGATTCAATGAATGAGAGCTGCAAAAGGATAGGGTGTCTCAAAAATTGTTTTAATGTATAGCCGAATTCCAAAACAACTTAAATTTCAGAAAAAAAGCTATAATTTTATTTGCAAATTCGGGATCTTTTGATTTTCATAATAATTTCTAGAGTACATTATTTCGAAATCCTCAAGAAAACTTACCAAAAGATCACTGCGTTCCTGAGCACTATGAGATCCAAGCTTATAGCCAGTAAGGGACATGTGGCTGAAATTTTTATCGATTAAAATTGTTTTAAAAACTCAATCTTCATACGTTCTAAAACAAATATTATACTGCTGCTCCTTGACTAATGGGAACACAATGTGACCTCCAACCGGAATCGGTTGCCTTTCCAAATCGAGTATAGTTCCACCATTCAAAGCACAACCGTCAATTTTGGTAAGTTCCTCAACAGGTGGGTATTCCCAACTAGTGGACGGTTCGCTTCCACATTGTTTCGAATGCCTTCCTCTTTTCTTTTTATTGAACTTGTTTTTAGCCACCAATTCGCTTGCTTCTGCTTGACGTTTCCTATATTCAATCGCTTCTTCTTCCGTCATTTCATCATTCACTATTACCATTTCGCCAAGTTTAGTAACTCGTTCACTTTCTTTTGCAGCATCATGATCGCTTAATCTCACTTCTTCCTGAAAATGTGTTAGGATTTTTTTTTGAAAAACAAATCGAATCAAACGCGACGTTTAATATTTTTAATTTTCTCAATAAATTATCAGTTTTGATGTGGTAAAAATATCGAACAAATAAAGTTTTTCAAAATTCAGTCTTTTGTCAAATTGAAAACATGTTTTAAAATATTTGTCATTCGATTTTCACGGAAAACATTGTATTTTAAGCTAATTCTTACGATTTTGCTTAGAATTCTTATTTTCTTGATTTTCAACCAGAAATCTTTGAATTAACGTATATAAAAGTTATTTTCTGGTTTCGAGTGGTACATTTTGTCTCAATGTTTAAAATTCATACAGAATTTTTTAATGCAATTTTACACGAAAAACAACGTGTCCTCTTGAAATATAAAGATAAAACTCACCAAACGCTTCTGAACCTGTATCTCATTCAATAATCGAGCATTATCAATCGGTACGTGCCACGTTTTCATTCCAGGTACCGTCTGCTGCTCGTCCTCTTCCGCTTGGTCTGTTTTCGATTTCTTTTTCGCCGGACCCGCTTTTCGATTGTTTCGTTCCTTTTTTGGCAGTTGGAGACTTGATCTAAAAATTTTTTAACTAGTTTCGAGGGCCCTATTCAAACATCTCGAACAAAAACTGAACAAATTGCAACTTATTACAAGAACTGTACACAAACCTTGGATAATATTTAATAATCTGATGTGGTCGATTTCCATCAGCATTTGCTTTCAATTGGACTATTTGTTCACTCGAGGTACCCACATCCAAAGTCTCAATATTCACCTTCTTTTCTTCTAATTCCATCTCCTCTGATTTCAAATACCTCTTTCCGAGAACAACAAAATCGTTATAAATCGGATTCGGTTGCGGTTGCGGAAATTCATCTTCATGCGTTGGCGTGAATTGAAATGCCGTCTCACCGACTTTCAGATGAGGGTTCGATGACTGAAATTTCCGATTTTAACGAGACATATTTTGTTAAATTTTGCCAAACCGTTAGCACAGGATCCCAGTTAGGAAATCTAGCTTTGAGATAAATAATCTGATCGTTCGCTGTTTTGAAGTTTGGAGCAATGTTTTGCATACAACCCATGTCATTTCTGCAAAAATAGGTGCCAAATAAAATAATAATGTGCACGGTTTGCGGCAGTTGCGAGTGGGAAACAGACGTTTAAATTCTATTTCTTTACATTTAAATACATTTTTGGATGAAAATCTAGTCTTAAAAGGGTTATTAGGAAATAGGAAAAATTAAGTAAACTGTTATGAATATAAAGGTTTATAATACTTTAAGCATTAGTAAAAATCATGATTAATGAAATTTAACAAAATCTGGAAGATCGAAATTTTCAAAAGGTATAGGTATATAGGTTTTCAGAAACTCGGTTAGGTTAGGAACACTACGAAACTTTGAATGGATCAACCTAAAAATTTAAGGCGTGTACACTTAAATCAATGTTTAAAACATTTCAACTATAATGTAGGATTTTGATGACTATGAGCATGTTTTGAAAAAAAATCGTGATATTTCTTCTAAAAATGTTATATCGTGCAAACGTGCCTTTTGTTAATTGCACATTGATAATTTAAAGTGAACGAAAAAACTCTTATTTTTTCGTTTTCATTTACTGTTTTCAACTCTTAAAGAGAAGGTGCAATTCCAGTTCATCACTACATCAAACAAAAGCAACCCAAAGCAATTAAATAGGACCCAAAAAACTGATTTTTGCCAACCTTTGATAAACGAGCGCCAATCTTCTTTCGTTGTTACCTCTGTGCGATCTGAAATGGGAAAAAACAGGAACTTAGGTAGTAATTATTGATTGATATAAGTACTAGTCTACCAATGAGATGATACTGCAGTTACAGACAAGAACACAACAAAAAACCATAGTTTTTTTTTGCATAATTATGACGAACGGTTTTGAAACGTGCGGAAATTTTGAAAACGAGTTGTTTGTGCATGCAAATATACTTAAGACACAGAAATGAACATACAAAACATTAAACCAACCTCGGCGCTAGCTCCAATTTATGATCCGACCATTTCGGAAGCGGTTGCAATTGGAACAATTCATCATGATCCACTCGACTGTCAATTGGTGAGAATATAAGGTGCGGTTCGAATGAATTCTGGAAAAATAACAGTTTTTTTTCGAAAAACAAAAAACACAATTAACCCCTTTATTCCCCGCGTCCAATTTATTCAAAACATTCAGATTTGACTTCCAATGTTCGGTCGAGAAGTTCACATTGTCATGTCCGTTTTCACTACAAAAGTATTCTAATTATTTAAAAAAAATATATGGATTTTTAAATTTATAAATGAAATTTTAATACTTTTTCATTAAATTTTAAAATTTCTAATTTAACAACTCACACCAAACTGATATCCGACACTGATTCGACGGCTCTCTTGCTAATAATCACACGTTTACACCCGAATCGTGACACCTGTACATAATCTTCGATATTTTCACTCAATTCAATCTTTTTCTCCTCGCCGGCATTTCCTGGTCGTTGTCTTTCTGAAAATGAGATTTTATTATTTTTTTCAACAAGTCTAAGATATTCATTGAATCAATTCACATTAGCTCTGCATAAAACACAATGTTTGATAAAGTAATTATACAGGGTGGCGATTAAGTATTGATCGCAACTTTTGAGCAGCTGCTGGCAGAAAGCCAAAAAAAATTTTCCAAAACTTTTTGAAAGTCATGGGCCTATATAAGCAGCTATTAAAACCATTCCTCGAAAAATACCGATACTCGTGAGTTATGCGACGATTTCCACACCGACCTATAATTGCGAAGCTGTACAACGACGGAGTCAGAAACGTTGACATTACAAGACGGCTTGGGATTCCCTCGTCAACCGTAAATAGAGTGGTATCTCAGTTCAAGTATTGAAGACATATCTATGAGATTCCAAAGTGGAAGGAAGCGTGCTGTCAACGCTCTTCGAACTCGTGGCATCATCAAGAAGCGGATCATTCGGAATGACGGGATCAGCATGAACAAACGTGCTTCGGAGCGTCATATCTCCCGTTAAGCTGCACAGATGATCGTGAAAATTGACCTCAATCTTTAAAATTATCAGCTGTGTCGTTGTGAACACCTCGAAGAAAGGTCCAAAAAACAGCGCTTCGAAAAATGCAAAAAGTTCTTGGAGGTCCTCAAGTGCGCCGCCTCTTAGGGGTGATTTCGATCGATGAGAAGATTTTCACGATTTAACTACTTCCCAATATCTAAAACACGCGGAAATTGATGTTAGCAGATGACAATAAGTCTCCTAAACGTCACCTGGCCTACCAGAAACTTTTCCCAAAAAGTGTCATGGTTTGGGCCGGGCTTACGTCCGATGGTAAGGCTCCACTCGTTTTCATTGACCGAAACGTCAAAATTAACTCGGAACTTACCAAAAAGTTGTTGTTAAGGATGTTTTGCTACTTAGGGTTTCTCAGAACTTTGCTGGGCGACCTTTCATCCTTCAAACATGATTGGGCCCCATTCCACGGATCGAAATAGGCCAAGGCAGTGCTGGAGCGAGATTTTCCTGGATTTTGGGGTCGTGACTTGTGGCCAGATTCCTCGTCATATCTCAACCCAATGGACTTTTTTGTATGGGGATATTGGAGAGCAAGGATTCTTCTAGTTTGCATCCAACTTTGGACTCTCTCAAGGCCGCACTTCAAAAATCGTGGGCGGAAATCGATGACGAATACGTGCGGCGCACCGCTGATTCTGTTGCTGCACGTCTGAAGGCCTGTGTTCGAGCCGAAGGGTCTAATTTCGAAGATCTTTTGTAACTTGTTTTTATTGAGTTGTATGCTTCAGAAAATAAGTTTGGTTTCTGATAAATATTTTTAGTTTTGGAAATTCACATCAAAACGTTGCGATCAATACTTAATCGCCACCCTGTATGTTAGAAACGCTAGAAATCGACTTTCATAGAAAAAAAAACTCACTTCTAAGGGTCGACGTGTCCGTCATCTTCATCTCCACTAATTTTGTCACCTCAACAATCAAATAAGCATCCATCATATCTTCCAAAACGTCTGGCGAACATGTAAAACTTCTCAACTTCAAACTTCCCATCTTAGCAAGTTGTTCTTGGCTCAGATTTTCCTCAAATTTTTTGAACATGGGGACAATTGCAAAATCTTTCTCCGACTGCAATTTATTTTATTGGTTTTAAGAATTATAATAATCTAAACTCACGACAAATATTTTGTTGTCACTTTTGACTACGACCATCTGCCAATGTATTGTAGCATTTGCAATAATATCTGAAAATGAAAAATAAATTCCCAAAATCCCTATAAACTGAATACCATTAACAATCTTTCCATCGTACGGCTCACTCCAGTCGGAAACCCTTTCAAATTCCATCAAATAAAGTGGAACTTGATGTTGATTTAGGTACTGGAAATTTATTTTTTCAACACCTTTTCCCAATTAAAAAACCTTACCGAATTAATCCTCAGCTTATTCTGCAACTCATAACTGAACGATCGCTTCGTTTTATCAAAAATCATTTTACGTGGGCTTGATGGATTTTGTTGTTCGCGCTCTTGAATCTTCAACTGCTTACGCACATTCCGGCACAGAAAACGATGGGGTGGACCGACAATGTTCCCGGGTTCGTCAAAGAACTTGATTTCTTCTGCTGGAAATGAAAAATAAAGCTATCGAGGTGTAATACATTTTTCAGGCACTATTTCAGGTCTTTACAAGGATTTTTAATATTTCCAACATTAGAAAGTTTATTATTGTCAGCTTAATTATTCTTGATCATTGCGTTCGAAAGGCTGCTCAATCTCACAGCCGCTCCGCACGCACGCGACGCGGTGACCTCCCACTCAACACTGAAATATTGGCGGGAACATGAATTTTTCAAATTTTCCAGCGTGTTGAGTGTCGGCAGCCGCGTCCTGTGCGTGCGGAGCGGCTGTGAGGTTGAGCAGCCTTCTGAGCGCAATGATCAATAATAATTGAGTTGACAATATTCGAATAATAAGTTCTTGGCTTTGTTGATTTGTATTTTGAGCTAACAAACTTCGAATTTTTAGATTATGAGAGTAAAAGAAAATTTATTTCAGACCCAGCCCCCTCCCCCACCCCTCACAAAAAACAACATTTCTTACTATATGGTGTATAAGTGATCAATTCCTTCCGCAATACATCCAACCGTTGCGGATTTTCCGACTTCCGTTGCCGCTTCTTCGTATCCTGTCCTGTCAAGACAAAAGCTCCGTCCTTCCACAGTCTTCTCACTTTTCGTGGAGATCGTCTCTCCGGTGTCACAACGCTACTTACATCCGAAACTGGTGTCGCTGAATTCGATTTACGCGATGTGTCATTCTCCTTCTCGTCGAGTCCCTCTTTCGAATGTCGTTTTCTTTCTGACACTCGATTTTTTTTGCTTTTATTTTTATTCCGTCGTAATGATGAGACGATTCTCTCCTGTCTTGACAGTAACACTGACCCCATCCCCTACAAAAAATAACTCTAAGAACGGATTTCAGACCACCAAGATTGAAGAATAAGCAAAAGGGACGGAATTACTGTAGAACCAAACGGATTCCAAACGCGCTCTATCCAACAAATTCGGTGTTTTGGCGTGTTTCTGTGCATGTACAAATTTTTTTTTCATAATTACCCCAATAGATCTCAATAATGTATTTATGACTTAAAAAATAATATTTCCAATATCTACGGACATGGGAAATACCATAAAATTCACGGTTTATAAAAATGAATGACTCTCAACACATCTGTTATTGCGGAGTTTCTTGCTTATAGAGGCGGGATATGAACGCAAAAAGTGCATAGTTCTCGACTCCGCCCATCGTATTATCACGATAATCCGCGTAAAATCGATTATAAATGAAATTTGAACATTCTAAAAAATTATTTATTCAAGTTCCTACCAAAAATTGTTTTTTTCTATCAACAACAAAAAATAATGCCGCGGGCGGAGTGGAGAACTGTGCACTGTTTGCTTTCTTCAAACCCCGCCTCCATAAAGGCTGCCGCAAGAAATTCCGCAATCATGGTGTACGTTCACTTTCACAAACCGCGTAATTCCAAAAATTAAATTTCAAATTTCCGCAGTACTAAAATTATACACATTATTAGTTGTGAAAGTTTTTCGATCTCAGAAAATCAGTGTGGGAATGTTAGAATTTAGTTGTAAATTATTTTTTTTAAAGTAATAATTTTTATTAAAAAAAATAAACTTTAAAAAACGTCAGAATCTTAAGAAATGCGCGAAAATGTTAATAGTAAATTAAATCGTGGTGAATTCAACTGACAAATATGAAAATATATAAAATTAAAACTTTTCATTTCAATTCTCTTTACAGATAGCCTCTCTTACTTACGAAGATTTGAAGGCCGTAAATCATAAAAATGCCTAGTTTCTGACCTTTGGCATAGCTGCTGTCACTAAATCAAGAAAACAGAAACGATTCAAAGTATGCTTCCAAAAAAGGAAGAACAACATTCTTCAAAAATCAATAGTTTAGAAGGAAAAGATGATTAAAACTAAAGTACTTCATGCGTGGTGAAACACAGAAAAACTGAAATTCGGTCATGAACTTTCAACAACAGAAAGATTGGATCAAAAACATTTTTTTTAATTGAAAATGAGTTAAAATGAGCAGTAAAATATGATTTTCAAAAGTTTTTTGAAGTTTGAAAGCACAAAATTATTTTCTTTTGAAAATGTTTGAAAATACATAAAAACTAGTATAATTATATTATAAAAATAACTGTAACACATCAATTATCATAAAACTATCATCTGAGAAATAGTGTAAGCAAGTGGAAAATGATTATCTCCATACGCAAAGAGGACACAGACGTAACCGAAAGTAAACAAAAAATCGATAAATGAAAACTTAATCAGTATACTTTAAAATTCTGCAATATACTTAACGGAAACTAAGATATAGTTCAAACTGTGTAAAAAAAAGAAGGTAAGAGGGTACAAACGGCGGGAAAATGAGGCGAACACCACTGCACGTAGTGGAATTTAGTAGTGTCGGAAAAGACGCGCGACGGGGTTTGAAAACACACAGTGACGTGCGGCATGGACGAGGAGAAAAGAGAGAAAGACGAAGAGACTTGGGTGTTAGTGAGTGCTTGGTGGGGTGGAGGGCCGATCTCTTTTTTTGTCGGCTGCAACGTAAAAATTGCTAATATTCAAAAAAAAACATTGGAAATTTGTCTTGAATTCTCATTATCCAAATGCACAGATTTCGTTTGGGCAGCCAGGCCCTGGGCCCGAACGACATCTCTTTTCAGAAGGATTATATTTTAAAATTTTAAACAGACCTGTATAACAGAAACAGAATTGTATATCACAAACGTATAAGAGTCGATGTCTCAGAAAGTCGAACATACTGTGGCACAGTTGCACCAACGTGAAGCTAGGATCTTGATATTTTGCATGGAGGGTACCTAGGCCCCCCTTAGAAAAAAAATACATAATTTATTTGGCCACGTCCCCTTTGACCTAGTGAAAAAAATCCGGGTGGTCCCAAAATCTAAATTTTTAGTTTTAAAGAAAAAGTAAAAATATCTTCGGTAATCGATTACCCGCACATTTTTGAGTATTTTTCATGTTGACACCTAATTTCGAGCTTGTCGGCATCATGCCGAAAATTTGATTTTTCTCAAAAAGTGGTCCAAATTTTCAAGTTTTTCCCATTTTTCGATATGATGAAGTACTTGGCCCCGAATGGAAAAATGGAAATTTTTAATCCTTATGATGTTTGTCATCAAATACCATGTTGATTTAGCGGAATCGCTGTAACCTTTTTGGGGTTTCAGAGCAAAATAGGCGAGATTTTTGCAAAATTCCAAAGGGTCCCCCCTATGGAAAAAGTTTGCAAAAAAAATTTAAAATTTTAAAATTTGCCCATATTATCAGAGGGACTCTTACTAATAAATATTTAGTGTTTCCCAAAATATGAGCCATCTTGTGGACCTATGGACGATGTAGCAACAGCTCAAATACCTTCAGTCCCGTACACAGAAAATTGTTGCCTGTATTGGAAATCGCGATATTCAATGAAGGTTTTTTGAGCTGTTGCCACGCGGCCCATAGGTCCACAAGATGGCTCATATTTTGGGAAACACTAAATATTTATTAGTAAGAGTCCCTCTGATAATATGGGGAGATTTTAAAATTTTCGATTTTTTATTCCATGGGGGGGACCCTTTGGAATTTTGCAAAAATCTCGCCTATTTTGCCCTGAAACCCCAAAAAGGTTACAGCGATTCCGCTAAATCAACATGGTATTTGATGACAAACATCATAAGGATTAAAAATTTCTATTTTTCCATTCGGGGCCAAGTACTTCATCATATCGAAAAATGGGAAAAACTGGAAAATTTGGACCACTTTTTGAGAAAAATCAAATTTTCGGCATGATGCCGACAAGCTCGAAATTAGGTGTCAACATGAAAAATACTCAAAAATGTGCGGGTAATCGATTACCGAAGATATTTTTACTTTATCTTTAAAACTAAAAATTTAGATTTTGGGACCACCCGGATTTTTTTCACTAGGTCAAAGGGGACGTGGCCAAATAAATTATGTATTTTTTTTCTAAGGGGGGCCTAGGTACCCTCCATGCAAAATATCAAGATCCTAGCTTCACGTTGGTGCAACTGTGCCATAGCCAATAGGCCTGATGTCGAAAATCTCAGACATCGACTAATAAATCTTAGATAAAAATAATGGGAGCCACCAAGATAATTTTTCTGAGGCAAACATTCCTTCAAAAAAATTCCAAGCAGTTGGCCACGTCAAGTGGAATATCTCAAACGTATTTTTGAAAACTGTAACATTCCATTGGCACTATCTACAATGAAGATGAAATGAGAATAGTATTGAGAAAGAAAACCACTCATTTCAGAAAATCTTTCTTATTTTAGGCGACTCCTCAGTAACAAGACACAGAGAACTCTGCCACGAAAGCAAAACAAAAACAACGATTTCGACGAAATGGCTCCCACAACTTTCCAAAATAAAAATTGATTAGTTTACGATGTTCTGTTTTTTTGTTGTTGAAAATTCTAAGATTTGTTGAAATATCAGTTTCCGCATACCTTATTTCCCATCTCATACTCTGTCAAAACACGTACAAATTATGTTTTCGATGGTTACTATGGCTACGAGCAGACATTTCATTTTATAAACAAAGCTGACCTTTTCGCCAATTTTTTCACATTTAGAAAAATAATATTCTTAAAAAATGAATTCTATTATGGCTATCAAAGATGGGGAATTCACTACAACTGTCTATGGATTGGTTTGTCAATTATTTATGAAACTGTCAGAGAAAAACTCAATTTTTAAAGATAAAGGACCAGAAATTTGTTGAAGCTATTCGTATTCTACAATATCAGACTGAGAGATCGAGGGTAATTACATTTAAAAAACTATAGAGTTCGCGTGTATAGAACACAAACGCTCACCGTAACAGATTGCAGTTTTAAAAAATAACATTCATTTTTAGCTCTAGAGCTCATTTTTAATTCATTTATAGCTTAGCACTAGATTCTCTCAATTGAAAAAAAAAACCTATCCCCGAAGACAATTAAAAAAAAAAGAATCCCGTACAACTTCCAGAACCGAGCTGCACTATCTCTCCTCGCCTACTGCTATTATTATACCCAAGATTTTTCAAACGCCGCCGACTGTTATTCCCAACTGGCTTACAATTACCCAACCCATCAACACTACAAAATTTATCATGCTCAGGCACTCTACAACGCCTTTAAAATGACCGAGGCTTTAGCGGTGGTTTCATCGGTTTGAATCGTTCAAGAAATTCGAAAAAAATAAAAAAAATACAGATCGAGGATGAAACCCTTCTCAATGAGTGTATAAAACTTGAAGCTGCTATAAAATACAGAGAAGAAGATATAGCGAATAGTCGGATACTGGTCGAGCAATTGCCTTCAGATGACGCCGATGTTAATATAAATCTTGCATGTATTGAATACAAGGTAAAACGAACATTTTGCACTCTAAAAACCCTAGGTTTGAAGTGAAGAAATATGTGAAATTAAAAAAAAACACGAAATTGAAGTCAGAGGTCAAACGAGCCTGGAAACATTATAATTCTGAATTTCTAATTATCATGCTCTTATGGTTTATCGTGATGTCACAAAGACCCATAACACTTAAGTTTACCATCTAGAACCGTTGCGGATCTGAAAAATGAATTACTGATATTATTGAGTTTCATATTTATGAGTTTTTATGAAGGTCTAAAATAACATCGAAAAGTCTGAAACGACCGTTTGCTTTGCAAATTTAGAATGTACAATTTTCCACAGGAAAAAAACTACGACGCTGCACTTAAAAAATTCGAAGAAGCCAGTCAATATTCCGGATATCAACCCGACCTTGCCTACTCTATTGCTCTCTGTCATTATCGTAAACATGATTATCAAAATGCTTTGAAATTCATATCGGATATTATTGATCGAGGAGTGAAAGATCACCCAGGTTCCTGTTTTTTTTTTGAAAATCTTGCATAATTTTTGGTTTTTTGAAGAATTCAACGTCGGAATGGTGACAGAAGGAATTGATGTAGTTTTTGTACCAAATTCACTAAAACTTCATGAATCTGCATTAATTGAGGCTTTCAATTTGAAATTTGCCATTGAGTACCGACTTAAAAACGGTGAGTTTCATGTTAAGAAACCGTACACGTTCACACTGGGAATTTAATGTTTTATTCCCGAGTTCAAATCTAGCTTCTTTCGTTCTTAAAAATTCTTAACTCTAGTAAAAGAAGCAAATGAATGCCTAACCGACATGCCACCTCGAAACGAGCAAGACTTGGACCCAGTCACTCTACACAATCAAGCTTTGACTACCGCTGATGTTGGCGACGGATTCGCAAAACTACAATTTCTTCTGAGCCAAAATCCATTTCCACCAGAAACCTTTGCAAATCTATTATTTCTCTATTGTAAACACGAATATTATGATCTGGCTGCGGATGTGTTGGCCGAAAATGCACACTTCACTTATAAATATTTAACACCGGTAATCCAAATTCTTCTCGTTTCATTTCAAACCCACCTTTTCAGTACCAATTCGACTATCTCGACGCAATGATCAATTTACAAACATCTCCTCAAGATGCTATTGCAAAACTAGAAGTGATGGAAAATGAGCAATTAACTGCTCTTCGACAAGTGGCCAAAGAGGTCCAAAATCGTAAAGATGTTAAACCTGACGATGATGCGGAAATGCGTTCACTTATTGAGAAATTCGATGAAAAACTTGAACTGTAAGTAAAAATTGGAATACACTATGTCCAAATTTTTCTGCGTTACATTTTCTTGTGATATTTCCGATTTCTTTGCATATTTTCTAAAATTAATTGAACTTTACGCAAAGCAATGTTTTTTTTTCATTAATAGAAAACAACTAAATTCTATGAAAATTCCAGTTATCTCCCAGTTCTTATGGCACATGCCAAAGCCTACTGGGACAAACGAAACTACAGTGCAGTTGAGAAACTATTCCGCAACTCTGTGGACTATTGTAGAGAGCACGACACTTGGAAACTGAACGTAGCACACACGATTTTCATGCAAGAGCAGAAATATAAAGAAGCGGCAGGGTTCTACGAACCGATTGTGAACAAAAACTATGATAATGTAAGTTTCGGGTAGAATGTGAAAATCTATTTCTAGTTCAGATCCTTGAAGTTCCCGCCATAATTCTCGCAAATCTCTGCGTCTGTTACATTATGACCAGCCAGAACGAAGAAGCTGAAGAATTGATGAGAAAAGTTGAACGAGAAGAGGAAGAAGCCAGGGAACAGAATCCAAATCAGAAGAACTATCACATTTCCATTATTAACCTTGTTATTGGAAGTTTGTATTGTAGTAAAGGGAACTTCGAGTTTGGTATCAGTCGAGTAATTAAAGCATTGGAGCCGCAGGAAAGGAAGCTGGGTGTGGATACATGGTATTATGCGAAAAGATGTATTGTTGCAACTATTGGTAAGTTCTAAGGAAATATCAAATTTTTATCCTAAATTACCTCTTTTCATAGAAACTATGGCCAAAAATCTTCTTGTCATACGAGATTCGGTTATTCATGAGCTTATCGATTTTTTGACAAAGTGTGAAGGTAAGAGAACATTGAACTTCTCGTGCGGAGCATGCAACTTCAAAAAAAAACTTAATGGGTTCCTAGAGGCATCCCATAGAGGGGGGTTTTCAGAAAAATGCCACGATTTTCAGTTCCCGGCCGCAACATCTACACATTTCCGGAAGATCTCGACGCATCACCAGAAGCAAAAGTAAAAGGAACAATCACCTATGAGTGTCGAATGTTAAAAGCCGCCCTTCTTCAAGTCTTCGAATCATAAATCATACGATTTTTATTACTTTTTTTTTCGTTTTTTTTGTGTCCTAGATTCATCTCCACGGCAATTCGCGAGCCGTTTCCATGGTTCACTGAAGAAACAGCATAAATAAAAACGTTTTCTCTACTCTTTGTTTCTTCAAATGGGCTCTTCGCCTTCGAAAAAGACGCCCGTTACGGATTTCGACGAGACACCGAAACCACCACCTGAGAAATGGGCAGATACTATTGAAAGACCGGATGATGGTATGATGGAGAAGAAGGAGAAACCCAAAAAGTCGACGAATGGTTTGTTTACAGCTTTTAAAATGTTGTTCCATTTTATAATTTTTATTAGGAAGAATTTTAAGTGTATCAAAACCAACGTTTTTTTTCGGAACCGTTGCAAACTTTAATATAAGTGCACGTGTGTTTGTAAACCCAAATATTCAGTTTTTTCTAAACTGTTTTCCTTCTTCAAGTTCTTGCAATAAACAAATTCATTTTTAGGAAAACGAAACTCCAAAGTGAGTCCAACAAACGAAAAAGGTAAAGAAACAAAAGACGGACGAATCCGACTAACTGAAGGCGTTGTTCAAGACTACATCAATCTCGAAAAATCGATCAATCGGCTTGAGCGCAAAAATGTGTTGAAAAAATTCGAATCCCAAACAATCTACGCCGACAATTTGAAAAATACCGTCGAACAGTTAGAGGCGGTTCTAAAGGAGCTACGAAAACAGACGTAAGTCATGGATTCCAAAAGCGTTTTAAAAAATTCAAAAATTCAGAGAACGTGAAAAATCGGACCTAAAAAATATTGAACAACCATCGGTGAAAGATTATCTCAAACAACAAGGTCAATGGGAAAATCGATATACGAAAGAGAAGCAGGAGTATGCAGATGCGATGTCAAGGCAGGAAACTGTTCAGAAGGAGTTGAATATCGCAAGGATAAATTATGAGAATTCGGTGAAGATTCAGGAGATTTATAAGCAGCAGACTGACAATTTGAATGCGCTTTATGAGGAACAGGACAAAATGTTGGAGGCGATTTTTGGAAGTGATTATGCGTCGGAGAAAGAAAATGTTTTAGAGGGAGAGGTTGGTGTGATAATTACTTCATAAAATTATATAGAGCAAAATGTTAAATATTTTTTAAAGAATGAAAGAGGCGGAGATGTAATATTCAAACAATGAAGACTGATTTTTATAACTTAAAAACCAAAACATGTTTTTTCTCCAACTATTTTTCATTTTAAGAAATAATTTGAAAAATTTGAAAAAAGGTGTTCAGGTATTTCCAAAAGAGGAATATTCAAAAAAAACAACTACTTAACAGAAAAAGTCGAAAAAAATCTATACTTTAAGAATATAAAAGTTCTTTAACAGAAAAAAATGGGAGTAATCAAAAAATTAGAATTTTGATTTTCCTCTCTTTTGGGTTGGCAATAGAGCACACTTGTGAAAAACACCATTAGATTTTCGCTTTAGGACCAGGAATAAAAATTACCGGTGTGCGTCTTTAATGCGTTCGAAGGTGTAATTTACCAAGTGATTGTAATTTTCACTATAACTCTGTAGCAGGGTTCCGCAAAACCATTGGACATGAGACATTCTGGACCCAGGTCTCAATGGGACCTATGTCCAATTCTATAGAGTGGGACTTATGTCTCATTGGACCTGTGTCCAATTCGACGGAGTGAGACATATGTCCCAATTGGACATGAGTCCAATTCTATAGAGTGTTACTCGTGTCCAATTGGGACATAAGTCCAATTCGTCGGAGTGAGACATATGTCCCAATTGGACATGAGTCCCAATTGGATATGATTCTATTCGAAAAAAGTATTCGTTAAAAAAATGCATCTCCAGGAATTGAACACTCGGTCTCTGGCGCAGTGCGCAGAACACTACTGCACTGCGCCATGTCCGCCACACACACCACCGATGCTATGAGCGCATATATATTTTATACCATCATTTTTATTAAGAACAAACTTATGTTTTTATAGTCATGGTTCATTAATATATTTTCTAAATGTTTTTTAAACTTTTTCTTTTGAATTTTTCATAAATCACGGTGGGCTAAAGTGAACCACTATAACTAAGAATATTCAGTATTTACGACAATTAAAAATTGAACACAGAAAATGTGTGTGTACACCGTAGAGAAGTAATAGATAATCTTAAAATAAAAAAGGAATTATCTTAAAACCTTGCCCATAATAAAAATTGAGTGATACACTATCAGAGATGAAAGTAGAAAAATTCAAAAGAAAAAGTTACAAAAAGTTTAAAAAACACTTAGAAAATATATTAAATAATGAACCATGACTATAAAAACATAAGTTTGTTCTTAATGAAAATGATGGTATAAAATATATATGCGCTCATAGCATCGATGGTGTGCGTGGCGGACATGGCGCAGTGCAGTAGTGTTCTGCGCACTGCGCTAGATACCGAGTGTTCAATTCCTGGAGAGGCATTTTTTTAACGAATACTTTTTTCGAATAGAATCATATCCAATTGGGACTCATGTCCAATTGGGACATATGTCTCACTCCGACGAATTGGACTTATGTCCCAATTGGACATGAGTCCCACTCTATAGAATTGGACTCATGTCCAATTGGGACATATGTCTCACTCCGTCGAATTGGACACAAGTCCAATGAGACATAAGTCCCACTCTATAGAATTAGACCTAGGTCCATATGAAACCATGTCTCAAATAAGCAAATGTCCCAAACTAGTATGTCCATATGCGGAACCCTGCTCTGTAGATAAAAAAAGAGGTCTAAAAATGGGTGAAATAGTTTAAAATCACATAGGAAAACAATTAAAAAGAAACGTACAGTTCTAGACTTTTTTAAAACCTGAAAAGGCACAGCTTTATACGAAAGAAAAACTGAAATAATAAATGTGTTTCATCATGTGAATATTAGGGAAACAGAAATTTGGCACAATGCCAAAAAGAAGCAATTGAAACTGTAGTATCAAATTGTGAAAATATTTATTTTATTATACGTGAACCGGAACACGTCAAACAGGAGACTGTGCGGGAGAACTCGGAACGATTTGGTTTATTTCCACAGTAATAGTAACACTTTACAATTTTCCTACAAATTTTCAGGTAGACGACATGGTGGACTGGCAGCAACGCGTCTCTCTGGCAATGTTCAAATGGGCCAATGGTAGAATTCTTCTCGTTCACGCTCTAACTCAACTGACGTTTGGAATCAATCGGTGGCAGGATATACAATCGATTGAGAAAGAGTGGGCTTTTTGTGAAATTATCGATTTTTTGAATTAGAATATGAGAGGAAACGAAATTCCAGAAAATATCTTGTGGAAGGGATTAAAAAGTTCATTCGTAACCTCTTATAATAATAAAAATCTGCAAATGCGGACTTCGAAAGTTTTCGTTCAAGAAACTTCAAATCTACTTACTAGGGAAGTGCACTCTAGTGTACACGACTCTGAATTAAAGGTTTAGTGGAAATGAAAGGACCATAATACAATAATAAACTGTGAGAATAAAAATTCTCAATGCGGCGGTTTTCCTCACTAACCCACGTGTGACGTCATCACAGCCAAAACCCACAGTTGCAACAACAGTCATTTTTTAACAGCATGTAGCTTTGGAACCCCTGAACCAATTTTTATGTTTTATAGCTCATTAGAAGGAGAAAATGTTTTTCTTTCAGAATATAACAGTATACATAGTTAAAAACAAAAAACTGTCAACCGAGAATCAAAAAAACTGAACGTGTTTTAGTGATATGCAGAAAAATGACCTATATATTTTTTTTGAAACATACAATTTTTTTGAATTTATGATTTTCGAATTCTACTGGATCACGTACGTATTACGGAAGTAAAGTTATGTGCGCTTGCCGTTGAGTTTAGAGAAATAAATAGCAAAAACAAAATTTTTTTCGTACTTTTCACTCATTATATGTAGTCTTGTATTGGAAACAGCTTCTCAAACGTAAGGAAACTGTTCTTTTTTTTGAGGTTTTTCAATTTTTCGGTTATTTTTTTCGGATTTTATTCTTTTCGATCTCGTGTTTAACGGAAGTGTTAATCATTTTATCAGAACATGTTGTGACATTATTCGACAGAAACATGCAGAATTCCCAATTTGAAAGAGGGAAAATTTGATATCAATTCTCAACTTGTCAACCAGATCAAGGCCGATCGATATAAAGAGTTCGTAAAAGAAGCATTTTTCAAAGCTGGTATTCTCCGAAATCATCCAGAAGGTTACGATGCACCTGCAACGTATTGCTTCAAAGAAAAATGCTTCTTTGACGAGCTCATTATATCGATCGGCGTTGATCTGGTTATATAACAAGTTGAGAATTGATATCAAATTTTCCCTCTTCGAAATTGGGAATTCTGCATGCGTCTGTCGAAAAATGTCACAACATGTTCTGATAAAAAGCTTAAAACTTCTGTTAAACACGAGATCGAAAAGAATAAAATTCTAAAAAGTGAAAAACTTGAAAAAAAGAACAGTTTCCTTACGTTTGAGAAGCTGTTTCCAATACAAGACTACATATAATGAGTGAAAAGTACGAAAAAAATTTTGTTTTTGCTATTTATTTCTCTAAACTCAACGGCAAGCGCACATAACTTTACTTCCATAATACGTACGTGATCCAGTAGAATTCGAAAATCATAAATTCAAAAAAATTGTATGTTTCAAAAAAAATATATAGGTCATTTTTCTGCATATCACTAAAACACGTTCAGTTTTTTTGATTCTCGGTTGACAGTTTTTTGTTTTTAACTATGTATACTGTTATATTCTGAAAGAAAAACATTTTCTCCTTCTAATGAGCTATAAAACATAAAAATTGGTTCAGGGGTTCCAAAGCTACATGCTGTTAAAAAATGACTGTTGTTGCAACTGTGGGTTTTGGCTGTGATGACGTCACACGTGGGTTAGTGAGGAAAACCGCCGCATTGAGAATTTTTATTCTCACAGTTTATTATTGTATTATGGTCCTTTCATTTCCACTAAACCTTTAATTCAGAGTCGTGTACACTAGAGTGCACTTCCCTAGTTAAGCGCATTTGCAATTTTCAACAACTTAAAAAAACGACATCAAAATCTTTCAGCAACCAACGAGGAAGATACTTCGCCGCTGCCGAAGCGCGTAACAATTTCGTCGCCGCAGCTCAAAATGTCCAATCTTGTCGAATGTATCTAAACAAAGTGGATTTTCCCTATGGAACCGAAAAAGAGATCACCCTGCTCGAGGACACTGTAACAAAGGCTTTTAAAAACGTGGACAGTGATTCAGAATGTAAAAAGGCGTTGAAAATCTACCAGGACACTCAACAAAAGATCGCTTCGCTGATTCAGTGGTTCGATAAAGTAATTAATGATACAATTAGGAAGGATTTGGATCAAGCTAATAATGAATTGATTAAAAAACAAAAAGCGTTGAGGGAGGAGAGGTTGACGCTTATGAAAAAATTGGCAAAGAATGAACTGAATGTTGATATGAAGATTGATTACGACGATATTGATGATGATGAATTAGAGAAGGAACTCAAAGAACTAGAGAAACAAGCGCTAAGGGACGTAGAAAAATTAAACGACACGGACGTTAAAGACATTCTCGAAATGAATAAACAAAACACTACCCAGCCACTGAACAAGTTGGCACCATTACCATCAAAGGATGCACTTTTCGGAGATGTTAAACAGAAATTAGATGAATATGACGAAACGCGAAAACAATTCGAAAGACGTAACAACCTTCAAAGAGAAAAACAGGCCATGGCATTGCAGGAAAAACTAAAACTTCGACAGCAAAAAAACCGAAGGAATCGTAATGAGAGGCGGGATAGCATCGGAGCTTCGGAAGTATCGGTTCGATCTAAAGCTTCAAAGAAATGACAAATTTATTTATTCAATCAATAAACTTGAATATTTTTGTGATTTACGGCAGCTTCCAAGTTGCTAAATAAATTATTTCGTTGTATTTACATTCTCAGAAAATGTGTATGCGACGTGAAACGCAATTTAAAACAATGACCTAGAAATACCTGTGCTTGACCTACTATTGTTCCCCCTGATACCATATGATTTTTAGTCACAATTAATTCATAGCAAGCTCAAAATTATCGATTTACTTTCACCATACGGTGAAAAATTATTTCAAATATTTAAAAAAAACCACTCACTGGGAAAACAACCATCAAAAATTTCATAATAACCGTATCCCTTTCACTTCAAATATCATATCCAAAACTTGAAAAACAGATTCCATTATTTTTTGAATCATCACCACCATATGCACCAAAATTTTACCATCGTTATTTTCAGTTTCTCTATTTACTCACCTAGCTTTAAATTGAAAAAATCCAACAGAAAAGTATTTGTTTTCGGTAATTATTTTCCAAAATTAAGAAATGAAAAGAAAATCAAAATTCTTATTATTGTACAGGCAAAAAAAAAGAGAAAAACATTATAGCAAAAAAAGCACCGGTAAATGAAGACAAATCGAATAATTAGGTCTAAATGAGTAACATTCAGACCCAAAAATACAAGATACAACTAGTATTTAGAACATTGAAAATCAAGAGGCAGGAAGGTTTTCTCGAAATAAAAATTGGCATCGATATGAAAAATTCTCAATAATTTGTTCGATAAAAAAATCTCGTTGAAAACTTTTTCAAAAAATTCGTTGGAGATCAACAACAAAATATCGCAGATGACGAGAAAAGGGAATACATTTTTGATTAAACAAAGATTAGAAAATTATTAATAAAAGTTAAATTTTGATGATAAAACGCCTAGCTTATTATGAAATTAAATACCTTATTAGGAAACCTTACAGTATTTAGGCATAAATTTCGGGCTCGGCAAGCGGTGCTTGTGGCAGGAGAAGGTATCCAGGTGCATTTGTAGTGTATCTTGGGATTGGTTGCGTCTTTTCGGATCTTGAAGTGTGTTGTTGGAGACGGGATCCGAATGTTGAGCAAACTCTCTGGAAATACGAAATTTTTGTTTACAACAAAAAATGTGATTTTTTTGAAATAAGGTATTAGAAATAAAAAGAGCGTTTTTGAATTAATTAAAGAATGTTCGAAAATTGTTTTGAAAAATTAAACTATAAGAAATTCCCCAACCTTGCACGCCGGTTTCTGATCCTCCTTCCCTTTGCAACAACATGCCCCCCAAAGCGTAAATACAAAATACAATGGGATCGGCACAAGTGGAACCAACGCAATCGCCGCTCCGACATATTCCGACCATTTCCATTCATGAATCGGTGCCGAAAATGTGGTAAAGTTATAGTCCATTGCGTTGAGAACCGCAATTGCCTGGAATTGATTTTATTGTTACAAAATGATTACTTTCTGTATACCCCTGGAAAGACTGGAAGCAAGTAGGTAAACAGAAGGAAAAAGTGTCCAAAGCATGAACAACATCTCGAGTTCATGAGAGAGTGAAGGTCCTTTCCAAGCTTATGAGCACCTGTAACAGCAACATTGGAAATCGTTTCAACTACGAAAACAACTAACAATAAATCCATGAAGTTGCAAAAATCTCAAAGGTCAAAATCACAAAAATGGTAATATATTTTATACTTCCGGTTGTCAATTCATAAGCATGTCTTCCGGCTTGCGTGGAAAAATAGAGGGTCAGTCCATAGCAGAATGCACAAAGCAATATACAAAGGAAGAATCGACGGCAGCGTTTTGACCAGTTTTCACCGAAAGCGTCTTCAACTGTTGAAAGGACTGAAAGGGTGAGTAGTACCTGGAATTTAGAAATTCATAAAATGTATAAATCTCCTTCGAGGAGATCCCTCTGTTCTCAGAGATGTGCACCATAATTTTGATTTTTTTTCCGAATTTGAGTATTACCTATGACTAAAGCCATAAATTTAAAAAATTCCATTTTTTCGAAAACTTTTGTTTTCAGTCAAAACCTAAAGAATTTCAATGGCGTCAAAATAAGCAACAAAAAAAAACACTAGACATTCGTCGGTTAAATTTAGAATCTTAATTTTAGGATTTTAAAAAACATGAAATATTATTTTTCAACGAATAAAAAACTTACAACAACCGAAAGAAGAGTGAAAATCGAAATGGCCAACACAACCCCGGTCCACATTTTTGGCAAATAAGAAGTATACGCCAACAGGTACCACATTTGATTTTCTCCCTTATCCAACAATTCCGATGGATGAAGTCCTGTTTTGGCGCAAATGTACCCAACCAAACAGATGACTGTAACAGTTTGAACAAACGTGATAATCGCATGCCAAAGTGTCAAATAAATAGAGTCCCAGACAACATTATTGCTTCGCTTCATATAACTGCTCATGGTGATAAATGCTCCGTAACCTATCCCTGTTCCGAGGATTGCTTGTTCGATTGCAAGTCTCCAGACCTTTAAAAATAACTTTGTTAAAGAAAATATGTAGTTTTTTTCATATTTTGAACCGAAATCGCGTTGAAAAAGACTGTTTAAATGAAGCAAAAATGATCGAAAATTGCGGAAAATTGAATTTTCAAAACAATAGTTTTCAATTAAAAATTAAAAATTCTTTTTGCATTAAAAATGTTAATATTTTCAAAAATCACCTGATAATCCGCCAATTTTTCCCAATCTGTTGCCTTCCAATAAATTTCTAAAATCTCCGCAACACCTCCCAAAGTCGCGCATCTTATGAAAAGACCAACAAGTGATGAAAACGCGAGAAACAGGACAAATGAAACGGGTTTTCCAACAAATCTGACACCGAAGCAGATGGCAATGAAAACAAACGCCCAAATTGCTCCCTGAGCTATCAGGTAATTGATTTGGAAGTCGCGGAAGTCGGCAATTGATTCACTTGGACGTTCGATGGTTCTGAAAATTTAGGTCCGTTACTTTTAGGCAATTTCTCAATGGATAAATAAATAAACTTTTCAAAACAGGGAAGCTTAAACCAGAATATTGAGGTTTCAGATTTTCAGGGAAAAAATCTAGAATAAAAAAACTAGTTTCAAAGTTCAAACACTAAGCTTTCAGTTAAAAAATAATAAATTCAAAATTTTCAAATTTTCAGCATTTTTTTGTAACGATTTCAGTATTTTCAAATTTTTTTTGGAATTAAAAAGAACATGGAATTTTAAAAAATTCAATTTTCTTCAAAATAGAAAAATTGAAATAAAAAATTTTAAATATTAGAATAATATGATTTTTCTCAATTTTCTGGAGCTCTCCCTTTCTTATTGCTCATAAGATTTCATTACCTATCTGTCTCTCTTTCGAAAATACGTTTTTTTCTGTTCAACATGAACAACAATATAAAAACGAAAAAAAAACTTTGTGTCCAAGACACAAAATTCCTTCAAATTGAGCAATTTATTTTATTCATGTCTTTTAGTTGTTATTTTCTAAAAAAAAAAAAGAGCTTACGTCAAAAATTGCATCATAGAACTTTCAGCCTGGATTGTATTCAAGCGATTATGTGACAAGTGACTAATATTCGTAAGTGATCCAGCTTCCCTGCACGGAAATGACAAAAACTCGGGGAACGACTTGCAATTCAACCATGGGAGACCTGAACGACCGGATTGGAATGTCCAGAAAAAGTAGTAGGCATAAATTCCAAGTGTTGCAAGGAATCTCGTCATACAGACAAGAACAACGAGGGTGAAGAGAATTTGAGCAACACCGATTCCTGGAAAAAAATTATTCAAAGCGGGTTTTTTTTTAAATCCTATCACCTTTAAAAACTGGAAAGAGATGATAAAACGCCAGAACAGGTGCTCTTCCGGTAACTTGTCCAACTGCCATTTCCAAAATAATTGTCGGAAGACACAACACTGCCAAAACCGCTCCATAAGCTGATGCAAATGCTACTGAAAAAATAACTGTTGACTTTAAAATTGTCATACTTCCATGATAAAATGTGAAACGATATGAAAAATTCTTTTCTTGGCGCAAATTCAATACTGAAGCATAAAAATTTAATGAATTCAGCGTAAGACTTTAGGCAAAGTGCCATATTTTGGAGAATATGTCAAAAAGCGGTTCGATTTTTGAGAATTTGAGCACTTGGGCTAAATCCCAATTTATGAGTAGAAACACTCCCCTGGTCAAAATTGTATTAATATTTTTGTGCAAACAAAAGAAACGAATCTCAATTTTTCAAGCTATTTCCAAAAAATGTATACAAAAAATCCTTTTTGAAATATTTTGTTTTTCAACAAATTCTATTCTATCTACATTTCTTCCAATATCCCTTTTCACTTACACCCTCCATTATCAAGTATCAACTTCGGCATATTCAAAAAATTCGTCATGGCAAACAAGTAGCTCATCGAGCACATGACAAACTCCACTTTCGTCGGCCACAAATCGCGCCATTCTTCCACCAATTCAGTGAGTCGCAAGTTCGACCAACTGCTCTCCTCAAACCACATTCTTCTTTGGATCTTTTTGAAGAGGAGATGGGTTTACCTATTGAAAAGGATACTTTTTTAAAACATTTTTTGAAAAAAGAACACAAACAACATTGATAAATACGATGAAAAGGAAAAGTAACGTAGTGTGTATGTTTTGTTGATTAAAATTTGTTATACGGGGCGACCGATAATATCAATAAAAGAAAAGTATCAAAAGGAAAGGGGAAAAGAATTAATAATAGGCCTATTCAAGATTTTTTCTACATTTCATTGGTTGATGAAAAAAGTAAAAAAAAAGTTGTTTATTTCAGCCGCAATGAAAAAAAAATGCATAGAATTTCTAATAGGAGGAAAATGATAAAAAACAACAAGGCGGCAAAAATTAATACATTCTGGGTATACTTGCTAAAATAAGCCTAACAAGCCTTATTCTTGGGACGGATGTATTTAAAAGCAAGTGATTTCTAACTTCAAAACAACAAAAAATTCAATTGCGAAACAAATGATTACCTTTTTTGCTATTTTTTGAAGCTTCTGCATTGCTCCATAAATTTTTCGGTATTTTTTCGTGTTTTGGATCACAAAACAATTCGAATTTTTAAAAAGTAAAAAAAAACCATAGCCTAAATACAACAATTAGAACTTTTTTCGAAGAAAACTCATGTTTCTCGACCCTTAGTCGTGAAAATTAGAAAACCGGTTTAATTAAGTTTATGGGATGCATAATTCCCAAACAGCTTTTGAAATAATCGTTAAAAGATGTGATATTATTTAGCACCCTAATTAGATTTTTTTAAACTGAAAGTTTCAATGCTCAATTTGAGTTTTAAATCCCAAAAACCTATCAACTTCCAGATTGTATAACAACAGAAAAAATCAAAAAAAAGTCGGGAAAACGTATACAAATGTCAAAAAGCAAATTGGCTTGTTTTTCAGTATTTTACATTATGCAAAACATCACCTGCTCCCAAGAAAAAAAAAGAAAAGTTAGAACGTTTTCAGCAAAAAAATGATTTCCCTTTCAAAATATCCTACAAATTAAATATTATTCACCAATATTTCACTCTAGATAAAATTTATGATATACCAATAAAAATGTCAATGAATGATACTAAATCAATATAGCCGAAAACAAATGTGAAACCATTTAATTTTTCCCGTTTATAACATCTGTTTGTATGTCTCTCGCTTCTCTATCTCTTTCCCGAGGGGGAATACGACATGGAAAAAAAACAATTGGCAATGAAATATCGATTTTTTATGGATTTGAACATACAAATGTTTATGTTTAATTCTCTCCATGAAGTAAACATAAAAAATTGCAGAAAATTTTGATCTTTTCGCAGTTTTTTAAGCCTTCAATTTGAATCATTTGTATTCAAAAATGTCATGACACTTTTCAAATCTCTTCAATAAACCTTACAGGCTTCCAATTAATTTTTAAAAATCTGCTACAGTATATGTCGAAAAATATTTTTTTTTAACATTTTAAAAAAATACATTTAAAAATTAACGAATAAAAAAGCTGAAATTTTAAATTTTTCGAAACAAAATTCAAAATGACAGCAGCCTTACCCTTCGGTAACAAAACATAGGAGAAAAAAGGCGGCCGCCAATTTTTTCAAGTGTGGCAAAACACAACGTATATTTGTGTGTCTGTGTAAATATCAACAAAAATACTATTTGTCACACACAGTGTGCATGAAGAAATTTTTCGGCACAAAAGATGAAGCGCTACATTTTCCATTGGAAAATTTGAATAGAATTTTGCTTTTTTTTGTTTATTCAGAGCCCCTCACTATTTTGACACAAAAATAAATTAAAACGCATTTTTCAAGCTATAAAACTGCTCAAGCATGTTTTTTTGCTCCGAGCCATCGTTGGATGGACATGATGAAAAATGTTCATGTTGGAACAAACTATCTATGAAGAGTGCTGAAGAAAAAAGGGTGATATGAACCATAAAATGATCTTTTTATGTGCTTTTTTCCTCTTTTTCTCAGAAAATTGCTCTTTTATTTTGATGGGAACTCGAAAATTAGTTCAAAATGTATTTTTGGAAGATTTTCGGAAAAATGTTTGAGAGTGCCGTTATTTGTTTACTTATTTAAAAAAATAGACTTACATCAATGAAAAATTCAGTCTTCACATAACATAATATTTCGAAAGTAAACTCTTTACAACTTCAAAAAAAAAACAAAAAAGCAGGTTTTAATAAAATCGGTTGTTGTTTTTTAATCTAAAATAGGTATGCCGTACCTAGGTAGTTCTCTAAACATTTAAAATCAACATTTCCAACAATGGATCAAAAAATTTGATGGAAAATACTCAATTTCCGATAAGGTAATTAAAAAGTATATATTGTGGCAAAAAGTGACACATCAAATTCACATCAACAATCAATGAAAATGAATTGGACGACGGAGACATAAATACGAGTGAAAAGGGTGAAAACCCTTCCTCTGGCCATAATTGGCAGGCTTTTCGGGACGAGGAGACGCGTTTTCGTGCGTTGGTAAGGAAGGATACTTTTAACCCTCCACGCATGCACCCAAGGCATGAAGAAAGATCCCTTGTCGTCGTTCGTCATCACTACAATGAATACAAGTCGAGTGGAATGGGAAACGAAGAAGCATAATTAAGTAATGAGATGAGAGGCCGAAAACTCGCAATGAATGAGGCAACGCAACTTTGTTTTTAGTTAGTTCTATTTCTAAAATTGAAAAAAAAATGTTCTGGACATTTGCCAAAAGTGCAGGAATAACTTTTGCAAAAATTCGATCCTGAGAAAACAGGTAAAATGAAACATAGATGTAACTATCCTACGTAGGTGCAACATAGCAAGAAGACTTGTATTTCTAACAATAATGTTAACTTCCGAAAAAGTACAAAATCAGGAAAAAATAAAAGAAAAACGGTATAAATATATTCAGCTCTCGGGCTTACTGTAATTAAAGGCACATGCCAATATTCCGTTGCTATTCATCACGAAAAGTTCAAAACCGTGCGTTCCTTTAAATGTCTTACTGTATATAGTTATTTTTTTAATTCCGACTGGAAATTGAATATTTTCGATTCCTCAAAAAATAAGAAAATAGAAAATTCTAGTTTCATAAGCATGGAATCGTGGCCTATTTTCATTTAAAGGATCAAAAGCTCGTCTTGTCACGAAAATCGAAAAAAAAACAACAACATTTATAAAACTAAAAATGCTGCAAGAAGCTTAATTGCTTAGGAAACTAAAAAAATGTTACGCTCAACAAAACACGCGTCTAACGCCGCGTAATTCAATTTATTCATTTTTTCAGAACACAAAAACATCTGAAAACGTCTAGAAAAAAAGTAATACGTTTTTTTTTCACATGACCAAAAGTAGAAGTAGAGAAACGATGGCGTGCTTATTAATAATCTTTTTTTTGGTTGCTGCTCTTAGAAGGAAGAAAGTGTATGCAGACTTGGATTATTATTCTTGTTTTCTACATAAACAAAAAAACATTTTTTCGCGAAAAAATTCTTTAAAATCGAAGAATAACATCGGAGAAGTGACCTTTGAGAAAACAAATGGGCCGGTGGCGGACATTTGTGTAGTTGTAAGTAGGAGTGCAGATTAGAGGAGGAATCCCTTTTTCCACCTCCTGGTGGGTGTTCTATGTTGAGATGGAAAAAGAAAAATCCTTCTTGACCAGACCTCTTCCTTCTGGTGTTGTAACTAACAACATTTGTTTTGAGTTCTGGGGGAGACTATTTATTAATTGCTATTTTTCGTTACACCTTCGAAATTGTAATTATTATTATTTATTGCCATGGGAAACTTTAGGAGAAAAAAGCGGTTTTTCGAAAAATCACGGATTCTGTTCATCTCCTTAACTGCATATGAGAATCTTGCACCGATATTCAATTAAATAACAATTTCTTCGGGTAATTTCGCGTTTTTTCACATATTACCTTCAGGTTCATTAATAGTCATTAAAATATAGGACAAAAATAAAAGAACAATAGAAAATAAATATATTACTGCGCGAAAATCCACATTTACTTAAGTAAGTACCCTCAAATGAAACGGAAATGAAAAACGAAGTAAATTTGAATAAATTTCGGATGACACAAGAAAGAAACGAAATAGTGATACCTTTTGAGAGACACAGCAAAGCGGATGAAAAAGGTTAGGTATGTTTTTGAATGAGGTGCGATTTTTTCTTTCGATAATAATTTTCCAATTCGTTGGACCGTAAAAATAAAAGAGAAGAGTTGTGTTTTTGTTTTGATTTATGATATTTTTTCATTTTTAGTCTGGAAAAAAACAAAAACAGAAAAGTAGGTAAAAAAGAGAACACATCCATCAAAAAAAGAAAAAAAACGAAAAGGGGTTTAATATTACTTGAAAAAGAAGATGTCATTGACTATACATATAAACAACAACCAAAATGAAGAATCTGGTATTCAGATCTGCAAAAACGAGGGAAAAATAGAATAGGTTTCCAGGATAGGGCAGAAAAAAGGCATATGGTTATTATACTGGACAATTCTCTTTTAAAAGAGGTTTCGTTGCAGGAAGCGTTGGAAATGAGCATGCGAAGAGTGTGGACTGCAAAAACAACCAGTCATTAATTAGTATGTAATGCGCGAAAACCCAGCACAAAAGAGAGGGAGGGGGGGAGCACCCTTGGGAGATTAGTTTAGAATCTTGACCTTAAAGGCAGGCTGTCAGGAAGAAGGAAAAATAGCTTCGAAGTTTCAGAAAGTGACAACCTATGAGTTCACATGTAATTAATCACCGACTTAACGTTTTTTTTTAAACTTTTCCGAGCTGACATCTTACATGTAGTGTCAAAATTTTTATAAATTTATTTTTCTGATACATAGTTGCGAATAGAACAATTTAGTTTTCATAGAGAAAAACAAATCTTAAGAAATAACCAGGATGTACTGCTTTAAATTTTGAAAAAAAACGCTTTTAAACCAGTTTTCTGATTTTATCTAGTGTATGATACTGGCGCCTCTCCACTTGTCTCGCCAGTCCCCCAAAAACATATACTACCTTTCACCTACGAAAACCAACAGCCGCCATAGCTCAGTCGGTTAGAGCGTGGGTCTAATAAGCCCAAGGTCGCAGGTTCGACCCCTGCTGGCGGCAAATTTTTTTCTTTTAATGAAATTCTTACCGATGAGACTTTATTTCCCCCGGAAAATTGATCCAAATATCTCTCGAATTTTCAGTTTCATCAATGTTGACATAGAAAATTGCAGAGCGGCGGCCGTTTTGCCAGCGAACACAGTATTTGTGGCTAAAATTTGAAATTGTATTTTATATATTGTCAACTCAATTATTCTTGATCATTGCGTTCGGAAGGCTGCTCAACCTCACAACCGCTCCGCACGCACGCGACGCGGCTGCCGACACTCACACACGCTGGAAAATTTGAAAATTGTATTTTCCCGCCGATTTCAGTGTGTGTTAGTGTCGGCAGCCGCGTCGTGTGCGTGCGGAGCGGTTGTGAGGTTGAGCAGCCTTCCGAACGCAATGATCAAGAATAATTGAGTTGACAATATCATTGAAAACGAAAAATACCGTAGAAGCTGGCACAAATGTACAGTACACATAAATTGAGCGGAATACTGACAAGGAGCGTAGGGAATGTTCCAAACCTTCAAAATAGATCTGAGTTTTAAAAATATTAACAAAAAAACCTGATCAATTATTGAAATTATAGCCCGTTTTCCATCTATAACTGGTGACCATGCCCTTTTTACAGCTTTCTGTGCTTTTCCCAATTCTTTAGACAAAATGATGGATGGCGGTTCCACAATCTTTTCATCAGGTTGTTTGGTCAAAAGTTTAGGTCTTTGAATAATTTTCTGTCGAACAGATTCAACGGATTTATCAAACTCGTCGATTTTTTCAACGTTTTTCAGAGAATTTAGAAAAGCAGCGGAGAGGATTGCACGAGCATGTCGTCGGCAGTCACCTATCGAAGAAGCAGAGTACATTGCCTTTAAATTATGAAGAATTTAAGAATTGAATTATAATATTAAAAAATAGAAGTAGCCGAAATTGCTATGTCGGAAGGTAAAGTAATTCGTTTGAAAACCCATTATTCAAAATAAGTGAATTCCTGTCTTTAAATACAACAAATGGCAACAAATAATTCAAATCGCGCAAAGAATTTGATTGATCCGCGAAAAATGTCTTTCAAACGAATCCATATCTTTAAGAAGTCGAAAATTAAAAAATATATACCTCAAAAATATTTTGGCGAAATGAAAGGTATTCTTTCGAAAAATAACGTGAAAAAACCAAAAATCCCACAATCCAACGAAGCAGAAAAAAAACGAAGAAGGTGGAATAACATAATTTCTGGCCAAGTAAGAAAAGTTTAGTTCATTTCTATTTTTTAGTACGCCCAAAAACAATTCTAAATGACATCTAGACCAAAAATAAAAGTTGGATCCATTATTAACGGAAAATATTTGGTATTGTATTATTTTTTAACTGTCAGAAAAGAGAATGTGGTACTAACAATGCAGAGCCAAGTACTGTAGAACCAAACCGATTCCAAACACGCTCTACTGAACAAACTAGGGTTTTTTGGCGTGTTGTGGAGCGCGTGCAATTTTTCTTGGTCCAATAGATACCAAAAATATATTTATGACTAAAAAACAACATTTCTTATTCCAAAGGACACAGTAAACACCATACAAACTTGCGAAAACGGTGGTGCGCGTTTGGAATCGAAATAAACGAATATTACTTTTTTTTTTAATATAATAAGTAACTCAATTACAACCTGTTTTTGAAATTTTATTTTAAAAATATGGAAGAGCCGAGAAAGTGGGTTTTCAAAAACAACGGCCTATAGTTTCTGAAGACTAGTCCACGGCCATTACCTGAAGTATCCAGAAAAATGCAAAAACCTAAGTTAAGATTAGCGCAGGTACACTGATTGGCCCTTTAAAGTCCTTCTTTAATGCGAAAACGTGAATAATTTTCAAATTTTTAGGCATTCCGAAAACTAGGAGAAGGCGGCTGTGGCGTGATATACGAAGTAGCGTTGGTGAAATGTCCGAAAAGACGATTCGCATGTAAAGCTGAGTGTGCAGTACCTGATGAAGATCCTACCCTTCCAATGGAACATAAAGTAATCTCACTTATGATTGAAAAGAACTCCGCGCATGCCGTAGAATTGCTCGAAAAAGGACAAAGTGATAATTATCAATACATAGTCATGAGCCTTTTGGGTCCCTCTTTGGACGCTATTCGGATGACTATTCCATTGAAGAAATTCTCAACATTTTCAACATGTGTGGTCATTATTCAAGCATTGGATTCTTTGAAGGAATTGCATGATATTGGGTTAGATTACAAGCATGCTGGCAAATAAAAAAAAACCTTTTTTTTGCCATTGAAGATTTCAAAATAATAAATAGCATTCTTTAAGCTACATCCATCGAGACGTGAAACCAGCCAATTTTGCCATCGGTGCATTGGGAACCCAAAAACAACGACTCATACACATTTTGGATTTTGGAATAGCTAGGCAATATCTAGTAGGATAAATCTCCAAGCTATCATTTTTAAAAACCACTCAAAAATTCAGATAAAAGGGGAAAACGGCGAGAAAGTTCTCCGCCCTCCTAGAAGAATAGTTCCATTTCGTGGAACGATGAGGTACTGTTCAGTGGATACCCAAAATCGAAAAGAGCAAGGAAGACATGATGATCTGTGGTCGTTGTTCTATATGATTATAGAATTTCTGAAAGGATCACTTCCATGGTCTGGAATGGCTTCGGAGGAGGAGGTCATGTTTCTGAAGAGTGATACTCAGGAATTGTTCAATGGAATTGATGATGAATTTGTGAAGTTTGGAAAGCATTTGACAGTTTTGCGTTATCAGACGAAACCAGGTATACAACTACAACTTTATACTTTAAGCTCAGAACCTTTTCGAAATAAAATATCGACATTTAAGCTCGGTATAATTTCGCTGAATTTATAGGCAATACATCTTACGCGCTGGATTCACGCTTAAATTTTTTTTCCACCTATTAAATTTATGCATGTTTATTCATTTTTTTTTGGTTTTTTGCATATAAAAAGTAAAAAGTAACACTTTTAAAACTGTTTTTCATTTCAAAAGCAAAACAACAAGAAAAATGAAGAAAAACTCACAAATTTATTAGGTGAACTAGAAACCCAAACTACCGCACAAGTCAGTTATATTCTCTGTAACGCCCTCCTTTAAGACATCGGTTTGAAATAATTGAAATTAAAAAAAAAATGAAGAAAAAATTTCAAATTTCAGGCTACAAACTCCTGCGAAACCTTCTCCTAAACGTGTTCATCCGACGAGACTTCAATGCAAACATGAAGGTGGATTGGGAACAAGGTGGAAGATTTGACACCTTTTTCGAGAAAAAGACCAAAACCCTTCCAAGTGTTACAGTAAAGGATATGACTGAAATAGATCTAGAAAGGATTCTGAAAATTCCAAAAAAGTATAAAAGAATCACAATGCAACAAGTACTGCACACAGAGAATAGTATTCGTGATGATGAGCTGAATACGGCACAAGATGATACACTGGACCTCGATGTAGATGAGAAGAAAATCAAGCAACAACAAGAAAAGCTGAAAGAGAAGGAGAGAGCGACCACTACAACAGCAACAACAACGATCGGAAAATATCGATACAAGAGTTGTAATTCAATGATGGCGAAGTCTACAAAAACTACAAAACAGGCGAAAAATGAGGAAAGGAAATGGAAAATCAAACAAGAGGAATTCATGAAGAATCGAATTAAGAAAAGGGCTGAAGCTGAAGAACGAACAATGGTTGACTTGGTGGTACCGGAAGATGAGAAGACTAGAAAAAAGAAGCTTAGTAGGGAGCAAACGAAATAACATTTTATTTGAAAATAAACGTTTTAAGAATTTTTTAAGACAAATTTCAGATAAAAACTTCATTTGCAAAACATTTTATTTGAATTTTTACAAGTAAAAGAAAAAAAAAAGAAAATAAAAGTGTTAAAATAATTTTACATTGAAATCCCAATACGATTTATTCACAGACATGCAGTCAAAATGAGCAAAATTTTCAGAAATCCTGAAAATCATTCAAATTGCCGCTTTTTCGAGTATCGCGAGATCATTCAGCGATTGTGGATCCCGGATTGAGCTGGAAAATTGGAATTTTTCTTTTATTAAAGATGTGCAACGGGGACGAATACTCTAGGCCACGCTCAAACACCCGATAAAAGGCCTAAATTATTTTACAAGAAAAAACGCTTGAAATAGCAATAAACCAGCCTTTTAACGCCGCGTAGCGGCGGTAATGAGAGAACATAGTGTGTACAATGAAGAGAAACAGAGACAAACGCTAACTTTAGGTTACGGTAACTACCGTAATACTTCAGTAATCCGCACCAAATTTTCACAGTGACCTTACAATACTCCAAAGATGTTACCATGAAAGTTTGGTCTCGATCCGACCATTTTGAAAAAAAAAACGTTTAAAAAATTGTAGTGCTGTAGTATGGGACAGATCGGTCGAGGGGTCAAAAAATTATTCATGTGAAATGCTGGTACACACACACACAGAACTATTCGCTTAGTAAGAAGAAAGATTTATGAGCTGAATTAAGCTTATTTGACTCGAGAATCCCATTACACCGACCGAATTATTTGTTTTTTTCAAATTGCAAAACACTTACCCCTTCAACTTATTCACACACCACGCCAAACTTTTATACGCCTTCCTATCTGGCCATTTTCTGGCAATTACGGTTACCGATTGACACATATTCGAGAACATTTGTTGATTATGTCGATGAGCCAACATCAACTGTAACATCCGTGGAACCAGTTGGTCTATACTTCTCTCAATTTTCACATCAATTTGTGGGTTATTGGCCTGCAAATCGATACATTTTCTGGAGAAAAAATCCACCAGAATTCAAACCTCAACAACTCTGCACAAAATTCGGAAAAGCGCGTCAATGATATTAACATATGCATATCCACGATCAGCGACTTTTAAAATTTCGAAAATTGATTGAATTCCATTGTAATTAACAACAAAGCGTTCAGTCAGTCCTGGTACCAACGAAGTCAGGCGATCTGAACAAGTTTTTTTTTCAATATTTCTTTAAAAATTAAATTGTTTCATTTACCTAAACACATTTTTCTGAAATTATAGTTTTTTTCAGATATTTTAAAAATTAGAAAAAACATATTTAAAAAATACTCTTCCAAGCTATTTTCGAGATAGTTTCCTACATTTACTTTTTAAGAAATAAATTCCAAATGATTATTTCAAAATCTCAAAACTCTCACCAATAATATTCGCAGCCAAATTTGTCATAGCCAAGCTATCATGCGTCAAACCAGTGGTAGCATAACGTTCCAGCTTCCGTTCGGCCGATATATTTCCTCCTTGGAGTTGCTTTTGTTTTCCTCCTCCATTTCCAGGCATTTGAACTTTCTCATACTCTTGATGTTCCCTCGCCAGCACATCATTATATTCTTGAACTCTTCCTTTCATCTGTTCAATCGGTTCCTTCAGATATTTTCGCGCCTGGTAACCTCTGAACACTTTTTGGATCAAAATGGCAGCTTCCCATTTCCTGGTTTCTTCACTAGTGTGGTCACTGGACGAACAGCTTGCAATGAATCCTTTGTCCAGTGATGAAGTGGCTGGAATATTTATAGAATTTATGAATATACCACGATTGGGAATTATTAAAAAATTACAATATTCGGAGAAATAAGATTTTTTGGGTGAATCAGCAAAAAATCCAAATTCCACTTACAAATTTCATCATTAATCTGGTTCAATTCCTGTCCCGCGTCGGTTCTCTCCTCTGCCGGCGTCTTCTCCAGAACCTTCCTTTCCATCCTTGCTAATTTCTCTCCAATTCTCCTTTGCTCATCGGCCAACTTCCTCTTCGCTCTCAAAAGTTCAGCTAAATCATGCGTTGACATTTCTTTCTAAAAAAAACTGGTTATTATTATATAGACCGCAAATAAAAAATCCACCTTGGTTCCAATAACCTTCTCCTTCTGCTCGAAATACATCTGCTGCTTTTCTAAAGCTCTTCTAATCAACATTTCCGTGTTCAACGCTGTCTGTTCGATGCATGCCTTTTCTTTCAGTTGAATTTCAAGCTTTTTCTTTTCAAGATCAAACTTTTGTTGATCAATTGGGGAGCTGGAAAAAAATTGGGATAGTCAATTTCGAAATTTTTTTTTGCAATTTTCTCACCCAATCGCAGTACTTGTCGATTCATCATTAGTTGAACTTCCGACTGTTGACTGAACTTCCTCATAACTCTCATTTTCCTCTTCTTCAACCTTATTTTCATTTTGAGATCCATTTTCCGATTCTTCATCTCGAAAATGTGTTTCTTGTGGCAAATGTTCCTGAATCATCGGCGTCTCACTGTCATTATTACTTTCAGAAGGCCTGAATATACCGATTTTTCTAAAATTTCTAAATAAAAATAAAATTACTCAATCAGATCTTCAATAACTTGCACTTCACTGTCATTTAAGTTTTCATGAAGAATTTCAATTTCGGAATCATCCGAGCTTACTCCAATCTGATTCCTAGGATTCTTCGCTTCGAAACCGCCATCTAGAGCTTCTTCAACTAATAATTTGCTACTCGGGTGATCTTCATAAACAATTTCAGTATTTTTGATCACAATTTCGCAGTTTTTCGCTTCGAGACCACACTTTTGCAGAGTTTCAACCTCTTCAACCGTGTCAACAGTTATTCCACTGGTTCGTTGGTCATCATCAAGAAGATTCACATTCTTTTCCATCTCAGCGTCTTTTACCACATCGTTTTTTGCACCGAGACTACCATTCTGTGCTGTTTCAAACGTTTCAACCTCTTCAGCCGTGTCAACAGTTATTCCACTGGTTCGTTGGTCATCATCAAGAAGATTCACATTCTTTTCCATCTCAGCGTCTTTTACCACATCGTTTTTTGCACCGAGACTACCATTCTGTGCTGTTTCAAACGTTTCAACCTCTTCAGCCGTGTCAACAGTTATTCCACTGGTTCGTTGGTCATCATCAAGAAGATTCACATTCTTTTCCATCTCAGCGTCTTTTACCACATCGTTTTTTGCACCGAGACTACCATTCTGTGCTGTTTCAAACGTTTCAACCTCTTCAGCCGTGTCAACAGTTATTCCACTGGTTCGTTGGTCATCATCAAGAAGATTCACATTCTTTTCCATCTCAGCGTCTTTTACCACATCGTTTTTTGCACCGAGACTACCATTCTGTGCTGTTTCAAACGTTTCAACCTCTTCAACCGGAGTCTCGCTTCCTTCTCTCTCTTCATAAACCAAACCCATTTTCTCAAAACCGTTTGAAATCGAATTCATATGATTGTTAGGTTGTTCCACTATTGTTTCAAACTCTTGAAGGACCGTTTCGTTTCCTGACGACGAAGTTGATGCTTCTGAAATAAAAACATTTTAATCAATAATTTAGAATTAACTATAGATTTTTTTCCAAAATTCCAATTAAATATTCTAACCCTTCGGCAAGTTTTAAGCAATTTCAATTTTAGCATCTCAAAAAAAAATTCAATTCATATTATGTTTCATACCTTTTTCGAATCCCACATTTTCGACGATTATTGATTCAATTTCATTGCTTTTGATTTCAGTTCTCGAGACCATTTTAATTTCACCATCTTTGGAGAAATCCAAGCTGGAAAAAATGACATATTTTAAACCAAAAATGAATGAAACAAGCCCTACTTCTCATCACGAACCGGTGATCTGAACACGGTTCTTAAACTTGAACTCGTCACTACCTCCAAAATCTCATCATCTTCCTCTGGAATCACGTCGGGAACCGAATTTCGTTTATAAATAGATTCGGAGAGAATTGTGGACCGTCGAGGCGTTTTGGGAATCTTGAAAGTGGCATTGAATTCCGAATTCGAAACAATTGAATCTCGGTCGACTGTGAATGTGGCATTGTTGAATGAAATTGTGGAGAGTCGAGCTCCTATTGTCTCTCGGTGTTCCTTCATTACGGACATTACGATTTCAAGCATCTTTGGAGTTGTCTGAAAACCATTTACTGTTTATTTGGTCTTAGTCTATCCGAAATAACATGGTAGCAGTGTTACCAATTAAATCCCGGGTCGTCATCCCTTCTTGTAGGGATATCGCACAACAAATAAACTCACTTTTCTCCTAAGGTACGTTTGCCAAGCTCTCTGAATCACAACCGCCTTCTCATTAAACATCCGAATCGTTTCCAATTTCTCAAAAAACATTTTCACAAAAAGCGGCAAGTTCAACTCGATTCCTTTCCCAATTTTCATCTCATGCTCAGCAAGTCTAACAATTTTCTCCCATAACGTATTACCAGGATAAAAATTGGCCGACATTCCATAGCAATTTATTCTATGCCATGCTCTTGCCAATAACACCCCATCCAATACGCTCTCCAATGTCGGAACGTCAACACCCAATTCATTTCCATACATCTGGCACATTTTCAATACTTGTTCACTCAAATCTTCCGAAACTGTCGATCTTCTTCGATTCTTCCTCTCATTTTCGTCAATCCTCGGAATATTCAAGTTCCTAATCTTCTTCTCCGACGCCACGTTCACCCCGATTATCGACCACAAAATCGTTAGAATCGGTTGTTTCTTGCCCGCAACAATCTCTGCCGCCGTTACTCCATCCGTCGAGATTCCAATTTTCTCCATCTCTGCCAGCACAATCTCCATATTTTTCAATTTTCGAATTCTGTCTCCTGATGGGTCACGAAGTCGATTGAGAATTGTTCCAGCTTTGAGTTCGCCGACAGTTTCGACAACTTTTCTGCAAATTTTAAATTTTGAAAGTTTTAATTTAAATTTTTATTTCATTCAAACGGTCAGGTTTTGGTCCAAAATGAATTAAATCCAGAAATCTCAAAACTTCTTTTTGAAAAAATTGAATATAATGAACTCACCCCAAAATAACTCCGTTCGAAAAATCATCAAAACTCTTCGCATGATAATAATAATCATCGATAAAAGTTTGCTTATAACTCGAAGAAAAACCAATCTTCGCAAAAGCTCGTTTCATTGGCAGCGAACTTCCGGACATGATCTCCTTGCTCAATTCGGTGAAAATTTCATCAAGAGCCTGAAATATTTCGGTTTTCTTAAATACTTTTTTCATAAACTTCAGCTTTACCTTAAAATTCGACTTTCGCGTGAAAACTCTCGTCAGATTCGGAATAATCTTCTTCAAATGTCCCATTTCGATAATAAACATCATTTTCATTGAAATTTCAAGGAAATGACGATGAAGAGCTTCTTTTCCAGCAGCTGTCACAATTGGCTTTCCAGAACCTTGCGCATATTTCTTGTTTTTGAGCAACTTGGCGTTGCTGAACACTTTATCGATTATAAATTTCGAGAGCGACGTGAGAAGTGTTTTCCTTGTGGCTTGAATTCTTGTGTTGAAGACTGCTTCAAGTGATGCCTTCAACCATGCCGGGTGGAATGAGAGGAAAATTCGCAGTAGTGAAGTTTGGAGTGCTGAAATAAGTGCAATAAATTAATTTCCTGTTTTTGAAAATCACAAAGTAAGTTTTCCTTCCAAAGATCTTAATAATAATTTTGAATTTTCTATAATCTCAACTTACCGAGATCGGAATAAATAGACAGTTCCTGCCGAACAGCAATCGTATTCTTTTCAATCAATGCCCTGACACTTTCCCCAATCCCCGATTCAATCAACAATTCTCTGCACTTCTTTCGTACCATTTCAGCATCATTTTTTTCAAAAATCCGATGATATCTGCTGTTTTCCATTCCTTTGTTTTCATCTTCCTCCACTACCGTTCCTTTATTGGCCAACATACTCTGGATCCTTCGACAAGCTTCCATTTTATTACTTCCGAGATCCATTTCCTCTGAATCCTCCATATCCAGCATTGTATTGCACCAGGTGGCGAGTGCGACAATCTGTTGATCCGCTTTTTCGTCAAATGAGCGAATAGGCGAAAAGTTCTCCGATGTTTCTTGCATATTTTGCTTCTGAAAATTTTTAAAATCCGAGAAATTCCAAATTCTTCGTAATTTCTTACCTTTTTCTGTATCGGCGTCTTCATATCAAGCTCCGATACGTTTGCAGTGAGAAAAACCTTCTCCGTTGCTCTTATATCGATCGTAGATGTTGTTGCTGGCAGATTTTTCTTGCCAAGAACTCGTTTCTCTGAAAATAAAGAGAATTTCCAATTTTTTGAAATATCGACGCTTACCATGGCGATCGGCGAGTCGTTTCATCATAGCTTCGCGGCGGTCGTCCATTTTCAAGCTCTAAAATTTAACAAAATATTATTTTCAGGAAAATAACGGGGATAACAGGAAGGGAAACAAATACGCGAATTTTTCCCGTTTTCAAAGTTCCCGCTTAGAATTGTTCGTAATATTGGAGCGCATTTTCATCCTTTCACCTCTGCGTCTTATTATCCAGCACACTCTTTAATTGTCTTTTATTTGTCCTTTGAAAATACCTTCTTTTTTTTAAAATATATTGCTAGGTAATTCGTGAAAATTATGAAATGTGTAGCATTAGGGGAAAATTTGCCACTATTTTAAAATCCACGTCAAAGTGTATTTTTGAAAATTTGGCATTTGAAGAGTATATTTTTCGGGTAAGTGCGGAAATTTTTTTTTAAAAAACAAATAACAAAATTTTCAGAGTCACAACGTAGCTAAAAATGGAGAAGTTCTTCTTCTTTGGAGTAATCGGCCGGCAGTAGTCATAGGAAGACATCAGAATCCATGGTTAGAAGTGAATTTAGAATTTGCAAAGGAATATGGAATTGATGTTGCAAGGAGGCATAGTGGAGGTTTTGAAAAAAAGCGTGGAGTATAACAATCGAGTATTTTTAGGTGGAACAGTTTACCACGATTTGGGAAATTTGAACATTTCGCTTCTGACGACTCATGCTCAACATTGTAGGCCGAAAAATTTGAAAGTAAGCTTTTAAAATTAGTATATAACATTTTGAAGCTGATAACTTACGCTTCTTAAAAGTATTCCATAGTTTCGTATAAAAAAACAGTAAACCTGAAACAAATAATCCTATTATATATTTGAAAACGCCGAGAAAGTGTCTGTTAACACAAATCTGTTCGCAATTTTTTGTGTTTCCGAAGCTTTCTTTATAGTAAAATTCAAAAGTTACTAAGTGGAATTGAACTCGCATCGGTTCACGTAAAGAAATGATTACTTAACCGGTAGACCATAGGGGTCACAGAAGGAGTAATAACTTTTTGAAACCTAATGATTGCGGATTTTCATTTCTTCATTTTTTAAAAATTTTGGTAAAATTCCAAGAACTTTTATGAAAAAATAGGTCAAGAAACTAGGTCAAATTTGAAAAATTATTTGTTGTCATTTCTGAGTTGATATTCATTCTTTTAAAATTTACTCGAAGAAAATGATCGTTCTATTGGGAGGGATATTAATTGGAAAAAGTGAGGTGAGCTAGAGTAAGAAGATTACATCAACCTCTTTTCAGAGTTTCAGAGGTTTCTGTATTTAAGACGCTAATGATAACCATTTTGGAAGATTAAATAATTCGATATGTAATCAAATGAGATAAGTATGGTTGGTTTTTTTGAGAATATTCCAGGGAAATTGTTAAATTTTAAATTAGGAGCGTTTCGCCGCGCAGCGGCGTTGGAAAAACGATCAAAAGTATTGGAATGCGTGCCAAAGGCGCGGAAGAAGCAAGCCGAAGGCGAGCTTCTTCTGTGCCTTCGGCTCGCATTCCAATACTTTTCGATCAAGAAATTTCGGTCCCGACAACTAAATTCAAAAGGTGTTAAATCGCCAAATAATTGAAAGTGACGCCGAAGTTGTGTAAGGGGCGAAGCCGGAGGCGAGGCGTAGAAAAAGATATTAGGTAATTATGATGAGCTTAGGTTAAAGAGAGCGAAATCTTTAAGATTACCCAATTTTAAATAAATGTATGGTCGTACCTATAGAAGCAATGTTTTTTCAACACATATTATATTGGTAAATGACATTAAAATATTAAAGAAAGACTTTACGGAGACAATGAATGTACCTGAAATGAAAATAGACGTCATACTCATTACAAATCAGTTCTTTTAATTTTCTAAAACCACGTAAATGCCGGGAAAACGAGCTTCGAAAAAATGGCAGAGAAAATGTTTCATCCGACGAAAACTAACTTTTGTAATTAGAATGACGTCTATTTCAATTTAAGGTACATTTATTAGCTCCGTAAAGTCCTCCTTTAAGTGCGCCGAAGGCGAACTACAAGCCAGGAAAACCACCGCGAAGCGGTGACAGTTTTCCTGGTATATGTTTATTTAAAAAAAAACGTTTAAAACGCTATTTAACCCACAACTCGGGTTAAATAGAGTTTTTACGAAAATTAAAAAAGGACTGTAAATTCTCGCTAAAAGGTCGAATAACCTACATTAAAAATATGAGCCCAGCAAGGATAAATAAATATCAAACAAAATGCGAAAATAAAACTTAACAATTTCTCAATTTTCAGTTCATCTCCGAAGCGCTAAACGAAAAATACAACGTCTGCATCATTCCCAACAAACGAGACGATATGGAACTCCAACCAGGCGATCGTAAATGCTCAGGAACCGCTGCCAGAATAGCCAAAGGACAGGCATACCATCATCTAACTCTTCTGATAGACGCCGATCTGAGAATGCTGAAAATGTCGCTGAAATCTAAATTAGAAGGGAAAATTGAAACAAATGCCACTAGAAGCGTGAAGGCTCCGGCTGTTGGCTTTTTAAAGCAAGATGATGTCTTGGTAAATGTACAAGACTCTGAAAATGAGATTATAAATGCCTACAAATCTCATTTCGATCATTATAAGTATGAAGAGGTCAATCCTTCATTGAATGATAATCCCGAGCTGTTGAAAATACACCAAGATCTTCTGAACTTCAAATGGATCTATGGAAAAAGCCCAAAATTCGTCTACACATCTGAAAGTGGTCATAAGTATAATGTTAAAGATGGCATCGTAAACGATAGCAATGGACCGGATTTTAAAACTGGCGAACAATTCCCAACCTTACCTTCTTTTTGATTTTTTGTAGACTTCTTATTTTTTTTGTTTAGGTCTTTTAAATTTGAAATAATAAATAAATTTCAGAATGGTGACTGGAACAACTGAACGTTGGAGAGACGTTCGTCGAGAAATTCTCAACAAATGGCAAGGTGTTAGAATTTGTGATGATCCATCACCATTGTACATGAATATACCGACACAGGTACTAATTTCTTCCTTTTTTTTTGAATTGAACAGATAATTCCAGTTCTGCAACCTAGCTAACGTGACACCAGAAGAGCAGGAGAATATGATGTTCACTGAGCTGAAATTGTTCTTGCTTGGAAATCAAACTGAAAATATTCGCATTCGAGGAATTGAGGATAATATTCCAACGGAGATTGAGGTCAACATCTCGTTTGATCCGTTTTTACGTTCCGAAATTGAACGATTTCATGATAATCTTATTGCAATTGCTACAATTAAATTGTGTTGTTATGGTGAGATTTTGATTTTTAAAATTTTACTTAAAAATTGGATATTACGCTCCCTTAGAAATCCAAAATTTACAATTGTTCCGAAATTCCACATTTAAGAATATTTTTTTCTTGATTTTTATGATTCTGCCCGAAATTCATATTTTTAAGAAAAAATTTATTTATAGCATGAAGCTGTAGGAATATAATTTTTTCTGTAAGCTCTAAGGGGTTTTTCAAAGTTCTTAAAAATAAAAGAACACTCTTCAATACTTTTTTTCTATAGATTAGCATTTTTTCACTCAGTGACGTTCTCATATGATTCCTTGTAGGAAATATTCAAGACTTCTTTTTGGATAAACATTTATTTCTTAGAATTTCAGATTAAATCATTAATTTTTAACATTTCAGCAATTACCCACAACGCCGTCACATTCTCACCCATTGGAGCACAAGTAGCAAACACAATCGATAAAAAAGTCACGGGTTTTGTTCTGAACGTATGTGATAAATTGGACGCCCATCCGGATGCTCCCCAGCTGTTAAATAATTTGTTCAGAGAGGTCCATTCGATTTATGAATCTCTCGGGTTTTATAGTGAAATTGTGAAGACTATTTATACGGTAATTTGAGGAATTTAAATTTTCTAAAAAAAACAACAATTGTTTAGGAGCAATTAATCGGCGGACAAGTTCTGACCCTTTTGGATGCCAAACGTCGTCACGTGTTTTCTGGAAATGCTATTCAAGATTTAGAAGACGTTTTCCAAGCAGGATGGAAAATTTTTGCCGGTTACATCGGTCGCCTCGTTTGCAAATTTGAAGCGGATAATATGAATTATGAATTTGTTTTGTGGTCGACTCAGGAGATGGACGAAAACCAAAGAAAACGGATATTTCATAGCCAATCTTCGACAAGAAACAGGAGTGAAAAAGCAGCGAAATTTGTGATTGTTGAAGCATTATGTCCGAAATTTTTCACAAAATATCTGGATATTTTGGTGAGGTGTGCGGAATTTGGAGAGGCTTCAAATGCGGATGAGATGAAGAGGAATTGGAAAAAGATGGATAGGAAGGGGGAACAGAATAGGGAAAGTGTACAAAATGTGATGGAAGATGTGAGGAAGGTTCAATGGGCGAATTTGGATGTGACAACAATTATTAGAATGGTAAGATGCAATTTAGGAGCTTCCAAAAATGCGGAATGAAAAATTCTAGCTCGTTCAATTCTCCCGCAAAGAATCCGCCTGCCTTTTACGTGAAATCACATCTGCTACAAATGTCGATCAAGCTATTCGAGATATTCATGAGCTTCTTCTAAGAGGCTCTTGTGCTCATGAAGTCATGGCACAATGTATCAAAAATGATATACTTCAGAAGCCGGTTGATGTAAGTGTCGAAAAATTAGGAAATGTAAATCAGGATTCACTGTTTAGGAAATTGGAAGTGTTCGAATGAAGAAGCTGACGAATGATATATTGGGAGCAGCTGCTGAAAAACACCATCCATTTTGGAAATATTTTAGCTTTAAAATTGAAAAGCAGAATGTTTTTGAAATGTTGGGACAAAGGATGCAAAGACATGGTTCGATGAATAGCGAGAGGGTGAATGTAAGAAGGATGAATGTATGCCCTAACTTCTAAAAATGCTCTTTCCAGACGATCCCAACCCTCTTCGAATGTATCACACTTTCGATGGACTGCCCCGTTGAAATTGATCCAATCATTTCAAAAAATTCCGTTTTCACTTTGATTCCCATCTTCAGAATCTGGCTTCAACTTCATGTGGCCAGCTGGCGACTTGCCAATGCGTATGCTCTAATTTTTTTTTAAATTAGTGAAAAATATAATTTTCCAGACGTGATGCATTACGAGGGATGATGCCCTCAAGATCGGGAAGTGAACTCACGATGAAAAAGCATCTAATGAACGCACTCGACTGGAAAATTGCTGATTTTAAGCAGAAATGGTCAGCATATGTGAATGTTGCGGTGGCGTCGTATTATGAGCGCATTTCGAAGGTTTTAGATTTGGAATTTTATTTTTAAAATCAATATTCAAAAATTGTAGGCCATTTCCCTTGACGAATACATCGAATGTCAGAACATTTTCTCGCGGGACATTACAAAAATGATGGGAATAACCGAACTTTCACAGTTGGAAATAATCAAAGACATTTTGAACATTGTCTGGAGTCATGATAACGATTCTGGAAATCTTGGCGAGTTGATCGCCGATTTTGAGGAACTTCAATCGAAAGTTGGCATCAGTGAAGGCGTCGTCGCTTAACTTTTTTTCCTTTTTTTTGGTGTTGGTGAAATTGATCTCGTAAAATAATTTATATATTCATGCAAAATTGGGATATTTTCGTTCAAAAACCGCATCTTAAATGAGATCGATATGAAAAATGATGAGAAATGCAATAAACATAAATAAAATGTGTATAACTTAGGTCTCAATTGTATTGTTTTGAGGATTTCTTTCTGTTAATGGCTCGTCTTGGACGACCGATTCACGGGTTCTCTGTTGTCGCCGTGAGATCAATTCTCGGAGATATTTAAAGGTTATGGCATCTATTAAAGCAGCACTGATTGCTGAAGGTATAGATTTGTGAGCTAATTTTCTAAAATTTGAGGAAACTCACAATTCGCTAGGTTTGTCATAGATCTTCCCAGAATCACATTGCAATACGCGATACAAATAATTAGGATCAGGAATTGAACACTAAGTACTAGTACATAAAATCCTTTGGCATTGAGGGAGCTCTGAAAAAAAAAACAAAATTGCAACATTTTAAAAAATTAATTTAAATTTGGCAGTATAAAAATAAGAATATTCGATCATAAAACCTAAATTGACCAAAATCTAATTTTTTAACATTTGAGTTTTTAAAAAAAAGTTCAATTTTTTAGTTGAAAATGGATGGTGGAAAAGTCAACTTACAATAAAAGACACAAACAAATGTGAAACCAGTGCAGCCGCTCCCGGTACATAAGCCGATGGAATCCTTCCAATTTTATGACAACTATCCCACACCATAATCGTCCAAGTCACATGAAACATGGTCAAAAATAATGCTGATAAACAGTAGTAAAGAGGCAAATATTTTCCAGCTCCATTCGGATCCCTCTCGTTCTTGTCTAAAGCTTCTGGAAGGCCAAATGCACCAGGCCCCGCAAAAGCGGCAAAAGCATTCATTGTGAAGAAAAGTGCTGCAATGAGCCCCATTCCAAGTCCACAAACAAGTGCCAACATGTGTCGAGCGTTGTGCAGATCACTGACTCCTGGCGCTACCGACATTGTTCCAGATCTGGTGATTTTGTTAAGCCCGCTGAAAAAAAAAGAACATGTTATTGATCTTCCGATAAATTTCGAAAATAATATATCCTTCGATCATATCGGAAAAACTGAAAATCATGTGGAGCTCTGACTATAACATACCTCTGCGCCTTTTTCAGCAAAAGAAAGTAGACGATTCTTGAAAATTCTTGCGCAATAATACAAAATGCTAGTGAAATGTAGAATGCATTCAATTCAAAAACTGACGTAAGGGTGAACCAAACCATTGACGAGATCAGAAGTGAGCACAGCCAGAAAAATGCTCTGAAAATTAAAATATTCAAATTTTGAACAAAGAACTCAATAGGATTTCTTAAATTAGTATAACGCTTCTAAACGTTTTTCATTGAAATTTTTTAAACTAATAGAAAATTTTAACAGAATTCTATGAAAAGCAGGAAGTTTATTTAATTTTACAATTTCAGAAAAGTTGGAGAAATTTTTTAAAGGAACTAACTCACCCCAAAAAGAACAAAATAATCCTAACCGGATCATGAGCAATAAACTGAACGAACAATGCCAATGCAGGTGAGTATGAGAAAATGTAGCAAGCTATTGTAAGTAGGTAACCCATTTTCGTTGATCTGTAATTTTCTGAAATTTAGGTTGAAAATTGTTATTAGAATTTTCAGAATCTGAGATTTTAAAATATATAGATGACACCAAAATTTCACGAAACATTTTGAAATTTTCTAGATATCTATCAAATTGTGTATCGTTTTTTTTTAGAAAGTTACGTAATACGGTTTCAGTTCGGTAAAAACTACTCCGCATTTTATTTAATATTTATAAATTCATAACTTCTGCAGTGAAACGTCAAATTTTCAGAAACAACATGAAAAGAGAAATAATCACTAATTTTGCTGTGAAGTCATTTTTTTTTTAATTTCTGAAAAAATTAATAACATTTTACAAACTAATGAAAATCGAATCCAAAAAAGAAATAAATGATCTGAAAAATCATTTCTAGATTAAAATCGTGACGTATCGTTAAATCCGAGCGAAAATTTTACAGGAACAAAGTATTTTTTCTAAAAAATATTTCATATCGTTACCTCACAACTTAGAGTTTCCCTTTTTCTCACAAAAGACATTCCAAAGTTTCATTAATTAAATAAAAATTCCAAAAAGAGCACAAAAAAAAAGGAAATGAATAAATAAATCCAACTCGCATCTTTTTTACAAATAAGAAACCACAAAAATATATTTTTGACAAGAAAACCAAAGCGAATGGGATATGTGTGGTCCGGCCTACTCGATTCTATCACATGGATTCGTTAAAAAATGTTTCGTATACCGGGAAAATATATGGATAAATATTGGGGTGAACTTTCTTCGTCTAGTAAAGCTTTCAACAAAAAATAATAATTTTTAACCCAAAAACTAAAAGAAAAAACATGGTTTTTCCTTCAATTAACTTTGGCATAACTTGGAGGTGAAAATTTGCGCCGTAACGCCTTAATTACATACAATGGGAAGCACGAAATGAGGGTAATAATAGCAGTTTTTGAAATAAACATCCATGATAAAACAAATTGCCGATCGAAATATTGGTCAAAAACAATTAACGAGATCATATAAAGGGCAATTGATAGAACTTGTGCGAGAAGCATTGCCCAGTGCCACGTGTGAACAGTCATTGCGACCATGATCAATTCGGTGACGATTAGTGCGGAAAACGAGATTGAGACGACGTGAATGAAGTCTGCATCAAAGACAAGAAGTGCTCCGTACATTATTACAGCTCCTGAAGAAAAGTTACATTTTTGAAATGAAGGATTTAATTTTTAAAAGATTTTACGCCTGTGTGAGTCCCAACAAATTTGTTTTGAGTATTCTTAGAATTTAAAATTAAAGAGAGTGTCTCACATATTTTTATAGCGTTTTTTCTAAATACTTCATCAACAATAAAATCTAAATCGGCAATTGAAATATTTTGATATTTTTTCTTATATTTTCATCAGGAATATATAAAAACAATAATATTTTCTTTAAAAATCTCATTTAAATCTTGAATGTTTTTCAAATTTCACCTTGATAAAGCGAAATCAGAACCCAAATGCAAAACGTCTTATAAGACAACGATCTTCCCTTTCCCAGCTCTTTATACAATTCCGGATACGTTAATGCATTCGTCGCCGTGACGTCTCGATCAACAACCAATGAAAAAACAGGCAACATGGTGTAACAAGTGGAATATCTTGAAAATTTGCCATTACCACTTAATAGTTCAAATTTTAATAACTTACGCAACCATCAATACTCCCTGATACAGCGAAACCGACGCAAAATAAAAAACGCATGAGAAAATCGCCTGCATTGTTGAAATAATCAATCCCCTATGCATCACAAATTGTGACAATGCACACGATCTCTTGTAGCAGAATCGTCCATGAACCAAAAGCAATCGGCAAACGTGCGAAAATTGAGTTATTGAAAAATCCGCAGCAAGTGATGCTTGTTTTCCTTCGTTGGCATCAATTCCGATTCCGGCATGGGCTGCTTGAATCATTGATACATCGTTTCCACCATCACCAATTGCCGCTACTCGGAGTGGAGCTCGGTACTGAAAAAAAACACATTTCAGTAATTTCGAGGAAAAAATATTTAAATTTTAAATTAAAAAGTATTTCAGTTCTTCAGAGTTCTTTAAACTTCAAAACCCAAGTCGGGTTTTAGTTAAAAAACATTAGAGGTTTCAGAATATGTCAAAATTTATGTAATTGTACTTAAAGACAGTGAACCAGTTTTTTAAAATGTAGGAATTTCCGTTGAAAATTGAGAAAAAAGGCGCTCTTAAAGGCTAACAATGTTCCAAACCGACTTAACTTCATTTTACAAGAAAATACTAACCTTTCTCAGCAATTGCACAATTTGAGCCTTCTGCTCCGGTGAACATCTACAACAAACTACCGCCGAGCAAGCACACACCAATTCCGCCACTTCGGCTTCATAGTACTGCAAGCAAACGTTTAACGCAGATCCCGGCATAACAAGTGCAACATCGTCCGTTTTCCGTCTCAAATTGTTCAATTCATTGTGAGCGTCTGTTCGGTTATGAACATTTCCAAACACGTGAATATTGTCCGATCTGAAATTTTAAAATGTTGGGGAGTAATCTGGAAAAATTCATTGTTACCTTGAAAACAGTCCACTCGATTTTGCGATACAAATTGCCGTTTCTAATTTGTCACCAGTTAACATCCAAATTTTGATTCCCGCATTTCTGAGCAATTCGAGTGATGTGGTTACTTGATCCTGAATAACAGATGGTGAAAGATTGAAACATTTTAATTTTATTCTATAAACGTATTTCCGTATTTTTTAAAGTTAACAATTTATTTATAAAAAGTGCAGGAGGTTCAGAAGACCTATATTTGAACTTTATCCAACCAAATACCTCACCTGCAATCGATCTTCAACCCCCGTCAAACAAAGCAACTGTAAATCCTTCTCCAACATCCGATTCACAACATTCGCCATATTCTGTGATCTATCCGAAATCGACATCTTTGCTGCATGATAAGCTCTATCAAATGCTTCCAATTCAACAGCTGACAATGGTTTTCTCGCAACAACCAAAGTCCTAAGACCCTCTCTTGCCATATTACTACATTCCTCATCCAACCAATCATTATACTGTACCATTCCACTCATCACCGTATCTGCACCTTTCATCAAAAGAGTTACTTCATCCGTCGTTTCATCCTTCACAATGATTCCCATCCTTTTAGTTTCACTAGTGAATGGGAAAATGTGCAAAATCTGAGTTTAAATTGTTCAATTCCGGAATAAATCTAATTCTCAATATACCTGAAACTGCTTCAACATAAACTGTCCATTCGGCGCTTGAATACTCAACTGAATCGAATGAAGATCCCGATTCGCCAACCGAACCCCAACTGTTTCCGTCCATTTAACCAACGCCACCTCATCCGGACTAGCAGCTTGATAGCTCGTCTCCCCGTTCTCAAAAATTGGCGTAACATTGTGACAAAGTGCAATCGCTTCAACCGCATTTTGCAGTTTCGTTGAGAATGAGTGTTTCGCCATTTTTCCAGCGTATGCGCTTAATACATGTTGGCCGACTTCTTCGAACGCATCACTACCGAACGCCACAGTTCCTAGGTGAATCTGAAATGAGATATGAGATGAGATTTTACGAAATAAATTATTCACCTTCTTGAAATGCATTTCATTCTTCGTCAAAGTTCCCGTCTTATCCGACAATAAAAACGAGATTCTTCCAAGTTCTTCAGGAATCGTTGATGACCTTACAACTGTATCCGGGATTTGTTTATCTCGCCCTATTTGCCATGCAAAGAAGAGCTAAAACATTTCGAATTATTACATAATTCCAAGCTTTTTTATATAAATACCTTAGCCATGTCCAAATTAACTCTCAATGAAATTGGAATAATGTAGGAGAAAAGAAGAATAAATCGCATGAGGTATCGATACCAAAGTCCATCCAATCCTTTCATCACAACCATTACAGATGAGAGAAGCACTACGAAGAGGAACAAGAGTTTTGTGAGATTGTTCACCTAGAAATTACGAATTTGAGTCTAACTTTTGGAAGTATTATAACTTTATAACTAAACATTTTCAATAATTCTTAAACATCTTACCTCCAAATCTAACAGTCCGACTTTACTCTCCGGCAATGTTGTATTCATGACACTCCTCGTTTCCCGTCCCGTATAAACAACAATTCCAACAGCTGTTCCTGAAGCAACTACCGTATTCGCCCATAGAACATTTTCCACGTTCAATGATCCATCTTGTACCGTATCGTCTTGTGTGATCTGAAATTTCGATTTTTGTTTCTTTAAAGACTTTTCCCAAGAAAAACTCACTTTCAACGTTCCAACAAACGCATGAATATCTTTTTGTGGTTTCTCAGCATAAATCTCACAATTCAGCTCCATTATATCCGCTTCATTGGGTAAATGTTGCGTCAGTGGCACCGGAATTCTCAATTTCCAATCTGTTTCACCATCCAGTTGATCTGTTCGAATAAAGCATGCTCCTGACTTGTCGGTCGTTCTGTAATTTGGGTTTTTATTAACATTCCAGGAATTTCAGCCAACGTTACCTTAATAAAACCACATCTGCTGGAACCCTTCGATCTTTGTGCATAATAATCACATCTCCGACTTCAATATTACTGAAAAAATAGATTCTCATTACAAATTTCAACCAAAACATCATTTACCAGCTCTTAATCTCCACTCTTGTTCCATCTCTCGTCAATTTCTCATACTTTTCTCCATTTAAATCCCTATCCCTCAAAAACCTCACAAAATCATCAAAAGCTTCACGTATCAACGTAATCGTTAGAACAAATCCTAGTGGTCCCCAGTATGTAATCGGTGCTCCGATTTGTATCGCAGGGATGAATTGAGAGCATGCCATTAGCAGAAAATACAAATTTAGGAAGAATTTGAATTGTTGGAATAGTACCTAAAAACTTTTGGCATAAAGAAGGATCATTTTTTAATTAAAAAAAAGCTTACCAACGGCACAAAACTAAAAATATTATACTTCTGATTACAGACACGATTTGGCGCGAATGAAGCGTTTGCATCATGCCCAACCGGTCCATATCCTACACGTACAGTACGAGAATGAAGCACTCTTCGACGCGAGAACAGCGATCTACAGCATCTGAAAATGTATTTCTATTAATATTTCTAAATTCAAAGAATTTCTGAAAAGCCTTCCAAAAAGTTAGACTATTTTTTGTATCATGTTTGGTGTAAGATTTAAATTCAATAATTTTCGCAACTCTTAATATATTTTTCATGCTATTTAATTACGTGGAACCCAACTTTAAATCTTAATTAATAAATTAATTAACGGCTTAAAACCTCACAAGTTTTATTTTTTGCGTCTTTAAACTTCTTAAGCCCCCAGTACAGAGGTAATTTACACCAATAAACAATAATCGATCAATTCGCTCACATGAACCCTCCCTTGGCCGCCGACGCAGCCGAAAAATGTGTGGTCGTGGATTTCAAAGAAGCGGTCTTGTCACGAATCGTCGCCGCCGCTTCATCTTCCTTCTCTTCCCTCTTCACAAACGACACGCTAATCTCGTCAATATTCCGACGAGACGGTCGTTTGCATGATACCGATAATCCTGATATTGTTGACGTTGAAGTTGATGCTTCCGATAATTCTTCAACAACTTTCTTCTTGTTCATTAGTCAACCATCAAAATGATCGATATAGTGTACTCAGAATATATTCAGACAATTTTATGATAACTTTTTCGCTGAAAATGAGGAAATAGGAGATCAAAAAACACAACGTGCAATTTAAGAGCAAATGAGCTAGTGAAATAGAAAATTTCCCAAAATGATAAGATTCGGTTACCACGACGACAAGAAAAGAGGCTGATTGCAAATAATGATATATAATTTTGGAAAACAATTTTTTTGGCTATAATTATAGATTCTTTCTTCGTTTATGAAATTGACGCAATTTTTAAAAAAATTTCCTATCAAATTAAGAATTTTTTTCTTGCTTATTGAATTTATCTACCGTTTTCTTTTCAAAATTGAGAAATTTTCCAATTCATGAAAATGTCATTTAAAACATTTCTAATCAGAGTAAAAAGATTTTTCTTGAAATTCACAATCCAAATGTCTAATACAAATCAAAAGAAACGCCGACGACCCAGAAAAGAAGTTCAAAAGTAAACAAAAAATGCTTCAAAAACTAAATATATAGGAAAATATATATGAGAAGATGACAAACTTCGGGGCATGGCATGATGATTCAGAATTCTTCGCCGAAACGGGTCACGGATCACATAACATGACTAGAATAAAATGAATATTATATATGTACATAGATGAAAAAAAAAACAATAATTGTGGGAAAGGAACATTTTTTTTAGCGAATGGGGGAAACTTTTTCACAGAGTCATAAAAACTTTGCGATATATTTTTCTGAATAACGAAACTGTAAACCATTTTTTTGGCTTTTCACAAAGAATATTGTTGAAAAATCAGAAGAAAAATTACATTTACCACAATTGTGAAAAATTCAATTTCCAAACTAACAATTCTAACGCATGAAATTTGCATAGATTGGCGACTCGAAAAATAAACACCACTTTTCAATATTAAACGATTTTTTGATCAGTAAACAACAAAGTCATATAAACTGACCAAATAGAAGGCAATACACGCTCGAGTTTCGAGAAAAAGAGGATTAGCGATGTGACTTTTTTTTTCTTCACTGTATTCTTTATTTCGGTATTGTAAAAAATTCTGGTTAGAAAACTAGTTTGGTAGGCTATTAGAAGGAATCAGAATTTTCAAAAATTGCCAACTTCGCAGCAAAAAAATATTAGAGTTCATTAGACTATTTCGAAATATTCGAGAAAATTGAATACTGTTTGAATTTTCAGCATATTCCAGATTCCTTTAAAAAGGGAATTAATTTGGGAATATTTTAAACAAAAGAAAACTAATAAACTAACAGAACATATAAATTCAGAACTTAAATTGTATTGTTTCCCAATTTTTTAAAAATTCGTTAAAGACAGCATCCCACTTAGATTTCGTTAATGAATTAATAACATGCTTATTATAATAACAACCAAAACGAGAATTTCCAAGCCGTAGAACAAAAAAGTTCCGTGAAACCTTCTTCATTATCGTCTTCCTCCTTAGTTTACATCTAATTACAGTTTGGGTTCGAATTTCAAATCGTGACCAAAAAGAAGATTTCGAACAACAACAAAAAAAAAATAAAAACTAGAAGAAAACAGATCGAGATCGGAAGTTTTGCTACTGTTCTTCTCTTTGGTATACATAGTATAACGCGAAAATGAACAAATATCTTCCTCATAGAGATTTTCCGCACTCATTTTTCCGCATTTGAGATAGTGGTTGATGTTGGTGGTGCGCAAATGTGCTTATTTGCCCACTCTTTTTCATTCATAAAGTGCGAAACCAAACCAAATCGGGAAAACGAAATATATTTCGATGATGATGATGGGAAATGAGCGACAGTTTTCTTGGCGATTTGAATTTATGTTTTAAGCCAACAAAGACCATATAACTTATGGATTTCTTAATGCGGTATTTCTCAAAAATTTTCAGCTTAAAAAACGTTCCTTTAAAATTCAATTAGATTTCAGATTCAGCAAAATTTTGATAAATCTTAAAAATCTGATTTTTAAAAAGTAATCGGAATTCCCAAAGGTTTTTTAATCTTCGAAATTCTTTAAATGCTTTTTTTTAAACCTTAAATTTCCATAAACATCTTTGAATTTTCAAAAAAACCGCTAAAAATGTTTTGAAATCTTTTAAAGTGTAGGAAAAATAAAAATAAACTATTTTAGAAAATTAGATCTCGAAGCAGTGTTACGAGAGAACCCAAAAAACATCGAGAAAGGAAAGGAAAGAGGAGAAAATAAAATAAAAATGAGGAAAAAGGAAATGCAGGTGGTATTGGGGGTGGAAAAAAGCGAGAAAACGGAACACCTGGGTTCCTTTTTTTCTAACACCGTGTTTATGTTTCGTTTTGGTAAAAATGTACCACTAAAATTTCGAAATGTTCTTTTAAAGGAGGGTTTTACGGAGATTATGAATGCGCCTGGGATGAAAATAGGCTTCAGACTCTTTCCAAATCTGTATTTAAAATTTTCTAAAACCACCTAGAAACCGAGAAAACATGCCTCAAAACAATGGCCTAGAAAAAAGGGCCACCGGCGAAAACTAGTCCGCAGGCATGAAAAGTCCAAAAAAATGGAAAACAAAACATAAATTAAGATGAAAAAACATTTAAAAGGACTAATATAAGCATTCTGCACAACTATTTATTAACGAAACACGAAAAAAGCTCATAGGAAAAAGTTCGGCCAGGTGGCCCTTTTTTCTAGGCCATTGTTTTGAGGCGTGTTTTCTCGGTTTCTAGGTGGTTTTAGAAAATTTTAAATACAGATTTGGAATGAGTCTGAAGCCTATTTTCTTCCCAGACGAATTCATAATCTCCGTAAAGCCCTCCTTTAAATCCCCAAATTTCCAGAAAAAAGTAAAATTTTAAGATCAAAATGGGCTTTTTTATATGTAGAAATCAGGAATTCTTATATCAACGACAAAATCAAATTCAAATCAATATATAAATGTAATCGAATTTTTCAACCGAACAAAATTATATATTCAATATTAAATTTATATGTAAATTATATACTTTGTTGAACAAACATCAAATCTAGCCCGAAAAATAAGGAAACACTTGAAAATTCTAAAACTAAAACATTCAAAAAATCCTTTCCACTGGTAGAAAAATCAATCTAAGATTGAACATTCTTCCATCAAACCCTTCGAACCAAGAATTGAAAAAAAAAAGCAAAAGAGGTGGGGGAAAACCGATACTGTTTTCACACACAATAGAACAACAAAAGACAAAATGGAGAATGTGGGAAAAAATGTAAGAAAAAAAACATGACGACGATAGTTTTGATGAAGAGGAGGATGAGAGGAAAAACCTATAAAAATAGGCAATATCAAAAAGAATTGAGAAAAAATATGAACCAATTTGAACATTTTTGTTTTTTTTAATTTTTTCTCCCTATTCATCGAATCTTTTAGGAACATATATAGATTTCAGAAATTCAATCAAAATTAAGAATTAACCAAAACGAACTGAAGCCCCCAGAAAATAGTTTTTCAGCAAAGAAAATCCATATAAACAGGTCGAAAAATAATTTTAGAAATCAATTTTTTAAAAAACTACAAAATAAGGTCAACAAAAATCAAAAAATTGCGTTCCTTCAACCAAAGAAAAAATCATGTTCTACTGTTCGAAATTTACGTCACCGACCTCCTTTTCTTCATGAAATGTCTAGGTATCGCCCAAATTAACTGTTACAACTACACAATTTGGCCAGTGGAATTTGGAAAAAGGGCGAAAGTGTATATTAAAAGAGAAAGGAATAGATTATATACATGTATGGTAGTACAGGCGAAGTAGTAAATGTGGAAGTAGTGCAGTGAAGACCTCCGTGGCATATTTTATGGAAATTAAATATATATATATATTATATGTATAAATAGAATGGGTGTTGCGCAACGGAACAAAATTAATCGATATTTTAATTAGATTTTGAATCAAACAAATTTTAGAAAATATCGATACAATTGGTTTAAAGTATAAAATTAACTGTGGGATTTCTATAGATAGTTAATTTTTTTAAATGAATTATTAAAAAGGTAGTTTTTAAACAACATCTAATTTAATAAGAATTTTAATAAGAAAAATCCGAAATTCGGGCTTTTTACAACATAAAGCGTATGAAATGCTTATTTTTAATATAAAAAATAACATTTTTTATCTAATCAGTACTTCTTAAACAAGGAAACAAATAAACAAGAAGCTCTATTAATTTAATTTTTTTTAATTGTGAAAAATTATTTACTTCGCAATTTTGGAAGGGTTTTCTAGAAATGTACAGAAACAAAAGTTTCAAAACTAACCGCGTCATGCTAAAATTCGATGTTGATGTCGATGACACAGAGGGCAGGAGATAGACGTCGTCCGATCCCTCGATTCCAATCTGGAACTGGCCTATATTAAGAATTTCAGCGTATTGAGGAGCGGCCGCATCATGCTTTTCCGTCATTCAAAGCATTGAGCATGAATCAAGCGCATAAAACAAATTTAGAATAAGTACCTCAGAATCAGGCATTGGTAGAAGTCTTGAACACTCGTCGGCTTCTTCTTGGCTCGTTGCCAACCGACTATAACGCATACAACTTCTAAAATTGGATTTTTCTGCAAATTTGGGAATTTCAACTTGAAAAATTGCGATTTCCAGATAATAAATGGTCAAAAATACCATTAATTCTAATAAAAATAAAAGGTCACTCGTCATCGGTATATTTTTAAACCTTAAAAATTTTTGGATATACCTGTCTAGTACAAAAATGACTTAATATACAGAAAATTGTGTACAAGGTGATATGTGCAAGTGAATTCAGGAAAAATAAATAAATTACAGGAAACAAATCATGACAAAGTGAAAAAAAGAGCAAAACTCAAACAATTTTAATGACAAAAACGCCGACAATTCCACCAATCATTGCGGCGGTAACTCCGATAAGTGAAGTGATAGATCCTGCCAATTCGCGAGATTCTTTTTCGATTGAACTGCAAAAATTTATTGAAAAATTTTTTAAATCCGGATTTAAGAAAAATTGAAACAGAAAACTTGTCGAGAAAATTCGACTTTACATTTTTAATTTTTTTTTCAAAATTGTTGACTTTGACTTTTTTTTTAAACTCACAGAGTAGCACCAACAGTTGCATTCGTTATACAGAACCCGTGTGAAACAGCCAAAACAATAACCAGCAAAATGAAAACACCGTCATATGGCAAAAGAACATGTGTATGATATCTTGGAATAACATTACAAATCACAATCAATGGAATCAACACAACTCGAAGACACGCAATCGAGAGCAACCATTTTCTTGGCTGAAATTGGTTTTTAAACTTTTAAAACAACATCTTAAAACCTTACCAGTCTAAACGAGTTCGCCGAACTTCTCCCAATCAGATCACCAATGTTAAAGAGTAGAAACGAGGCAACATCCGAAAAATAAGCTAAAAATTGAATTTAGAACTGAAATTTTCTGATAAAAATTACCATTCCATGTATGATTTCTCGATGTACTTCTCACCAAACTTGTCAACCCGGGATATGTAGCCAATGTGATCAAAAGAACTACAGAAATGGTGATAAGATCGATTCCAGACTGAAAAATGAAAAAAATTGAATCGAAATTAGGTTAGTCATGTTTTAAAGAAATTGATTATTCTTCAAATTTTAAGTTTCTCAAGATTTTCAGCCAAATGTGAAGAAAATCTTTGTTGGATATTTTCAGCTATTTAAAAAATTAGGAAAATCATTTTTTAAGTAAAATTCCTTTTTTTTTCAGTTTCCCTCAAAAATCCCCACTTTTTTCACAACTTCTGAATACCGCTGCAGCATGGTCTCCTCAACGACAACATCCGCATCTATCGGTGGAAAATGACTAGCCTGCGCCTCAATGTGCAATTCATCAATGTGCAAATTATGCAAATCATTGTTATCATCCAAAAGACTGAAATTTTGTGACTTTTTCTATCACAATTTTCAAATTTACCTTTGTTCAGCTTCATCCTCAACTTCCACCGGCGGCTCGATCGATATCAAATAATAATACGCGACCAAGCTGACAAAAGTCATAAAAAGACTGAAACTAAAATAAATTTGACCATTAACGATCACATTTGGGGTGACGGCTTGGCAGAAAACGCTCATGACGGCAGCGAGAACACCGGAGAATGATTGGCCAACCATTACGGCTTGCGTCTGAAAAAAGACACGTTTAAAACAGTAAGAGGAACTGGCTAAAAATGTGCAACAAGATCGACTTAAAAACAATTCAAAAAACTTACATATTTTGGCGGGAATGTCGCTGAAAGACCTAGTACACCTCCAGCCATCATACCAAGTGATCCGAAGCATGCAATTGAGAAAAGTCCCATAGAAAGATTGAAAAATAGATTTTGAGCTGAAAATTACCAATTTAAACAATAGTTTTGGATTTGAAGGATTACCTTCATCAAAATTGAAGAATGTAAGCAAAATGGTGGGAACAAACACAATTATAACAAGAATGTGACCACAAATTACGCGAAAAACGTTGGATATGCTGAAACGGAGAAATTTTGAATTTAAATGTGTCAAAATCTTACAAATTTGTCGAACAAACATTTAAAACTGATCCTAAAACACATGCAAGACCTCCATATACTGTGAGATAGGCTTCGAAGTCGGCTTGAAGTGGCGTTGGGATCTCATCAGCTGCTGAAATTTTGAAAATTGAGAAAATAAAATATTGGGAAAATCGTGCTCTATCGGACTTCCAAAATTCAGTTATATGAGCATAGCTTTTAATCTTAACGTTCTTGATTTGGAAACCCTATGTGCCTCTAAAAAGACTACTGAAGCTAATTTCAATCAAAAATAACTTACCTAAATTTTTCAAAAACCAAACATTTGTATTGTTTTCATGATCATCTGTCACGTTTCGAAGTTTGTAGTAGAAATACTGCAATTATTTTTTTTTCATCATGAGTCATAAAACAAAAAAAGATTGGAATTTCATAACATTCAATTATTTCAAAAAAAAACTAAAATTTAAAAATGTGTTGCTCACCTCATGTGCATTCATAAAAGCATTATTCGGAAACATCGTGCTGATTGAGACGACCACAAATGCTATGTATATTTTTGCGGACATTTTTAAAATTAAAATTTCCTTAATTTTTAAATCACATATCACACGGAATTCCCTGGAAAATTGAGAAACTACCGACTTAAGCAATACATAATCAATAAATGCGAAAAAAAAACCAAAAAAGGATGGTAACACATGTTGTTTCAACGAACGAACGCTTTGTTGAAACCAACTGACGAATGGAAGGGGCGGGGCCAAGGATTTAGCAAGTGTGCGGCAGGCAGAATTGCAGGAAGTTGGCTGATGGTTGGAATTTTTTGCAAAATTTGTTACGAAATGCATTTATGGGCTCGTTTGTGAAAAAAAAGCAGAAATGAAAACAACTTCAAGGTTATTAAACAATTTCCTCTAGGAATTTAACATGGGAAAATATTCATTAATTTTAATATTTATTTTTAAAAAAGGTAAATCTACCCCCTATAAACATTTTCACAAGTTTTCAACCAAACCAAAGTTATTATAATTCTTAAAGTTTGCAGAGTAAAGCTTAAACATTTTATGAACATTTATTTTTTGTTAATATTATTAAAGTTAGTATTTTCAAAGAGATCGGAACCGTGTAATATAATACGCAAGTCGTAGGAACAAAAAATAAAAAATATATAATACAATTAAATAGAGTCACACATGCCAAAACCACTGGCCGGTTCCCATTGTCCACCTTGACATTGGAGTGTCGCTGAGCCAGTGACAGCGAATCCTTCTTCACAATAGAGTAAAGCAGTGGTTCCATCTTCAAAGTCAAGAGATGAGCCGGTTTGAATGTAGACGATCTGCAAATGGATTTACAATTTCAAAAATTATATACGCTAAGAAAATCTACGGAAAGAAAGTTGATTTTGTACTGTAAAGTTATTATTTTATGATTCCGATATCGGTTCTAAACGTTATCTAAAAAATCATCTCGCTGTTTTTCGTTTTTCTAGTGATTCAAGCTCGCCTAATGGATGAAATAAGTTGAAGCATGATTTATGTTTCAAAAATGGATTACCCTCGCATTTGGAGGCGGTGACAGAGGGACACAAATTCCAGGTAGCTGACTTTCAGCACCATTTACACATTTTCCGATTATTGGCCTGAACGATCCCTTACGACATGTAGAGAATGATGCACCATTAGTCTTGTAGCCCAAATTACATCTCAATGCAGCATTTGTTCCATCCTCAAAAGTGCTGTTCGTTGATTGCTGTGAGAAGGTGATTTCTCCGAACGCTGGAGCTATCGGTGGAGGGCATCCGACTCCTGACCTTGTCTTGATTGGCACATTCTCCACAGTTCCATTGGCAACAATCAATTTCATTCGATTCGATGTCTCTGGTATGTCATTTGCCAATGTCATATTTTCGGAAACTTTAGTCGGTGGTCTTTTCAATACAGTTTGAGTACATGCACCAGGGAGCGGTGTCCAGATACCATTGGTACAAATCGATGTTCCGGCGCCTGTCAGTGTCGTCCCAAGGTTACAGATAACTGTGAGCGATGTACCGCTAGGATATGGGCCAAGTCCCAGTGCACTGTATGTTATCTAAAAACTTGTTTTGTTACATAGTTTAATCATTTTAAGCCTACCGTTCCAAATAAAACACCAGCCAATCGTCCACAAGACGCAGTACCAATTTGGGTACCAATTGCGCTTCCGAGAATTGTACATGTTCCAAGAGTTGCTGGTGACCATATTCCATTTACACAAGATGCACTCATTACGCCTAAAAAGCAATGCAGTTTTAGATGTGGAAATCCTCAGAGTCCGTACGAGCACTGTATTGCCCACCACCCACCGTCACCGTCAATATTTGATAATAACGGTTTCCGGATAACTCTCACAATGGTATTTTCATTTTTTTTCTTAACAATATAGCTCAATCAAATTCTCTACTTCTTAAAACCCTTTCAAAAAATTATTTTTACATACCATTAGCAACAAATCCTGATGAGCAAGTGGCAGTTGCAATTGTGCCAGTAGGCCATGGACCAACCGGATTATTCTGAAATCACAATTTTTTCTCCGCCTAGAAACAGTTCTCACATTTGAGTATACAACATTTGCATTCAATACTGGCGCGATTCCAAGTCCACATGTTGATGCCGTGGATCCTATAGCTGCAAATTCTTAAATTACAATACGCTAAAACTTTAATGAAATCAGTTCTCTAAACCATTCGAAATTTGTTGGCAATTGGCCAACGGTATTGGAGACCATACTCCATTTCTGCACGTGGATGATGTAGCACTACTAGATGGTGTATAGTTAGGATTGCAGAAAAGGGTTACGCTTGTTCCCTGTGATTTGCAAAATAAGAAACAAAATTAATAGAAAACGGTGATGATTTACGTACAGATGAGTAGGTTCCAGATCCGGTGCTACTATAAACTAGTGATCCGAAGGTTGGTGTTGCCATTGGGAGACAATTAACGAGGGGTGACGAAGAGGCTACGAGTTAAAATATGTTCAGAGTACAAATCAATTTGGTTCAGTGCAAAGGAAGATTTAGTTAAAAGTTATATCAAGACCAGTCTATCAGTTCAATATAGTCGAAATGGATAAATTCACCGAGAAACTGACTATTTGAGTTCCGAACCGAAATTGTCTGGACTAACCAGAAGAAAAACTGGTTATGAAATCATTCTTCCATTTTCTCCCTTTAAGGAACCGCAACGCTTACAATACCCTGGACACAACTTCCGACAGTAGACGGTGACCATCCCGACGATGTACATGTTGCCATTGAACTACCACTCAAACTATAACCACTAAAGCATACAATATTCGCAATTGTTCCGACAGGAACCGTTGTTGTCAGTGCTGGTGTATAAGTCATCTGCCCATTTGTTACAGTTCCGCCGAGAGCGTTGATTGGAGTACAACCTGGAATTTGAATGCAGCTATGAAATAAGTGTCACTAGACAGCAAAACACAATAGATTGTCGAAAATTAAAGTATTCATTGCACATTCCCACAATAATCAAAAACATTGCAAGTCATTTTAACTTTTGTTACATGTTCCATTGATCGAGGTAAAGTATCCATTGATACATGTTGAAGTAGTAAATCCTTGTGCAGTGTACCCAACATTACACGTCAGGCTTACAACGGTGCCATTTGCATAAGGTGCTAAACCAGTGCTTGTGACTTGTCCGTTTTGTGGTGAAGTTGGTAGGAATGTGCATTCAGACGAGACGGAAACTGAAAAGGCAAAAGACGGGAACAACATGCAGTGGGACGTGCAAAGGGATAACGAACATTATTTGACAAAAAGGTAAAAAATCACTTACCTTGCGCTGAAATCAATCCGGTTGACGACCCACATGTTCCTAATGCGGGTGTCCAGATCGAATTCTGGCAGTAGGTGATTGTCGTTCCTGTGGCAGTTTGTCCGAGTGGACAGCTCATGGTTGCAGTACTTCCAGATGTCCAAGGAGCGAATAATCCGGAGGAGTATGTGATCGTTGCACCAGTTGGATAAAGCGGTGGAGACAGGCATTGCCCGGTTCCGGTTCCTGTCGAAGTTCCAGTTGTGCTGCATGTTCCAATGGTTGGGGTCCATGCGCCGTTTTGACAAGAGGAGAAACTGCTTCCTATAATCAAAGTTTCAAGATGCATTCTTGATTTTGTAGTACTCGCCTGTTTCAACAGCATTATTTAAACAAGTCAACGTTGCCGTGACTCCTGTCGCATGCAAGACATTTGACCCATCACTATAAGTGATTTGACCATTTGCGGGAACGATTGTTCCCACACATTGTGTTCCAGATGTCGTAGTTCCCGAACATGTTTGTGTCAATGCAGGCACCCATTGTCCGGAGAGGCATGTCGTTGTACCTGTGATCACATTTAATTAAAAAAGAAAACATTATTACTTATTTACCAAGTGAGGTTCCATTCATACATGTAACAGTCGCAATCGTCCCACTGTTATAAATAGTCTGAAGTCCAGTTGATCCGGAATAAGTAACAGTCTCTCCGAGTGGTCTAGTTAATGCTGTACATGTTGTTGTTGATACGCCACTACACGCACTAGTAATCGCAGGGCTCCACAACCCATTTGTGCAAGTGGATGTTCCCAATTGTGTTCCTCCACTAGTGCATGTAACTGTTGCCACAGTTCCGGAAGAATAGCTTGTAGTACTCAAACTAATCGGACTGTATGTAGCTTGTGCTCCAGTTGGAACAGTAATTGCAGAGCATTGTACTGTTGTCGATCCGCCAATTAGTGAACACATTCCCATTATTGCAGGCGTCCACATTCCGTTTTGGCATGTTGCTGTAGAGGTTCCTGAAAATATTTCATTTTTCTTTCCTTTTCTTAAAGCACCCAACCTTGGATAGTTCCCGAGTTACACGATGCAGTCGCAATTGTCCCTTGACTATATGGTCCAATTGTACTTCCAGTCGAATAAGTAATACGCCCATTGAAAGGCGGAATCATTGCTGCACACTGCAGAGTTGAGGTTGTCCCAAGTCCTCCAATGGAGCATGTTCCAAGAGCCGGAGACCATAATCCTGATGAACATGTAGATGAAGCTGTTCCACTGAGAGTATATCCCAGATTGCATGTTAGTGTGGCGATTGTTCCAGAGTTTTTCGTCGTTTCCAATGCTGTTCCTTGACTGTAAGTGATAATACCGTTGACAACTGTTGGATTAACACACGTGGCTCCCGTGGAGCCAGTGAGCCCGGTGGAAGAACCTAGGTTACATGTTCCAAGTGTCGGAGACCATGTACCCGAATAACATGTAGATGAAGCAGTTCCACTGAGCGTATAACCCAGATTGCATGTTAATGTAGCCACTGTTCCAGAGTTTTTGGTCGTTTCCAATGCTGTTCCTTGACTGTAAGTGATTATTCCGTTGAGAACTGTTGGATTAGCACATGTGGTGCCTGTCGAACCAGCGAGCCCGGTGGAAGAACCCAAGTTACATGTTCCAAGTGTTGGCGTCCATGTACCGGAGTAGCATGTCGCCGAAGCGGTTCCGCTAATGGTATATCCAAGGTTACATGTCACTGTGGCGACTGTTCCGGTATTCTTCGTTGTTTCCAATGCAGTACCCTGGCTGTAACTGACAATTCCATTGAGAACTGTTGGATTTACACAAGTGGTGCCCGTAGTACCGAGAAGTCCGCCGCCTGAAATCGATGATACACAAGTTCCAAGCGTCATAGGTGACCACATTCCAGAATTGCAAGTTGCCGAGGAGCTTCCAGAAATTGTATACCCAATGTTACACGTCACAATTGCAGTGGATCCTGTGGTATGAGTTCCAGTTCCTGAGGAATACGTGATGATTCCATTAGCAGGTGTTGAAAGATCGGTACATGATCCAATTGTTGTAAGAGTTGATCCAAGATTAGTTAATGTTGATCCAAAAGTATTAATTGTTGAACCGCATGTTCCAATAGTCGGCGTCCATACTCCATTTTGACACATTGAAGAAATCGAATTCTGCAGTGTCATGCCAAGGTTACACATCAAGTAAGCAGTTGTTCCGGAACTGTACAACGTTGCTGGCTGCGATTGCATGTAAACAATATTTCCATTTGCCGGTGTTGGAAGTGCAGAACACGCCACACCTGTTGAAATCTGAAATTAGAAAGTTGGTTGTAAGTAATATCTAGTTTGTTAGGAAGAATAAGTATTATTGGAACAGAAAATAGAAAGAAGCGATAGATAGCTTAAATTACGACTCCCATAACAAAAAAACCAACCTGTCTCCTGAATCTTTTCTTCTAAAAAGACCGATATTAACTGAAATAATTAAATAAAGAAATGTTTGAACCTACCGGCTCACAATGCCCAATCTTATTATCCCAACCACTGGACAAGCAAGTAGATGTCATGTTACCCAACCCAAAATAGTTTCGATCACATTTCAAAGAAATCACTGAGCCCAAAGAATACGGTTTATCAGACGAGTTGTTGAAGACAAGCTCTCCATTCGTTGGAGCACTCAGAATTGGGCATTTAAGCTCGAAAATCGAAACACATGTAGGAAGAGCAGGCTGCCAAGCAGATCCAACACATTTCGACGAAGTTGAAGTACTGGTTGAAATAAATCCAATATTACAAAGAACACTAGCTCGAGTCGCAGTGGGCACGGAATCTATACTTGATGATCCCGCAACGTTGGCAGAATACACTATTTGACCATTTGCTACGGATTGCGGTATTTTGCAAGACGAATCTGAGACCGGGCCATCTGATTGTAAGGCGGATCCAGAGCCCAATGTCATGAACTTGGTCGCATTGATTTTTTGTTGGATACAAGTACCTAGTCCTTCTTTTGGGTACCACCCATTTTTAGTGCACAGTAGGCTGCTTGGACCGGCTGACATTGAATAACCATTGAGACAGTGAAGTCCAGCAGTTGTTCCGATTGAGAAAATATTTGATTGTTGAGTTGAATAGACAATCTTTCCGTTCTCTACATTGGGAAGTGTTAGGCAGATTGCATCATCTGATGTGTTGAAGAGCACCACGGATGGAGTTTGCCTCCAAGCGTAGCATAATGGGAAAAACTCTTTTTCATAGCCAGGGAGGGATTGTCCACTATTGTCAAATGTGTAGGCATAGTCTGAAACTCAAGTTTCTTTGAATAAGACATTTGTGCATCATAAATTGTGCACACACTAACAATAAAAAATGATTGTTCAAATGAAAATCTTACGTGGTCCATTAACTGAATGCTGCACCAGCCGATAAACGGGAACATCAGCACCGCAAGAATTATTCTTACGAGCACAATAAAATTCATCTTCAATATTATCCATCGTCGGATTATTTGTTTTGATCATCTCGTGATCTGTATGCAGAATGGCTCCGTTTTTCTGCATCATAGCTGTCAGACGGACTCCGCATTTCGAAATTACGCATCCTTCCGGGTGTCGAGCCATCATCACCGTCGAACTTGCTTTGTCGCTTTCCACTCTGGAATTAGATTTCGTGTGTGCGAATAGACTTCTGAAGTGAGTTACCTTTCATATCCTCTTATCGATAGATCTTCATCTGAAATTCGATACTGTGCTGTTGAGTTGTCAAACCGACGCATCCATACTCCAACGACTTCTGAAAAACATTGGTTCAAATTTGAGACTAGGATTACAGTAGTTTATTTTCAAAAAAGTTTTGCTTGAAGCTACTGTGAGAAATACTTTTAGAACACTGTTCTTCAATAGTTCGATGGGTCTTTTTTTAATTAAATGTCAAAAAAATTAAAAACCATAGACAAATTTAGCTATTTAATTTTAGGTTTGACGAAAATAAAGATTACTGTACTTTGATGTTAAATTTCAAAAATTCATGCCTGAGGTTACTGTAGAAAAAAATGGATTACCAAAACTCTAGAGCAACTGTGAGTCAAAAACAATACATTAAACTAGTGTTCAAAATTTAATCCGAAAAATTGCGGAAGCTCCCATCCAAAGACTCACCCAATTTCTTCGGCTTTGCACTCAAATCACATTCCTGTTCCTGTGCTCTTACAATTCCAACAACCGCACAGTACCAAAATATCCATATCGCTTTCATTGTAACATATAAATCGTTTCTGAAAAAAATATATTTAGCATAGTAATAAAAAAGTGGTAGCAAGCCACCAAATGACCGGAAGTAAGTGGCCAGAAGAAAAATGGAGAATTGGGTGTCGGAGGACTAAAAGTAACATTGAAAGGTCCTTTTATGGACATAATTTCAAAAGTAAACAAGTGAAAAGAAAAAGAACGGATTGGATAAGAAAATGAAGGAAAAAACACCTTTATACAATTTTTGTAATAAAAACGAAAACTGATTAGTCATTGTATCAATGAATCACAGAAAATTATAAGTGATTATATTTTGACAATTGTATATGGTTTATAGAATTTTGTCATATGGTATTTGCATTTTTTTAAATAATGGTAGATTTTTGAAAGTGAAAGTGAGAATTATAGAATTTTCAGAGATCAAGTGGTTTTTTGGTTTTTTTTGAATATGTAAACAGAATGGATTTTACTACGTCAAAGTCTAGGCACATGGTGTTTATTAAATTTTTAAATAGTCAAAAAATAGGCAAAGAAGTTTCTTTATTTTGAAATTTTAACATGGGATGTGAAGTTGCCACGTCATTTCGGAATTGAGATTACAAAAGAAAAATCATGATTTTCAACATTTCCAAATTATGTTTGTCGCGGTAAATTTCATCCTGTTAAACATTTTGGATCATCCATTTTCTACTAACAGGCCGCAGCGCAACCGTTCGCATTTAAAAATATCACGACTGCGTGAGAAACTTAGCTTTTCTGGGTAGATCAGAACCAACTTGCAAGATCAAGAATATTTGAGGTGACAAAAGAATTTTTAAATATAACACTTTAAGATTCAAGAAAAAAATTTGTGAAAAATGTTCACATAAAAATCGACACCCGTTCCCCTCAAAAAAAAAAACAGGAAACCCATTTTTTCCTCACAAATACGCGGCTCACTTGCCGCCAATACGTATAAAGTAAAAGTTTTTGGTGGACTTTCCTGGAAAAACAAACAAAAAAATAATAATAGAGCGATCAGAAAAAGGGCAGATTCATGTTTACAAGACTAACAACTAAATCCTATATTATATTCCGAGAATGAAGAAAATCTGGGGCACATACATTACAAATATAGGAATGCATACTTTTTTAATTAAAAATACACGATTTTATGATCACTTTTACTTTATTGATTTTTTCGGGATGAGAAGATTCTGGATCTTTTGCCACTTCAAAAATTGTTAAATTCGAAACTTATTGAAAATGGCTTTGTCACAACTGAAAGATAAATAACATTTGGGGTTACATTGTAGATTTATCACGTAGCGTTTGATAAATATCACTGAATTAAAATTTTGATTTAAAAAATATAAAACTGGCTCGAAACGAAGACAAACTAATTTGATTTTAGTTTTTCCATGTCAAAATAGTGAAATTGATCTGAAAACTAGATTTATGATTTCAAACATCTTAGATATTGAAATTTCAAAGTTCTACAAATCTGACCAGCGTCACATACCATCTCCTTATAATTATTTGATTTTTTTCCTAAGTCAAAAATCAGGGTCTTGCCACGTCATATTTTGCGGCAAGGTTCGAGCCTACAATTTTTCAAGTTTTTGAATCGAAAAAACTAATTTTTGTACTGCTGTCTCATCGCAATTCCATACGCGTTGCATGAAAAAAAGCAACTTGCGAATGGTTGTGATGGAACGCGAATGGAATTGAAATGAGTGCAGTGCCTTACTTCCTGTTCAGGCGGATTTCAGTTTGTATAAAAAGAGAAAAACAAACTATTTTGTTGAAAACAACCAAAAAAAAACAAGCGATAAATTAAAGTTCATCAGTAAAATTTTCAAAAAAAAACTAGACCCTCAGAAAAATGAAAATAAAACGGTCAACAACCGATTAACCCAAAACAGAGGTTTCGAGTGCAGTCTAGTTTAAGATAATCCCCCCCGGTATCCCCCCTAAAAATTCTACTCCCCTTATATAGGGACACATATTGTTATGGAAAGTGGGATTATTTAATCCCGCAGGTATAAGTGTTGTTATCCTTTGGTTTATGATGAGTAATGAGTGACGTGCTGCAGGGAAAAGAGGGAGAAATTTCCATGTAGAGCCGGGTTGTTAGTTCCTATTTGATTTTCTGGAGGTATGCTTCTTGGAGTTCCAGGAATCCCTTTCAATGCTTCTTTACATTGATCAAAAAAACAGTTCCCAGTTGGAATTCCTCCTGGAAAAATCTCCCAGTTTAAATGGGAATGCACCGGTTCATCACCTTCCATGAGGTATACGTTTAAGCTTTTGCTGAGCCATCTGAAGGTCATGGATTCGATTCCGCTAGAAACAACTGAGAGTCAACATCCATTTTAAACTCAAATATACTAAAATCCATTAAAATTTTGAATTGGAATGTATTTAAACTAACTAATTCATTCTCGGGAGCGAAAAAAAGCGGGAGGAAAAAAGTGAAAATGAACGCACAAACAAAAACAGACATCTATATAAATATACTGGATTTGAAGGAGGTTTCGGTTGAATGAGTTCAACAAGGACATGATCCTCTGTATATGCAGGCATAAATAAAATGATAATATACATGATATAGAATATTATGTCAAACCAAACCAATACATTTGAATGAAATAGACCGCAAACGTATTGTTCCATTTTTTTCAGAAGGATATCCTTTGAAAGCATCACTTTTTTCTAAATATTAAATTGTGCCGATGATGTCCACGAGAAGTTCTAATGAGACGATGAAATGAATCACGCTCTATCGAATTTCCATCGATTCCAGGCAAATTTATTATTTTTCGGCAAATTGCTTTGATTCATAGAAAAAAAGATACACGTATCATATGTTCTGGAAGTATTGAAATTAGTGGGACCATGCCTTTAAGATGGAGAGAGACATACATGATTAAATTCTTCTCATTAAGTTTTTTATTCAAACAATTGTAGATTTAAAGACATTGTTAACACGATCCAAATTCAAGGCAAAAAGAAAATTTCGAAAGGGAGCCTGGGAGATCGGAAAAACAGTCCCAATATGTAGCCCAATTCAAATAATAGTTTTTCGCGCCAATTCCGACCACATTGCACGAACCACGCACGTCGTCCGCTCCGGCGCACATTCAAATATTTATTTTTTCAAGTTTGGACCACTGCTATGAGGTATTTATTGAAATTCTTTTGCATAAATTTCATTGTACTAATGAGGAAAAGCACTAATTTTTGAAATTGAAGAGTAAAATAAACTGACAAACTGCCTTTAAGTTCCATAGGCAATGCGACAAACTTCTTCATTTTCTCTACAAAAATTTTACAATTTCAATCAATAAAATTGTGTATTATCAAAGGCATGCTGTGAAAACCGACGGATTCCACACGCCATCATTGCAGACACTAGTAGCCGAACTCGGTTTACTGTTGCATTTAACCGTTGCAGTGGTTCCATTGGTATAAAGTCCGATTTCTGGTTGAGAACTGTATGTTACATCACCTCCCATCGGTGGTATCATTCCCAGGCATTTGATCGCTGAAAATTTGGATTATCGGCAATATTTCAGAAAAAACGGTAAAGAGATGCAAAATCGTAAAAAATTATTACATGGAATCGTACTACAATATCCAAGCGTAAAAGGCTGCCAAACACCATTGGTACACGTCGCAAGTGCCGCTCCGTTTGCATTTACTCCATTATCACAAGTGAGTGTTACTTGAGTACCACTCTCATGGGTCATTTGATTGCTACTGTTGGCGTTTCCGCTGTATGCTAGCCGCCCATTAAATGGAACACCGATGGGAAGACACGGTGCTGAAAAATAATCTGATTAACGGGACTTTATGCCTTCTTTTTTTACCTGTATTACTCTGACGCTTGAATCTTCCGCTTATTTCGAAGTTTATAACGCAAGGAGCTGAAAATTAGCTATCTATGATCTAAAAGGGTCTGACATCTAAGATTTTCACATTTAGATTTTCATCGGAAAAAATCTGGGTCTGAAAATCAAAAACTAGGCACTTCAGGATGAACTAGTAATGCACTCATAGGGAAAAAGTTAGGCTAACTTTTTATAGGCCATTGTTTTGATAGTTTTCTCGGTTTCTACGTGGTTTTAGTTTTTTAAACAGATTTGGAATGAAAATTTTCTCTATTTTAATTCCAATTACATTTATAAGCTCTGTAATGCCCTTCTATAATTTTGAGTTGAAGCTTTTAGAGTAAGCATAAATTATATGTCTCTTCTAAAAATTAGCAGAGCATGTACGGTTTTTTAAATAATGTTTTCTAACTTTTTAAATAATTGTATTTACCTAACTCCGGCTCCCAAACTCCATCAACACATGTCGACGACACAGTATTCGACTGGAACCGATCATCACAACTCAGAACTGCAACTGTTCCTTCCACAATCTGATCCTGTTCGTTATTCTCGCTTGAGTAGGACACTTTACCATTAGGATCTTCAACCGTTTGGCAAACGTCCTGTAATCCTGATATTCTTCGAATTTCTAGTAAATTGGACAAAACCTGTGCTGCATAAACAGGAAAAATAACAAGAGCAAAAATCAGAAACCAGTAGGAGCGCATTCCAAATAAAAATGAACTTTTCAACTTGTTCCAATCACATTTTATACTTATAAACAAGGAAGATCGTAAAAAATGGATAACGCAAAAAATGGAACATAAAATAACCCAAAAACCAAAAATTTTATAGCCTTTTTTATTAGAACATTCATTTTTGTATGTATACAGTACACCATAGCCAAATATTAAGTAGATACATTATTATGAGACCTGAGTAAAGAATTTTCAATTTTCACCAAAAACTGAAAAGTTTCAGGGTTTTCTTGACGAATCATTATTCAGAATGAACTTTGCTTTTGTGACATTTTCAGGACAATAGAGTTCATCGGATGCATCCGCACAATCTGGGACGTTATCGCATAATCTACCCGGCGGTAGACATTTTTTGTTGTCGTGGCATTGAAATTGTCCTGGGAGGCAGATTCGGGGCGCTGGAAATTATAGAATTGTCTGAAAATATTGTGCTACTGTTCACTTACGACACTTCATTTCGTCGGCTTGATTCGAGCACTGTGCCAAACCGTCGCACAGATAGATTTTTGAAATGCACCTGAAAATTGATTTTTAGTTCTATTTTTTAAGGAAATTTTTTTCTAAAAAAATATAAAGCATTTCAGATATTTTTTCACATAAATCTTTGAAGTGTCTAGAAAATTATGAAAAACTAGAAATTTTTGAAATCGTCCCACGTTTTCCTGACGTAAACGAAAACGTGTGAAATTCGAATCTTAACATTTCTCAGTAATCTTTTTAAAAATGAAGTTTTTGCGTGAACTTCAGAAGCATATCGATTTTTTACCAGTATTCAGAGAGTATTTCAGTTTTTAAGGGTTCTAAAACCAGAAATACTTCATCATTCATTGCGTTTTTACCGCTCAAAAAATATCATTTCAAAACTCACTTTGCATCCGTTCCTCCACACTCAATCTGCAAATCACTACAATTCGACGAACACGTTTTTCCATCGGCCAACAATTCGAAACCCTCTCCACACGCACATGTCGCATCGTTGTCTCCCTCTCCTAACAAACACAACTGCCCGCAGCCTCTTGTTTCACATGTCGACGGTTCTGTAAACATTTGAATGTGGGCCGCGTGGCCTAATGGATAAGGCACCAGACTTCGAATCTGGGGATTGCAGGTTCGAGTCCTGCCGTGGTCGAAATTTTTTGTTTTTTGTTGCATTTTAAGGACAACCAGTTCACAGGCAGTTGTAACCCTATGCAGAATGCATGCAGAACGGATGATTTCCGGACAGGATGTTATTGGTACAATAACAGGATGCATTCTGCATGCAAACTGCATGACGAAGTGGTACCGTTTTGACGCAGAAATGATGCGGAAATGGTGTAGTTTCGGCGCGGGGAAATCCCTTTTTCATTAGTGCACTCACTTGCTCATTTAGATTCAATATTTATGTAACAACAGTTTTATTATCAACAAGAAGAAAAAACTATACAATAAATAATATCACAATTGTAGCGTAACACAGTAATTTTGAAAAATACAATTTCAGTGTGAAAAGTTACATTAAAGAGAGGGATAGGGATCGGGTTTTAAAAAAAAGTAATGTGGGTCGCGGGGTATTGTGGGCCATTTGTAGAAAAATTTTAAGAAAACGCAGTAATTGTTGTAATTGGCCTGCGCCTGCTGACGTGAACTGGCGATTCCTAAAAATAGGCAAATGGTGAAATTTAGCTTATTTGAATAGACTTACAAATGCACTGGAACATCAAAATCGCTCCCTTGGCTGGCCGCTCGCTGATGTTGGCCATGAAAACTGAAAACTATCATACTTTCAAAGTTTCGCATGTTTCCTTCTTTTACCTCCGCGCATTCCTTATTTTACGAAATCGTGAGGCATCTCCACCGACATACTGAAATAACACATTTCTTAAAGGCTATCTTAAATAATACAGTGTACCTTAACATTCAATTTTACCACGTGTCCTTCGCATTTTCGATGCCTTGGGATTCTGCAATTTTTCATTTTTATTCAAAAAATGGAAGAAAGCAACAATTTCTAGAGATTCAGGTGATAACGATAACTCGGGTGATATTAAAAATTAATTTAAACTATAAAGCAATAATTATGACATGAAAAATCGAAATTTTTGAAGAAAAAAACAAAAAAAATGAAACAGGCTTCTACTCTGTGAAAAATGCAGAGAAATTTCCAGGACGTGTTCCGCATGCAGATATCATCCGATTTTCACGCGGCGCATGCAGATATCATCCGATTTTCACGCGGCGCATGCAGATATCATCCGATTTTCACGCGGCGCATGAGAACCGTATAATTTCCGCATGAAAACTGATACAGTATGCGTTCTGCATGCAGATTTCATCCGGGTTTCGCGCGGCGCATGAGAAAGGTACCACTTCCGCATGAAAACTGATTCAGTATCCGTTCTGCATGCGTTCTGCATAGGGTTACAACTGCCTGTGTTAAATAATTATTTTTTGGTCATTTCAGTCAACGAGTTAGGACCTTATCTTTAAAGACAAGTTTAAATGATTTAACTTTAAAGTTAAAAAAGGAAGTTCGTCGGGTCTCAAAAAAACCTTGTGAATGGTTCTTGAAAATAGAATGCGCATTTCAAATAATTTTTAAAAACTAACGATCTGGTTGCAATGTCTTATGGAACACCTTCAAAGAATACGGTAGAAGTGCAGTCTGCGCCAATACTGTAATATTTTCCCCGTTGCGTTTATTAGCTCTCAAAATTCCTCGATACGTCCAATCGGTCCAATAAAGATAATCATCTGCTACAGCTAGACCAAACACATGTGGTACTGATCCAGCGTCCGCAATTATTGTTCGTCTTCCGGTTCCATCCATGTTTGCTGTCTCAATAGTGTCCAAGAATGCGTCAGCCCAGTAGATTTTTTCAGCAAACACGTCAACGGTTACAGCATTTGGCCATGTGATTCTATCTGTCACGATTTTGCGGAAGCTTGATCCATCCATAGCCGCAGCAGCGATGAAAGCGTTCGATGACCAATCGGAGACAAACATTATTCTGAAATTGATATTTCAGATGTTTTTGTTCTTCGAATGCTGATTTTCCGAGTTTTGCAAAAAACCAATTAAGAAATTGGTGAAAAATATAAAAACGTAAAAATTCAGAAAATATCCTAACACCAGAATAAATAATTCAAATTCTCACCCCTTCGATGGATGAACCGCAATAGATCTTGGCAAAGTCATAACACCCTTATATAGTGATTTTCTAAATCGTCCATCCAAACTTTGTACCAAAATTTCATTCCGCCGAAGACTGTACAAATTCCGAGCGATCCAGTCAACTGCAATACCTTCCAATCCGTCAACATCAAATCTTTGTACTGCTTGTGGAAATGTTCCATCAATGTTCATTCGTTCTATCACATTTGCGCCAATGTCAGCGTAGTAAAGCCGTTTTTCCTAGAAATTCATATTTATCGCGAAAAATCAAAATATTTTGGGGGGGAGGGGGGGGGGTTTAATCTTGAAACTTAATTTCGAAACTTTCAGATTTTCTAAAATAAAAATCGCAAAAAACATGTCACATTTTCTAAAACTCTTAAACCATTAAAAAACCTAATGTTGTGGAAACTATGAAGATTTTCATGCGAAATAATGATTCTTAAAATTTTTGCATTGAAGTTAGGAAACGCATTTTTTTCAACTCTGACAAAAACTTTCTTTCATCTAAGACATAAAAAATCAAACCTTCACATCAATATCAATCATTGCAGTTTTCTGTAATCCTGCTCTTTGAAGTTGGAAGCTTTTCCCATCCGTCGAAATGTTCCAAACACTTTGTCCGTGTGCAAAGAACAACCATAATGGTGCTGAAATCAAATAATACATTTTCAGAGTTTGAGACCTCCCATGACTTACATTTATCAATTCTTTCACAAGTTTTGTTATTCGCAGCCAATCTGTAGAATCTCTCATCGCATGAGCATTCAAATGTTCCCGGAAGATTTGTACAAATTTGCGAGCATTCAGCAGACAAGGATTCGCATTCATTCACATCTGAAAATGTTGTTTTTTTTTCTTTCGTAAAAATGGTATTATGTCTGGGGGGGAGCCTCCGAAAATCTCGAAACGTCGAAAACCTGAGAATTCGATGATATTTGAGTTTTTATTTTTTTAATTCTGAAAAAATTCTGATCGGAACTTCATTTTAAAAATTGTGAATTCTTAAATTATCTTGGCTTCTCATATATTTCTTTCAAAAATAAATTTCTCCATAATATTCTCAGATACAAGCCAATATCATTATATTATGTTCTGCTCCAAAACTATTTAATAATCCATAAATTACCAAAGCACTTTTTCGCCGCCGCATCATAATAATATCCCGGAAGTCGACATTTACAATTTCCCTTATCATCACACTCCTCCAATGGTTTTGCCTCCGGCCTCGATTTGGTCGCATCGGTGTTCAAATTACACTGTGATTCACCGTTCCTCTTTGACAACATTTCAAGAAAAGAAATTTCAATTTTCACCGCGTCTTTACATGTATTCCCCTCTCTTTCAAATAAACAATCTACATATGCTTGAATCACAGTGCATTCATAGGTTTGAGTTGTCATTTGAACTGAAAAAATATATTATACCATTTTTCGTAAACAACTTTCTGCAAAAATTAGGTGGGCTGAGCCGGGGATCGATCCCGGGACCTCTCGCACCCTAAGCGAGAATCATACCACTAGACCACTCAGCCACGTTCGAAGCGAACGCTATTTGGCCGTTATATGTTTGGTGTTGTGTTTGTGTGTGTGTGGTCATTGGGAGAGCGAGAGAGGGGAGCCATACTTACCAGTGTCTGGGGTCTCGTCACGAAGTGTGTTCGTCTTGTTCACAAAGCACTCTTTGATGTTTTTATCGCTGTAACGAGGAAGATAAGGTTTTTCGAAGAGGTGCAGACAACTAAATAAAACCTACTTTTCAACCTCTAACAAACAAGTTTTTTCCTCTTTCATTATTGCCGCCAATTTTGGTTCACAGAGTGTTTCGTACATTTTTTCGATGTTTGGGGCGCGGGATTGCCTGTAAAAAATTAATTTTTGGAAGAATTAGAATTTTAGAGCCACACAATTGTTGTTAAAAATGGTATATTTTGAAAAATTAGGGAGTAGTCAGGTTTTGAAGAGCAAAAATTTCAGATGATTTTAACTATTGATAATTTTATTTCAGATGTATTGTGATTAAAAGTTGTTTCAGGAAAAATTCCTAAATCTAATATAAATACAGTAATCCAATAAAATCCGGTGCGTTTTGAAAATTTCGCATTTTTTGGATTTCGCTTTTCAATAATCAGGATTATTTCTTGATTTCCAGACATGAAAGATCTAATTCGGTATAAAAATGAGAATTCTTCTTCAACACCAAATATTCACACATTCAAACAATGTGTGCATACAAAAACAAACATAAATTTGAACCTATTCAATTTAAATAAACAAACCGAAAAGTTAGTTTCAATTTGAATAATTCAAAACAAATACATTAGTTTCGTGATGCACTTTAACTCGCACGTACCTACAATCGGGTCGAACACCAGAAGTGCACATCATGTATTGGTTATATTTTTCGCATGTCTGCTCAACTCCGCTCAATGGTGGATGGAGAACGTTGTTCGCAAGATCCGCGTAGGAGACGAGTTCTCCAACACAGTGGAGCGCTGTTGCCTCTTCGAACAAATCACAGAGCGCTGATGTTGACTGAAGAGTTGCCAATGGGGAGATCGTTGAGGGGGTTGGATTAATGATAGCTGAAAGGTGTTTCATGTTTTAGATAAGTTATGTAAAACGTGATAATTTCATTAAACATTCAAATTTTTGTAAAAACTCGGAACGTGCAAATTGAAGGAAAACTAGCTTCTCACGCATTTAACGTCATTCACGTTAAGCCATTGAGAATTTCAAAAAAATAGTGTAATATCCATCAATTTGCGCCAAAACATCTTCAAAAATATTTCGTGTTCAAGAGAGTGTCCCACTTATTTTACTCAAAGTTTCTCACTTAAAAACATGCAAAAAACATACCCATACCTTCACCATGTCCAAAATGTATTGGAGATACCGATGTTGCGACTCCTGAAAAAAAAGTTTCCAGAGAAAATTTTAATGTTTCTCTGAAAATATGCATAATTTAGGCAATAAGGTACAAGACGTCTGATCTGGGGACTGTAGGTTCTAGTCCTACCGCGGTCGAAAGTTTTGTTGCTTTTTAAAATTTAGTGAAATGTTTGATTTGAAGCTTATACAAAAAATATGATAATGCACAAAAGAAAACCAAGATTTCTTCACAGAAAACTTTAAGAAATTTTGAAAGATCAAACTCACCGATTAACATTAAAAACAATAATATCTGTTGTAATAAAACCATATTTAACCTATCCAAAACTAAATAACTCGTTTTGTAAAGCACAGCGTGAAGAAGAACACGAGCAGATTGATTCAAGTGGCAATGGGTTGTCTATATTATTCTTGCTCGAATATGTATATATACGGTAGATGCTCACCGAGTAAATCTGCACCACTGCGTGTATTCAATAATTGTGTGTCAATAAATGACCAGCACCAACTTTTTTGATGGACATTTATTCTAAATGTGTTTGATTAGAGAAAAGGTTGGGGTCAATTGGAAGGATCTATGTAAATGAAAACCTAATAGATCTGCCAACAACAAGGCTTCTTCATTGGCAGTGGATGTTTGCTTAGAAGATGCGGGAAGTCCCTGTGAACAACTAAATATTTGCCAGATAGCATTTTTTTGCCAAAATTGGAAAGAAAGATTCGGAATTTGGATATGGAAATCGTTTGAAAAATTTTTACTATTGGCACGTTGTCTTTAAGTGTCTTCACTGGCACCCTATCTTTAAGCGTCTTTAACATGTAATCTGCTTTTCTGTTTACCATTTCCAAATGGTAATTATATTTTAAATGCCATTTCAGTGTGCCAATCGGCGAATTAAAAGGAATTCCTTATCTAAAAACTCTAAACGGAAATTTGTTAAAATTTTACACACTAGTTCCAAAGAGACCCCTTTCTAGTTACACAATGACAATGAAATTGAAATTCAATTGTTATCAACATCTACTTTTCTGACTCACCTTCCGCAAAAAGCTCCAAAGACGAAAAATTCAATTAAAAATTTTTTGTAACAATTGTACCATATTGAACTGTGTTGCCCTGCCCACAAAGACTTCTGCCATTTTACACTGTGTGCTATTTTTCACGTTAAAATCTTGAGAATTGGAAAAAAAGGCGTCCATCTTTAAATTCTCAAAACTCGTCTGTACATCGTCATCTATCCAAATTTTTTTTCAAGACATGTTCTAAAAACATCCGTGCTCCAACTTCCTATTATGACATCAATTCAAATTTTCTGTTTTCTTCTGACTCACCAACTATACCACAGAACATTAGTCACACCCCCTCTCAAAAACTTTTCAATAAAATCAAATTTTTATCAATGTTTGTGCCTCTTTCATGCAACTTTTCTCACATATTCACAAATTCTTTTTTTTCCCTTATTCACCATAGAAACCTCCATACATTTTTTGTCTTACCAAAAGTCCAAAGAATCGTGTTTAAAGGTCAACAAAAACGTGATTCTAACTCTTCTGCAGTTTCCCAGACTTCCACTAAACTAGAAAAAAAGAATGCACCTCCTCTCGTTGTCACGGAAACTCTTGATGCACTCGAAGCCAATCAGAATTTGAAACAATCTCATTCTCCTTCGTCTGCATGACGATGGGGAAGCCTTTTTTGAGGCTAGATCATTTTTATACATCCTGTTGTTAAAATGCTAGTATTGCGGCAATACTATTGCCATTTTTTATTTCTTAAAAATTAGATAACCAGGATTTTCGATAGTTACTGTAGCCTGCAGGCCCCCGTTCTTGTGCTAAAAACAATAAACCCATAATTTCGAAATTAAAAATCTTTTCAACTTTTCGCGTCGAGGCCTAGTAGAAAAATCGTTTACATGTTTACACGTTTCACGTTTCACGTTTACGTTTCAATTTCGGTTTCACGTTTACGTTTCATGTTTCACGTTTACGTTCCACGTTTACGTTCCACGTTTACGTTCCACGTTTACGTTCCACGTTTACATCCTCTTAAATGAATATTTTTACAAAAATTGAATTTTCGAACTTTTTTCATGTACTCTCACTGTCAAATATTTCAAAAAAAAAATCAACCAATTAAAAAATAAAGAGGGATCAGTCTATTTATGAACTTTTTGCCATCCCATTGAGTACTTTATATTTCAAGTCTTTATTGCGTTCCTAAATATCTAAACTTCAACAATTCTGAACATGGAGTATGTTTTCGTTCATCTATTTTTTTCAACTGAAAAGCTTCTTTGAAATATATATTTCCCATTTTCCAGCTCAACCATGACATCTTCCGATAGCGACAAAATTGTAATGGTTATTTTGATTCTTCTACTGCCGGTAAGTTTATGATACACACTCCAAGAAAATCCCCATCTTTTTCTGTATTCGATTCGAAAATACTGAAAACTGAAAACACGCTCCATTCTCAGTTTTCTAATCTAACTTTGATCTTTTGCTTTTGTTTTCCAATCATTGAAAAAAAAAGATTTTTCCCTTTAAATAAATAACTGAAATAATCATGTTACTTATTTCGAATTGAATTATTTTCTAACAAAACTTACTTCTCATGCGGTGTTTATTACCCGCACTCTAATGCTAGTCTGTTAATCTACTGCTGAATTTGTACTCCGCGTCAATTAAGGGTGTTCGCTGAAATCTCCCTCTCTCTTTAAAACCACATGAACATTTCAAAATTTTCAGCCCTTGGCAGTCTGGTACAAAACCCGTGATTGTGGATGTAGTGTCTGCCTCAACATCTTGTTGCTTTTTCTCTTCGTCATCCCAGCTATCATCCATGCCGTCTACGTTTGCTTCATCAAGGACAGCCCATCGTCCTAATTATCCTAATTTTTGAACGTGAATAAATTTTTATGTTGCCTCTTATGACAAGAACTGTTGAAATTAGAAAAGAAACAATGCTTTTATCCACTCTGACAAGAATTCTAAACACCTTAATTTAAGGAAAACGTTACAAACTATTGCAATAAAATAATAAAAATTATGAAAAAACCGGAACAAAAAAAGAAAACTGTGAAAATCCGGTCAAACTACTAAAAACCAAAACCGGTAATCACATCTAAAGTTGTTGAGAAAACGTGCAAAATCGAGTCGAGAAAAAGATGAAAAATTGTGGATTGGAAAAAATAGAGCAAATTCATAAATTTATTCATCATTCAACTGTAATAATACGAAGAGTATTCGTAGCACCGGCTCCTTGTCGCCATCCAGTCACAACAACCAGGAAGTCACCCTTGTGGATGAATCCACGATCTTTTCCGATTTCAATAGCATGATTGATTCTGTTGTCCACGTCGGTTGGCCAGTCAGCGGCACGTTCCTGGCTGTAGAACACCGGGAACACTCCTCTGGAAAAAATAAGTTTACTAAAATTTTAACATACTTTTTTTTTTTTAGAAAAAACACCGTATTTCAAAAAATGTTCTCCAATTTAATACTACATGAAAAACCAACCTGTAAAGATGCAATTGACGACAAACCGCCACATCTCTCGAAATTGTCAAAATCGGCACTTGTGGTTTATAACGCGAGCATTGAATCGCCGATTTTCCAGTAGTTGTAATCAACAAAATCGCGGAAGCGTGACACGAAACCGCAGCAGATGTCGCAGCAATAGCAATAGTATGCGACATATCAGTCGGCTTTGGAGTGTTCAGCAGAATCTCTTCAAAGTAACGACGATGGTAAACCGCCGCTTCAGCCTCCTTACAAATATAGTGCATGATTTTCAACGCATCAACTGGATACTCTCCTTTGGCTGTCTCACCGGAAAGCATTACACAATCAGCTCCATCAAGAACCTGTAAGATGGAAAACAATTTATGGAAACAGCAGGAAAAAAATGTTGGAACTCGGAAACCAGTGTACTTCAATGAGAGTATTACACTATTAATCGTCAAGCCAATTTCAATTTCGGGACAGCTTAGCGCAAATGGTTTAGTTTCAACAAATTGCAACTCTGTGCCCCTAGGAGGAGGAATCGATCCAACGACCTTGACAATGGTAGACAAATCACCTAACCACAAGGCCGTTGGCATGTCGGGAGAAAGAAGAGCGAAGTACGTTTATAACTGTGTTTGTGCCTGTGTTCCCCCCAACAACAAAACCTACCGCATTGGCAACATCAGATCCTTCAGCACGTGTTGGGCGCGGCTTATGGACCATAGATTCAAGCATTTGGGTGGCACAGATGACTGGCTTTCCGGCGCGGTTACATTTCGAGATGAGCATCTGGAAATTGGGAACTTTTAATGAAATTTTCAAACGAAAAATTCGAAAATCACATTTTCCGCTTAAAAAATCTAATTAGTAAAAGATGGGATTCTAATTTCATCATACATAACGGAATTGAAACAAAAAATGCTATTTTTTGTTTTCAAACTGGAATATTTCGACTTTTACGGATTTAAAGTGTTTCAGTTAAATTTTACAGAAAAACATGTCTCATCATTTATAAAAAACTACCTTTTGAGCTAAGAACACTTTTTCCGCTGGAATCTCAATTCCCAAATCACCACGAGCAACCATGACACCATCAGACTCGGCAATGATCTCATCGGACTGAAAAAAAAACATTTATCAATAAACTTCTTTTTAAAAAACTCACATTATCAACACCTTCTTGGTTCTCAATCTTGGCAATAATCTTGATTCTCTTTCCCTTCTCGCCAAGAACCTTGCGAATCGTACGAATTCCGTCTGCGTTTCTGATGAATGATGCAAAGATGATGTCTACTCCTTGGTCGACACCAAATTGCAAATCCTTGATATCTTTTTCAGAAACCGCTGGCAAGTCGACAATTGTCCCTGGGAGGTTGACTCCTTTGCGACTTCCTGAGAAAATATGTGAATTAGTTAAATATAGTTTCTTAAAATTTTAAATACTGAGTCAAAATTATTAATAAATCCAGTAATCTTAAAAACCTATTGAAATCAAACGGTTCAATAATAGCACTAGGAAAACTAGAATTTTCACAATTCATAGACAAAACTCACCCAACATGCCACCATTTTCCACGGAGCAGACAACAACACCCTCTTGAACTTCTTCAACAATCAATGAGATCAATCCGTCATCGATGTAGACACGTGAGCCGACAGCAAGAACCTGAAAAACATGGTTTTTAGATAGTAAATAAGAATTTAAAATTTTAAAAAGTACAGATAAATTTTTTTTATAAACAAACCTTGGAAATGTTCTTGTAATCAACAAACAAGTTGATAGCGGTTCCAGACTCTTGGAACTTCGGGTCAGTGGTCAATCGAATGGACGCTCCTTTCACCAATTCAATTTCTGCCGATGCACCACCAGCCAACAATCCCGTTCTAATCTCCGGACCTTTGGTATCCAAAGCAATACCAATTGGTCTTGGCTCCGAGAACGAGTCAGCGGCGGCACGAACATTGGCAATAGTTCCTGCATGATATTCGTGTGATCCATGGGAGAAATTCAAACGAGCAATGTTCATTCCGTTGAGAATCATCTTTTGAAGCATTTCAACACTCGCACATGCTGGTCCAATCGTACAAATGATACCGGTTTGACGAACCAAGTGTGGAGCTTCACGAATGTCCAAACGGCACAAGTGTTCCATATGAGTCGTTGCTGGCACTGGAGCCAATTTTTGTTCTTGTCTGTAATTCAATACTATTTTGAAGATCACATTTTTTCTTTCACATTATGGAACACTAATCTTAAAATCTTTAAACCTTGTCTTATATGGATTCTGTCTAAAGGACGGAACCGAACAAACATGCATCTTCGGTCTAACTTCATCAATTTTCAATGAATCCACAACACTATTATTATTCCCATCAGTTTCCGGTTCCTTTTCCCCAACCAATTTCGAAATCACCGGTTTTAAAGGAGCCTGCTCAATCGCAGCCAGGCTCTTAGCATTTTTTATCGCTTTCGACGAATTCGGAGCACCGGTGATCGCTTGCCAAAATTTGTGCATTGTTTCTCGAGAGTCGTGTTTTCAAATTTTCCGATGTTAGTTTTGTTAAATAACAAAAATTCGAATGATAGTGAAATAATGAGGTTGGATTAAAGGTACACGCGGTTTTTTGAGATGGAATACGAATATTTGGCCCTTTCTTTTTGAAATGAATTTAACTTTAAATTTTCAAACGGGCACGGATTTTCATTTCATGGAATACTGCCCCCCCCCCCCCCCCCATTCAAACTTACTTATCATAAGCCGTAGCTTCCAATTCTTGTTGAAACGAAGCGTCAGTAAACATTTTATCCTGATTCAAATCGTCGTCCGATTCCCACTTTAACAAATTAGTCTCAGATTTATAGCCCAATGAGAACAATTCTCGAAACGATGATGTTTTCTGCGGAGTAAGCGCTTTCAAATGTGGAGCGGTCTTCAACAATGACACAGGTGGAGCACGTGGTTCGATAACTTTTTTGGAATCTTCCACACCGGGTTCCAATAACACTAACGGAACAATAACTTTCGTAGAAGATACCCCCGGACTATCCCCAGCAGTCGTCTCACTCGGCTCCTCCAAAGGTTTTGCTGTATACGATCCCGTTTTGAATAAACACGCAAAGCTTTTTTGGCAAAAAGCTCAGAAACGAATCAAAATGAAATAAAGACGAGGAAAATAGTAAGCAGTAAGCAGTGAGTAGAAGTAGTTTCAGAACACTATAAAAATGAAAAATGTTAGAAATATAGGAACGTTTTGAGAAAGGATAAAAGGAAAGATTGTATTTATTTCTATGGTGATGAAGAAAGGATTAGATAAATCAAAAAAAGACTGGAAATTGAACTATAAATCTAATTTATTCCAAGAAAAAAAATCTCTGACGAAATGAAAGTACGGATCAGGATTTTAAAAAACTCAATTCTATGGAGATGTTTCAAACATATTGAAAAACGGTATTCTAACTAACAAAAATCGAAAAAAATCAAATGAAAAAGGAAAAACAACTTGATTTGCAAAAAATTTCAACCATCCTCGAGAAGAAAAACGAACTTTAAATTCTACTGAAAACATATGTGTCTGCCGAAACAACCATATGGTCTTTCATCGAAATTTTAACGAAAAACAACGGGTAATTTTATCAACAAGTACTTATTTCAACTAGTTAAAACATGTTGCGCAAACGCTTTTATGAAAATTCCAAAAAAAAAGGATCATAAACAATTAAATGAAAAAGTCCTAAAAAAAGAAGCCGACTTGTGCTGAAACGAAAAAGGAATAGTGTGCCCAGCCTTTGAGGAAAAACACTCTCAGACTCACTCACATACTCCAACTCACAGTGCTCATAGATTCTCGTTATGAAATATCGTCAATGATGCAAAAAAAGAGAAAACAAGAAGCATTTCTAGAATCTTCTTCTCGGAATTTTTTTATTTCATACATCAATCACACGATTTTTTAGCCGACCTTGTATTTGATGCATTTTGTTTTAAATTTATGGATATTTTTCCTTTTTCATAATGTTCAGCACAAAACCGTTTCATTTCATTTTTTCTGTAGAAAAAACAACTTGAACTTTTCCCCCAGTAAAAAGAAGGGATTTCTTAATTTTTTTTCGATAGTTTTATATTCTTAATACTGTCAAACCAAAAAGTTAGTCCGTTTTAATTATTTATATTTCAAGGTCCGACAACGACTTTGATGAGTTATTTAACAAAAGGGGCTAAAAAGATTAACTTTTTGAAATTGCAACTCAAAAAACTAAAATAAATAATTGGTCATTTCTATTTTTAGCCAAAATTTGCCCTTTTTAGAATTGGCCTGATCTCGTCACAAGTCTAACAAACAATAATACAATAATACTGGTTTCGGCACAACAAAATAAATCAAAAATTGATAATAAAAAGTAATATGATTTTTTAAAATTGGAAAACCATGATGCAAAAACTTTTGAGGAAAAAAAACAGTGACGGGGTTGAACGGGGGTGGCGGCGAGGAAGGCAAGAACGTACAAACAATATGTTGAGAAGAGCGCAATTTTTGAAGATTTTGCACTTTTTCACACCAACGAAAAACCAGATAGAGAGAAAGAGAATCAGAGTGTTAAAGAGCACAGGGAAAATCCTGCAGCGACAATTTCAAGAAAAACGAAAAACACATTTTTTGTTCTAGAATCTAGATTTGAGAACAAAAATATAAATAAATGAACATTTCTCGTTATTTATGCGAAAAAAACATCTGCATGAGATCTTGCAAACGCCCCTAAATAAAATTATTTTCTTCGAAATTATCGTATCCATTTAAAGTTACACGGCGTTTCCCAAACAGAGATAAGCAAAAAGGAGATTGAGAAATAACTAATTTACCAAATAGAGAATCCAAAAAAAGTGAGCTACTCGGGTGTAAGGGTCAACATGTTTGGTTACATATTTTCAACACGTTTGGCGATATCATTTTCAACATGTTGCAAACGTGTAACCAAACATATTTAACGATGTTGCCAAACGTGTTGAGATATGTAACCAAACGTGTTGAGATGTGTAGCCAAACATGTTGAAAAAAATTAGGGAGCCAATGTTTTTCGAGATATTGTTTAATGTTAAAGAAGAATTTATTCTTCGTGATCAAAAATATATCGACCATATCCTACGGTACATTTGCACAGTATTCAATGGTCAATGTGTTTCCTCATCGTTATGGGATTAGGAAATTTTTTTAGCAAAAAAAATTTTGTTGAGACTACCCTATTTCATAATGCAGACAAATCACAGGCGCGCGTCCAACAGCCCTTAGCGTGTGATGACGAGAGAACCGAGAAGTCATACAAATTCAACATGTTTGGCGACATAGTAACCAAACATGTTGCACGCTGAACATGTAACCAAACATGTTGAAACTTTTTGACACGCCCATTTATGTAACCAAACATGTTGAGTCTTACACCCGAGTAACATCCAAGTCTAATACGTTCAATTGCCGATGCGAGAGAGAGATAGTTTGAAACGCAGTGAAAAGAACAAACATGTTTTTACAGTAACCTAAGTTCGAACGGGAATTAAAATTACGTCACTGTGCGAACATAATGGTCACAAAAAATCCTAGAAAATTACAATTTCGAATTTTAAAAAATTACAGATGCTTCACAAAATTAAATTTTATTCGTGGAGTTACAGCAAAAAAATGTGTATTCCTTCAGATTACTGTACAATTTCGGTTGCGCGTAGATTACTACAGTTTTTAAAGAAGAACTTTAAATGTTTACTTTTTTCTTTTAAATTGTTCCGAAAAATTTAGATAAAATCCGATTTCAGAAAACAAAACTTTTTAACATGATTTTAATTCCCAGCGTTCAAAGAAAAAATAGCACACTTGCTAGAAAACAGAAATTCGAAGATATGTGAGCTTCATTTCTATGCATATATGCTATATTTTTAATTAATTTAATCATCTTCTCTAAAAAATCAACTTATTATAAACAAGGAAAAATAGCTAAATGAGTGTGTGCTGACACACCCTGTCGCGCATTTCACACTCAACAACAAGAGAGAAAAATGAAAGAGTGAGCAGTAGAGAAACCAAAAAACCTCTGGATGAAAATTGAGCCGTTTCTTCCCCTGACTATCTGATGTCTCTGTTCTCAGCTTAAAACGGACATTCTTCATTTTTGCGCGAAATTAACTTTAAAAAGAACAACTTGTAGATAAATAAGCAACATTTCAACGAAAAGTGAGATAAATATGAGACGAAAAGCGATGAAAAACCAACTTTTCGAAATAAGGGAAAACAAGGTCTCGTGACCACACACTGAATAAAAATCATCATTTTCAGGTGCAAGTCTTGCGAAAAAAGCTTTATTTGGGGAAACATATTTTCTGGTGAGAAAGTTTCAGCTTGAACATTAAATTGTGTTTCTAGAAAGGATTTTCAAACCAAAACCAAAAACTACTGTTTCTCAAGCTGATAGTCGAAATATTCTTTCAAAAACATATATAGCAATATTTACAGAGGAAATTCCGTTACAATTGAAAATCACTTCAAGACAGGACAAGGAATAAATCAACATGTCTCTATTATTTTCAATTCAAGGAAATTTACATAACTGATATTATTGTAATTCTAGAAAAAAGCTCCCGTAAGTCTTCACAATTTTCAAAATAATACATCCAAAAGGATTCCCTCCCTCCTACACCAATGAAGAACGTTCCTCTATTTAAAACACCCATTAAATGTCCCTCGATGATTTTCGAAAATCTTCGTCAACTGAAAACTGAATAAGCACATAATGTCAAGGTCTCCTCTTTTTTCTTAGCGCGCGACGCTTGGTGCCGCTTACCCCCTTCTTCTATGATGCAATTTTCGTTTTTTGCATTTCGAAACCCTTCTTTATATTGTGCCATAATGTGATTTCAGTAAAATTCAGCATTTTCGAAGTGGTTTTTTTGCGGTGAAAACCACTAAAATATTCAGAAATATTTCAGAACAAACTCACTTGAAATAATCTCCAGCATGCTCTTCTTCAATCGTCATTCTGCGAGCAAGTCGTCCTCTTCCGGCTGCGCTTGAAGTTGGTGGTTTCACGTCCGAGACGATGTCTCCGGCTTCGGAAATTTCCTGGAAAAATAAATAGTTGCATGTGATATTTTAAAAAATATATAATATTTTCTGAATATCCGTTTTGATTATAATGTTTTAAAACTTGAAAAACCGCTGAAAACTATTGTTGGTTTGAAGGAACATATTAAATTATGAGTTTTCGTGGCGAGACAAAACAAATTCGGTTATGTTCCTTTAACCTGACTTATTGTTTTTCTTTTTCAACTAAAATGTTAAATTTTTCTCCGAGTTAATTTATTGTGTTTATTTGAATGTTTTCCTAACACATTTCCGAGGAATGGGTATTAAAATGTTTAAAGGAGGTAATTTCAAAAAAAATTAAAAATAGCTAAAAACACAAAACATTTTTAGTTTCGTTTTTCCAATTTTTTAAACATTTTACGAACAAAATTACAAATTTCGATTCTGGGTTCTCGTAAAACCTAGGTTTTTGGAGATTTTCAATAGTCAAAATAAATAAACCAAATCTTCAGAAAAGGGTGAAAGACTTTCGAACATCCTTTCTGAAAAGTCTTATGCTTCTCTGCAGCATCTGCTCAATTCTCATTTTTTATTTATTTTACGACCTTTTAAAATCAATTTTTCATTGCTTTTCACTTTGAAAAGATTTTTTGCAAGAAAAGAAAAAACCAAATTTCTTACTGGAATTCGAAAGCAAGGGCACAGAAACTCGATCATTTTGAATCTCTGCAGATTGAACTAATAACCTTTTCAACCTTTTATTTTCAATAAAACAACGTTGTTGTTTCATTGTTAATCCAAATTTAATCACTTGGTGGTTCTGTTTCCAAAAAAACCTCCAAAAATCTCATCAATTTTAATTGTAATTCGTTTCAAACTTTAGTGAACGCATAAAGTTTCAAACAAATTAGAACTATAAAGGACAAACTTCTAATGCAAAAAAAGAGTGCGATAATGTTTTTAAAAACATTTTATACAAGTCAACTCTATTCAATTTACGAAAAGGATTATTTTTAAAAATATCACGATGTCAGTTAATCGAGTTTGTTAATTGATTCCGTAAAACCTTCTTCAGAAAAATTCAATTTTCCGTATTTCTCTACATTTTAGTCTTGTTTGACACTAAATTTCCTGTTATTTTATAACGCTAACATTGACACATTACATTATCACTCACACTTCTACCTTCAAAACAGCAACCCAGAAACTTCCTAATTGATCTATAAAATGAATAGTTCCCTTCATCGATTTTTTCCCTCTCCCCCTCTTCATCTGCCGCAGGGACAGTAGAAACCGAATTGTGATCCAGGTACCATTGAGGTCTTTGCAAATCCTCCAACACAATCGTTCCAACCGACGATGCTCTTCTCAAGTTCCTAATTCTAGGATTTTTCGACATCGGCGGTGGTGTTTTTACCACCCTTATCGTTCCATTTATCATAATCGGCTGGTGATTATATTTTTTATACAACTCCTTGAGCTCAATATTTTCTGGTGGCGCTGTGATTGCTTCCTTTCGCGATATTGAAGGGGCTTCAACAATTTTCTGTTCAACTTGTTTCTTCTTCATTTTCTGCTCCTGTTCCAGTTTCCACTCCTCTGGGGTTATAATCTTGGGCTCTTTTTTATCAGAACCTGTTGATATTGTGATACTCTTCTTGAAATCATAATTTGCGCTAGTCGACGCGCCAATATTGTGATTTTCCTTTTGTATCTCACATTCTACAGCTTCCTCAAAGTTTGACGGTTCAATCCCGCGAACCGGGACTTCTTCCCAGTTTTCAGTGGCCATACTTGGCTTTTCCTCATCAATTATCTCTTCAATTATAACCCCTGATTGAAAATTAGAGTCTGACTCGGATTCCTCATTATTATAAGTGCTTTCAGAACATAATCCGAATTTTCTTCTTCTCTCTGTATAAGAATAAGATCTCTGTCTGATCTCAAAATTCTCTAACGATTCACATTTTGAGCACTTTTCAACACTAGGAGGATCCAAGTCCCAATTCTTCTCATTCGTTTTAAAATAGGCGTCACTCCCTCGAACATCCCAATCAATCGGAAGCGCATTATTCAGCCTGGCAATAACGGAATTTTTTTAAGAAAAAAAATAAAAAAATGAACGACCAAAATTTCAGAATTGTGGTGCTTTTTTCGAAAACAGAAAAATTAATTAGAAACTTTTCTCTGAAATTCAAGCATTCGTTATTTTTTTCTGAAAAATATCGATATTCTTATAAACCTTCCCATTGACGATCTCAACACCGTCTCATCAAGCTCTTCCGCCGAACTAGACTTTCCTATTCCTCGATCACATTTCGAGCACAATCCTCCGTCATTCCTATAATTTCTCGCTGAATTGGAGAATCCCATTGCCACAAAACTCCCCGAATCTTCTAATTCTAACGGTGCCACCGAATTAGCATGAATCTGTTTCATTTGTCTGAATTTTCTTATTTAGAATAAAAATTGATCAATATTTAAGAGAAAATGGAGCGTTTGGAATAATACATAAATGCATCCAATTCTATTCTAAATGCCATCATCAAATTAGGTCAATTGAAAGAGCTGAGGGTGTATCAAACGAAAAAAAAAGAAAATTCTATGCGGATACATAGAATAAGATTTTACGTATGAAAAAATGTGCCCTTTTTTCTCACGGTTCACCTAAAATGTGGTTTTTTCATCTGAGAAAGCCAAAATAATATTCTCGATCGTGGTGTTTGCTACGCATCAGTGAACCTTTTGCTACTTCTTTGTGGGGATTTTTTCTTTCTCGAAACTTCCATGAATCTTTGAAGCGGGAGCATCCAAAAATTGATAATATCGTATTGAACGTTTCGTTAACTTTGTGAGATCAGTCTTAATCTAAAGATTAAATCTCTAATAAACCCCAATTCCAACCATTCGCCCCATTTCCAATCAATCTGCTCAAAACCTCCAGTTTTCCAAAATTTTCAAATCAATCCGATCCCCTTCAGACATGTTTCTCTCTCTTCTGTTCATTTCACAAAAATTGAACATTATTTCGTTTTTATTGACAGTTCAATGACACATTTCTTTAAAACATCATTGACTTTTTTGTCATGGACAGACTAAAAAGGAGAAAAGGAACTGATAAGCATTCAGCGTCCAATTGTACAATTTTTTAAAGATTATGAAGATGATTGTCAACCTAACCTGAAGCTCAACTTTTTGAATCGACGGATCATCCTTAATCATTTTTGAATATGTAGTAAAAACGAAAAAAAAATAACATAAGACTGTGTAGCTATCACAACTTCGTTATTATCTCGGTTTAAAATCATATAACCTCTTGTGTATTAAAAAAACTGTTTTCAGTAATCGAAATTCTCCAAAGCTTGAACTCTAAATCGTTCAACAAATTTCTTGTCAACAATCCCCCAATTCCAATACACAATCAATTGCTACTACTCCACCCAACGACAAAAAGTTACCCACTAGTCAATATTTGCCAATTATTCCCTTGCTTCTCTTCACTTTCTCATCCTGTGCATCTTGTTTCTACCACTTTTCAAAATAAAATTATCCCATAAACTTTGATAATTTGATATTCTGACATCAGGAACGTTATCTCTCTTTCTCTCAGAACAGTTGTCGATTTGAGGGTCACGTGTTGACAAAACGGGCGATTAAACCTATTTTCTTCGAAATTTCAAGGTTTGGTTTCATAAAAAATTTCAATCCCCCAAAATAAATGCATTTTTTCAACAAATAAGTTGAAAATAATTTGTCATGTGGTCCATGTGCCTTGTTCTGCCTTATCATCACATTTTTTTTGATTAAAAATAAACTGAAACAAGTAAATGATAAGAATGCGTCAGCAAAATTGTTTTTTGTTAAAACTTCCAAGATTGGTAATTTTAAAAAGAAAAATACCGTGATTTTGGAAATTTGGCAACACAGCTTCCAAAATTGGAAACAACTATTAGTTGATATTTTCAAAAGTCAAAATAAGGAACTTCTAAGATCCTAGATCCAAATTCTGATATTAGATAATTTCGAACCATTCTAGTCTTAAATAATTTAATTTTTAAAAACAATTTTCAAAGGTTTTTAGAACTTTTACTGCCATATTTTTCAGTTTAAGATCCGAACATTTAATTTTAAATTTTAAACCCGTTTCATTATTTTTTTTTAACTCACAGCGACATCATTGACGGAAGTCATCTCGAGTTGTAGTTTTCTGGATTGCTCCTGAAAAAGCTTTTTTTAAATCGATAAAATTCTGAGCAAAAAAAAGTGAAGAAAAGGTCCAGAATCATCCGACCTTGAAAGAGAAGGGATAAGAAGATGGAAAAAGGAACAACGTGTAGAAAAAAACACACAACTTTTGCACACTCTAGTATCATCACTGGGAAATAAAAAAGAGGAAAAAGATTGATTCAGAACGTTCTCGAGCGAAAAATAATGATTTTTCACTGGTTTGGTTTTTTTTCGTTTTTTCGTCAAAAACGAAAAAGAACAGGCAGAGTGGTTGTTGACGAAAACCAATAACCTAAAGGGAGTAAATATATAAAATAATAGTTGTCACCATTTATTGATTCATTTAAAAAAAACATTAAATCGACGCTGACCTTTGTATTTTTTGATTGAAAAGTTAGGTTTATTTTTTAAAAATGAGAAAAATAATTCCGCGATTCGAAATACGAAAAAACATATACCAAACAAGCGTGTTTCGGTGAAACGCAGCTTGTATTTGAATAATCATACCGTAGAAATGTGCGTGCTAAAAGGGTAGAACCCAGGTCGCACACTGCATTTTAAATGTTTGAAAAATTGAACAACACTCATTCTTCTGTAGCTCGCGAGTGAAAATTAAAAGATGAACTGAGAAAATCTATTTTCAAATCATGATAAACTAGTTCACCATTAATTATTTCTCGTCTATTTTTCAGCGAAATTGAGGCCAGTAAAAACATTTACAAATAAAAAAACTTCCCAAAACTCTTCAAAACTAAACCAAGGACATACCAGCAAGCAACGAAGATTTCCGAACCGACATTTCTGACGAGAACAACTGAAAACGGAAGAACTAGGATGAAAAACAACTAGCACATACATACGCATACGTACACAGCCAAATGTTTTTCCTTCTTTTTTACTGCACCACTGGGGGGGCGCCAAAGTGCGAGATAGAACACGTCAGAGATAGATGAAAGGGAGGCAGAAGTGGGGCGTTTTTGGGAGCTGCGGAAAGGTCCTTTCTTCTTTTCGAGAAAAAAACCAACGTGTTTTTTTGTTCTTTGATAATCATTTTCAAAATGATGGGAAGAAGAACTAGCAAGCCAAGAAGGATAAGCTGCGATCCGATCAAAACACATATATGTTATATATAAAATTTGAAAAACAACAATAATAACCTATGATTTTTTCTGGACCGAACTTACCATGTTTTCCTATCACCCGCGACTTGCCGCACCGAAGAAAGTGCAGCCATGATAAGAATCTATTTGTTTATTTACACCACGGATGAAAAAAAATAAGAAAATAAAAGTGGACCTGCCAAAAAAAACGTGAGTTATTGTCAAGCTGATTTTTCTTGGCAGCTCGTTTTTGCGCGCTCTACGGATAACATTGAAAGCGTTGCGACCGCTCGCGTGCGACGGAACTCGCACGTGCAATTTTTTTTTTATTTCTGTGGAAGTGGGTGTTTTTCCACGTTTTTATTCGATTTTTTTGGCTATTTTTTTGCATGAAATCTTATTTTTGCAGATCACAACAAAATAAAGCCGCCCGCACCTCGAAAAATGGATAAATCGCTGAAAAAAAGGTATTTTTTTAAATTTTATTAAAAAAAATTATAATTCCGTTAATTTAACATTATTTTTCGAAACTTTTGCATAACATTAGCATTAATAAAAAGGAAAGCATAGAAACTAATGAAAATTTAGAAAAAAAGTGAGATTTTCGAAAAATAAATAAAAATTTGTGAAAAAAACGGAAATTTATTGAAATTCTATTTTTTCAGACGTGACAACGAATTACGGATGAAATAGAGGATGGAAAATGATAGCATTGATATTAGGTAAGATTTCAAAAGGATTGTATTGTTCCGCAAAATATATTTTCGTAGGTTAAACACAGAACTTTTCAGGTTCCAAGTTCTTCGAGCAGCAATGTCGATGTTTCTTCCCGATTATGCTCATTTTTTGAATGAAGAAGGAAGAAGTAGAAGGGAAGGCTCCAGTTGCCTTGTCGTAAGAGTGTATGACTATTTTCGTAAGTTAAATCTTAATTTTTCAGAATCAGCATTCGAAGGAGCGTCGTTGAACATAGAGGACCGAAACTGAAAATCATTAAATCAATATATTGCAATAGTTTTGTTAAAAAATAAATAGTTAACAATTTATTATTTTTACATTTTTTCGTAAAAAAAAAGAAACAATAGAAGGTTTAATCATCGGGAAGAAACATCGACATTGCTGCTCGAAGAACTTGGAACCTGAAAAGTTCTGTGTTTAACCTACGAAAATATATTTTGCGGAACAATACAATCCTTTTGAAATCTTACCTAATATCAATGCTATCATTTTCCATCCTCTATTTCATCCGTAATTCGTTGTCACGTCTGAAAAAATAGAATTTCAATAAATTTTCGTTTTTTTCACAAATTTTTATTTATTTTTCGAAAATCTCACTTTTTTTCTAAATTTTCATTAGTTTCTATGCTTTCCTTTTTATTGATGCTAATGTTATGCAAAAGTTTCGAAAAATAATTTTAAATTAACGGAATTATAATTTTTTTTTTTAAATTAAAAAAAAATACCTTTTTTTCAGCGATTTATCCATTTTTCGAGGTGCGGGCGGCTTTATTTTGTTGTGATCTGCAAAAATAAGATTTCATGCAAAAAAATAACCAAAAAAATCGAATAAAAACGTGGAAAAACACCCACTTCCACAGAATTAAAAAAAAATTGCACGTGCGAGTTCCGTCGCACGCGAGCGGTCGCAACGCTTTCAATGTTATCCGTAGAGCGCGCAAAAACGAGCTGCCAAGAAAAATCAGCTTGACAATATGATAATTCAGTAATTTTAGACAAAATTCACGTTCGTGGTAAATACATCGAAATACTATATCGAACATTATTATTTCGATATAAAAACACTTCATGACACACGACTAGACTACAGTAATAAAAACAACTGAGAATGCTTCTCTTAGACGTTCTCTGTAGGTTTTACAGCCATTTTTCGAAAATCGACAAAGAAACATATAAAAATTTAGAAAACCCGAAACGAAGCTTTAAGGTATACTTAATCATAAAGTTTTATTAAAGGCTTGAGCTCAATTCAAAACTAAACCTGAAAGAATAGTTAATAACCATAATTTTTGTTTTAAAAAATGCGCCCAACACTCGACAGACTTTTACGAATAGAATGGCTATCTCTGGCGAATGTAGCGAACAAAAAGTTCACTTTGCAAAGGTTACAAATCGAAATAGACGAATGATTAAGTGGCGTACAAAAAGGCGTTTGATTAGGTCATCACAAAGTAAACTGGTGTGCATGCGGAGAGCACGTGTTTGACATGGAAAAATCGCAAAAAAACGCAAAGCGCTAGAGAGATCGCCAGACTTATCTATCTTTTTTGCAGGAAAAAAACGCAAAAAAATTGAGACACACGTGTTGTCACAAATAAAAAGGAAACATGTTATCAATGCCGTTTTATAAGGTGACTTTTTAGCAACAAAAATTGAACGAATCGGCGGAAAAATGTGTGGACTGAGTAAGGCATTTCGAAGAACTGTTTGAACCTTTCGCGGGCGATGATTCGCAGTTTTGAAATTAGAAATAAGTGCCCTTGAAAGCAGATCAATAAATTTGGAAAAATCAAAATGTTCGGTAGATTTAGGCCTTACGCGTTTTCCGGCACAAAATAACCAATCTATTTCAAGTCTGACCTGAGCAGAAAAACATGAAATCACAAATGATTAGTCTTCTAACTATTCACCGGAACTAAAGCTATAAGACCTAGGTACTCCTGAACCCGACATTTTTCTTCGATTAAAATGTAAAAGTTTATATATTTTATTTCCAATTAATGGATTAGCACAAGAAAATGATAAGGAAAACGAATTAACAAACAACCGTGTTTATTTCAATAAAAAGTTAACAATGAACAATTTTGCACAAAACTGTTTACATCTTGTCGAGATAGTTGTCCAAGGCTGGAATTCCTTCTTTGAGTCCCTTTCTCTTTCTGGTGTCCAAAACGATTTGATTTGGCTTGGATCCGACCTCGAGTGGATCTCCTGGAAGAACTTGCCAATGGTCGAACACGCATTGTGGGAAAGCTTGTCCTCCGGTGTTGGAACGGAGATCAGCGGTGAATCCTGAAAAAGAAGCAAGATAACCAATAATTTAGTTTGGATTTAAAACCAACCGAATGATTCGTTGACAGGCAAGTAAGCCTTGACGACGAACATTGGTGTTCCGGTGACTTGGGATTCTTCGAAGACGTGTCCTCTTCTTCTGTTCAACACTCCGTAGATACCTTTAAATATTTATTTAAAATTAGTTCTCGGGCTATAATTTACCTCCGACAGCGGCTTCTGGGCATTGAATTTCGACCAAGTAGACTGGCTCAAGAAGTCTTGGCTCAGCGGTAAGGGCAGAAGCGTAGAAGACACGACGAGCGGTTGGGATGATTTGACCACCTCCTCTGTGGATAGCGTCAGCGTGGAGGGTGACGTCATGGATGTTGAAACGAACTCCGCGGACGTTTTCGTCGCACAAAACTCCTTCACGGGTAGCCCATTGGAATCCAGCAACAACTGAATCCTTGATTTCGTTGAGGTATTGAACTCCCTTGGTGACATCCATCAACAGATTTGGTCCGGTTCCGTCTGGTCCAAAGCACCAGATCTTACGAGCTTCGGTGACATCGTATTCGTATTTCTCGGCGAGAATCTTGGCACGGGCCTTGAATTCATCACGAGCGTTGACGGTTCCGTTTTCGATATCATCGGCAAGTCCATCTGGCATTGGAAGAGCGGTACAGTGGAGACGGTTGTGCTTATTTGGAGACTTGGACAAGCAAATTTGGTTGGATTCAGTTTGGACAGTTTCTCTGTAGGAGACGACTGGGTCAGATTTCTTGAGTGGAATGCAAGCATGGTCTTCTTCCAAATCCTTAAGGCAAATTTCCAAATGCAATTCTCCGGCTCCAGCGATGATGTGTTCTCCAGATTCTTCGAAGATACATTGAACCATAGGATCAGACTTGGCCAATCTCTTGAGTCCTTCAACCTGAAAAATAAAAACTTTATTATTTCCTTAGCTGTACACAAAACAGACCAATTTTGGCAAATCAGCTGGGTTCTTGGCTTCAACAGCGACACGGACGACTGGTGAGACAGAGAATTTCATGACACGCATGTTGTGGGCATCCTTGAAGGTGGTGATGGTTCCTCCCTTGACGAGGTATTGATCGACTCCGACAAGACCGGCGATGTTTCCGGATGGAATATCCTCAATTGGTTCGATGTAACGTCCCATCATAAGAATGGTACGTTGGATGGTTTTCTCGTACAAATCGTCCTTCTTTCCTGGGATGTAGTTTGGTCCTTGGATACGGGCCTTCATTCCTGTGGAGACCTTTCCTGAGAAGACACGTCCGAAAGCGTAGAAACGTCCCTTATCGGATGTTGGAACCATCTTTGAAATGTACATCATGAGTGGTCCGTTAGCATCACAGTTCTTGATTGCGACGGCAGCTTCATCATCATGTGGTCCTTCGTAGAGCATTTCCATTCTGTAGCGCTGAGCAGTAACTGGGGATGGCAAGTGGAAGGTAATCATTTGAAGCATAGTGTCTCCAGCTGGAAGCCATCTACGCATGAAAGCCTTCATGAGTGGTTTTCCTTCCAATTCCTTCTCGTCGTTGGCGAGCTTGATTCCGAGTTTCTCGATCAAAGCGGCGGTCTTGTCTTTCTTGACGTTCATGATAGCATCGAACACCATGAAGATTGGGTCCAAAACGAATTGGTTGAATCCACGCTTGGCATCACCAGTTTGGCTGCTGCTCCACTTCTTGGTTTTCAAATCGAAGAAACGATCTCCCCAAAGGTTCTTCATGAGCTTGTCAACCTATAAAAAACATTTTTAAACACTTTTTGTGATAAAAAATATTACTTGAACTCCGAATTTGTCGGCATACATCTCAGAGAATTGTTTGAGGGTGAAGGCCCATCCGTGAAGTCCAGATCCGAATCCAACGTTTCCGACTGATGGATCAACCATGATTGGTCCCATCGGTCCATCATCATCTCCGTACGTGGCGATGATAACGTTGATGTTTTCGACGATACGCTGAAATAATTTACGTTTCTCAAGAAATGTGCACTGGTAAACGTACTTGGAAAGTTTGGAAGAGTTCTTCAGCTCCAAGTTGCAATTCGAGAAGAGCACGGTCCATCTTGTTCATGAAAAGAACTGGCTTGATACGTTCAGCAATAGCTTGACGAAGCACAGTTTCAGTTTGTACACAAACTCCTATAAAATATTTAATAGTTATTACTGCGTGGGAGTTTCTGGAATACCTGAAACGCAATCAACGACAACGAGAGCTCCGTCAGTAACACGAAGAGCGGCAGTAACTTCAGATGAGAAATCAACGTGCCCGGGGGAATCGATCAAGTTGATCAAGAAACCGTTGTACTTGTCCTTCTTTCCATCGATTTCGACGGTTTCAACTTGGTTATCTCCTTTCACGAAGCTCATGTCCTTTGGATCAAGAGTGAAGAAAAGGGAGATGGCGCTAGAATAAGGGTGCATTGAAACATTGGATCAAAACATCAAAACTTACGTAGATTTGATGGTAATACATCTTTCTTGTTCGTCCTTACGAGTATCGGTGAAACGGGTTTCTCCGGCTTTGGCTCCGGCGATGATACCGGCCTTGGAGACCAAAGAATCGGTGAGGGTGGACTTTCCGTGATCAACGTGAGCGATGACCGACATATTACGGATGTTGCGCTTGCGATCCATGAGCGCACGGATCTCGTCGACTGTGAAGTTGACCTGAAATTTCGCAATATTGCAGAATTCACAAAATTTGCATCATTTTGATTCTTGGGAATCAAAAAAAATTATAATTGAAACTTACCTAGCCGTTTAACTCCGAGTTGGCTGACTATCCCCATTTCTCCTATTCTCACAATAAAAGTAATAGAACAAGTAAAACTGTTTTTTAACTTAAACATCATTATCTTGAATCTAAATTTTATGGAAATCTCGTTACTATATGATTCATCAATCAACTAAATGACAAAATAACATAAAATTCATCGAAAAAACCACAAAACAGAATTTAAAAAATAATCCTAAAATTAAAAATAATTTTTTCAGAAAGGCCTAAAATTTAACCAATTTCCCCAGCAAATTACCTACACCAATTATGTTGAATTAATATTAAACACTTACCATTGTTCGTTTTTTGTTGAGTCCTTTTCAGATACAGACAAAAAAGTACCGCACAGAGGATAGCGGCCTGAAAAAAGTAAAGAAAACTGGGAAAAATTTCTCCAACAAACAGAGTTAGATACGCATGAGGGAGACGGTAGCGCGGCAATTCAAACACTTGGCAATTTGCCAGAGTGATTGTTCGCGCCAATGAATGTTCTATTTTTTTCAATTTTTTGAAGTTTAAATTTGCAAAAATAATTTTTTTCAAAGATTAAAGACAATGTAATTTTTTTTTTGCGTCGATGTATGGTAAATTCGCAATTGACCCCATTTGCTTCAATTCTGAAAATCCCACACATATATATTTTTTCAAATTTTAGATGGAAAACGCATACATTACTCCTGCCGAAAATAGCGAATCTCCATCATCTGTTTCCGCTGAAGCCACAAATTCGGATTCTCAGGTGACACACAAAAGGATTTTCCAAGAAATTTTAAATCAAATTTTTAGGAGCTATTGCTGAACAATGAAAATTTGAAAGAGGGTCATAGCTCAACAAAAGTTGAAGGAAAGGAACGTAGATTAAATCGAAGAATTGCTCTTGCCCTTGCCAGATCTCAACAAACTTGCCCAACTCCTTCACCGTCCATTGGAAAGTTGAAAAATTCAACAATTGATTTGACAACTGAGGATGTAATCCTCATAGCCAGTATATTAAATTTTAAAGTGTATATTAAGGACGACCCAATCAATAAGTGGTTCAAAAATACATTCGCCAAGCATCAACCACCTAAAAAATCCACAAATGCGAAGGAATCTTTCGCAGTTCCGCACGACATTCCAAAAAATGTTCCGAAGAGCTGTAAGTCTTCTAGAAGCTCGATTTAGATGTTTAAAATTTTCAGTAAAAACCGGCGCAGTTATGAAAAAAAGATTAGAAGCTTCGATGGCTATTAAACGGCAAAAGGGTCTAGAACAAAGAAGACAAATGTATGATATGGATAATGAACACTTGAAAACTTATGATAATGAGGAGGATGATGAGGAAGAGGAAGAGATTAAGAAAAGAAAGAAGAAGAAGGTTCCAAGGTAAAATATTTCCATTTAATTAATTATCTTCAATCTGATTGTGTTTATTTAATGTTTTTTGGCAATTTTCATTCTAGTTTTCATTACATTCATTTTACAGGAAAATAAATGCAAGTGAGTATGACAGTGAAGACGATGAAGATTACAAAGAGGAGAAGTCCCCAGCAAGCAGTGAAAGTGAAGATAATGGTATATTTTATTTAAAAAAATGAGTACGACCATTTTCTCAAACCTTTTCAGACGCTGACACAGAATCTCTTAAAAATCAAAAGAAGTCTGACCAACGTGAAGATGATGAAATGAGCGTTCGTTTATTTTTTTTTCTTGAATCTTCTAAACACCGTATTTTGCAGGTAAACCTCCTAGATGATTCATTCACCTACGATGTGTTCAACAAAGGCCCAGCTTCTGTGATTTCTGGTTATAATCCAAGAAATGACGAACCGGAGCGAGCAGATGTCTTTCAGTTACCATCCGTTTCGCAAAATGATTCACAAACCGATGATTTTGGTGATATTCTAAGCCTTTGTTCCGGAAAATTTGGTAGCACTCAAATTGAAATTCGGACACAGACTGAACACGAATTTGTGACAAGTACTCAAATTGATATAAATAATGATCATGCGGTTCAGAAGGATGTATCAGATGATGAAAATGAAGAAGAATCTGAAAATCTGAAGACTAAGAAAAAGATTAATCGTGTTTTGGATAGTGATGACGAGGACGAACCACTGGCAGCTGAAAATGCTGGAAATGAGCAATTGGCTGAAACTGTGGTATGATAAATACGTCTTAGTGATACTCTATTGAATTATTTTCGCTATTGTAGCCTTAGGACTCGAACCATCATAATTCCGCTTATTTCTCACCTATGTGACAAAAAACAGAAATTTGTAAAATTTTAACCGTTTAGTTTTTTTAAATCAATCTTCTTTTTTTCAGCCACTCGAAGAAGAAAATGAGGTTGAAATCAAAACAACAAAACGCAGAGTTGTTGTTAGTGATGATGATGAAGAGGACGAAAAAGACGAAGAAGATGGCGCCGGAGAGGGTGTCGAAGAAGCTGAAGAAGATGAAGCCGGTCAGAGTGAGGGTGAAGAAGAAGCTGATGAACAAGAGGAAGAAAATCAAGAAGACGAAGAAGAGGAAGAAGCTCCGAATTTCGACGACGAGGATGATGAATTGGCAGTTATTAAAAGGATCGAATATCAGGAGTATAAGACGAAGTAAGTCGCAATCAACGAAGTCAGCTTCAAAATTACAAAATTTTAAAAATAGGACTGGTAATTTTTAATTTTCAGGACAAAGATATTTCAAAAGCTCAATTTTTGTGAATTTCTTTAAAATTTAAATAAATTGCAATAAAATTTCAGATCAAAAAAGAAAAACTATTTTGATGATGAAGCTTCACTTTCCGGTGACGATGTTGGAAGTGATATCGATGACGAAGATAACGAAAATAATGAATACGAGGCTGAAGAAGGTGACGCTGATGATGTCCCAGACGCTGACACAATTAGAAGACAGAATCATAAATTGTTGTTGAAGCAGGAGAATGATAAGGAACAGAGGTATTTTCAATAGTTTTGTTTAAAAAGTAATGTTTTTCTTATTTACAGAGCCCTTTTCAAGCTTCAAGACAAATTATTAGCGGATGGAGATCTTGGTGGAATGGAAACGAACAGACAATTCAGATTCAGAATCCGGGAGGAGGAAAATGGTCAAATCCATGCTGAAAATACGGAAATCATTGAAGAGGAAGACGAGGAAGTTGAGGAGGATGATGAGAAAAGAGCGGAAAGAGCTAAAATGCTGAAATTTAGAATAGAAAAGGCAGACGAGTTTTTGATGTTAGAGGAGCCGAAAAGAGTAAACGATCCGTTTGAAAGAGCTGCAAGGCTTGTGAAGTCGACGAAAGAGGTTACTGGGGTGTCGAATGAGGTAGAGGATAAGAAGAAGAAGAAGGTTATTGAGAAACCGTCACTTTTGAAGAAGACTGCATTGGCTACAACGTTTCAAGAAGTTTTAGTTAATGGTAAGCTTTTTTAAACATTTTTAATGAGTACTTTTTAAAAATATTTATCCTCATTTATTTAGCTTTTTTAAAAATTTTATCACAAAACAATAATTTCTACAGCAAATTCCGCAGCTCCTAAACAAATGTATGTCCGGAACTATAACTTGGACCAGGCTGGCTCGTCATCTTCTATCACGAACCAAAAACCATCCGGAACTTTGAAACGAGGAAGGGACAGTCCCATCAAGGACTGTGATGTGAAACGGAATCGTCAGAGCAAGCTCAGTGCATTAGAATGATATTTTTGGGTTTTAAAACTTGGGGTTTCAGTATTTTTTAATGATTTCCTGAACTCATTCCACATGTTTATTGTACTATAATCTTTTTATTTTTTTAGTATTTGTTTCTTATGTTGAAAAATGAAATGGATATTTAATTTATTGTTCGAAAGCCCTTTGAAGAGTTATCAGATACTCTTTTTTTTACTTCGTGAATTCAAAAAATCAATATTTCCAGCCAAGGAACTATTTTCAGAAGATGATTCGAACATTTTTAACACCGCAGATGAGATTTTCAGCAGATCTGGTGCTGAAAAGAGGATTTGCTGCAAAACCAGCAGCGGTTAAGGTATTTTGTCTGAAAACTTGAGAACAAAATAAGGAAAATTAATTGGTTTTCAGGTTGATAAATCATTTGTGGAGACGGATGCTGAAAAATTGGCCACACATGTTTGTATTAATGCTTATATTCAAGGTAGGCTCATTTGTTTTCCTTAAATTTAAGATTGGTCGTGCAACTCTAATTTTTTAAATCTAAAGGCTGAAAATAAATGTAAAATAGAATATAGTCAATTAAAATTTTGCGTAATCCACAATAAAGTAACGTTTTCCAGGCGAAGAACCAGGACCGAAAATCCTGCCGGACTCTGAATACCCAAAATGGTTATTCGAATTGGACTTGAGCCCGCCAAAAGCGTTCGAAGATCTTGATCCGGAAAAAGACGGCTGGGCATATTGGAGAGCACAAAGAAAGCGACAAATCGAGCAAAATCAGCGGATTCAGAAACTGAAGACTCGTTTCCTTCATTTGCAGAATAGTCCGAGTATGAAAAATTAGTAGAAAATGAAAAAATAAGCAGGTTTTTTTAGATGTCTAGATCATAATATTATTGTTATTTTTCTTTATCTGTTGAATAAATTCAATTTTTTGAATGGCAATTTAAGCTGAAAAAATGGAAAATAAATAATATATTAGGGAAAATTGAGATTCAAAAATATACATAGCTAAATGTCATAATTAGTATTATTAGACGACTGCAGTTTCATATTCTAGGCCGTATTTTTCCATATCATCTGTATTGATTTTGAAAAGTCCTGAAAAAATGTTTGGAAATAAACCAAGCGCTTTTGATAACTATGCTCTTACCATTATCACCCCAATGCGCTCCGAAACTATTAACCGCCAGCCAATAATGCGATCCATCATCAGCTTCACCCCAACCGATTAATCTAACAACATGCCAATAGACAATTCTATCATCGAATCCATCAGTTGGGAACGGTTTGAAAACTCCACTCGAATAGTGTAGGAATTCTTCAGGTACTGGGAATGCCATAGTTGTTGGGCCGTAATTCAGAATCTCCTTTTTAATGATGTTTCGGTACTAAAATTGAGCGTTTTTAATATTCTTCGAAAACTCAAAAACACCTCCGTAACATTCAAATCCTTTCCAGCTTTTTCATTAAAGTACCCTACTACTGTTGGAACTTTGACCCTTTCACTACCATTGGCTGAAACTGTCATTGACCTTGGATACATTGAATAGGCAAATGTTGCTGAAAAAACACACATGTTCATGTACAAAATAAATGAAAAACTACCAAAATGCTTGTCTTCTTCATATTTCTGCTGATAATAGATATTTTGGCATCTTCTCATACATGTCCGTTTCTCTTCGGCTTCGAAAAAGGTGGCCGGTGAGCATGGTACACCACATGAAAGGTCGAAAGAATATGGACGGCAACCGTCTCTACCTCCTTGGAAAAGTTATATTTTTTGAAACTGTTGAAATTTGAGTTAATCGTTTTGATTCTATGATCTGCTTAAGAATTGTCTTAAAACGGAAATACTTTACTTTTCAAACCTTTTGATTTTGGGTTTTATTTAAATTCATTGACTTATTCAAGTCTTCATTTTTCTTTTATTATCACTCTTAAAAAGTAAAAGAAAGACAACTATTAAAAAGTAAATAAAGTATTGTTATGTTTTTTTAAATAAAGTATTATCATGTTTTTTAAAAAATAAAGTATTATTATTATGTTTACCTGTAACTAATCCTTGGTTCACCCAATACGTCAAAGCCTTCAACGGATCACCACCATAACAATTTCCACAAACTGAGCAACATCCAATAATGTCTTCCTGAATAAAAGTAGAATTTGTTTTTAAAATTTCAATTCTTAAAATTACATCTGATAGCAAAGCCTTAAAAGTCCCATTCGAATGAATGCAGGCTCTATCCGAAGCGACACCAGCAGCCGCGACGGCCTGAAAACAGAAAGACAATCTGAAAGATGAAAAAACGTCTGTATCTCACAAAACAACTTCCACAACCTCCTTGATTCGGTACATTTGAAATCGATGGACAATTTGGCCACTTTTCTCGCGAATCAAAGTTCTTGGGCAATTTCGAATTTTCAAATGTTTCTAACTCACTGAAAATTGATAAATTTTATTGGAATTTTTTTTAAAAACAGAATACCTTAAATGCCGTTTCATTGCCTCGGATTCAAAAAACTTGCGAATATGCTCAACATACTCCTCAACCGCCGTCTGATTTCTCGTATATTTGAACCCATATGACCGATTTTTCACCCCAAATTTATTGTATTTTGCCTAAAAATTGTTTAATTAATAAAACAAAAAAAACATATTGAATATAATACCTTCCATGTAGTCCCCGGTGAATCATTAACTTGTCTGACAAGCTTTCTCAAGTATTCGTCATTCACTCGTTTATCATTCACATCTGTCACATAGTGACGATAGAGGTGAAAACCTCCCCAAACGAGTAAGAACACTGAAAAATAGTAACGATAAATGTAGAAGTACTAATAATTAAATCTAATAATTAATACCGTTTCTCCCGTAAGCTAACAAGACTGTGTTTTTGTCACAATAATCCAAAATTCGAAAATAAAAATTACAATCTCGTCTAACTTTTACCTTTTCTTTCAAGATACATAAAAAACTCACCTAATCCTAATAAAACAATAACCATAAGAATCATTGCAGCAATATACGCAAACTTTTTCCTTCGATCCCTCGTCTCAAAAGTCGGTTGCCTACCCGGTGACGCATTTTTATCACTCGGATACATTTCTGCAAAAATTCTGTTCATTTTTCAATATGAAATTTTTTGAAACAAGCGTTATTCTGTTTCATGCGCTTTTTGACAGCTTTTCCGCCTCCGGCGCCCCACGGAAATTTGCAAGAAAAAAACAATATTGTTTGTTTTTCAAAAAGTTTTCAAGGAAAACGGAAATTTGAAATATGAGAATTGGAAAGAAAACAAAACAAGTGAAGATCGGAAGAATAACATACTTTCAAGAATTGCAAGTCTCATTGGAACGGTAGAAGCTAGTATTAAATTAGTAATCGGTTTTCGATGAAAACCGATAAAGTTTTGAGATAAAAATTCGACAGTGATGTTGCCATTGGGAGGAGAAATAAAAATCTCGTTTTTATGAAAATTTCCTTTCACTTTTTTAATTTTCTTAATTTAATGTTGTATATTAGTGATGAAGAGCCTTGACAATCAAGGGACAAAATCAAACTTGCAGTTAAAGACAGGGTGATAGCTATAAAAAACTGAATTTGAGCCGTACATTTCATATTGGAATATGAACACAGGATGAAAGAAAATTCAGGTTTATAGATAATTATTAAAAAACTGCTGAAATTTTTTTTATTTAAAAAAAAGTGGGTGCCTAAAATTTCAAAATCTAATTTTCTCTAAATAACTCTAAAGACATTTTAATTATTCATTTTTGCCGTGTGGTACACAAAAAAACGTTAGAATTGACAAGTAACAACTTCGAATTAGAATTTAAAAACTAATTCCATACTGAGAAATAATACTCACAATTAACTTCGGGTGAAATTGAGTGCTACAGTGTCTTTAAGCGGCCGAAAAGGAAGTGAAAAACTACAATTTTAATTCAAAGATTTATAACTTTTTTTTTCAAAATGAGCACTTTTGCTTGATATTCATGAGATTTTAGAAAATTTGTTTGAAACATCCTAAAAGAACCAAAACGGCAAAATTCCTAATTTAGAAATCAACAACACAGCGAAGGAGGTTTCCCCTCTTTTTCGTGAACGATGAGCCGAACAGCAATTCAGCTTCTATTCATCTAATCATAAAAGTCAACAAAATAATAAGCAAAGAAATGGAAAGAGGGCAGTAGAAACATTCAAACAGGCAGTTTCTAGTCCGAGAAGAGATATTTAGAATTCTGGGGCAAACATATTCTTAAAGGGAGGTGCTCATGAAACAATATTCCAAAAAGTATACAAAATGAATGACTTTGCATGAGCGCCTTTCTCGACTGCAGCTCCGAGCTAAGAGCACTTCACGCCATTTTTGAAGATTTTTGGAAGAAATGATACGTAATGGAGATAACAAATATTGGCCACAAAACTGGAGATAAAAATAAACAAATAAGAAACGGTTTGTTATTCAAAACTTTTTTTGTTTAAAGGTGTAATGAATATTTTACTTAATTGCTTAATGCTTAATAATTACTTAAATACTTATAATTACTTAATAATTACTTAATGCTTAATTATAAAAATAGCGAAATTTCAGTGAAACAAGAAAACAATGGGTGTCAATATCATTTTGTGCCGTTTTGTGGGGGGAATTTCTTTCTTTTCACCTTCTTCTAAATGTTCTTATTTCCAAGTCAAAGAATGATCAATAAACTTCTTAAGCCAACTTTTGAAAATTCGATTTTCTTTTCTTAAAGAAATAGGATCACTTAAATTTCATGTCTGGGTTTTCATTTTTCAATTTTTTTTTGTTCCCTAAATTCAACTGCTCTAAAATCTCAAAATTGCCTATTATTTGCCTTCTATCTTGAAAAATTCGAATTTTGGTCTATAGAATTTGAACGGGTTTTTTTTATCACAGCCGAAAACATAGAAAACCATGAAATATGAATGCAAACTGAAATTTCGCTCATTATCAAAACGTGTTCAAAAAACTCGAACTTTGCTTTAAAACCTCCAAAATTCATGTTTTGGGCAAAAATATTAAAACTAAATTTTTGAACTAAAAACCTGTAAAAACCGACCTTCTGCTGACAATTTAAAACATTCGTGTTTTCCACAAGAAAAACTACTAATTCGATCTTAAACCAGAACGGAAAAAAAATAATTATTACACAGCGATGAAAAGGAGCACGGGAAAAAAAACGAAAGTGTTATGACGAATAAACTTGTGTCGTCTGCTGAGATTCCACTGATATATTAAATATTTTTGAGTGACAATTGTGCCGGGTTGAAATTTTTCACATGGTGGCTAAATGAGATGGAATTTCACAGCTGTCTTCAAGTTTTGCGGTTTTTTTTTCTCAAAAAATAATAATTATTAAAGAAAATTTTCTAGCCGGAGGGGTTTCTGTTTAAAAAATGATGTATTTATTTCTGTTATGTGAGGGGGTGACGTTATTTGAATAAGCGGGGCCCGGGAGCAGCATAACGCGTAATGATTTCCGCCAAGAAGGCAACTCATGACACTGTTTGATTTTAGGCCTGTCTTTCTGTGTAGCCTGTCCGAAAAGAACGGAAGGGAAAGGAGCCTTTTTCATGCAAATAAGCGTAAAAATCATAAACAATATACAAAGTATTAATACCTTCGGTTTCCGGTTCTGGCGTTCGTTTGCGACGGCAAAGTGTGGTCATTTTCTGGAAACTTTAATGAATTTTTGATGAGAGACTGTCTTTAAATATAGGTATTCAGACAAATTCGTGACTTTAAACACATGATTTTTTTTTAAATTAGCCTAACATTGAGCACAAGGTATTTTCCAAAATTATCTTTTTTCACTAAAGGAAGCCAAAAAATTCGGATTACTGACGTTATTTTTAGATTTATGGTGACTTACCTAAATATATAATTATTAATAACCAGAAATAACGAAAATGTAATGAAAAACGAACATGTTTCAAGTAAATTGGGTATCTGGCCTAGGAATCCAAAAACGTGCTTATTTTTGACCGGGTTTCCGTTATTTTTTTGTAATTCTCAAATTTCTCGTCATAAATAATTAGGCCACGACCTAAAAAGGAAACGGCGGTTTAATTAATAACTGAAAAACGAATACTGCGAACTTCCTCAAAATTCAACATTTCAATTGTACAATAACAATATTGAATTCATATAGGTTAGCTAAATTATTTTGCTTTTTGACAAGATTTCAATCCCTATCCTTTAAAAAACATTTTAAACACAAAAAAAATCGATAAAACCTTCTCAAATACCACGGTACAAAAAATCACTCGTTGGTATCTGATTTCTCTGAACATCCCATCTTCCCCCAATATTTCCAACTAAGCAAATACTAAAAAATAAATACAAGAGAATAAGGGAAGATCGAACAATATATTTCATTCTAGATAAATACAGAGAAGAGGCAATAATCATGAATTATTTAAGTATTTAACACGTGCAATTAAAAATTTACAGGATACAAGTGACATGAATAATAAGTGATATGGCGTTTTGGGTTTTAAGCCTCCAAAGCAATTCTTTTCGATTTTTCTGAAAAAAGTTGTTATAAATAAAATATATACATGCTTTCAAACCTTTTTGTTTCACTCTTTCTTTTTCGATTTCAGGTAAGACATGCTCCGGAACGTCGGGCAATTGATTCTTCAGATTTGTAGCTTCTTTTTCACCTTCAGCTGCCAAAAGCTCTTCAAGTTCCTTTTCTACATCAGACACATCAGAAGTAGTCAATTTTCCGGATAACATTTCAGAGATTTCCTGAAAATTGTGTGTCTTGCATCAAAAAGTTTAAATAAATTTGTTTACCTCTTGATACTCAGCTGCTTCTTTGGTTTCTTCCATAATTCTATCAATTTCATCAATATCAAAGAGTTGGTTCATCTTCTTTAGCGCATCATTACCCTGTTTGAGTCCTTCGACAACTCTTTGTTGAATTTCAGCAAATTCTAGATCTTGAACCTGAAAATAGTGGATATTGTTAATAAATGGCAACGGAATTTACCATGTGCTCAATTTTTGAAAGCTGCGCCAATGTTTGATCAATTATCTTCTCTTGGTACCTTTTTTTCTTCAGCAGCAATAAGGCACGACTGAAAAAGGTTGTAAATTGAATAAATTGAATATTAAGGAGTTTTAAAGTTTAAAATTGTATTGTTTTGATTTGTAGTAACTTACTCTTTCTTGCCATCTTTTATCAATTGTTTCGCAATCTGCCTCTCTTTTTCCATACAATTTTCTTTCCTCTTCACCATTTGCTTAATTTTATCTCTTTGTGATTTGAGTGCCTGTAAAAATAAAATTAGAAATAATTACAATAAGCAAACGAATAAATCACCAATATTGCGTTATCATGTTCAGAAATTGGCGCTGCTGCCCTCGGAGACTTGTCTTTTTTTGAAAATATACCACCCATTACCTAAAAATTTTAATCAGAAAATTATGGCCCACGGTGGGAAAAAAGCTACGCAAAACTGTCCTGGACTAGTTTTCTGCAGCGCACAGAAAAGTGGAAACCTAGGCCACACGTTAGCGCGGAAATTTAAATTTCTAGTCCACCACTCAAGTTCGATAGACGCTAGCTCAGCGAAATCAATAAATTGCAATTTTTGATTATTTGAATGATTTCTATTGATTGAAATAGCAAAACAACCAAAGAAGGAATGTGACTAATGTATTAAAAAAAAATTATATTAATTTTTTGAAAAAAAAAACTTCATTGTATATTCATTATATTGTATTTATATCATTCGTTATATCATATATAGTTATAATTAATGTATAACCGATTCATGTTTAAATTTTTAAGAAAGTTCTTCGATTAAATTATAAAAAAAAATTTCAGTGAAGATAGTTTTTTTCAATGGAAAAATCAGATTTTCGTTTTTTTCAATGAATTCTGGTTGTAAAAGGGGTAAAAAGACATAGCAAAAAAAGTGTATTGATTGAAAATAAGAAAAAAAAATTAGTTTTTGCGAAAAATCCGAAAATTATTGTTTTTATTGGTTTTTTGTCGGATAAAAAAGAAATAGCCAAAAAAGTGCGCGGCAAGATTGCGAAAATTTGAATTAAGCCCCGCCCTCCTTTTTTCGCAGTTAGGACGCTATTTCAACTGTTGCGCGTAGCTTTTTTCCCACCGTGTATGGAAAAAAATGGTTAATTGATTGACAAGGCAACAAATAACGGGGGACTAGTTTCGGTGGCCTATGTATTTTGGTTTCTAGTCCACGGCCGCGAGATAATGGAGGGAACCTTAAATTTTATTTTCAATTAATTTTTTATTAAAATTCGATTATGAGTGAATTTTTTCAGCATTGAAACATGTCAGATATTGAAATTATACTTTCTGATGACGAAGAAGACCGAATTATCTCTAAAAAGAAGGAAACATCCGATATATCAGATGATTGTGTATTTATTGAAGAAACAACAATTGTAAATGATTCAAAAAATAAAGAAGAGTATATAATTCCACGTTTTAAAACTTAATAAATTGGTTATTTTTGCAGAATTCCTTCTTCATTTTCATTAACCGATATGATAAAATCAAAAGAAACATCAATTCACACTCAAATGGCAGAACTTGAAAAAATTATGGAATCAAGGAGAAACACATCAAAACCAAGTACATCGAATAGTAGGAACATATGGGACAGCGATTCAGATTCAGAAATTATGCCAGATAAAGAACCAAAACGTCGAAAATTAGAGGGTGGAGAAAAAACGAAAGAGGATAGGGATGAAGCTAAACGAGCACGAGAGGAAAAAAAGAAGAATGAAAGAATTGAAAAGGATAAAAGGAAGGAGGAAGCAATTAAGAAAAAGGATTTGAAAGAGGTAATAAAACAAACGTAATTTCTTCAAAATGGCAAAATCTTAATCATTTTAACGAAGTTTTAAAAATTTAAGTGGAAAATCTGTATTTTGCATTATTTTTGCGTGAAACAATTAAATTTTCTGCCTCCACTAGAAAAAAAACTGCGGTGTTCCAGAAAGCTGATTCTTCTGAGTCATAAAGATATTTCGAATTTCAGAAAGAAAAGGATCTGAAAAGAATTGAACGTGAAGTATCAGCTTCATTGAACAGTAAATGCGAATTGTATACATTTTGCCATGTTGGGAAGGCAGTATTGGAGCAAATTCGTAACCAATTTTTATTAGAAAAAATCTAGAAGTTATATGTTCAGCCGGTCTTGAAGCAGAAATTCGTCTTTTGTTTTCTGATCGCAAAATTGATGATCAATTTGTGATTGAGAACAGTTTGGGAACGAGGATTGAATGGCGGAGAAAATGTATCGAGGTTGCAACGGGGGAAGATGGGAAATGCGAACGATTGGAATATTATGTATTGTTTTGAGATCTGCAAATTGTGAAATTAAGTTATTTTCAGTCAACTCAGGATCTTTTCGCCATTCTGGTTCCTGCACACACTTTAAAAGAAGTTATCGCTGCTGAAAGTTTAACATATTTTATTGCTGAGGTTGGTTTGGTTGAAAACATATAGCAGGAAATCTAAGTATTTCAGCAAAGATCCAAATTCCGCACCGGTCGTTCAACTATGATAATTTTGACATACGGAAAACTAGACATTTCAAAAAAAAAGGTTCTAACCCTTTTTCTGAACACCTAATATTCTTAAACATTTTCTAGATTTATCAACTAGCACTGGAAATTTATGAAAAACATAAAGCACAAATTGTTCAGGTAACCAAAGATAATCAAGTTCTGCAAGCACCCGTTGAACAATCAATATTTCCAGATAGATACCCCTTCAGAGGTTGCTCTATTCACAGCACAATATCTACGAAGTCTGGCCAGACGGGAGAAAAAACGTGTAGAGTTGCAAAGGGAGGATTCTTCGGGTAGTGGAGGACATAAAGTGCAGTACTTGGGTGAAAAGGTAGTTGATTGAAAATTTTAGGGTACTACAATCTCAATTTAGGGTATTACAATTGGATCAAGAACAGATATTGTCTCAGATTGGTGGAATAAAATGCTCATCACGATTGATAGGCTATCAGATGCTCAAAGAAGGTCTAAGAAATCTATTTTTATACCGAACTCAATTTCATATAATTTTCAGAGCCATTATCAATAAAATACCGGATCCGATTACAGCGATTGATAAATATTCCAAGGTAAATAACTGAAGAAGAAAACCAGATTTTTTCATTTTTATTGTTACAGATGGACTATTCAACAGCAATTCAAGAAATTGGTAACATTGTGGCTGAAAATAACAGAAAAGTTGGGCCGGTGATGGCGCACAGGATTTATACAATGTTGACTGATGAGACTGGAAACTCGATTGTTGATTGAATTTTAATATTTGTTCTAGTGGTATTCATTTTTCGGATCTTGGGGCCCTGTAGTCGCGGCGAAAAATGTATTCTATTGTTTTGAAAATTGTTTTTTTTTCATATTCACGATAACTTCTTAGCGCAACCCATAACCTTCTAAAACTAGTATTGACTATTTTTGAATTTTTGTTTGTTCCTAAAGTATCAAATGCTCACCACCCAAATCCAAATACAGACATTTCAAAAGTTTGTCCTTGTCCTTTATTGTCTCCTTTCTAATTCCAAAAGACACCTCACAACACAAACAAAAACTATTTGTTTGTGGATCTCTATAGGATCATCAAATAACCTTCTGACATAAAAAAGGAGGTGAATACAATGATGGGTCAGTGCTCATTGAGCCGAGGTGCCAAAATACAATACTCTTGACCCATCTGACCTTTTTACGCAATCGTCATCCTTTTCTGAGAACATGTCCCGGAAAGATGACGTCAGATGGATTTGTGGATTTTTATCGGGTATTATGGAGGATAATAATGTAACAATGGGTTTAAGGTTGTAATGGGTTTAAGGTTCGCAAAAAACAATGGGTTTAAGGTTCGCAACCGCGCTCTATTGTATAAAATTTTCCAGCTAAATTTTAATTTGTCAATTTTTCCATTCTTTTCTACGCACAATTATAAGTGTCAACGTGTAAATGTTATTCCATTTCGTTTTCAGAACAGAAATTGGAAAACAACAGTTGTTAAATACTATACCTAAATCCTTCCCATCTGACCTAATCCCTTTGAACTTGCAGGTGGTCCGATAGGGTCCGACATAAAAACAGAGACGGAAAAGTATTAGTACCGCTTGAAAGATTTGTTATTTGGATTAATTCTATAATAATTACATAAAATCAGCCAACAAGGAGAGATGAAAGCTTTGTGAACAACAGTTTCTAAGAAACTTTTCGGTGAGGAACGGTTGACGACGATTGTATTGGGACAGGTGCATGGGTCATATGGAGAATGTTAATTGAGTATTAATTGCATTATTTATGAGTGGCGAAAGATATTGAGTGTTCAAATTAATGTTTTGGTACATTCGAAAAATGTGACTGATTTTGTTTCTTATTTAGTTTGAAGAATTTTTAAAAAGAGAATCTTCAAAAAAACATACCAGATGGTGGTTTTTTTCTGTATTCAACTATTTACAAGAACCATCTGGTGATGAAAGTTTGTAAAAATTAAATCCACGTATTTTTGTCAATCATAGGTTTTCGCCTCGTGGCGATGATGACTATCTGGATGTCTGAAATGGACATATGGGTATATGTGTTTTTAGAAATTATAAGTTTTGATCAGTTTAATATTTTTATTTCAATATATTGGCCATTATCAATACTCACGATGAACATTTCCCAAATAATGACAAAAAACCCATGCCGTCACTCACCTCCCAGCAGGAACCCGCATCGAACCATAATACCAATTCATAATTACAATAATAGCTATTCAATTAACCCAATAAAAAACTCTCGTCTCATACTATTTCCTCATCAACTATTACATCACCATCCATTCTTCTCATTTTTTTCTTCTTCTCTGAAATAGAGAAATGGGTCTCGCTTTTCATCCAATGATGCAATATGTGTATGCCCATAACAAATCGGCTGTTTTCTTTCAAGTTTATATGTAGATTACAGACAGTTTTTAGCACATAGGTGTATCCCTCGTTCATTTCCAAATTTCAAAGTTAAGGGTCCCCCGAGAAAAAATAAATAAAAATTTTAAGGGCGTACGACCGAAAATGAGTTTGTTTTAGCAGTAAAAAGCTGATGATGGAGGAAGTGGACAATAGAATTGCATATTGAAAATTCAAACATTGACAGATGATTTGTACATGCAATATTAGCTTGATCGGTGAGTTATGGACGGCGTGGAGCATTAAATTGACAGATGTGCACATGATCAAATAAATGAAAGAGGCCATTTTTTTATGTGTGCATATTTAACATTCATAATATTTCTTGAGAAGGTATTGTAAAAAAATAAGAAAAAAAAGGGAAAAATCTTTCTTCTAGTGATTTTAACAAAAACCCCACGTCAAAATTTTCGACTGTTCATCAATCTAGAAGAAAAAGAACTGCGAAAACATATTATTTTCCATGGGTACCAAATCTGCACAATAAACAAATATTGACCTAGAAAAACGTAGGTTCGGCGAAAAGTAGTCCGCGAAAAAATAAATCGAACTTGTAACGAAAAAAATAAATCTTGTGATTTATTGTATAATTATTTAAACACAGGGTGTTGAGAATTGCAATGTACCGAATCGGTACTAGAGAAAATTGTTTTTAGAATTTTCCAATCAAAAATTTAAATGGTACGCTTTCTTTAAAATAAATACGTACACATCAACCTTACCAAAAACATCTAAAATTCAATCAATTTTCTTTCCAAAAATTGTGATTCACGTGCACCAAACTTAATTTTTTTATTATTCACGGTCATTTTTCACCTGCTCTCTTCTGTTTCTTCTTCTATTTCTCTGGAGCAAAGTGTAAAGTGCAAAGTGTCATAAAATATTTACCGTAGACCTTCAAGTAGTAAGGTTTTTTGCGAATGATGTCATAGTGATGATAGATGTTCCTATGGTCCAAGAAAGAAAAAACAACAACCGCGTGCGTTATCGTAAATATTTTTTGTCATTGAGAAAAAGTAGAGGTTTTGTGACCTGCTTGTTCTCTGATCGAATTTAGATAAGACAATTTTGTTGTTGGCACCGAAAAAATAAATAAATTCTCGAACAAAGTTCAGTATCAGATGTTTTTATTTGACACCATAATCACAACTTATCGTGTCACATCGGTCCTTTCGATTTTTTGACACGATAGAAAAAGAGAAAAAGAGAAAAGGAGAACAGAAAAATAAATCACATCGGGAAAACATGTGATTTTTTGTATCTTATCCAATTTTTTCGTCATTATTATGTAATTGCTGAAAGAGGGCAATTTCGAACCGATTTTTTTTGAGACAAGACTGAAAATCATTAATTAAGTGCACAATAGGAAAATTTTTAGTGTTCTTATCACGAGTGAACATATACTATTGTCTACTTATTTTAGGACATAAAAAGAAGAATTTTGCGTCAAACTGTCTGTAATAAAATATATAATGTTTGAAATTTGAGCAGCGAGCATTTCAACAAAGCATTTCGGATAACTGAGAACTACGGGGTGCAAGAAATTATGGAAATAGATAAATGCCGTAATATAATTTCAAAAAATGATGTTTAATAATGGACCTATCCAAAAACTAAAAATGCTGCAAAAAATTCAAATGAAGTGCTGCAAAACATTCAGGGCCTAACTTCCCAGAAGGTGCAAAACCTAGGCCATTAACTTGTAGTTCGTATTGAATCCGTTTTGGAATTTAGTTTTTAAATCGTTTTGATACTCGTTTATTAGTTTTTAGCATTTTTTTGCGTCATACTTATCTTTTTTCTTTTTGTGCGTCTTTTTTTTTGTGAATTTGAATAACACCAGGCTTTACTTTTACAATAGCAAAAAAAAAGGCACTAAAATTGATAAATATTATGATCCTGTTATGAAAAAAAAACACTTCGTTCTTGGAGCACTTTCTCCTATTTCCGATTGCGACCATCTGTGGTTGATGGATCCCCTGATGTTCATTGTGACAGCCACCGCCGTCACAGGTTTTTCGTCAATCAAAGAAATTACATAGAAAAAATTTTTAAGATGAAAATAAACTTGATTTAATCGAATTATTATATGAGTTTCATGTGATCTAGGAAAATGCGATAAAGGCGGAATTGAACTTTGGCGACCTGAAGTTGTGCTCTAAAGTTCGATTCCGCTGTGTTGGTTTTTCCCCATCATACTATATAATTTAATATGTTTCCTTTGCAGCGTACCACCGAAAACTAGATGTTTCAGACGAACTTCTGTGAAGGTTTTTTTTCAATCTACCCAATTGTTCAACTATTCTCACCAAAAGTGTTAAAATCCTTGTTTTTCCACATTCAAATCATTTCTGCGTCACCAACCCGGAGACAAAAACATTGGAAAAAGAGACATCGGCGGCACAATTAGCAATCCAGAGCCTTTGTCTCAAATTCCAAATCATATATTGTAGAAAAACCCATTCATCAAGGTGGTGGTGCACGAACACACGAAGCCAGATATGCAAATTTCTCGGACACGTTCTGCGATCTCACATGACGTTATAATGTTTTACTCCCCTTTCCTTTCCTCTTCAATCGAAACCAGATGGTCTCTAGGCATCCTGTCTCCGAAAAGAATGGTGGTAGAGAAAAAGAACGAGGGTCATGAGTTCTTAGCCCCACATGACTATTGGGGAGACAATGTTGTGCCTGTCTGTCTGCCGCATGTTTTATTTTCCTCTTGGTCGGAAACCCCGCCCATTTTTCTACGCCTCCCCCTATCTTCACATTTTGTTCGATCTGTGAGTGTGCTTGCTTCATATAGACACACTCATAACAAACGACATTCCCATTGTGGTGTGCTTTTTGGTATGGTCTTTTAATTCAGTTTGTTTATGACTTACGAAATTAGAGTCTGTCTTTAAGCCATTAGTTAGGATTAGATGGTGTCAGAGGTTGAAATTGTTGCAAATTTACAGAAAAAAAACTTTGAAACTCCGTGTTTTTCCAAGTTTTCCCCAACATTAATTGCAATTCATTTATCTGAAGTAAAGAACGCTACATGTAGTATCAAAAACGAGCATTTGTATTATTTTCAACATTTCAAAACTCAAATTGCAATTTCAAGTTTTTTTTCTGCGTTAATTACCGAATTTTTCGATTTAAAAGTGAAATATTAGGCATTTAAGGATAATTCAAATATAAATTTCAAACTTGGAACAGGTTTTTAAAAATTTCATTCGTCCAAAAATTCTGTTCATTTTCTTCTCTTTCAAACAACAAGTTTGTTTTATTTTCTTTTTATTTCCTATCTCTTCGCTTTTTGTTCTTGTGACGCTTTTCAAGAGAACCTCGCGACAATTTCTAAGTATTTCGGTTCCAGATCCCAATTTCTCTCCCCACAACAAAAACAAAAATGCTCAACGGAATCTACGGCCTCTTCTTCGGAAACGGTGAAGAATCAAATGATTCGGTCACTTCTTCGTCATCTTCGGAAGAATCCGGTGAATGCTCGTCACTTCGCGAGAAGCTCTGCGAGAACGATTGGTACTTGATTGAGGGTGATGAGAACGCGAATTCTGGACGATTCTCACCAGTGTTAGTACCGAATCTCGAAGTTCGTGATATTGATGAGTTGTCTTTTGCATCGACTAGGGGAAAAGGATCTCCTTTGAATGCCGTTCCATCGATGGAGGAGATTAAAAGGACGGAGGAGTTGAGACTCGCAAAAGCGAGAAGTGCTCAAAAAGCTAAACTCGAAAAATTGGTAAGCTTTTCTGTCATTTTTTTTCTGTTGACCCACTTACACACAACACACTCAAATATATATTTGCAATTTCACTTTCCTTCCTCATGTGCGTTCGTGGTGTAATGGTCAGCATGGATGCCTTCCAAGCATTCGACGGGGGTTCGATTCCCCCCGAACGCAGTAATACTATTTTGCTATGCGAGAAAAATTAATTAAAAAACATTTTTTTTCACCTTTCAAGTTCAATTTTCGCGAAAAACTAAAAAGTAGAATTTCAACAAAAAGTATTTCTTCAATATCTTTTTACTGACATTACTTTTTTCCAGCTCTTTGAAGACATGTCGGTCAGCACATTAGCAGCTGGAACGTTCAAAAGAACCTCAACATCGAGCGGAATGAAGCGAGGAGCTCAAGCATCTGACAGTTTGAAAGGGAAATCAAGATCGAAAAAATCGGCGGGAAAACTTTCGTCGGGTCGCAACAACGACCGCAAATGCAACAATATTGACTAGATATCGATTTTAAAAATTTTGATAACTAATATGAGCTGGTCTCTATAATCATCTTTTAATTTGTAAATAGTCCTAACAGCTTTTTTGTATATATAATTTTCTTCTTATAAGGTCTCAGAGCAGCGTAGAACGCGAAGCTTTCAATTTTAAACTTCAAAAACCACAAAAAATGGTGGCATCCCAAAAAAATTTCTTTTTTTTTTGTAAATATCGTGATAGTGTTTTTCTAGTGTAAAATTTGGTGAAATTCTAGTATTTTTTCTCAACTCTCAAGTCAATTTCGTGTATTTGTTTCATTGTTTTAAGTAATAATTAAAGGTACTTATCAAAAATTTTGCCACTGCCCAAAAAAATCTATGTATGTAATTTTGTAACGAGTTTTTTTTTGTATTTTTTAAATGATCAAAATGTTATCATCACTGCAGAAAAATAATAAATGATGGTGATAACAAGAACGTGTATTTTTTTAAAAATATATATAGAAAGTGAAGCTATTTTCAAAAAAACTCCTCAAAGAAAATGCGCGTTCTACTATTGGTTTCAATAATTTTCTTCTTTGCAATGAGCGAATTGAAAAGCGAACCGGGTTTTACTGGAAATACTGAGGATGATTTCACCGATATTTTAGCTTTTGAGTGAGTTTTTTTAACGGAGTGTTGAGAACATACTAAAAATTGGATTTAGAAGCTCTTTGGTTTGATCGCTGATAAATTTTTAAAAAACTAGATTTCGGGCATGCGACTATTCGGAAGAAATTGAAAATTTTTATGAGCGAAAAAAACAACGCACGCTGACTTTAAAGGAGCACTTTACAGAGTTTACTATTGTAATTTGGATGAACATAGAGAAAATAGCCATTTCAAATCTGGTTTTAAAATTTTCTAAAACCACGTAGAAGCCAAGAAAATAAGCTTTAAAACAATGGCCTAGAATAAGTTCCACCTGGCCGAACTTTTTCCTATGAGCTTTTTTCGTTCTATAATATATATACTAGAAATAGGTTAAAGTAGTTCATAGTAACTTTTGTTTTTGCATTCTCAATATAATAGTGTCCGCGGGCTAGTTTTCACCGGTTTCAAATTTTTCAAGGCTATTGTTTTGAATCTCGTTTTCTCGGCTTCTAGGTGGTTTTAGAAAATTTTAAAAATAGTTTTGGAATGAGCATGAAATCTATTTTCATCTCAATTGCACTCATTAGCCCCAAAAAGTCCTCCATTAAAGCGGAAGTACGATGATGCTTAAAAAATGCGGGCTTATTCTGAAATAAAAAACTTCCGTTCTAGAAAATAGGTGATTTCAAAAAAAAACTATTTTTGGCTCCCGAAACATTATTCTTCTAGCACCGAACCTCCATCATTCAACTTCTTCTCTGTAAACTCCAGTTCCGATTCCGATCAAAACGATAATGCAAACGACGCATCATGGTTACATGAAAAGTAACGTGAAACTGTTTTTTTTTTAAATTCGAATTAATTTCCAGCAAATACGTAAAACTTGGATACATCCTCGTACTTTCCATAATTTCTACTGCTTTACTAATCCTCTCCGTATCAGGAATGATCAAAACCACAACATTTGTAATACTTTGCAATGTAGGAGATCCTAAGAAAGCAGAGGTAAATCTTTAAAATTTTGAATATATTAAGAAAATAGGAGATTTTAAGGTCCCAGCAATTTTAAAGCTAAATCTTGTCAAAACACCAAATGAAACTGTAACAAAAGCATAAACTGTAAGAAAGAATACAAACCATTATTCGATTATTGATATTACTTTTATTTATTAATATTACCGAAACAAGAATAAATAATGGTCAAGATAATAGTAAAACAAAATGGGGTCTCCACAAGATCATTTTGCAGTTTTTCTGCATATAGAAGAGTAGATTTTGAGAAAAAAGGAACTAATTAGACAGAAAGGAAGAGAGAATAAAAGTGTTTAAATTAATTAAAACATTTTTTTGGGAGCAAACACATTTAAATATCAAAGGAATTGATAGCGAAGTCATCGACCAAATTAGTCGGTTTTTGTTGCCATTTTCCGAGTCCGGCGCGTTCGAGCTGAAAATATTAAATAATTGAATATTGGTTATAAAAACGAGGTTATAATTTTTTAAAATTAAAACAAACACAAGAGATAACGGAAGCACTTAGATATCAATTAGTCGCAAATCCCTACCTCTGAATATAATTGTTTTTTCTTATTCTGATAATCTTCCGCTGATTCTTTCGCCTCGTAATATTTGATCTTCGTCGAACTCAATCCTTGACATTTCAAAAACGCTTGATAAATTTCGGCCTTGCAAAGCGCCGATGGCGATCCTTTCATCGTTCTTCCGGTGTTATAATCAATACTTTCGAAAACATCGACTCCCCTGGTCCATGAATGTCCATAGCTCGAGAAAAGTCGCATTTGAGTCTGAAAAATAGAGTATCGTATATATATAATATTCAATAAATCTGAGCAAAAAAGCATACCGGAACGCTTTCCACTGTAAAATTGCTCTCAACACTTCCGAGTCTTTCAGCAAGCGCATATTTCAACGATTCATCTGGAACCGGAGCCACCGAACCAAAGAACAAATGACTCAAGTAGATTGGCTCCATCAGTGTAGACAAAAGAGCACCTTGTATTCCCAAGCGATTCCATTTGAATAACTTATCGGCAGTACATTGGATTCTCAAGTTCTTTGTTGCTTTGATCTCATCAAATGACAACAGGTCATCCGGGCATGGTTTGAGACTTGTTGGACTGAAAATGTATAGTTTCGTCAATAATTTTTAATTAAAATCCTACGTCACAAAGGCGAGCTTCTTCTGAACCGCATCTTCAACGGAATATGAACAAACTGGCGGGAAATTCGAATACAACACCAATTTCAAATTTGGTTTCAATTGAGCTTTTCCATTGGCGTTCAATTCGAAAACCGATCCTATTGGATTCTCTTTCAACGTTTTGTACTCTTCCAAAAGATATCTTATTAACGACCGTCTTGCCAAGACCATTGGATCCATGTGCAGCAAAGAGGTTCCATTGGCTCCGTTCAAAGTATCCGGTTCAACAACATATTGAAGCGATGAACCAATCGCCACTATTCGCTTCTCGTTTTTCTCGTTGACAAGGAAGAATCTACAAAAAAGAAATTGATTTTGGTGAAATCTTTATAGAACAAACGTTGCAATTTGATTGCTCGGCACAATATCATAAAACTGGCACATTTGATGATATTCTCTCTTCGAAAACTCTGAAACATCGCGGCAAAGTGTTGTAATTGTAGCCGTTGGTGACGTCTTCTTATTCATTGACAATGGGAAGCTCGCGTTTGGATCATAGTCAATATTGAAGATTTTCTTTATAGCAACAATTGCTGCTTGATTCTTTGCTAATTTCTTAGATCTTCCACTTCCGGTATAACGATCGTTCTCATTGACTATACAGTCGCAACTGAAAACTTTTATTTACAAGGGAAGTGAGTTGGTTTTTTGAATTTAAACAATTGAACAACAACTTTAAAACTAAAAAAAATCTCTGTTGTCAGTATTTTAAGGAAATCGCTCTGGGGCTCACTGAACTCACAAAATTAAAATATAGCAGAATTGTTCTGTATTTTAAATATATAAGCAACTCACTAAAATTGTGTATCTTTCGACGCCTTTCCAGCAACTGGTGGAACATTCTCCTTGAACTCGTACACAACCTTCGCCGTTTGCTTCATTTGTTTAGCCATCAGAGTATGGAGAATTGCACATGGTCCATTGGATGGATTATCCCCCAATTTTGTAGAATTCGATGGATCAATTTCGAAATAGTTTTTCAAAACTTCAGCGGCTGCGAAATCTCTAGCCAATGGTTTTGATCCAAGAGCTGGGGATTGGAAAACAGTCTCATTGTCGTTTTCTGAACAGAAACACCTTTGTTTAATATAGAACACGACACGCCTTACCAAAATGATCAACAATTTTACATTTCGCCGCATAGAACATTTTTCCATCACCAAGAGGCCTATCCTCAGCTGGTCCGATATCATAGCTGACCGTACAATTGAGAATACTGGCGATTTGTTGAAGAGTCTGTGCGATTCCAGCATCCGGACTAACACGGTTCATTGCGAGTCTGCGAGAAATTTTGCGGATATCTTCGATTGGAACGTTGAAGATTTCTAACAGAGCTTCACGAATAAGCAATTCCTTGACAAAATGCTTGTTAGTTCCGGTACGGGTCAGAATTTTTCCATTGTCGTCGAGTTTCAAGGTGATACTATAAATTAAGGATTCTCGGGAACATAGTCGAATAAATAAAAAAAACTCTCTTCTTCAACTTACGTTATAAGAGTTTCAGACTTTGTTGCCTTCTTCGCCCCACCATTCGATTCCTCATCTGATTCAGTTTTCGCCGGCACTTCAACAATATCAAAAGTTGGTGTGTACTGCAATTGCGACTGCGAGATCAATTTCTTCATAAAATCAAAGAGAGACGCAGAAGAGTCGACCAAATTTGGCTGGAAAATTTTAAAATGTTTTTAGATGCAAATTTCAGAAAAATTCAGTGGTGTACACACCTTGGCCTTTTTAGCGACGTTTTGAGTAGGCGCAACTTTTTTTGTAGCTCCAGCACTTTCTGTTGGCTGAGCAGACATTGAAGAAGCCTAAAAAAATATACGATTTAAACCGGCCAAAATGAGTTTTAGAGCAGAAATAATGATTTTACATTTCTTTTCTGGCCTTGAGCTGGTGTTTTTGGCACTACTTCTTCGTATGGATCCAATTCAATATCTGGTCGAAGGGTTCGGATTGCAAGTTCCGAGCATTTCTGAAATTATGTGATTTCAAAGGATAATTCAGTGTTAATGCAACTTTTGCAGTATGACTACAAACTTTTATTACCTGTTTCGCAGTTTTCTTGTTGAATGACTCCATTTCAAACTTTCTGGAGGTAATTGACAAGATACAGCGATACTTCTTTGGAACTGTCTCAACCTCCACAAACCTAAAATAAAAAATAGAATGTTCAAAGCTCTTATTATTCCTAGCTCACTCTTCCTCAACTGTTTTGAACAATTCATGCAAAACCATCGCAGGTGTCTTTCCTTTGTAATTTGTAACATTGGCTTTTGAGGTAGTCGATTTCTTGTTCCTCCATTGTTGTAATGAAGCACCTCCGAAATTATTTCCACCTTTCTTCGGGAAGCCTCCACTCCTGTTATTAAATTGCCCACCAATCGAGAACTGTTGCGATGTTGGTGGTTGAGACCATTCTGTTACTGATCCGAGTCCGAGAGATGAAAAATTGGACATCGCTGAATTGACGGCATTGAATCCCAGACCACCTCGATTGCCTGGTTTTTGGCCTTGCTGTGGCTGGAAATTTGAGGAACTTTTAAAAAAAACACATCTAAAAGGGAAGAAATAAGCCGAGCATGATCTTTCAAACAGGCAGGTTTTATCAAAACATCTAAAACACTCCATTTTTTAAAAAGAATATTTAAATATTCTGGTTTTCGAGTAGAATAGAAATTCGTCATACCATCTTCTGCTGGAAATTTTTCGATGGAAATGATCCAAAAGGTTTTGGTTGAACTTGAGACTGAAAAAACGATGGCTGAAGTTGCTGCTGATGTTGTTGCAAGGCAGAAGGCTGATTCCATTGATTCCATCCAGCATAACTTATCTGAATCATATCATTTTTGAAAAATTTGACTAACAGAAAGAACTCAATCTATAGTATATAAAAACTAACTGAAATGCATCCCTGGAATTTAAAGATTCCTTTCTTTTGTAAATTTTTTAAAAGATTATTCCAGCAATGTATATCAGAATACTTCCAAGCATTTAAAATATATTTTTGCTTCAAATGGTATTTTAACACCATTTATAACAAAAAAAAATTACGAGAACACCAAACTTTTCAGGGCTTCAAATTTTTTTTCATTTTAAGTGTTTATGATGCAAATTTCAGATTTTTAAAGTACTTTTTTAAATTAAAGAAAACCACCCCATAAAGTTTAGAGTTAACGTACTGGATCGTTCGAAGGATCTCCAAAGTTATTATCTCCATAGCCGTAGGCTGCATAAGCACTCGGATCCATTCTCGGGGGTTTATAAAGCAATTATATATTGTACCTGCAGATTGCTTGATTGTTTGGAGATTTGTAAACGGAAAGACATTTAAAAATAAATTTTTCTGAATCTCGACACAACAAGCAAAATCCTGACGAACATACAATAAAACAACAAAAAAAACGTGGAGCAGGTTGAAATTTTAGGTTTTGTTTTTAAGACCTTTTCCAAGGTTATTGAGATATTTCTTCTGCTCCACGTGTAGCCAACAACAATTTAAGACAATCTTCATAAAAATTGATACAAAACATCACAAAAAACTTTTAAAAATGAAGAAAATTGGTAAACGCGACTATTTTGAAATTTACCAATGCTACGATTTTACGGTGTGTGCTTTTTAACGAGAAGCGTAATATTGTTGCATCGTAGCGACACGTCACACCAATTTCCACTGAGATTTCCGGAAAAAGACTATATTAGGTTTTTAGTTTGAACGTTTGCTCTGAAAAAAATCTGAGATGTTGGAAATGGAATACTTGACGTTTTGACCACTTTATCTTATCAAATAATCTTTCTTTTCAATGAAGAACAAATTTTCAGGTAATTTTTTCATGTTCCCATGGTCAAAATCGTCCGGACAAAATTCGTCGTCAGCACATTCTAGTTTGTTTTATTTCTATTGATTTTTTAAAACCTTTCTGCATGAAATTTGCTTTAAAATTATGGACCTATGCAGAAACTAAAATTGCTGCAAAAAATTGCAAACAAATGCAAAAAATTCAATGCAGAAACTTGCAAAAAATTGCAAGAAATGTCAAGAAATTGCAATTTTTGCAGCCGATTTACGGGAAAAATACGGTAATCGTTGCGAGACCATCAATGAAAACGGCTCTTGACCGTATTTTTGGACGCACACCTGTGAAATTTGTGAGGGTCTCGCAGCGAAGAGTAAGAACCTTTGATGGTCTCGCAACGATTACCGTATTTTTCCCGTAAATCGGCTGCAAAAAATTGCAATTTCTTGACATTTCTTGCAATTTTTTGCAAGTTTCTGCATTGAATTTTTTGCATTTGTTTGCAATTTTTTGCAGCAATTTTAGTTTCTGCATAGGTCCATTAGTTTTAAAAATGGAGCGCAAATAAAAAAATTCATGGTTTTTCTGAACATACAAATTATGTCTTACAAAGAAAGCTATCAATCATTTTTTTTTCTGCAGAAAAAGAAATAGAGACTAACAATTTTATTTCGCGCATTTTTTGGTTTTTATAAATAAATTACAATCTTACGTTTTCTCCTTTGGATCCCAATAAATTTATTCAAATTTTCGCTGAAAAATAAAAAAAAATAAAGAGATGGAATTTTGAAAAATCGCAGGCGGGCGCGGTTTTGTAATCGTTCATCCAAGAGAGAGAATGCAAGATATTTTTCTAAACATCTCATCGAGGTTAGTTGTCATTTTTCACTAGTTTTACTGAAATTATTATTCATTCTATCCTAAAGCATGCTAATTAACGTGTAGTTCCACGATCCTCATTTTTTCTAACTTTCAAGGAAGTAGTTATCCAATTCTAGTTTTACTCTCCCTTCCCCCTTCAATGAACTTCCAACAACAACAATGGGAAAACTTCACATTTCTTTTCTTTGAAGAGTATTTCCCATTTGTGTGGTGGGCCCCAATCCTCTGCTCTATCCAGCAAAAAAAACGAGGTTTTCCTTTTCAATTCGCGCACTAGCAAGCATGCATCGATATTCTTCTACTCCGCCAGCTGCGTGCTCTTCTCCCCTTTTCCACTCTTTTCCATTTCGCTTCATCTCTTCTTTTTCCTTTTTTCACTTCTAGTCGATTTTTTTTTTCAAATCGGAAGAAGACGTCGTTGTTGTCTTCTTTTTTCATCTTCAGCTCTTTCGTTTTTTTTTCTTATTTTCTTCTCACGGTGTGCTTGCAGCTTATAGAGGCTTTTCTCAGGATTTCGTATTTGCTTCGTTTGTTTTTTTTTCTGGAGATTAAAAATATTCCATTCTTATCCAATCAAATTAATTTATATCTTTCAAAAATCAAATTGACTTACTAGGGAAGTGCACTCTAGTGTACACGACTCTGAATTAAAGGTTTAGTGGAAATGAAAGGACCATAATACAATAATAAACTGTGAGAATAAAAATTCTCAATGCGGCGGTTTTCCTCACTAACCCACGTGTGACGTCATCACAGCCAAAACGCACAGTTGCAACAACAGTCATTTTTTAACAGCATGTAGCTTTGGAACCCCTGAACCAATTTTTATGTTTTATAGCTCATTAGAAGGAGAAAATGTTTTTCTTTCAGAATATAACAGTATACATAGTTAAAAACAAAAAACTGTCAACCGAGAATCAAAAAAACTGAACGTGTTTTAGTGATATGCAGAAAAATGACCTATATATTTTTTTTGAAACATAGAATTTTTTTGAATTTATGATTTTCGAATTCTACTGGATCACGTACGTATTACGGAAGTAAAGTTATGTGCGCTTGCCGTTGAGTTTAGAGAAATAAATAGCAAAAACAAAATTTTTTTCGTACTTTTCACTCATTATATGTAGTCTTGTATTGGAAACAGCTTCTCAAACGTAAGGAAACTGTTCTTTTTTTACAGGTTTTTCAATTTTTCGAATTTTATTCTTTTCGATCACGTGTTTAACAGAAGTTTTAAGCTTTTTATCAGAACATGTTGTGACATTTTTCGACAGACGCATGCAGAATTCCCAATTTCGAAGAGGGAAAATTTGATATCAATTCTCAACTTGTTATATAACCAGATCAACGACGATCGATATAATGAGCTCGTCAAAGAAGCATTTTTCTTTGAAGCAATACGTTGCAGGTGCATCGTAACCTTCTGGATGATTTCGGAGAATACCAGCTTTGAAAAATGCTTCTGTTACGAACTCTTTATATCGATCGGCCTTGATCTGGTTGACAAGTTGAGAATTGATATCAAATTTTCCCTCTTTGAAATTGGGAATTCTGCATGCGTCTGTCGAAAAATGTCACAACATGTTCTGATAAAAAGCTTAAAACTTCTGTTAAACACGTGATCGAAAAGAATAAAATTCGAAAAATTGAAAAACCTGAAAAAAAAGAACAGTTTCCTTACGTTTGAGAAGCTGTTTCCAATACAAGACTACATATAATGAGTGAAAAGTACGAAAAAAATTTTGTTTTTGCTATTTATTTCTCTAAACTCAACGGCAAGCGCACATAACTTTACTTCCGTAATACGTACGTGATCCAGTAGAATTCGAAAATCATAAATTCAAAAAAATTCTATGTTTCAAAAAAAATATATAGGTCATTTTTCTGCATATCACTAAAACACGTTCAGTTTTTTTGATTCTCGGTTGACAGTTTTTTGTTTTTAACTATGTATACTGTTATATTCTGAAAGAAAAACATTTTCTCCTTCTAATGAGCTATAAAACATAAAAATTGGTTCAGGGGTTCCAAAGCTACATGCTGTTAAAAAATGACTGTTGTTGCAACTGTGCGTTTTGGCTGTGATGACGTCACACGTGGGTTAGTGAGGAAAACCGCCGCATTGAGAATTTTTATTCTCACAGTTTATTATTGTATTATGGTCCTTTCATTTCCACTAAACCTTTAATTCAGAGTCGTGTACACTAGAGTGCACTTCCCTAGTTAATTCTTAATGACCGACTTACGAAATATAAGTTTCTGATTCCTTTTATAAGTATATAGACTCCAGTCATACATAACTTTCCAACACTGTTGACCTGTAGCATTGTAGCGGTTTAATGTTGCTCGGCAATTTGTGTGCCCAAATTGAAAACTGTAGCATTCCTAAGTTATGAAGTTTCATCGGCCCAATTTTCGCCGAGTTTCAGGTAGTTTTTGCACTTCTTTTTCACTAATTGACAGCTTGCTTTTTGGAATTTATGAGGGTAGTAATGGTTAGGTGAGCAAGAAAAAATTAAACTAAATGTCTATCTGAAATTTAAACTAATCTCTACCGAAATACCGTTCAGGATTTAATCATTGCTCTTTTTTTTCCAAAAAATACAAGTATCATATTTTTCCGCTTAACTTTATTTCGAGATCACCAAATTAAATGAACTGGTCATTGTTAAGTTTAAAAAAGACGTTCTGTGAATTTCATCAGAATTCGGGAACTATGCAAATTAGCTACGCAAAGAGATACCGTTCAGGATTTAATCATTGATCTTTTTTTTTCAAGAATGCAAGTATCATATCCTTTTCCCCTTTCTCATTTATTCAGTTGTTGCTCCTTCCGTTTTCACAAAAAAGGAATTCAATTTGTGCGGCCGTGTGCTGGTTTTGGTTGCCGACAAACATCTCAATCAATTTTTTTCTTCTTTAAATGAAAAGAAAGATTGAAATTGTTTCCGAAAATTTTGTTTATTAGATATACCAAATTGATTGATTATGCTGTGCCTATACTTTTTTGTCGGAGTGATGCTTTCCAGAATTTTTTTTGAGTTTATATTAATGTGATAGGACGGTGATTGAATCTTGAGAAAAAGCGATAAACGTAGAATATATAATTGGATAATACTTTGCACTTTATTTAGAATTCTGGCAAAATGGGTTTTTTTAAATTATGATCTACAAATGTGCTAACATGCTAATTTTAAACGAGTTTGAGCAATTCTAAAAGAGATTTGAAAGTTCATGAATATTTTATAAATATTCATGGACATTAAACATTTGAAGTATTACATGGTTTCTAACATTTTGGATATATTCTGACATTTTTAAATACCTTTGGTTGCATTCATTTCCTATTTTTAAAAATATCCTTGTTGTTGTGTGCCGTCAACCAACCTTTCCAGACGTCCTTAACCGCAAAAAAAACTTTTTTTGAACAGTGAAAACATGTTTTTCGTGAAATTAATTGTGTGTTCATTCCTATAACAAAAATAGTTACCCATTTCGTTTTTTTTTTTCTACTTAATTAAATAACTTAATTGTTTAGAGAACTTAACTTATAAGTACTTAATTCAACCTGGCTTCACAATAACAGTGTTTTTCTAAAATTATATATTTTTCTTATTTCAGGTGTTCCATTCCTTTCCTCAAACAGCGCTCGTCAGCCGGTCAACCAATTTCCGGCACAGTCAGCTGTTACAAGACAAGGAACAACATCTTCGGGCATGTTTCGTGTCAGGAAAGCGCCAACTGATGCGTTGGCACTGTCGAATTGCGCTGTTGTGAATAGGGAGGATTTCGATGCGAGTCAAGTGAAGTAAGGATAATTACGTGGAATCAAAGAGAGAGAAAAAACGTAAAAATTCTTTTTAAAAAAATGTCATTTTCCAGACATGTACGTGTTCAAACCGGCCCGGCACATCACTATATTTTCACTCTGAAAAATGACCCATCGTTGAAAAAAGGCGAAATCGCTTTCTCTGTGCCGCAAAGAAAATGGGCTGCATTGTCATTGGACCAAGAAGTACGCGTCGTTCCGCATCGATTTCAAACTAGCGAATTTGTTGGATCTATTGTTTTGTCGGCGGATTTTAATAATAAGAAAAAGTGGGCGGTTTTCTCTGAAATTAAAAAAGAAACTAAAATTTTAGTGTCACTTCCGAACCATTGAACGCTGATTTTATGGCTAGAGAGTTTTCTATGCAATTTGTTGGGCAAGCATTTACAAAGTGAGACCTTGTCTTTAAAAAAGTTTATTTTTAAAATTATCATTTTTAGGGGCGAACTTCTTGTGTTTCGGTTCGAAGAAAAAGAGAAAAACAAGGCGCATACTTTATCATTGGTTGTAAAATCGATTGAAGGTAATCTTAAAATGGATTTATTAATTCTAAAATAACTGAAAATTACAGGATTTGATGTTGGAAGAGCTGCAATTGCAGCCGCAGAAGATGGCGGTGAGAAGGTGAAGCCGGCACAGATTGAAGCTGGAGAGCTCTTGCCGAATTCTGTTATTGTTTTTGATAAGGAGGAGGGTTCGATGCTTAATTTGATTGGAAAGAGTAAAGGGTAGGCTTTTTGAAGATTTTTTTCAGAATTTGGGTGAAAAGTTTGTAATAATGTGTATTTTCCAAGAGCTCCCTAGTAAAATCCTCAATTTTTTCTTTTTCAGAAAATCTGCGTTCCGCTCAATCATTAACCCAGACTGGGATTTCCAAAAAATGGGAATTGGAGGCTTGGACAAGGAATTTTCAGGGATTTTCCGAAGAGCTTTCGCTTCGAGAGTCTTTCCGCCGGAGTTTATCGAACAATTGGGTTTTAAAAAAAATTATTTAATGTAGAAAATGAATAAATTGCAGCCATGAAACATGTTCGAGGAATTTTGTTGTTCGGACCACCAGGAACTGGTAAAACATTGATGGCCAGGCAGATTGGAAAGATGTTAAACGCAAGAGAGCCAAAGATTGTGAATGGACCGCAGATTTTAGATAAGGTGAATAATTTTGTTTTTGAATCTGAAACAGAATCGACTCAATGATTTAAAAAATGTCTATATATTGCAGTACGTCGGTGAATCAGAATCCAACGTTCGTAAATTGTTCGCCGATGCGGAAGAAGAATGGAGAAGATGTGGTGCAAATTCCGGTCTTCATATTATAATTTTTGATGAGATTGACGCGATTTGTAAACAGAGAGGATCGATGGTAAGTATTTTGTGCATATTATTAATACTTTAATGTATATTCGATGTTCAGGCCGGAAGTTCATCAGTTCATGATACGGTTGTCAATCAGCTGTTGTCGAAAATGGATGGTGTTGAGCAATTGAATAATATTTTGGTTATTGGTAAGATTTTTCCTTCAAAAACTCAACTCAATGTTTTTTGTACAAATTATTACGCGAGCTTCTATTTATTTTGAAAATAGCCCGAAATACCTTCAAACTAAAAACGTAAAACAACCAGTGACACCTTGCCTTTAAGAAAAACTTTTATTTTTCAGGAATGACGAATAGGAAGGACATGATTGATGAAGCTTTACTCAGACCAGGAAGAATGGAAGTTCAAATGGAGGTCTCATTGCCAGATGAAGCTGGAAGAATTCAAATTTTGAACATCCACACCGCTAGAATGAGGGAATACAATAAACTTGATCCTAATGTCGACCTTATTGATTTGGCGAAAAGGACAAAGAATTTCTCTGGTGCTGAAATTGAAGGATTGGTTCGCGCTGCACAATCGAGCGCCATGAATCGATTGGTAAAAGCTGGTGGAAAAGTACAGTTGGATCCGGATGCAATTGAGAAGTTGATGATTAATGTGCAAGATTTTGACTATGCATTGGAGAATGACGTAAAACCGGCGTTTGGAATTTCGGATGAATCTTTGAGTCGGCTTTTGGATCGGGGAATGACTATTTGGGGACCGGAGGTTAACCGAATTCTTGAGGAAGGGGACTTGTTGTCAGAATGTGCGAAAAACCCTGAGAATAGTGGATTTGTGACTGCGGTGCTCACCGGGGCGCCAGGATCTGGAAAAACTTGTCTTGCTGCACAAATTGCGAAGAATTCGGAGTTTCCGTTTGTGAAGGTTGTTTCGCCAGAAGACATGGTTGGCTTTTCTGAATCGGCGAAGTGTATGGCGTTGAAAAAAGCATTCGATGATGCGAAGAGGTCGAAATTGAGTGTTTTGTTGATTGATAATTTGGAAAGAATGTTAGGTGCGTTATACAATGAATTCATCACGGGTTGAACGAGAATGTGGAACAAGTTGGATCCTCTCTCGCAAAAAGCAGAAACTTCAGTTTAATATGCCTATTTCGTAAATATTTAATTTTCATTTAAAAAAGTTGGTCTATCGAGGAGAAAATCAGAAGCAGTGCATAGAAAAATGAAGTTTTTTTTCAATTTCTGAAATATGAGACGACTGAAACTTCCCTGAAATTTTTAGCTCTATAATAGAAAATTGAAAAGAAAAAAAACAAATTTATCATCTTTTCAGATTACCTCCCAGTCGGACCACGATACTCAAACCTTGTGCTTCAAGCTCTTTTAGTGCTTCTGAATCAACCGCCAGCGAGAGATCATCGACTTCTGGTGCTCGCCACCTCATCTGACCGCTCATTCCTCCGTGAATTTTTGCTCCTGAGAGCTTTTAAGCACGTGATTGATGTTCCATTGTTATCAACACCTGAACAAATGCTTAATGTGATTTCGGAGTCAACTGTTTACAGTGAAGCTCAATTGAAGGAGATTCATCATAGATTGGCGGCGTTATCACAATCGCAGAAGTGAGTGATTTCGAAATCTTTTAAAAAATTATTCGTTAGAAAGAATTCATTTATGCTTAGAAAAAGAACTATCTCTCTAACCGATAAATTTTATTAGCGTTTTATTACATTTTCAGTTTTCGAAATTGTTTTTGCAATATGTTTTGAGAATGTTCTGCAAAATGTTTGCAATTCTCATAACATTGGGAAAAAAGTCATAAACATTTATGTTGTCTCAAAAAAAAACGATTTCTCATTACAGATTCGGCATTGGAATTAAAGAACTCCTCGACTTGATAGATTTTGTGAGAAGATGTGAAGAAGATTTCAAAGTGGTGACATTGATGGAGAAAATTGAAGGATTGGCTTTGAATCTATTTTAATTTAAGTACTTTAGTCGAAATTTTTTAAAGAAACGTTTATAGATTTCGATGTATTGTTGCAATATTTGTGATAATCGCCGGATCTCACCTTGTCTTTAAGCAATAGTTTGCACTTTTCACTTTTTCGCAAAGTAATTTAAATCCCAAATAGCATAAGATTTATTTTTTTTTAATTCAGCCTGTGTGTATTCCAATTATTTATTTTTTTTTTGTAGCAAAAAGTAAAGTTTTATTTATGTTTTCATACCCTTGAAACCTTGATTTTGACCTCATGCCCTAAATTTAGCAGCTTTTTTGCATGCCATGTTTTTGTGTGTTTGCACGCTCTTCGAAGAAAAAAAACAACAAGGACAGCTTGTTTTTTTTCTCTGTCGGTTTTTTTCTGGTAAGGGGAAGAGTAGGAGTTTTTATAGTGTCACAGGCTGACACTTTACCTGGAGGAGGTACAAGGAGGAGGATGTACCCTTGAACAGTAGGGAGAGGGTTTTTTTTGAGGAATATCCTAAAAGTGCTTTTTTTCTTAAAGACGTTGTTCCACTTAAACTATGCGCATTTCTAGACGACTATGGTGTTTCAATGTTTCAATTCTCGAAACGCGACATCAGAAATATCAGAATGAAAATAAATAGTTCAAGTTTAAGTGACACCTTCTCTTTAAGCTTGAGCAAATTGCATAAATTTGCAGATTGGTATGTTGTTCTAGAAACAGCTGATCTTTCTACAGTTCGGAACAAGAGAAAGAAATTCAGGTTCTACAAAAATGTTAATTTTCAGCCAAATGTCATGAAGGTAGCTGGAAATATTTGAATGTTCCAGTGAAAAATGCTGTTTTTTCAAAATATCTGGCTTAAAGACAGGGTTCCACTTGGTTTTGAATGTCGTAAAAGATCTTTGGATTACCTAACGAACTCATAATTTCAATTTTCTCATCTAGTGTAATTCTGTCAAATGGAAGAAAACCCCTCGATTTGGCAGAACCCTTTTCATTTCATTATTCCAAAGTCACGTCCAGGTACGAAAAATTTCGTAACTCTTTACCCCCCCCCCCCCCCCTTTTACCGTATCACATCCCATTTTTTATACTGATTGCTCTTTTCATTGCCAATGTTCCTCGTTTTTCGTTCTGCAAAACCATTTATTTGTTGGCTATTCTCTTTGTCCTCCTGCACCATACGGTTATGACTCATACCACGAAAAACCGACAGCAACTAACAAAAAACACACAAGGAAAATGAATGGCTTGGCACGGTGCCAAATTGCGAAGACTTTCGAAACTTTCTGTGTGTCCACTCCGTCTCGTATTTGCGCCAAAAAGAACGTTGGGGTAAAAAGGGAGTGTGGGAATGGGAACAATGATGGCGGGAAAATGAGAAGAGGCAGATTCTGAGGCAAAAAGGTGGAGATTTAATGCAAAAAAACGATTATTTGGAAAAATGGACATTTCGGCGATTGACGCAAGAAACGGGCTGAAAATCTAGTTCATAATTTTGATCCCCGATGGTTTTTTTCAGAGAAAAACTCCAAAAGATGAAGAAAATTCGCGTAAATTTTTATTTTCAAAATCCTCTGTAAAATTTCGTCAGATTTGATTTCCTAGATTGCACAGGTGGCTGCAATCTCACAATCTTGTCAGAGCATCTTATTTTACGACAACTTGTGGGTTTATTATTGTTGAAAACACCACAGTTGACGACAATTTTTGGATTTGTTCAAGCTCTAAACCCAATTTATCAATCCCAAAAGCTCAAAATGACTATCAAGTTTTCAAAAAATTTGTACGTTCTTTTTAAAGTTTTTTACTCTTTGTGATTCTTTGAAACTCGACAAAAATTCTTTTGAAAATCGTTTTCTTTAGATTTTTTTTGCGATTCATATATAATAAAACCAATTGTATGCATAGGTATGACGTCAAAACGTTTGTTACGAAATCAGATGGTACCAAGGTGAACGAGGCATGGAATGGGTGTGAGAGCGCTCGTTTCTTTGGCGGGAGAGATAAATAACACACAAATAGGTTTGAATTAAGTGGATTGTTTGTTTTATGCATCTTTTTTATTTCAAGGTATTTTTTAAAATGTTTTCAAAAGTTGTTGGGTTACGGTACTTGGTTGCGAATGTTGTGTTTCAAATTCTGTAATTATACTAATATTCTACTTTTTAAAAAGGGTTCATTCAGAAACGGTGTTCTAAACAACATACTAATGCTACGTTTATGTGAAAATTCATTTTTACAATTGGTCCAACAGATACAAAGTATGAATTCCTCAGGATAATTTCGGCTCGTAAACGCCTCTCGCGCTTCCAAAAACGCGTTGCGCGCCGAATCGCTCCGCACCCAAGCCGTGTACAAGCCGCAGGAAGCTCGCGAGCCGATTACACCCCGTCTCGTCAAAAAGGAAGTTTATTCGGTTGAGCGCATGATATTCTGGTTTATTTCTACAGCAGTTGTCCGTACCTATACTCTAATTACCGCGTCAAATCGGTTTCATATTTTTATTCTACTTGCAATCTCCCACAGACAGCAAGGCTTAAAACTGAAACTCGTGTTAATTGGTTAATGAACATTATAGGTACAATTTCAGATGTATAAACGTCGGATAAATTAACACGACACGATTTTTTGCAGTTATACAAATCAAGGAGTGTACCCTTGCACTTCGCTGTGTTTTGATATCGTGATGACTAAAATGGGGAGGAGCTTTAAAAAACAGAAAAATGAACTTTTTGAAATATACAAAAAAAGGGGGGGGGCTCATTTTCATCGAACTGTAAGAGTTTAGCGACCAATTTTAACGAGATGTGTGTTGGTCTACAGAAAAAATGCTTAGCTTTCGAATGATTATACTTTCTGCTGGAGAACTCATAAATATTTTGAACTCTAGTCGAAATAAATCGAGTATCTCTAGACGCATTGTCAACACTTCGATAAAACAGCATATTTGAATGGTTCTAGTTTTGTCTATTTCCTCAAAACTGATAAAAACTATGAAGAGTGAAATTTGTAGGAAATGTTTTGCAAAAAAAAACATTTTTCTCAGGGGTACGGTAAATAACCTAACATTCTTGGAATTTCAACGCTTTCCTAAGCCTGAAATATGTGATAACATGAAGTATATCTATTCTTCAAAATATCAAAGTTGTCTCAAATTTTGTAACAAAGCTTGGCATGACAAAGTTAGTTTAAGACCATAAGTTCATCATAAGTTCAAGGCGATTTTGATAATTCAACTATTACCATTCATATCAAGACTGGGAATTCGTAATCGGACGCGAAAATTCAGATCGATGTTGTTTAAGCTTTTCCCAACAAAAATGTTAAAATGTATCTTTATCTTTATGAAACATGGCAAAACAATAATGAAGTATGCATAATAATGAAGTATATCATATAAAATTAAATCTGAAAGGGTTGGACTCATAAATTTGACGGCCTAGAACTTGGCTCGGTAATGTTAAAAGTACCCCAAATTTTTGAAAATCTCTTCCTTCTTCAAAGTAATTAAACAATTTTAAATTGATCTACAAATTTCGAGGTAAAATATTAACTGGAGTACACAATTCTTCTAAATCGACTTTGACTATCAATATTTTGACTGAGAATTTGAATTTTCAATTGAAGTTATTGGAAAATAGTATCTAAAAAGAGCGCCAAGAACCTTAAAAGTAAACACTTCCTGGTCTCATTGAACATGACGGCTCATAACATTACTTAACTCACACAACGAGACCTGAAAATGCACTAACACCATTTGGAAACCATTCTCAACATCTGTGCGAAAAACTCCAATCACTTCCATTTACTACACGCCGCGAAAACTTCAATTAAAGTTCAATGATCAACCTATCGAGTTTCTGTTTATCAGAACAACCTTTCGTTTCTTCTATGGAATTCGCATAGTAAAGAAAACGTCGTAAATATGTAAATTGCAAATGTACATAATTTTTTTTCCGTTTGCCAATTGGCAACATTTTTTGTTTGGCTGTTTCGTAAAACTGATAAAAATCGTCATTTTCTTATCAAAAAAAAACTCGATAAAAAGTAATTAATATTTAAGAACATTTAATTTCTGCTACAGTAATATGTTGTCTTCAGTTATTAATAAAGCAGTTTTCTTCCTCGGTGTCCTCTTGTGATTATAAATTAAGAAAATTCTCGAAAACAACAACGATCGCCGTTGGCACGATGCCAAGGTCGCTTCAAAATAGGAAGACCAGGAAATTTATTTAGCTGGGTGGTCGAATGTGTGTTGTGTCTTTCTCGCCGAGAAATTCTCGGTATCCTTCACGGTATTTCTATTTTGTGATTTTTTCGCAACACGAAGAAATTCTCTTGAGAGAACGAATTAACAGAAGTGAACTAGTAAATTGCAAACTATTTCATCATCAGCTGACCTTTTTCAACATTGTAGTGTTGACTTTTCTGATCGAAACATTTTTATACGGTATTATTCTTAGTTCTTTGATTCCCAAGGTCTCTTGCACTTTTCTTTTCTAGTTGAAAAAGCTATATAATTATTCTAGCCAGTGGTTCATTGATTCTTATTAAAAATATGTGCCACTAATTACAGCTGTTTGCAGTATAATATTTATTCATTCAATACAAATATATATTTTGGAAAATCATAATAATGAGATCATAATAAAAAATAAATATTGTGCAAACGGGTTTCGTAAGGTGAGCAAGTTTTTGGGATAAATTGATAATTTTTCGGGAAAAAAAGAATAAAAAAGTAAAAATAAATGAGATCCTAGAAAGGTCATGAAGATCTACTCTTTGGGGGTTCGGTTTTTTCTTTTTGAAAAGTTGTTTGAAACAAAAAAAAAGAAAAAAAAACTAGCGAAAGACGGTGAAGTAAGGCAAATATAGTAGAAAGGGGACAACGACGACGACTTATATTCAGATATGGTTGATAACTATGGAGCAAAAATTTTTTGGAGATTTTTGCTTTATAAGTTGTTTAGGAATCTCTTCAGTCTTTCGAGTCGATTATTCTTCAGGTACTTCTTGTGATGGTGATGATGGTGTTTGTGTTTTGGGGTAATTGGCTCGTAAACTTTGTCTATTACCACTCCCGAGTCGTCGTCTTCGAAAAGACGGTAGTCCAGGTCTAAAAATAGAGGTATTTTTGAGAGAAAAATATCAAAAAAAATGTGAAACTAACCTTTATATTGAGGCCTGGCGAACGCTGATGACATTGTCAAAAAGAAAATGGCAAAAATGGCGAATACTGAGACAGAGATCTTCATAATGGCGGGTGTTCTGGAAAAATGAATTGTTAATTTAATAGAAAAGAAGATTCTAAAATGAGAATCGAGCACGACAAAAGTGAATTTATAAGCGATGACGAAAAGTTCCTGCGCTCCAACTGGCATCCAAACCTCCTCCTCCAAATTTAGGCGCCGCCCCCTTTTCACATTTTTTTTGATATCACGGCGCCGCTCAAGAAACAAAATCCACCGTGGGGGAGGACACGCCCCCCTTTGGGGATGGTAAATGGCAAGGGGAAAGGTGTTCGGTGAAACGAACCGGATTTTAGTTTTAGGGCGGGGCGAGGCGAAGATTTATGAGAGAAAAGCAAAGCGAATGAAGACAATAACAGAATAATTGGTATTTGTGAAGTTTTGGAGAGAGAAAATATATTTTAAATGAAAAAAGATTTGAGAATATACTCTAGTTGTTAAACGGAATTGAAATAATCCCATTTATTCCAGATTATTATCCAAAATCTGCAAATTTCAAACAAAAAACATTTTAATATCAAATTTTCAAAAGTTAATTGGAAAATAATTAGTAGTTATTTGTGAGGAATTGGTCAACGAAACAAAAATTCCTTTAAAAGTTTAAAGCTGGGATCGCAACATTTTTAGACAGAATTCTTAGGAAAAGTTCGATCGCCCAGCTTATTGCATTTACTTCTAAACCAAAGTAACAAAAAAATAATCCTTTCGAAAAACAGATGATAGGATTATTTGAAATAAAAACGAAAGTACAAGTTCTAAAAAAATATATTAGAATTGAAAAAATAAATGGAAAAATGTACATTAAAAAGTTGTTGTGCTGCAAAATAGTAACCTTGTAAATGGGAAAAAGACTTGACCAATACAGGAAAAAAAGGGAGCGGCGAATGCATGGTTAGTGGAGATGATTTACAATTACACAACTACACAGTGCGCCCAATACGCTCACTGATTCACTCACGAGAAAATATGCGCACAGTGTATTTCCTAACCTATACAGATGATGGTAAAATAGTAATAGTTTTCTCAAAAAAGTATTTCTCTTGATGAAGGAAGAAGAAGAAGAAGATGAAGAAGGAAATGAAAGAAAAAGAACAAGTATATACATATCTCGCAACATGAATTCAAGGGCGCGCGCCAGTCGGTGGCACGGTGCCAAGGATGCAATGGAAGGGGGCGCCCGAGATGAAAACAAACCGGTTGAAGGGGGAGAATGGTATATCGAGAAAATAAAATGACTTTTTGTTTCACATACCCGCCCACTTTTGAAGAAAATTTACAATGTTTACTTTGCCCTCGTTGACCCAAGAGGAGGAGGGTCAATTGAACTTGGTTATTTGTGGAATTGCATCATTTTTATATGGCAATCTGCCAAATTTACATATTTGGTCATACTGGTTAATATAAATGTATCTATAACGAGACGGTAGATCAGAACAAGAAAATAAATGCCTGTATTCCAAAGATATTCAAGTCCATCAAACTAGAAAAAACGGTGCAAAAATTAATACGTGAAAATTCACAGATTTTCAAAACTATAGTTCCTGGTGTCTTCAGCTAGAAACATCGATTTATGTCCTTCATATTTAAAAGGGCAATTTCAGTAAATTAAAGAACGGCGACATCAGAAAAGAAAACTGGACTTTGAACACTTTTTGCGAATGGAAATCATTATTAGAAATGGAATATTAAAGTAGATCCATGATCTACAATTGAAGAAAAGATATAAAAGTGAAAAATAATTAGGGGAGAGAGTCAATGTTCAAAATTGTCAATCAGCTCAAAATGTTTCTCACGTTTCTCATTTCCGGGTCAAATAACGAAAACGAGACAATCTGAATTAAAGCAACCGCCTACACTATATAATATTCATCTTTTAATTTTAACAAAGCTTTTTGACAGATAAAAACATACTTTGAAATGAATTCCAAAGTATAACAATGAAATTTTCAAAAAAAAATGTTCTGACCTAATTTGTTCAGTGTTTAACCGTGTCAACCTGTTCTGAACTACTAACATATATATTTTGATACATACTGTTTGTTGTGCCATCCAATGGCTATTACGACTAAATAGGGTACAGAGAATGGTACAAGAAGAACAAGAAAAGACATTAAATGGACTTTGAAAGTGAGAAAAAAGGGTTGAGATGATCCAAAATAACAGCGAACATGAAGATAAACGTTGAAAAACAAACATTGTTGAACATTGCGACTATAATTGCTAGGCCACCGATTGAGTTTCTAGTCCAAACTTCGAATACCTGGGTATTTTGGGTGGAATATGTCGAACAGTGATGAAAAATTAGAAGATTTCTAAATAATTTTAAAATTCTCAATTCTTCAACAAAAGTGATCTAAACAATTTTTAAAGTTCAATTTCTAGTCTTAGAAAAAAGTTTCCTGAAATATTTCTAAAAATAAAAAAAATTAGTGCTTACCGTTATTGTCAACTCAATTATTCTTGATCATTGCGTTCGGAAGGCTGCTCAACCTCACAGCCGCTCCGCACGCACGCGACGCGGTGACCTCCCACTCAACACACTGAAATATTGGCGGGAAAATTAATTTTTCAAATTTTCCATTGTATTGAGTGTCGGCAGCCGCGTCGCGTGCGCGCGGAGCGGCTGTGAGGTTGGGCAGCCTTCCGAACGCAATGATCAATAATAATTGAGTTGACAATATCACTACGTAATTTGAAATTTATGTTTACGACTGAAAATTCTGACAACGTGCCTTTAAGACTTATATTCCATAAAAATTGTGGAAAAGACAACATATGCTATTTCCGGATTCTAAAAAAACTATAAATCTATTTTCACATTTTCCTAAGCGCCCACATCCCTCTATTTTTTCTAAATTTATGTTTTTTCTTCATGACGTTTCACTGAGTCATGATCAGAAAACATCGAAGAATTTTTCTACAAAAAGAGAAGGGGTCAAGTGTCGTTGGTCCATATCATCAATTTTGCAATCTTCTGGAAATCAAAAAACAAACCTCTTTTCCGGGAATTCGGATTATAAGAGGATTATAAAGTACGGGTGGTCTTGTAGAGGTAATGCCGCTTTTTGCACCAAAAAGATTACCACAACAAGGAAGGAACCTAATCAAAATTTTCGCACCTGGTTTGCACTGGTACCAAAAAAATTTAATCTTCGAATTATTAAGATGATCAGAGGTTTTGAGCATGATGCAGGAGCTTCAAAAACATATAAGAAATAAGTAAATAATACTAAAAAATCAACACAAAAACTAAAAATAGTTCAACTAACAAATTCAAAACATTTCATAGCTACTGGCTGATTTTAATCCGAATTATGAATCTTCAAAATTTCTATCTATTAATAACTGTTGCGTAAATGGATAAATTTGAATTTTCAAGGCTCAAAATTCGCTAAAGCATGTACGCTGGCAATATTTTAAGAGTGACATAATGAGTCTATTTTTAGAAGATGTGGGTAATTTTCAATTTCTTCGACCAATTAATATTTTCAAATAAGTGTTTGACTTTTTCAAATTGTGCACATATACTAATATCATACTCTAAGTGACATTTGAAGATTCATAAATAACTCGAATTAAACTTCTCCATGAACATTTGAACGTTTATTATGTGAGCTATTATTTCTAATTTACTTTGGAGAAACTCTTATTTATTTTGGCAAAAGTTATGAAACTCTGAAATTCATATGTTGTGTGAACTTAATGCTCATAATTCTGTTCAAACCATCGAACTGGATATTCTAGGAATTCGAATTAGCCCTATTTTCACTTAGTGCGTCATATTTGAGAAAATTCATGCAAATCCTCTTTGAACACCTCCCTAAGGTATACTGTATCAAAGTTCTTTCTTTAGAAATCATAACACAAAAAGTTGTTTATCACCAAAATTTTTGGAGCAAGAACTATTTCAGGCGAACACCCCTAATTAGACCAAAATTGGAAAACAACAAGTGACGGGGTAAATGTGCAGTGAAGCTCGGAGCAAAATTATAGGGGGGAAACGAATATTTTGGTAACATTTTGTTGACAAGTTGTTCTCGAAATCCACATTTTGAGCTATTTTGATACTTTTTGGCAAAAAAAAAGAAAGTTATCCAGAAATATCGCAACAACACATGTCTATCACATGGCCGATCATCATCAATGATAATCTTAGAAAATCATAAAGTGTTCCTTGAAACTGTGACATCATTTAGTTGGTTACTTGTTGAACAATTGAGTAAGGATTTCTATTATGTCCTTGAAACAAGATAAATGATATTTCGGTCGGAACTTGATCAGAAATATAAATATGAAAACATGTGTCGGGGTGGGTCTGATCGGGACTTCGTTTTTCAAAAAAATGTTCTTGGTTCTGTATCAAAACAAATTTTTAACGACTGTTTTAGTGATTGTTAGATATGCACACCATGACGTCAGATTGCGGACTTCAAGAAATCCTTTAACCACTGATGCCAGCGAATGCCAGCTTTGCGGTTCAAGTTAGGAATTTGAAAGGGGTATCTCCGGGAAGCTTGCAATACTAATCTCCAAAAATAATGCTTTATTATTTGAATTTGGCTACATGTTTGTCCTCTTTTTTTTCCACCTTCTGAGCATTTTCAAACTTTGATTTTTCGCCTTGACTTAAGATCGTGCTAAAGACAGATGTTAAGTTAATTTGACCATATATGATCGTAGTTTCAAAAATAAGAGAGCACTCGCGCACAAAAAATCAATATTTGCGTGTCCGTGCAACGCGGTCGGAATTGGCGCGAAACACAATTAATTGAACGTGGCTACATATTGGGATTGTTCTTTGGACCACTTGGGCTCCCATTCGAATTTTGATTTTTTGCCTTGAATTTGGATCGTGTTAACTGACAAGTTGCCTTTAAATAGCGAGTTGTTTGTTTGAATAACCTTTTCTGTTTTGTTTCGGAAAAGTCCTTTTTAAGTTCAAAGACATCAAAACTTGCGCCAAGTTCTCGAAAGATTTATCCTTTTTGAAAGTTCGGTATCATATACTTTAAAAAACACGATTTTGGACTTTAGGGAAATACCTCAATATGCAAATCTGGATGTCGTTCTACAAATCTGGATGTGGTTTTTGTCGAGACATCAAGATATTTTACTCTTCTACTATTCTTCTAAACCCAAAGGACCGAAACAAAACATCACCAAAAGCCATTTCAAAGCCTCATTCGTTATTTTACCTACTGCACTAAAAAAATGACACATTTGTATTACACATCATCATCGAGACAAATTGGCAGACATGACAAAGGGCATTCAGCTGTTTTTTGCAACACGGAACACTATAGAATTTTAATACATCAAACCGACATTCGCCGACCCTACCAAGAAACCAAAAAACGCGCAAAATAGTAAACAGCAAACCAAGAAAAGAGTACGAATGAACTATTAGAATTCTGCAGCTTCGTTTTAGTTTCTTTGCAGAAAAAAAGCGGGAGGCGAAACAAAAAAACGGCGATATTTCTAAATGGGTTCGCGTTTTTTTCTGTCCAGAAAGAGAGTTGTTTACTTGCATTTGCATTTTTCTTTGTTTGGACTCTCGCTTCAAAATGTACTATTGACAGAAAGTTTAATTAAATCGAGACTAGAAAATTTTCTTCGGTTTTGGCACGGTGCCATTTGGTTAGATTAAAAAGTGTTTACGTCTTTTTTGTGGGGTTTTCTTTTTTCGGTGATTCATTGTCTAACCGGGGTATGTTTTGTCAAATTCAATTATGGATTGAGCCCACTCGTTGGTTTTTACGTCATGGATGAAAATTTCATATATGGAACATCATTATAAAAATTCGAATTATCAATTAGCATAGAAAATTTTTTGAGCCTAGAGAGTTCAGTTCTTGATTATTTATAAAAAATCAAATAATTTCAATGAGGCCTCCAAAACCCCTCAAATACCCAACCGTCAACATTCAGAACATTCAAGATTATAGACCCAAATTTTCAGCAATTCGGTATTTTTCTCATAAACAACACTGTTTTTCCGCATCGGATATGATTATTTGAATCACCAATGATGAACCAAATACAAAAAAACACCTCGAAAACAAACACATTTTTCACGGTGTTTTCGCGGAAAGGTTATTTTTCTTACTCATTAGGTAACTTGTTCGTCATATGATATTGAGAAGATTTTTGCTGTTTGAAATTAGTTTCTTTATTCTCAGAATAACGTAATATTGGGGGATTACTGTAGACTTAGGGATGGGTATATAATTGGAAATAGCTGATTAGTGGCTTGAAATCAGAAAACTGATCAGAAAAGTTAAAGATACTAAATGTGCATGCCGGCGTTGATCAGTCAGTTACGATTTAGTCCGGAGAGCTCAGAAGTGGGTTTCAGATGAATAAGAACACGATTGATAGAAAAAAATGCGTACAAATAAGAAAATCTTATAAGTCGAGTAAGTTTTTCCTTATATGGCCTAGAAACCCAGACTGCATTTCTTCAGCCAATGACCATATTCGATGTTTTAAATTTTTAGTAGGTTTTACTTATGTTTTCGACTTGACGAGTTTTTTTTTTCTATCGATTGGTAGATAATAATATTCTTATTCACCTGAAACCCATTTCTGAGCTCTCTGGAGCCGCCACCCCCTGAAATGAATTTTCGAAATTCCATTGAGTATAAAGTATCCCTAGCACATTCCAGACAAGAAAAAACTCATTTTCTGAACAAATCCATCAAACCGAAGAAAAAATCCAGAAACCACATGATAACAAATCTCCATCAATCATTCGCCTCTCTCCCCCGATCGTTTTTTTCAGCAATTTCAGTTGCCATTGCCGAATGGCATGTATCTTTTGACAGAAAGCGGTCGGATTCCAGTTCTTTCTGTACATCCTATCATTTTTTTCGGATTGGCTAACTATTCAGAAATCGGTCGATGTTACGTAATAGTTGATAACACACTTTTTGATCGAATCGGAAGGATGGAAGGTGAAAGAACTTGGGAAGTAACAAAAAAAACAGAGCATGGATAAGAAGAAAATCTTATATTTTATCAGTTGTTTGCTTGTTTTTTTGGGCTTTTTTTTAGATGTTTGTGTAAACTGGTTTTTTGAGAGCATGAAAAATAACGAAAGATTATATTTTTGTTATTTTTAGGGACGATTAAACAGAGTAACAACAAAATTCATGTTTGGTGTATTTAAATTCATGTTTGGTGCATCTGAAATGGATTTTTGCACGTCTCAGAGATTCTGAGCATTGGAGTAGTACTTTCTCGCTTATTGACTACTGTAGCGAAAATAGATGTGGTAATTTTGCAAGTTGGGTACCTACCGCAATGCTTGTGCAATAAACCCATTTATGCATGAGATCCACATCAAAGGAGGACCTTCGCGAAGAAAACGAATGCAACTATGACGAAAATAAAAACATATTAATTCAAGTTCTGTTTTTTAAATTTTCTAGAACCACGCAAAAGCCGTGAAAATGCGCTTTAAAACAATGGCATAGAAAAGGTCTCCATCTGGCCGAACGTTTCCTTTTGCCGCTGACTAGTTTTCGCATGTGGAAACTTTTTCTAGGTCATTGTTTTAAAGCTCTTTTTATGCTAGGAATTTTGGATCTTTTTAGAGAAACTGAGTAGGAAAGGAGCCACAATGGATTAATTTTTCAAGCCAAACGCCTGATAAAGCCATTAGAATGCCCAAAACAAAACTATACTCTTAATACAAAAAAAGGAGAACATCAATAACGAGATGTAATTCCGTTCTTTCATTCAACAATCATCACCGCTCCTTTTTCTTCTGCGGAACTTGCCAAGAGTTGTACTTTTATCTTATCAATTCGTGACAATGCCTTTCTAATAACATAAAAACAACACGAGCCAAAAAACAATTTTTACTATAATCTCCGATCAGTGACCCAATTCCGATTCAAAAAGTACATAACAAACTATACATTTTTTATTTTTACAACCATTTTTCCTGTAAGAAACGTTGATATAAACAGGAACAAATGATCACCCATATGACCATTCATATCAATGAAAAATTGTTACAATTTGAAAAAAAAGAGAAAACAAACGCATAAATCATTGGTTGTTTTCATCGCTACTACTGTAAAAAGATGAATAATAGTAAAGAAAATCAAAAGTGGCCATTTGATAGAAGGGAAATGGAAAACTTTTCTCATTCTCTGAGAAATAGAAATAAGTTTTGAAGAGATTTAGACATGCTGGAAATGGTTGCAGCTTGGTTATTTATATTTTTTGCAGTTTATTATAACTAGTTCTGTTATTATTACTTTCAGATTATGATAGTATTCTTTTTTCGCTTTTTCTTCTTCCCTTTTGTCTGTGATGATGTCTGTATACACAAAGATCAAATTGCTGGATTTTATAACTTTTGTGGAGGAGGGGAGCTATAAAACACAAAAACTACGTAATATGAGTTTTTGGCTGGAAAATGTATGAACTGCATGGTAAATTCTGAAGGAAAATACAAAACTTGACGTATCTTCTGAATCGCAGAGCCCAGCTGATAATTATTTTGACAGCATTGGAATGTTCGAAGGATAATAGATACTGTAATTTCGCGGCTAGCGGATCAAGACCAGGCTTGGTCGGAAAAAACTTTTCGGAAAATCGGAAACGAAAATTTTTTTCCGAGATTTTTTTTCGGAAAATCGGTTTTCCGATTTTTTTTCCGAAATTTTTTTTCGGAAAAACGGTTTTCCGATTTTTTTTCCGAAATTTTTTTTCGGAAAAACGGTTTTCCGATTTTTTTTCCGAATATTTTTCTCGGAAAATTCGGAAAAATTCGGAAAATTTCGGAAAATTTGTGAATATCATGAAAATTTTTGTTTGTAATGCATATTTACTGATCGCGTTTTTAAATATAAAAATGAATTAGTAGTACAGTTAAAGGGGGGCTGAGGGGACGGAATAAATCGTTTAAAAATTATGAAAGTATGATTGTTGATAAATAAATGAAAACAAAACCAAAAAAAACCTCGAATGGCGAAAAAAAACCATAACCCAGGTGTTCGCCCTAATGGCCGAAGAAACGCTTTTTGTTTTCTAGGCCATTTGTTGTTTTCTCGGCCACCTGTTTTTTATCTTGTTTTTCTTGTCTTTCCAATTTGTTTTTCCGAGAAAATTATCCATAAAAGAGTATTAAAACAAATAAACGTTCAAAAGAAATGTATAAAAATGTATTTAAAAAATATTTTTCAAAAAATAAAATTAGGCGGCCGAGAAAAAAGAGACGGCCTAGAAAATCAAGAAGCGTTTCTTCGGCCATTAGGGCGAAGAGAGGGGGGTATGAGTTTTTTTTCGGAACTTTTTTTTTCGCCATTTTTGAGTTTTTCTTTGGAATTTTTTTTCATTTATTTATCAACAATCATACTTTCATCATTTTCAAACCATTTATTTTGTCCCCTCAGCCCCCCTTTAAACTGTCTCTTGAAAACATAAAATTTAAAATTGATGGCGAAACAAAGTAGAGAAAGGCCGACAAAATACAAAAATTACAAATTAACTTCTTGAGGCTCGAAGCCCATCACTCGGATATAAATTTTTGAGTATTTTCTCATTTTTTTTGTGGTAATTTACGGTATAGTAAACAAAACAACTTTTGACTGACGCACTTGTGGAGAAAGTTTTATGGACCTATTCAGTTTGAAAAAAAAATACAAAAAATGTGCAGAGAAATTGCAATTTCTCGGCATTTCTTTTTTTTTCCACCCAGAGGGTCTAAATCAGATATTTTGGACCTCAAAGGGCCATTGGGACTCAATATTGATTTTTGGTAGAATTTCCACAATGATAGACACAAAAACAAACATTTTCCATAAAATTGTTTAAAGGGACACAGGTTAAATCGTTTGGGTCTTGAAGAAAACAAGTTCAAAAATGCAAAGAAATTGCATTTTCTCTGATATTTCCAGTTTTCTGGGTTACCCTAGGGTAATTCTTGAAATAAATGTTTTGAATGGGGTTTTCCGATTTTTCCGACTTTTTTCGGAAAATTTTCCGACGGAAAAATTTTCCGAAATAAAAAATCTGAAAATTTTCCGACGGAAAAATTTTCCGAAATAAAAAGTCGGAAAATTTTCCGACAGAAAAATTTTCCGAAATAAAAAATCGGAAAATTTTCCGACGGAAAAATTTTCCGAAAAAAGTCGGAAAAATCGGAAAATCGGAATTTCCGTTTTCCGAATCCGACCAAGCCTGATCAAGACCTTCAAACAGTTGCATAAAGTGCGCAAAAGCTCCGGGATGAGCGTAGAATATAAAATTGTCAAACTCGCGATCCACTGTAAATTTTCATCTGTAGCAGGAAGTGGCCTGCTTGATCAGCATCTCAAAAAGGTAAAAAACTTTGTTTTTCTCAAAACCAAAGCCATTTTATCATCTTATGATCAAAAACAAAACTGAACTCGTGGTCTTAAACGTAAATAGCCTACAGTAAACCAAACTCGAAAATAAGTGCATTAATCATTTCTTTTTTCTTTGATGAGAAAAACAGAAGAAAAAATCGCTGCCAAACGTTTCTAGCCGATCACCTTTTCGCGGTTTCGCACTTTCAATTAATATCTCTACCCCCCCCCCCCCCCCCATCTCTTCTCCTTTTCGGTTTCTGAACACAAATAGATCATCGTTTCGTTCAAGACGGTTTTTCTTGCTAATCTGCCGATAGATTTTTTCTTTTGTTACCAAAAAACCGGGCAGGTGTTTCGAGAATCCCGAAAAAACGGGTTTTTTCCTTCGCCATCAAAAAAATACAGAATAAAAAATATTGCCCTTCTGAGGGAATGGAAAAAAAAGTGAAGATAAGGGCGAAACAGATATATTTGATGATGATTAAAAACCTGTAGAAAATAGTCTTTTGAGGGATCATTCGAAAAAAATTAATCGTTTTCAATGTTAGATTACTGTGTGCAACTTTTCGTGACGGTGCAAATTACAAAATTATCAATTTCTTTGGAAATCGCGAAAAATAAATTCTGCACATTCGAGGTAAAAAAAATCAAAAAGTTATTCATAAAATCTTATAATTCGGGATAATCACTGAAAATTTGGATAAACTTCGAATTTATTAAAGAAATATTTGTTTATTTTGCGATGATTACAAGTAGAGTTTGCTAGATTATTAATAATCTTTCTCGAAAAAAAAATTCTCATAGGGATTTAAGTACAGTGATTCGATAACAAGAGTTGTCATTAAATAGTTCTGCGTATTGTCAAGTTTAAAATTTTGGATCATCCATTTTCTACTAAAGCGCAACCGCTCGCATTTAAAAATAGCATGCCTTGGTGAGAGATTTAAATTTTTTGAGTAGGTCAAAACAAACTTGAATGATCAAGAATATTTGAGTTGACAATAGAATAATCAGAAGTTATCTGGACGCTTGACGTACTTATCTTAGTTGGGATTCAAACTTCTATCATTGTACTCTTTTTTTAATTCGGCCTACATTATATTTTCTGACCTCATTAAACCTTATGTATTTCCATCCTAATCTGTTCATTTCCTGAAATCCAGACAAAAATCCACAAAATTTTCACTTTCCAAAATCCATGTTTTGCCATCGTTATCATCTTCAAATCCCAAATAAAATCGGTTGCGAACTTCTCTCTTCTTCTTCACAACTGATAAGCGCTCGGCATTATCCTCGGAAAATTGTTGTCTGTCTGTATGCCCTTTGACAAAACCGGTCTAAAAACCCTTCAAAATCGAAACATTAGAGTCTGGAAAAAATTAATGTCATTTATTTTTGAAAAATAAGGGCATGGTAATAAATGAAGTCGTTTTGAAAGCATATTTTTTGGTTCTTTAATTTCAAATAAAATGAGGATTAGTATACAATCATACAAACTGAGATTTCACAAAGTGAATTCACATTTTCCAAATAAATTACGGAATCGACTGAAATATATTCAAAAACAGAAGATAAAATTGATTTTCGAAAGAAAAACACCAGGCTAAAATACTGGTAAATACAAATATTTAGGATTAAAATGCTTAATTGAGAACAAGTTCACCGCGATAATTTCCAGCAGGAAGCGACGACGAGTCGATATCATCGAAATACGGATGTTGGAGAGCTTTTTTGGAAGATAGGCGCAGTGCTGGGTCATAGATCAGAAGAGTCTGGAAAATGCAGAATTATTTAAAGTTGGTAGCTACACACAATCTACCTGCAACAAATCAAATGCCTTATCATCCATCATTGATCCGCCATTCTTGTCAACAAACTTATCCTTCAAATAGTTTTCCCTCCATTTTGGGAAACTTTCCTTATAATCTGGCAATGCTTCAACGCCATTCCATTCGAGTTCGGTTGGTGTGCCGAGGATTCTGAAATTTTTGGATTAAAAAATATTCGCCGAATTTTACTAACAATGTCCAATTCAAAAATTTCAATTATATGTACTAAAAATGCAAAAAAAACGAACATTTTAGAAGTTAGCGAAAAATATCAACCGGAATCGATTTTTAGAATAACTGTTAATACCGCACTTTGACTTTCAGTTTCCTTTTCTTTTAATTTTTCCTATGAAACCCTCTATAAATTCAAATTACCTAAAGATTCTGAACAGCTCATCAATCTCCGAGTCACCCTGGAACAATGGTTTCTTTGTGACCATTTCAGCAAAGATACATCCAATAGACCACATATCAACACCCATTGAGTAACGCTGTGCTCCAAGAAGAATCTCTGGTGCACGATACCAAAGGGTGACTACCTCGTGGGTGTAGACCCGGATCGGGATGCCGATCGCTCTAGCCAATCCGAAATCGGCCAATTTGATGGCTCCTTTCGCGTCAACGAGCAAGTTTTGCGGTTTCAAATCACGGTGGATCACACGGCGTTGGTGGCAGAAGCACATGGCTTGAAGAATCTGTAGAAACGGGTAGATATAATTGAAACATTAGAAGTTATTATACCTGGAACATGTAGCTCTGAAGGGTGGTCTTGCTCAAATATTCGTCCTTTTTCAATGTGTCCATGTATCTTTTCAAGTCTGAAGACAGGAACTCGAAGATCAAGTAGAGTCTGTTTTCCTAAAAAAAATTGTTTAATTAAATAAAACATGTAGATTTGGCACCTGCATGATAACAGCTTCAAGTCCTACAACATTTGGATGTTGCAACTCCTTCAAAAGAGATATTTCACGAACCGCGGTGGATGGAACACCCTATAACATTTTTTAAAATTAAATATGTTAATTTTCGAAAAACCCCCACCTCATCTTCACTTTCCAAGCGGATCTTTTTCATTGCAACCATTGCATTTGTTCTCTTGTTTCTTCCTTTGTAAACCACACCATAGGTTCCTTCTCCGATTTTTTCGAGCTTCAAAAAGTCATCAAGAGTATATGGAGCTTCACCTCCACCGTTGAGCGACATTTTCTGCAAGTTCAATGGTATTTATTAATTATCGAAAAGAAAGTCGAAAATGAGAACACTTCTAAACCGACGAACAAACAGCGATTTTTCAAATGAACAATTTTGCCGCTTATTGAAGGGAGTCGTCGCGGCGAGACCTATCCTATTAAATATGTGCGCCTTTAACCACTCGAACAGATGTTTAACACGAAGGACTTTACTCTTTTGGGTTAAAAAATATTTATGCAATAGATGTTCGGTATTTAAAAGGTTCTAAAAAATCTTTTTAATCATCTTTTTATGATATGTTGAAAAATAAATGGAAATACAAAAATGCATATTAAAAATTGTGAAATAGATTCTAAAATTTGATTCGAACAGCTGCGAATATAAACTCTGAACATGACGATTAATTAAATATATTCATTAATACATACAAAGACAATTAACTGATGCGATTGTGAAGAACCTCGGCCTGAAAATAATCTTTTTTAGTTTCATATCACTATTTTCGAACCTTACCATAAATCCATGAACCCCTAACGACTTGGAAAACATTTCGACTTCTGTCTGATTCCGAGCAGCTTGTTCATTATTCTTGCAAATGAGTATTTTGTTCAAAAATTCGTGCCCATTGTTCATTATGCAGTTCTTGAAGTACTTTAGGTGGAGGTAGAGAAGCTTGAAATAGTTTTAAACTTTAATGTAACAAGTTTCAAAACTTACATCATCAAGTTGCTTCGAATCGTTTGGTATCAAAAGAACATTTGCGACAAAGACCCCCTTTGTGCCTATAATAGCAGAAGCAGTGTTTAAATAATCTGAACTTCTGTGACGCTTCGTCGGGCAAATGAAATCATTATCCGGCTTATATGTTAAACATTCATTTGACAGAATAGCATCAACATTTTGCCCATTATTTTGAAACTGTTTCAGATATCTGAACGGTTCCATGATTGAAATTTGATTCTTTAGGCTATTCTTATGTCCGAACCATTTTGAAGGTAAATATTCAATGAGCGTGTTGTTATCCACACCAGTGATCGTTACCTGAAAATTTGCGCAATAAGTTAATAAGTAACACAGATAACATTTTATTTGACATACGTTAGGTAGCAGTTCTGCTAGGAATGTAATGGTCGATCCCGATCCGACACCGACTTCTACAACTACACCGCTCATGTTTTTCGACAGTTCAAAATCTCCGAACAGCAACATGCTTTCTGAAAATTGATATTCTTTGGGTTCCAAGATAGAAATTTTAAAAAAATTGCATAGAAAACCAATTCGTTGCATTTTCATTGAACACTTACCAAACATTATATTTCTTGGCATATTCTCATCTAGACGGCTATCAACTTCCCACCACTTCGTCTCCATCGTTCGTTCATTTCGAATTTGCGGTGTTTTCAGTTTTACAGCATCAATTAAAACATCATTCCCTTTAGTACCATTGACAAGAAACCTAATCACAAAATAGCTACCATTGTCCGATTTTGCGATTCGATCCACAATTGACAAACATGTTCGATGATCTGTTGAGTTTGAGCATTCTTTCCCACTGTGAAATGTTCAACAAAATTTGGAAAATATATAAGGGGATCTTGAAATTACACTAATCTATGCGGCCTTCCATTAAAAATCTTTCTTCTCAAAATTATGAAAAATTCGTTGGCCGGCAATTCTTGTTGTGAGTAGCACGTCCAAAGAAACACTAAAATCTGAAATTTCAGCTCGACGTCAAAACCCAAAATTTAAAGACTTACGGCGACAAGAAGAAAAAGTTTTGCTACATTTATTCTCGACGTGTACCTCTTTAATTATCTTTTTTTTTAATTAATTGTGTAAATTCAGCTCTTACTGTGTTCATGGTGACCATATTTACCATTGATGAAATTGTGGTTTGAAATTAAGTATTTATAAATTTTAAATAAAACTTTTTAAAGAATAGGTGTTTGCAGTTAACAATTGTTTACGTGGATTTTAATCTTCACGTTTTCGAAAAAAATCGTAAGTTTTCGTATCTTTAATTATTACTATTTTGTTAAGTATTGTTTAGACATCAAAATTTATTGACTACGGTAAGCAATGCTGGAAGGAAAGTGTTTGCACAAAAATGCACAATTTTCTTTCTACAGTAGCCTCGCTTAATGATTTTCCACAAAAAAATAAATTTCATTTAGATTTTTCGAATTTTATGCTTAAACGGCATAATAGCTCTCGCTAACCATTCTCATCGTAAAATGAGTGAGGACTCGCAGTTTAATGCAGCTATGAAAGGTAGTGTTTTCAAAAAGCCGAAAAAAGTCATTTTTTTCAAATTCAAATTTGAAATATTTCAGAAGCAAAATGCGTAACCGAATCGCAAAAATCTAAAAGCTCCTATGACGAGTTTACTCCAGAAACTCGAAAATCGATAAAAAATGGAACTTATGCAATGCTGGGAATGAGTCAGGAAACCGTTAAGAGATTAATGAATGAAGAACTGTAAGCATTTTTTATCGCTACTTTCAGAAAAAATTGAGATTTGCTAAAAATGAATTCTGAAACAATTATTTATAATATTTAGTCGAATTTCCGTTTTTGGTTTCTAAACTATATACTCGATTGCATTCAAACGAGCTCATATTCTCTTTTAATTTTCGTTTATTATTAATCATGAATACCTTTAAAAAATACTTTGACTTCTTGTTTTTCTTCAATTAAGTATCGGTAATGTTACTTCAATCTGTTAGATTTTAAAGATTTGTGTATGTTATTTTAAGCATCTATTTGAACTACAATGCTCCTGTAAACCTTTGAGCTACTGTAGTTTCAGAAACAAAACTTTAAAATTTTTAAAATCAATTTTCAATATATTCCAACATTTTATAAATTAATTCCAGAGTCATTTTTCAAAAAAATGTTTTCAGAATGGCAGACTACCAATTATTTGAGCCGTTCGTAAATCAAACAGTAGAAGGAAAACCAAATCTGGTCGGTGGTTTGTATAACACTTCATTCAGTTTGATTTCAAAATCTGCCAAGCAACCAGGATTGAGAAGACGTTCGGATCGTATGTCCAATGTTATGTAAGTCCTTCGATCGATTTGAAAAGCAAATTTACTTTTTGAAGGGTGGATTATGCCTTTGGCTCTGAAAGCAATAATAATAAACCGAAGAATGTCCTCGATATGGCGACTAAACGTAATAAATTAATAAAGTTGAGATAATTTAGAAAAATATTTCAGAATTGGATTCGTCTGCCGAAACCATGAAGTTTGGAGGGAGTCAGGTTTCGAACACTAGCTCCCAATTAGATTCTGTGAGCTCAAACTAAATATTTTCATAAACAAAATAATCCCTGTCCAGCCCTATGTAATTTCCCAAAGAATGGCCGATTCTCAAACGCCGATGCCATATTTTCGCGACAAAAACCAAGCAGAACTTGAACGTGACGCATCGAAAAAAACCAAAAAAGAAAATGCGAAAATGGTTGCGAAACCACAAAGTTTTTTGTCAATTGCCGAAGAAAATTATGCAGAATTGCCGATTGTTGAAGAATTGTCATATGTTGATGATAATTCGTGAGGATTGTCTCATTTGAATGATTTCAAATCAAATATTTTCAGACAAAGAAATATTAGTAATAACAATAAACAAGATAAAGAGCTTCAATATGAGCACGTGCCCCAATCTCCAATTCAACCGAATTTTGTCGGAAACCGAGAAGAGGACAATGTTTACTGCAAAAACATGAACCCGTAAGTTGTGTAATTGAATACAAATGTGTTTCATTGATTCAGAAATTGAAAAAAGATAAGTTGTAAATAAAAAATTAATTGTTCCGAAAATCGCTTGAACTCTTTTTTTCTCCTTTTTTGAACCTCATCTGTATTGCGTTTTATCTGTAGAATTTGGGAATTTTTTTAGTTTTTCAGACATTTTGGATCAATTTTCTCCGAATTCAAAGTGTTGATAACATTTTTCAGAAGTCAAAAACTCCACGATACACCAATATTAAGCAAACCGATGTACTTCAAAATTGAAGAAAAACAGAGAAGCGAATCAGACTATTGTTGGACATACTCAGGCAAACAGGAAAACACGAAAATTTTGTGGGCTAAATCTGGAAAAAGCATTCATTTGGGGGTGAATTGGTGTTTTGGTGCGGATGATTTGACACCGAAGTTTTTGAAAATCAAGGTTTGGCTTTATTCTTCCTGAAATAAATTTGAAAAAGCAATTTAAGTTCCTTCAATATTGTCGAGACCATTGTATTGATTCTGAGTGGGTGAATTTGGAGAACGTTAAGAAGTGTGAAAAATGTATAAAGAAAGAGAGTAATAAATTATAAATATATTTTCTTAAATTGAAGATTAAAAATTTCAGCTCGACCACCACAAGAAAGTTTCATTTACGTTGACAGAGTTATTAGGCCGTATACGGTTCAGCACGTGCACTCTGAAAAAGGTTTAAACAAAAATACTAAATTTCCTTCTGAAATTCAGCAATTTGCAGGACAATGTATCAAATTTAAGGTGCCTCCTAAATTTGATCGAATAGAATTTGATTTGTCGTTTTCGTGTCAAGAACATCATTTTGAAATAATGGAGAAGAGGATGAAAAGATGCCTTGTTGCTGTTTTGGAAAGCTCGAATGGGTATTGTTTGTTAGAAAAAGTAACGTAGAAACTTCGAAAACATTTGGCAAAAAGTAAATAAAATTATTTTCCAACTGTTTTCTGCACTTTCCGCCTATGTATTGTAATTACGGGTGAATGTAAATGTTTTCAAGTTCTCAGAGAAAGAAACACCCCGATGGCCCACCAATCGCGCGCGCTCGAATGGCGCACTGGATGAATTGTGGTGGCGCACGGGTGGAAAACTGGTGGCAAACTGGAGCGCGACTGGTGGCGCTCTGGTGCGCACGCATAGCATCAGTTCGTGCAACGCGTTTTCTATAGTGCACCATTCCCCAAAACTTATCTGGCCTAAGATCCCAAGATTTAAAAGTTCTGCCAATTAAATGGCATAAACTTAATATTAAACACAATTTTAAAAAACAACTTGATGTTTTTAAAGAAAAATGTTTATTAATTGTTATTGTTTTCAGAGTTGAATTGGCACATTGTTTAATTGAAGAAGTCCGAATTGTCGCATATCCACGAAGAGATCTTAGGGCATATTCCAAGAAATTGGATGGTAATATTTAAAATGATTCCAGAGAAGTCGATAACTCATTTTTCAGAATTGAAAAACATCTCAAAAATTGAAAAATTTGAGCCAACGAAGAACGGGAATCACACGTCGCTTACCAACATGCACAATTCAACAAACTTCAATCAGGTTTGTTTGTTTTGCATAAGAATAAAAACAATGTTAGAATTTAATTTCCTGAAATTAGATACGGGGGAAATTTTCTTTTTTTTTTCTCACGAAACGAAAAATATGAATGTTTTCTGTCAGAGAGCCCATTTTGGAATGGAGTCAAGAAAAAGGAATGCTGTTGAAATGGAAGAGAAGTATCGAGTTGTGGAACCACCGAGGAATCATGCAACAATGCTGATGCTTGGAAGTTGGTTTAGTAATTTTGTTTTTTTGAAAATATTTTGTTTTAAGTGTCAAATAGAGCGCCGATCGAGCAGGTTGCGAACTTGAAGCAACAGAATGATGAGAATAATCAAAAACGAATGAAAGAAGCGTCAACTCAGATTTATATGAATGTTCCGGTCAGTGAATGTTTTTAAAAGTATTGGTTCAAATGGTTCAAATAACACTTCCGTGTGAAATGCTCTAGATATTTGTAGATTACCGAAAAAAAAAGTTCAAATCTTAAATTATAGGTTGTTGGATATGAAATGGCTGCAAAATATTTTAACATGCTCGCAGCCGAAGCCAGACAAGAAAGAATGAATGCCAGCATGATGTCAAGAGTTAGTGCTCATCCGCTTACTTATCAGAGCCAAATCAATGAAAATTCGTCAATTGAGACGTGAGTCCCTTTCTACAATGATAATAATTTTTAAAATTTTTAATTTAAGCTGGCTTAACACCATGTCACTTTCTCAATACCGTATAAACTTTGTCAGTTACCATATCAGTTTCATTCGCCACCTGATTTATCGTTTCGAAATGGATTCAAAAATTTTCGAAAGGCTGCAAATGGCCCCAGAGGATCGTGAGATGGCTCACAAGGTGTTTTTGAACTTCTATTGGATTTGGAAGGCTGATGAACTGTGAGTCGCGATCCTCTTCAAAAGGTATAAACATCATTTTTCAGAAACAAAATTATTGGCGCTCGCTCATAAGCCCATCAAACTTTCAAATACCGCTGTAAATGTTCCAACAATAACAAGATCTCATGTTTACCTTTTGTGTATTTTTTCGTAGATCTCGCATTTATTCTCCCCAACAATGTTATTTAACCATGTTTTACCTTAATGCTATGATGAACAGTTTTAACGAAAGTTTTTATTGCAACAAAAACAAGAAATTCACATAACAACGTTTAGATGACACCGATTCTATTGGCGAGGTCCAATGCATCGTAGTCGGAGGTGAGCTTCACGTAAGCCTTCTTTTGGTGTAGTGGGGTGATGAGGGTGTTGACCTGAAAATATTGCTTGTAGAATCCACTGATATAAATTTTAACGTAAATCTTACCTTGGCAACCTTAACTTGGTACAAAGTATCAATAGCTCTCTTGATTTGATGCTTGTTGGCGTTCTCATCAACGATGAAGACAAGAGTGTTGTGCTCTTCAATTTTCTTCATTGCACTTTCGGTAGTATGTGGGAACTTGATGATGGTGTGCGCATCAAGCTTGTTTGCGCGTGGAGCAGATTTTCTAACGTACCTGAGAAGAAAAAAATTGGAAAAATAATAGAACAAGAACAAATCTTACTTTGGGGCTCTGTTTTGACGCAAGGTTCTTGGTCTACGGAAGTGGACAGATGTGAAAACAGTTTTTCTGTGCGTCTTGTTTTGTCCACGAACAACGGACTTCTTGGCTTGAACAGCCTTTGCAACTTTGCTCTGAGCAGCGACTTTCTTTGCTGGAGCCATTACCTAAAAATAAATTATTTGTGTAGCTGCATAGTCAAAATCACAATTCGAAACCAATCGAAAAAAGAAAAATCCCAAATTCGAATGCAATTCGCTAGAGCACACTTGTTTCAATTAGAGAAGAGAGGCGCTAGATAAAAACGGAAAATTTGTAATTTAGGTAAAAACAAGAAAATCGAATGATTTTTTTGAAACAAGAACTTCACTTTTTATAAACCGACAAATGAAAAACATTAAGGATACACGAAACAAACGAAAATTAATACTTGCAGCCTGTAAAACAAATATATTCTATGAAAACAATGAAAGTTTAGGAAAAATCGCGGAAAGAAAATGCAAAAATTATTTTAGGATTCTCTAAAGTGTTACAGTAACCCTCCACATTATTCTGTGTGAGACCACAACGTGGTGGCTCGAAATGTTTCTTTAATGATACGGTAATTCGTGTCAAAACCATTGCAGTAATTAGTATTGTGCGCCTTTAAATCAGAATTTTTTTGAAAGTTCAAATTTTTCGTTTTGAATGAGTGTTTCACGTTTTACATCAGCATTTTTCTCAAATTTGTTTTAAAAATAACATTTCTCTTATTCTCGAGTCAACAGTAAATGAATTTTGATCGATTTCTCCCAGCAATCAAAAATTCTGTCTGTGAAACAATCCTGTTTCTTGCCGATAAACCTTTTTTGAACTTAGGTTAAATGTCAATAAGTTATTGTAACTTCGGGCTTGCGGCACGACGAGTCATCGACGACTTATCACCAAGCAGAATCTCAACGGCAAACATGAAAAATATCAGAGGAATAGAAAAAAGAGCTCCATTATGGTATTGTGCTGTATCATGGTGATGAATAGATACTAGCGCAAATATTGAAATGTTTGTAATAACCCCCTGGAAGGAAATATTTTCTTTTTAATCCTTTGGAGACTTCTTCTCGTCTCCATTTTTTGTGATTTACATGCTGTCGATGAGTCGCTTATTCGTTTTTATTTTGGTTCTCACATTTTTTCAGTATTCCTACTCGATTCGATGCAAAAGCTGTTATAGCTATAATAATCAAGCATGTGTTAGTGCCCCCGATTGCGAATCGGGTATCTGTCTTTATGGTAATTAGATTATAGACGAAATTTCATTAATTAAATCTTCAGAGCAACTAAATGCTGCTAATGGTGTTTTCCATGTTCTTAAAACTTGTTACACCAAGGGAAATACCTACAGATTTGATGATGGAACAATAATGAGCAATATGAATCAATGTGTAACTAGAACAACACTTCAGGGACAGTATTATGTATCGCTTTGCAATTCCGAAGATTACTGTAATTTGGATTGTCGGACTGGAATGGTGCCAACCTTGCCACCAACTCCTGGCCCAATAGTTCCATTGGGTACTGTCATTTGTTATGACTGCTCTACAACTGATGGAACGGATTGCCAGACAAAAACTTGTCAAGGAGCATATTGTCTTTATTGTAATTTACAGAATTTTTTATCAAAAATTTTAGTGTCTGTTTAAGCCCGGCGCATCACAAACTCTGGTCAAATGGAAATGAAAAAAAGCTGCTTGATAGATCCAGCAATAATCCTAGATGATGACACGGTGGTCAGAAGTGTTGACATTTGTGAAGTTCGAAACACCGCCACGAGCCAGAATTATGTAAAAATTTGTAATGATCTGGATTATTGTAACAATTATTGTAATCCTGGTCAGAGTCCAACACTCCCACCGCAACGACGTAAGGGTTTTAGTAGGTTATAATCACTAATCACAAATGATGGATATCAATAAATATTAATGAAATACGATCATCACAACAATTTTCAGAAAATCTAGTCACTTGTTACAATTGTGAAGGAAGCAATGATTGTTTTACGGGGTCTTGCCAAGGGAATTATTGCATTTATGGTATATAATTCAACAGATTCCAAAAAAAACGTCAATCTTCAGAAAAACAATACCGTCCCAGCAATGGAACAACTTATTATCGGAAAAGTTGCTCAGAATATAGTTATGCTCTTTATCCAGATAATTCAAGAACGATTGCGGTTCAACAGTGTGAAACAAGGTTTTACGAATTCAATAAATATTGAAAAATAAATAATAACCTAGACTAATCGCCGATGTGTACTACAATGTGAAGTTATGCAGCACTGGCTCATACTGCAACATCAATTGTCAAAATACTCCAACAATCACTTGTCAACAATGTTATGCACAAAATCAGGATGATTGCAGTGGTGGAACTTGTCAAGGGAATTATTGCGTTTTTGGTAGAAAAGAAAGCTGAGCAAAAATTCAGAAAGTTGTTTCAGTGCGCGAAAAATCACAAATCGACTCTACCAAGTGGCTCGTAAAGAAGTCTTGCTCAGCAACACCGGTCGCCGATTTTCCGGACAATACTGGATATACAGATTTTGGAAATTGCCAGATTAAGTAAGCAGAATTTTCAAAAAAAAAACTCACTTTTTTGAAATGGGTGTGGACTTTGGGAAAGAAATTCTTGGTTCAAATGAATTCAATACTTGATCCTAGTGTAAATTTCCTATATGGCTCGTCCTTGAAGTCTCCCAACACCAAAAATATTCTGAAATTCTTGATTTTAAGTCTTCATATTTCAACATTGTAATTCTGAACGTATATTTTTTCTCTCTCTCTCTCTTTATTTCTCTAAAGATTCCCACCTAAAACAAAATTTCTTCAGAAATCTGGCCTCAGCACAATATACAATTAAAATCTGCAATTCAACATTGTGCAACACTGCTTGTGCTGTTCCAGCAGGTTCTTCAGGCTTCAACCATTCTTCGGCACTTTCTCTAATAATTTCTGTTTCCTTTTTCTTAATTTTTATTTAATTATGATATTTTTGATGTCTGTAAAGTTATGAAATTTCTATTTCTATTATTGGTTCACACGATTCGCGGACAAGGTGTACAAATACGCTCTACCGAACACTATTTTTTTTCAGGATTTTTGGCTCGTTTTTAACAGGGCTTTTCGCTTTAAAAAATTAGATTTCTTCTATTTTTTTAAATGGTTTTTTAAATGATGGAAGGACTTTTGCGATTTTTAGGCATGTCTCGAATCAAAACTCGAAACCCTTCTTCGATTCCAGAGCTCTCGAAAAAGTGAGTTCTATTCTGAAAATTCATTTAATTGTGTTATTTTAAGTGTTTCACCTAAAAAATTGGCAAAGGTCAAACCAACGAAAAATTTGATTAAAAATGAACGGAGTGCGAAAATGACGTCAAAAAAATTGAAGAAAAAGGGTATTTTGAAATTTTGAAAAAAAATAGATTTAAAAATTTTTTAAGAAGAGGAAGAAGATCAAGCCATTAAGACAAGAAGAGTGCAGAAAGAGTAAGTTTTGACTGACGATTAAAAAAAATAAATTTTCAAGGAAAACTGAAATTGGAGCCAAATGCGTGTTCTGTAAAGTGGTTTCTGAAAATGAAGCTGAAGAGGATGAGGAGGAATCGAAGAAATGCTCAAAATGTTCAGCTCAGTGTAAAAAAAAATTTCGAAAAGCTCCTGCATTATTCGAATTTTTCAGATCATATTTCAAGTTGTTTGAGATATCCACCAGAATTTGCAGAATGTATTCAGGAGCTGGACAATTGGCTTTGTCCTAGGGTTCGTTTTTTAAAAGATATTTTTTATTTGAAAATGCGGAAAACATTTTTTTCAATATATTTTCTAAATTCAGTAAGTAGATGAGTTGTTTTTTGTGCATTGTAATTTTGAATTGAATTGCTATTCAATTGCTTTTTCTGGAATTTTTCTACAAATTTCATAACTCAGATCAACAGAAACGTTAAAATTTTAATTATCGTCAAAAACTACAAATTTTCCAGTGTATTAGATGCTCAAAATGCTCAACCTTCATAGACGATCCGGGAAATCGGGAATGCTGGAGTTGTTGCAGAGCTTGGCATGGAAATTGTGCTCCGAGAGGGTTTCAACCGACAAGAATTTTTGATGGACCTTGGTATTGTGAGAAATGCTGTAAATTGAAAGGAATTGTTCTTCCGGGGTGAGTTTTTAAAAAATTATTTAATAAAAAAATGCTTCTTTCTTTCAGGAGTCCTAAAAAAGAGGGTGACAGTACGGATCGCAGACGAAATCAACAAATGAACAATGAGATTGATTACAATATTGACATAAAGTAGATATTATTTTAATTCTAGAGAATACTATGAATTTCAGACTAAACGATGAAGAAATTTCCGAAATTTTACGAGAAAGAAACGAAAAACATGATGCTTTGATGGCCGAAGCTGGAATATGCTCACCAATTAAGGCTTCCCCTAGGAAGATGTTCAATGATCGAAAACGGGTGGCACGTGATGATGATGCGAAAATTTTAAAGGTAAGCTTCAGATTTTCTATTTTAAATTTTCTGGAAATGTCTCTGTCTTCTTATAGAAATTCCCAAACGAATTAGAGGTTTCTATTCTCTGAAAAGGTGATATGTTTTACAGTTTCACTGTTTTATTAGACATTAGCCAACATGAATTGATTATGCAAAACATAAACAAAAAGCGCAAACATAAACCAGTGTTTTGCAAAATCACAATGTTATCGTAATCACAACAATTATCATAGTTTCTTGGATTTTGTTTGCTTATTGCTTCATCTCAACGTCATCGATATCCGAAAGAATTCCTTTGCACATTTCCTCGCACATCTGCTTATATATCTCGTCGGTTTCCATAGCGATCTTCTCGGCTTTAGTTTCAGCACACTCCTCCTCAGTTACACCTTCGAAGCCTGAAGAAACATCCATCGGTTGCATCGTGTCATCGTTGTCTGATAGATAACCAGATCCGTCTGATGTTTCAGGCGACAACCCGTTTTGAGTTTTCAAAAAGCTCGAGTCAAGCGAATCGCAGATTTTTGAAATTTCTCCGATTGCTGTCTGCGAGGAACTTGTTTTGTTCAACAATCTGCAAAAATTTTTATTTGTTTAATATTCGTAGACATTACTTTTTTTCGAATGATAAAAATAACTAACCTCTCCACCTCAGCCTCGCATCTATTATAAAGCCTATCAATTCTCGCATACAAAACATCAGCCAAAATCCACGGTTTGCGTTTTTCTCCTGTGGATTTTAGCGATTCATGAAGCTCGTCAACCGGCTCGAACAATTCCTTGTCAATTACTGAGCTAATCTTTGTTCTCTCCTCGGTTGGCATTCCCTTACTTCTGGCATACAATTTATCAGCTTTTTTAACAGCTGAGTTGAAGGCGATTTCATCCAAATCCAACTCTCTTTCCGCGAACAGGTCCATCTAAAATTGGATAGTTTTAATAGTGCGAAACAATAAAAGTTTTAAAAAGTAGAAGTTAGTATACAGAAAGTGTTTATATACCCTATCAACATGGATATGAGTGGGCGGATCCAACAATGGGTCTCCCGCCAAAAACTGTGAGTTTTGCACATTTTCACCAAGTTTTCACCAACAGCTGGGCCATAATTTGATTGACGGGATAATAAAATAAGGGAACTGTTCTATGTAATTGTATAAGTGACACCACAAGAAGAGCCGAAAATGCTGAAAAGTGTGAAAACGTCAATGAGAACTTGTCACATTTTGTTGAGAATAGGTGTAAAAAAATACGCGAGTTAAATAAAAACGTATTGACAGGAATCCAAGTTATCTAAAAATTGTCGTAAAAGCGAGTGGAGTATCATCTGATACTCTTTAAATTCTTTAAAACTTGAGATTTAAAAATTATATTAAAGAAATCTGAAATTAAATTATACTTTGAAGCATTCATTTGGACTAGAAATCTTCAAATTTCAATATTTTTTCCCATTATTTTTTTTCCAGAAACCAAAACGCTCACTTTTCACTACAACATCACCCTCAAAAGCGTGTGGATTGGTGGAAGGACCAGCGAATCGAGAGATTGGAATAGAAGTGGATGCGGAAATGTGAGAACCTTTTGAACTCTCGAAAAACTCATCTATATATTTTCAGGTACAACAATGTTCATTCAGCTTGGCAAAGAAATTTGAAAAATGTTGAAAAACCGCCTGAAAACTCGAAGGATGATTTATGGGTGTATTTTGGGACGGATAAAGCGGTTAAAGTGACGATTTTTATTATTCTGTAAATGATGGAAAATAAGGGTTTTTAAGGCACTTTCAAGATCTGCATATTCTGAAGAGATGGGAATCACCAATTTGATATGTATTTGTAAATTTTGCCTGAGTCCGTCGAAGTCTGTGGATAATTTTAAAGTGCATTATGTGAGTTTTTGGAGAATTTGTTTTTAAAAATAAATGTATTTTATTTTCAGGAAAATTGTGACTTGAGATTTCCACCCGGAACTGAAATTTATAGAAAAGGGAATTTGTCGTTTTTTGAGATTGATGGAGCGGAACAGACTGTAAGTTTAACATTTTAAAAAGTTGAATCTTCCACTCGAGACCCAAAAAAGTGTTTTTTTTTTGAAGTTATTGAAGAAATATTCTGCTGGAAATCAGAACCAACTCGAAATTTTCGAAAATCATATTATCTGCTCTATAAATTATAGTTTTTTCCAGACCTACTGCCGAAATCTGTGCCTTTTGTCGAAGTTGTTCATCTCCTCGAAAACCTTATATCACGAAGTCGAGCAATTCCTTTTTTACGTTCTTTGTGAAATAACAACAGACGGGTTTGAAATGGTTGGATATTTTTCAAAAGAAAAATTCCCATCAAAAAACAATAATTTATCATGTTTGCTAACCCTGCCAACGGCACAGAAAATGGGTTATGGGCGGCTTCTAATCGATATGAGCTACAATTTGTCACGATTGGAACGGAAGATTGGGTCGCCGGAACATCCGCTGTCGGATTTGGGGGTTTTGGCGTATCGGGGGTACTGGAGATCGAGTATTTTGTGCTATTTGAGATCGATTAAAGGTCATAACAATGTTTCGATTAAGGAAATTAGTCTAGCAACGAGAATTCACCCGGTTGATATTGTAAATCAATTGTTGAGGGATGAAATGCTGTCGTTTAAAAATGGTCATTATTATATTAAAACTGGGGTGAGTGAAAAAAACCTGTTATTTTTAAAATTCATTCCCATTTTGTTTCTAATCCACGTTTTTTTCAGAAACGCGCCTTCAAACACCCACTATCCCATTGCCGTCGTCGATTTGTGGAACAAACGAAACTTGTCTGGCAGCCAAAGCCTGAAGATATTAATGGTTTGGATCCGAACCGTTTGAATCACTATGCCTCCTAAACATTTTAAAACCCTTGTTTTTGAAATTTGTGGGTCATATTTTAACTTTTTTCTTGTTTAAAAATTTTTCAAAATCTCATGAGCATAATTTTATATACATATATACTTACTGTGAAATGTTTTATTAATTTAATATTGACCTAATTTTACAATGAATGATTTCTTGACAATGTTTAAGCTTAGTAAAAACATTTCAATGTTCGATCATATCTGGAAATTGTCTAGTTTTCAAAATACCAATTTCTTCTATTTAGAATGCCATGTAGATTACGAAGAATAACGGTATATGAAACGGCTGGAAGGTTTTATATTGTAGGATGTGATAGTACTGGTATGGAATGAGCGAGGGGGAACTCCAGAAATCAATAAAGTTACTTTTACAGGCTCAAAATATAATGTACTGAAAATTGATCGGACAGATCATAAGATTTTGTTGACGGGTGAGCCGGAATCGGATTATACAAGAGAAGAGATTCTGGAATTGCTGTCAACAATTTCAGAAGGAAGTTCTGGTGAGAATTGTCTCGAAAATAATGAGATTAAGTAGGGTCGTTCAGTTCAGACGAAATCCCAAAAATTTCCTAGGAAATAAATAATTCAAAATACAAGAAACTGATGGAAATAGACAGATTTGCATTAGAGCACTGTCGAAACATTGAAAACATTTAAATACTAACAATATTATTCGAAATTCCGATTTTGGAAAAACCAGAAAAAACCTTTATCTCTTCGTTTTTTAAAACATAATATCTATAATTTATTTCTTGAAGATCCAAAAATTTCATTTATGATTCATGAAAGACTTAAAAAAGTATTTGTAAATTTATTATTAACCTAAGGTATTCTTTGGTATTCTTTGAAAACATTTTTTATTGAAAAAAATACACACCTCTGAAAAATCCGAAATTAATCTTTTTGTTCTGGAAAATTTAAAAAAAAACACATATTTTTTATTTATCGTGGAAATAAAATCTAAGAAGTTTAAAATTTCGTAATTCTCAGTCGTCTACCGATCATCTTCAAAAAAGGGCACCAAAAGCGGATTGGTTGAAAGAGTGAGCAATGCGTTTGGAATTTTGGGCGTTGTACGATTTTTGGAAGGGTTTTATTTGATTGTGAGTGAATATTTTATTGCGCGTCCGGAATACTTTCAAAATACTTAAAGAATCTCAGATAATCACAAAAGCAAATGCAATCGCGACACTTGGATATCATCCAATTTATAAAATATCAGAAGTGGCGATGATTCCAATAGCAATGGACGGGGTTTCAACAAGTTCAGAAGAGCAGAAATATGTGAAGTTGTTCCAATCTGTCGATTTATCAACGGATTTTTATTTTTCATACACTTATGATCTGAGCAGAACGTTTCAAGATAATTCACTAAGAACGGATTGGAAAATGAATGGAAATCGGAAATTGGAAGCGGAAAATCGCTTTATTTGGAATAATTATCTTTTGGAGCCGCTTCGGAAGAATTTGATAAGTGAACGATGGTTTATAGAGATTGTTCATGGATATGTTAGGCAGGAATACATTTTCCTTCCGATTTGTAGATTATCATTGACATTGATTGGAAGAAGATCGACACAGTACGCAGGTACGCGGTTTTTAAAACGAGGAGCGAATCCTAATGGACATGTGGCAAATTTTGTGGAGACTGAGCAAATTGTTTGGAACATGACATCGTCGGGCAATGTAGCAGAAGGCGGGAAATTTAGCAGTTTCGTGCAGATTCGGGGATCGGTACCGTTGAGATGGTCGCAGGATCCGTCGACGCGTGGAGTAGTTGGAAAACCATTGATTTTGATAGATAATCATGAGCCACATGCTCAAACGGCGGCAGCGCATTTTAGGTAGGATTTGGAAGAAGCAGGAGGTACCGCAAACGAAACTTAAAAATCGATATTTTTTAATCACATGAAAGAGTAAAAATAAATCCCGAAAAAAGGAAAACCAAACAATTTTTGAACTCGTTCTAATTACAGAGATCTTCGCAACAAATACGGCAACCCAATCGTGATAATGAATCTGATAAAAAGAAGCGAGAAAAGGAAACAAGAAGCTGTACTCCACACCCAATTTTTGAAAAATATCGAATATTTGAATCAATTTGTCCCCGATGATGAGAAATTGTGCTATTTGTCATTCGATGTGGCGAGATGTAACAAAGCGGCAAACACCCTTCCATCGATCAATGTGCTTAATGTTATGGAAGATTTGTCGATGAAATCTGTGCTGAAAAATGGTTGGTTTCAGTCGTTTCCATTACCTGAAGCGATGAAGATTAGGCATAGGGATGGGTTCACGACGCTGGACGTAAAAATGGAGGAAGGGTTGAAGTTTATGTTGCAGAAGGGGATTTGTAGAACCAACTGTGTGGATTGCTTGGATCGGACTAATGTTGCGCAGTTTGCTATAGGTGAGTAGTATGAAATGTGACAGTTTTGATGTTTTGAATACAGCTTTTGTTTTTTCTCTTTAAAGTCAGTGTACCATTAAAAATTTAGGGAACGTAATAAACAACGAAATATCGACCCTGATAGACGAATATTTGACCCTCATAGTCATTATATATAGATTTATATTGATAATTATTTCGCTCTAATTCCGTAGTTCAAGTAAAAATAATGATAACTTTAACAGGGTTAAAAGTTTTAAACTTCTGGTATTTTTATCTTTAAATCGTCCAGTTTTCCAGCAAAAGTAGCACTTGGCTGTCAGTTATGTGCAATGGGAATCCTTGACGAGCCAAACCTTAACCTTCAAAGTGAAGTTTGCCGACTTTTGGAGGATATGTTTGATGAACATGGAGATACGATGGCCCTTCAGTATGCTGGAAGTCAATTGGTGCATTCCATAAAGACTTATAAAAAAACAGCCGCTTTTCAGGTTCGTAGAGCAAATGTTTTAATTGACAAAATTCAAATGAAAGGATTATAACTACAGATAAGAAATTTCAAGCAATGAGCTAAAATTTAGTGCCACTTATTACGCAACTGATCTGAACTTGCTAATTTTAAGAAATGTCTCAACTTTAAGATTTAAAGTAAAACAGTTTTACTTCTAATTTCTGCAATTCTTCCAGGAACGCCGCCGAGATGTGTTCCAGACACTCTCCCGATATTACAGCAACACCTTTGGAGACTTTGACAAGCAAATGGCGCTCAATTTATTCCTTGGAATGTTCCGCCCGAAAATTTCCAGTCAAAAACAAATTTGGGAGCTGACTAATGACTATTTCTTGCATTTTCCGTATTCTTTGAAGGTGGTGTTTTTTTTAATTTTGAGAAAAGGAAATCTGAAATTTTTAAAGATTAAAACTGACTACTGTGCTTGGATTTTGACCGAGGATCAGCTAGAAGGATTGGTGTTTGTGGATTTCCAAAAAGAAGATGATGAGGAACATGAGTTTGTGAAAATTAATGAGACACCGAAAATTTGTAATTTTGAAAAAAAAACAACAACTGAAATTCTGAATACAAATTTTGAATTTCAGTTAGAAGAGAAAGTGACTCGGATGCATATTCGAAATTGATTATATCATCGGCAGAAGATTTTAGGGATTATTATAGAACTTATGAATTCACATCCCTGGACGATAGGCTCCGAAGATTGTTTAGCATTGAGAATCGGGCAATTCATATTGATGGAATTAATCAGGAACCGACGGCACAGGCGCAGTTTTTGAAATTGTGGAAGACTGGTGTAAGTTGGAGTTTTTGAAGGGGGAACATCTGGAATCCTATGAAATCGAATTTGTCGAAAATAAAAAAAACACTGACTTTAAAATACATTTATCCTTTACAGGAAACAAAAGAAAAGGAAACGAAGCATAGGTGGGATTAGGTCATTTCGAAATCTCAAAGTTAAGCTCGTTACAAAAATAATTTTTTTAAAGTTAAGGCGACTACAAACCGTAAAAAGCATCAAAAACGCTGAAAAAACACTTAAAAACGAATATCCGAAAGTGCGTCAAAGCAAAACGTATATTTTTGGATACTCATTAAAAAAGTTAAGGTCGTTACAGCTTGTCAAGTGAAAAAAAGTTAAACTCGTTACTAGGCTAAATCCGCGGAATCCCACCTATGAAACGAAGGCAAAACCTGTGAAGAAGCAAGAAGACAAGGATACGGATGACGAGGATGATGAAGAAGATTCTACCCAATGGTCAGATGTGGTAGATGCTCAGAAAGAATGGTGTGATTTGGTGTCAAAAGCTGGAAATGTGAGCCCGACCAAGCCAGTACCCCATAATCGGAAAGAAGCGCCGACAACGCCGTTAGCAACACCGAAAATTTCGAGAGGTTATAAATGAATTCAGAGCTTTTTTCAAATTTCAAAATTTCAGCAAATAGATCACTTCTCAGCACTGGACTACTATTTGCAAAGGATATTTATCAACTGGAACATTTGCACACTTTGCCAGAGGAACGGAAATATTATGAGAATTATTCGAGAACAGCTTTTCGGTGTAATCAAGGTGACTGGGAGAAGCTGAAACCGACCCTTTTGAGTGAATTCAAGCTGCATGAAAGTGAACCGAGAAGGCCGACCTTTTTTACGGCGGATGATTGCTTTAGGGTATTTTTTACATTTATATTTTCGTTAAATAAAAACCATGGTTTTCTATGAAAACTATGCTTTTTCAGACTGAGGAACCAGAAGTGACTAGAAATGCTCAGAAGTTTTATGAGAAAAGTGCTGAACCGAATGAATGGATGTGTTCAAAAAGGGATTTTGTCAATTTTTCAATGTATACTTAGATTGATTGTGTATAGAAAATTGATGTATTCTTAATTTGGAAACTGTGATATTTAATTTTGTGAGATGAAAAATTTAATTTAAAAAATACCGTTTCTAAAACCATTTAGTTTATTTTTCTTTTCAAACAGATTATGTAAATAGCAACAAAAAAATCTTCTTTAGAATCTTAATAGGAATTTATTGTCACTTCTTTTTCTATTTATGTACAAAACCTATACAAAACATTGAATTTTTTCGCGGATAACGAGAAAAACGTCTCTCTCGATCATTCAAAATGGTTTTAAATACATGTACACAAAACAAAACTTGCGCCCTTGCCCCCGATCGTTCAGTTTCACTTTATCTTTTTCGCCTTCGTCGGGAGGGACGATCCTATAAGTCACTTTCAATTCCCTCCTTCTTTTTTAAATCTTTCGCAAAAGTACGCCACTAGTTTTCGCATTTTACAAGTTTTTGCATGATTTCGTACCGTTTTTATTTATTTATTGCGATTAAAAAAATTATTTTTATGTCTTCAAAATTACAGAAACCTTATATTAATATTTTGATTTTTTTATTAGACATATATTTCCGAGAGTACCGAAGCAAAAAAATCTGTTTTCAACGTACATTTAGGTTAGATTTTAAGCTCAAATCGATGAGCTTTTCTGAAATTATATAGATTTTGTTTCCGAAGTGAAGCTGTAAATATATATTTCTAATAAAAATAAAGATGAAGAAAACAGTAGTAATTAATTACTTTTAAACTTTCTTTATGACTTTATATTACTTTTTTTTTGCGTAAAAAATTAAAAAGCAAGGATAAAAATACATTAATATATATATTTTTTCTTTTCATTTTCTTCGCATAGTTATTAAATTTTCTGAGCATTTAAGTTTAATTTTTGCATAATTCGTGTGTTTAAAGCAAAAATATTTACGAGAAAAAAATGTTTTTTTTATTGCAGCTGTTCACAATCATATAGCCAGTATTGGCCCCGTAACTATTATTCAAAAATCCTGATCCCAACCGCTTTTTCATATTTTTTTCGGCTATTAGTTTTGAAGGGGGCGAGAGAGGAGCGGGAGGTAAAAAGGCGGGAGATTTATAATATACAAACTTGTTTTCGTATACAAGAGAGATGGGGAATGGATGGATGACCGTCCGGCCATCGGATGGTCATTCAAATAACCACTCCCACTTTTGACGACTTCGACGTACGCTGACTTTCGATCGGCTTTTTTATGAGCAGTGAATGATGGCTAGTATAAGTGTTTTTTTTTTGGATTTTCTTTCTCTCGAATGAATGTTTATTTGGGATAATTCAGCTCTTTTGTTGGTCTTAATTTTTCTTAAAGACAATGTGCCGGTCATTTCTTTCAGGCTACATTCTTTCAGGCTATATTTGGCCTATATTACTTTCAGGCTATAAAGTCTTTCAGGCTACATGTCTTTCAGGCTATTTTTTTCTTTCAGGCTAGTTTCTATTTTTTTTTCTTTCAGCCTATAAAGCGACAGTTTCTAATCTAGCTGATTTGGGTTATGACTAATAAGCCAAAAAAAACGTTTCTCGTTTGAAAATACCCAGTAAATCGTATTCTGAAAAACAAAAATAGCCTGAAAGACAAAAGTAGCCTGAAAGACAAAACTAGCCTGAAAGAAAAAATAGCCTGAAATACATGTAGCCTGAAAGCAAAAAATAGCCTGAAAGACATGTAGCCTGAAAGACATATAGCCTGAAAGTAATATAGGCCAAATATAGCCTGAAAGACTGTAGCCTGAAAGAAATGACCCAATGTGCCTGTTGATGTATTTTGAATTTAAAACCAGATTTATTCAAAAATTTTAACACAAGGTGATAATTTTTCTTAGGAAGCTGCTTTTCCGTTTTTTCATTAAATTTTTAAAATTTTGGGTATTAAAAAATAATACTCTGTTAATTTTTTATTCAATTAAAATTTCTAATTGTTTTTATTCTAAATTTAAATAAACAGAATTTTAATAGTTTGCTTGTAGTAGTGATTTATTTCTTATCACTATGAATTTCGTATCTACCAATCCATCAAAACGTTGTTGTGAGATTCGAAACATTCTTGAAGATGATTATGGATAATATTATCCTGCGGATTCATTATCACGTTGTTCCCCACTGTTCACTACTTCATGAAATTTCTTATTCAAATTTATTCCCGTTTCTCTTTTTCCGAGGCAAATATACTTCATCTAAATTTCATTTATTATTACAAGACGTCACCATCTTGTCATTACACCATCGTATTATACAGTTTAAAATGTATTTTACCGCGGGTAACTACAGTATAATTATACATCCCCTCCGCGATTTTTACTCCTATTCACGGAATGAAATAGAAAGCTTGAAAAGTTCAGAATGACCCCTCCCAATGTTTTCTATTTTCTTTTTTGTTTTCTATTTTTTTATCCGTGAATAATCAAAAAATGATTTATGAATTTATTCATTTCAAGGAGCACACCCCAAAAATTATTTGTGCATCTCGCAACGAACGACAAAATCTCACATCAATTTTGTAGCGCGGGAAATGATGCATTTTTTTTTGTTTTTGACGCGATGACAAGGACAAACAGTTAATAATTAATCAAAACAGTTCATTTTTTCTTTTTTCGATGAATTCTTTGAAAAAACGCCTCTGACCTAAATAGAATCATTGTTTTAATGTGTAATACGATCTCCAGCTGGCAGCATCCTGCAGGAAGACGTCGAATTAGGCCATAAAATGTGTCAAAAAAGGAAGAGTGGGTTTTTGTTTTTAATGTGGAGAGCTATTTATCTAAATGAAAAGATTTTAAACTTGTTCCTTTTTTTTTAAATTTTGATCTCTGTATTTAAAAAAAAAGAGGGGGCGCGTAAATTTTTTTTAAATGGTTTTTTTGGTGGTGTCGTTACATTTCTTCTGTTTTCTTTTCAATTTTTCTTCATTTAGTTTTTCGAAATTTTATCAGGAATTCGATTCCAAACAAGACTGCTTCGAAAATTCTGATTATTTTTTCTTTTTTGTAAATGTTTGTCATTAGTTTCGATTCCCTTTAAAAGACCAGGAGAATTTCCATCGCGATATGCTTGTCATGGCATAATTGATAAGCTCCGCTCACCTTTTCATGTTACCTTATTTTTACTTATTTGAATTTCTAGGCCACAACTCCTAGTTTGTTAAATAGTGTTCATATCCTATTGTTATTTTCCAAATTTGCCTTCGTTGTATAGCACTTTTTATAAAAAATGCGTGATGTTCTCAAAATGTAAGTGCTCTTTTAATTCTCGTGACGTTCTATAAAGATTCAAAAATATTGCGGTATTTCGCGTTCAATTTCCTCCAACTGTACTATATCAACAGCTAATTTGTCATCATCATCATCATCATCATCTCAATTTTCTCAAAACAGTTCAACAACATACACTTTTGATATCAGCCGTTTTGTTTTTGTCTCTCTGTTCTACTGGGGGAAAATTTGACCTATATATATCTGGCGATTTTGTATTACGGATGGAGGTGGGGGGCGCCACCGGTGATGAGAAGATACATCAAAAGAAATTAAGGAGGGAAACACGAAACGACCAACGATTTTTTTGACTTTTCGTCAGTTGTTTTTAGATGATCTTATCTTTAACTTATTTTTTTTTTAATTCTCATCAATTCTTCTGAAATTTTTATTTCCAGAGCGCATTCCATCACTAGCGTCTCCCTAGAATCCTTTGTTTTTTTTTGGATTTTTTGTATTCAATACAATAATTCGAAGGGAAAGGAGTCGAAGGATCAGAGTTCCCATTTTTGGGACGCACATATTTATCCAATCGAGCAACTACGGGAAATGATGAAAAATCCGCTGAGATTGCTGTTAATACTCCTCATTTTTGCTATAAATTTTGTGGATTTTGTCAAGGGAGCTGGAACTGGGTCTTGTCCGAAGGTTCCGGAGAAATGTTCTTGTCAGGTAGGTTTTCTGAGCATTTTTAAATGAAATTTGTGTTTTAGAGGATGTTCTCAAAATCGGAATGATTTAGGTTTGCCAAGAAAAAGCGATTTTATCAACTAGCTTGTGAAAACGCATGTTTTCGCGGATACCTAAAAATTCCGATTTACGAGAGCTTCCCGGCACATTTTTTCCTAAAGTTTTTACTTGTTAGTTAAAAAAATTTTTTTTGGGATTATCCCGTTTTTTTTCACTTTTTTGGTACCTTTGTTCATACTTTATTTCATTTAATGTCTAATTATTACATTTCGCGACTCACTTTTTTTTGAAAAATACAGAACATTTAAGATTTATAAAAAAAACCAGCAAACTTTGTGATTTGAATTGAATTCTATTTTTTTTTGTTATTTCAATTTTTAAATAATATTAAATTTTAAGGTCGTATTCAAAAAAAGGGAATTTTTTATCTATTTTTCATAGTAAATCAACATTAAACTCAAAATCAGAACCTCGACAAGAACCTTGTAGATAAATTTTTATAGACAGTCCTGTTTTGTTCTAGAGTTCAATTTTTCTATTTTTGCGCATGCCGCTCTGAAAAATTCTTTTATATTCCATAAATTGTTGTTCTAAGGCTTTGAGATGCTAGGCGTGATTGTAATATTAATGGTTTTTAGTGAGCGTTAGGCCAACATTCAATTATTTTTCAGATCAACAAAAATCTGGTGATTGTCACATGCGACAGCGTCGAAATATCGAGTATTATCCAGAGCCTTGGCACCCAATCAATCGATGAACTTCACGTCACTGGCACAAAAACTAAAACAATTGATGCGCTACCATTTAATGGGCTTCGGTTGTTGAGCATTACCAATTCCAGCCTGGAAACCATTTCTCAAGCGGTATGTTTTAAACCTTTTTCAAAACACACCAGGTCAAAAAATGTATTGAAAACATGATCAAGACTTGAGATAAGAGGAGGCGATGTTTTTATTCGGAAAAAAGATTTGGATTTGACATGCATTGATGAGTTTTGAACGCTTTTTTGTGGACACTTGACATGGAAATCTAGGGGATAAGAACACCTGTAGATGGGAGGGTGAAATAAATAGAATGGAACTGATTCCTGGAAATATTTTTGGAACTTGAAAGGGATAGTGCGTTTTAGGGGGAATTTCTTCCGGGTATCGTTGCAAACTGGGATTGAAATAGGATGAAAATTGATTTTCATGTATATCTTTCAAGTTTTGAGTTTGTTTTTGGTACGAATACATTGGCACCGAACCGAAAAATGAGTCATGCGTTTTCTTGGTTTTCTTTTAAATAGTGGGAAAATAAAATGGTAAAAATTCGCTAAAGAATATCCTGGAAACCATTTTATTCTGCATTGGTTGATATTATGGCAAAATGCTGGTTTTTCAAAAACTTTTTACCCTTAAAAATTATATTTTCTTCGGAAAGATGACGAATTAGCTGAGTACTTCATTAAAATCTATTATTTTTTGATTTTCTGATAGTTCTAACCTGAAAAAATAATAATGTAAACTTATGGCGAATTTTTGAAGCGAGCCCTGTATCACTGGAAAAATCAATGGTTAATAATGTTAAAACAGATTTTCTCCGGTTTTTTATTCGAATTTGTTCGAATAATGGCATCATTAAAACTGTTGCGCTTCTTTGGAATGCGTGTTTTTTCTTTTCGTTATCGCGATCTTTTTACGCTTAGTCACCAGAGAAAAATGCAACTCTCATCGATCCTAACCGCGGATTTCAACATAGCATCGACTTCTCGATTTGATTCCTAGCGAATCAGCCCTCTTTTGGTTGAGAGAAGAGAATGAGGGGGGGGGGGGGGGGGATATAAGCGAAAGAGAAAAAAAGTGGGTCATTGTACTGAAAGTGAACACACACAAAACAGTTGAGAGGGGAAATGGAAAGCAGAAGGGTGGGTGAAAAGAGAGGAATCAAAAAAGAGAAGGAAAGTCGCTGTTCGATGTCCACCGCTATCGCGTAATACCCGACATTTTGGTTTGATTGGACAGGCTGTTGAATGTTGCGGTTTCTATGGGGGATTTTTAAAAGAGTTGTGATTTTGAAAAGTTGTTTTAATAGGGTGAATGATGATGTGTGACGTATGAACTCAGATTTTGAAAATTTGGCTAAAAGATTAATTTGAAATTGTTAACTTATCTGAACACCAAAGTTGGAATTCTTCGAAAACTATAAATCTTTGTTTCTTGCAGGCATGGAAACGAGTCGAGTCAACAATCGAGCACATTACTTTGAGTCGAAATAAGATAAAAACGGTGCCGATTTTCGGAAATTTGAAGTCACTGATGACCTTGAATTTGAACGAGAATCAGGTATTTTTGCACAATAATAATCAATTATCGATATTTTTCTAATTTCAGATCTTAACGGTTCCTGAGAAAGCGTTGGCTTCATTGTCATCGATCAATCAATTGAGATTGGAGCAAAATAAGATCAGAGACGTGCCGCCGTAAGATTATTGATTTTTTGAGAAGTTTTGTCTCACAAATTTAGAATTTTTGTAGAAAATCACTGGATTCTATGAAATCAACACTGGTTCTTTTGGATATTAGTGACAATGAATTGGAGGCAGTACCAGCGCAGATTCTTCGAAATGCGGCGAATCTGATGTATTTGGATTTGTCGAGCAACAACATTTCGGAAATTAACAATTTCGAACTGATGAATTTGCCATATTTGAGAGAGTTGAGGCTTCAGAATAACACGTTGAGACGCTTACATCCGATGGCTTTCATGAATGTCCCACAATTGCAATATCTTTACCTCCAGGACAATATTATTTCCAGTTTGGATGGGAATCGCCTGCAGGCTTTTAAGAATTTGGAGATTTTGGATGTGAGCAATAATGCGTTGAGCACGGTAATATAAGTTTATGGTTTTTTCCTTCAGTGTTTTAATTTCCAGCTTCCATCACTCAAGGATCTTCCGAATTTGAAACAAGTGCGTGTTGATGGAAACCTCATCTCAAAAATTGAGACGTTGGCGTTTTCCAACAATCCGAAACTTCAATTGATTAGCATGCAGAACAATAATATTAACCAAATTGCGAGGAATTCGTTTGATTCGTTGGATCAATTGATTGTGCTGTTGGCTGGAAATAATTCGATTGCGAAAATTGGTGAGAGCAGTTTTTTAAAGAAAGACATTTACTGTTGTTTTTAAAATATTTTGAAAGTAAAATTTTAGGTGTTGTTGAAAGATGTTTTTGTAGAATTTTTCATATTTCTCCATAAAAGCATATGTTTTCCAGAACGAGGAATGCTCGACGGAATGCGAAATCTTCAACAACTCAGCTTCAGAAACAATTCCTTAACTACATTGGAGTCCAGTGCATTTCCACAGCTGCAACATTTGACCACATTGGATTTGGGTTACAATCATATTAGTGATGTTCAGGAGGTACTTATTTTGATATTTTTGAAGTCTAAGAACACATTCTTCAATTTTAGGGAACCTTTGACCGACTTTCTAAACTCTTCTGGCTTGATCTGTCAAACAATCAATTGGCTGGATTCAAATCGAAGGTATTTGTCAAAAAAGTGTCGAATATTCTTCTCGATGGAAATCCGTTGATTTGTGATGAGCATTTCAATGACTTTTTGACATATTTGGTGACAAACAAAGTCAGAACTTTTCTGCCATTTCAACCGGAGATCAAGTGCACAGGTCCGGAGAAATATGCAGGTGTTCGGCTTAAGGATTTGATGATGAAAAAGGCAAATGATACAATTTCGGAAGGAAGTCGACTGATAGGATTAGGAAAGGATCAGAGCAGTAATTCTTTGTTGTCATCGTTTTTGCCGTCGCTCGGGCCGTTGGGGAGTATGAATCAGGCTGGAGGAGTTATGAGTCAACTTCCGTTCTTGAGCAGCATCACTCAAGCAATTCCATTTGCTCGATCAATTCCGGGACTTTCGGATATGCCACAAGGACGAGGAGCCGCACCAGTGCCGAATCAGAAGTTAAACTCAGCGATTGAGCAATTTACCGCCCCATTGGTTAGATTTGCAACTGGTGGCCAGCCAGTCGCAACGGATATTGATCAATTGATCAGGGCCATTCCGAACATGGTTATAAATGTTCCAGGAGTTGGAGATGTTGACTTGAGCAAGATGGATCCAGCAATGATTAAATATGTGCTCAATGGTGGACAAATTCCGGGAATTGACAAGGACACACTCGATTCGATTGTAAAACAGACCATGCAGAAGATGCACGCCGCTGCTTCTTCACACTTGTCTGGAAATCCAATTGATGGGCAGGATAAGGTGCTTGTTCCATTGGATCGATTGCCATCGGATTTGGTGACACAGGTTATGTCTGGCGAGCCACTACCGGGGTTGGACAAGGAGCAGACAAAGACTATTATGGTTTAAGATTTTTTTTTAATTATAGAACATAGTTCGTTTAGGAGTACTATACCCAACAACTTCCAACATTTGGTGGTATTCCTGCGCGTCCGGTAACCAATGACGGAAACGCTTCGGACTCTTCAGATGGTGGTCAGCAACCATCAATGTTCTCTCCGGCGCTTTTTGATTTGTTGAAAATCTTGCCACCTGGTTATAACTTGAGCAAAATTCCGCTTGAAGTAAGTGATTTTGAAGTTTAATGTACAAAAGTTAAATTATCTTTTCCAGGTGATCAATGCAGTTCGGAAGGGAGAAGTTCCAGACATGCGATTATTACCGGCCGACTTGTTGGAACATTTCAAATCGAATACCAATTCGGTGACCTCGATGTTCGCTGGAACAAACGGGGTTAGTTTTAAGTAGAACAATTCAAAATTAAAGTTTTGTAAAATTTTCAGAAAAACATATCGATTGAGGAAATTTTGGCGAAGCTTCCAGTGTTCGCAAGGCCGGAATTGTCGACATTTGTACCTTATGATATCAACGAGCTGACAAGTGAGATGATTTTGGAGAAGGAGCAACAAGAAAAGCATCGCAAGATTCGAATTATTACGGCGATTGCATTGGCGTTTGTTGGTGCCGTTACGTTGGTGGTGTTGATATTTTTCGTGAATTATACAAAGAAGCAAAGGAGGGCCAGGAAGAGGTTATTTCTAAAAAGAGCTCGTTATTCTAGTTTAAATTATGTTTTGCAGTCTGATGTATCGAAACACGCCGACTTCGAACTCTACATCCCCGAACTGTGATCCTACGAACATGCCAGAAAGATCGTCAAACATGCCCCATCCACCAATGATTTCAATTCCGAAAACCCCTGGAAATCGAACATTGGAAAGTACCATCGGTCAACCACAAATGTGTTCAACAATGATGTATACTCCAAGATTGTCGAGAAGCGGTCTAGACCGATTCTCAACTCCAACTTCACTTTAGCTTCAAGTATTCAAATTTTTTATTTGTTTCTTCATTTTTCCTCCTCTGTGATAGAATCTTGTCATTATGCCTTCCCAATTATTTTTTGCTTCTTTCTTTTCATTATTGCACGGGTTCGATTCGACACATTTTCCCCTATCCATTCGTTTTTCAAAAACGGGTTCACAGAACGAAGTAGGAATTGCCAGTTTAGAATGATACATTTTGTAGTGTGCTCAATTGTTTTTTCTTCTAAAATCTTAACTAACCCATCTTGTATCTTCTGTCTTATGATTTTTAAAATATTATTTTTGGATATTTTAGTTAGGTTGACCAATTTGTTTTTTTAGAACCCCCCCCCTCTCTCTGAAGATACCAATAACTTACTATTGTTTTTAAATGTTTATGCTTTCATTTATTACTTTTGTGTAGTTGCATTTACAATGTCTAGTCGTTATTGAAGATGAAATTGATTTTTTGTAAATTATTTTTGCAATGGAAAACGACCAAATGAAAAGAAAAAACTGTCGATAATTTTTATGGAGATTATATGTCCATTATGATCAAATTACAAACGAAAAACGTGTTGAGAAAAATTGCCGGAGTAAGATGTGATTTTTATCGGATTCTTTTTATTTTTCGAATTATAATTTGAAATTTGAATTACCGCTGATTTGGAGTCTATCGCTGCGAGACCGCGTAGATGCTGTTTCTTCCCCGATGATGAGAATGTTCGTGCGCCTTTAAATTTTGAATTCTTTTAATTTTTTTTTTGAATTTCGAAAATTTCGAGAAATTTTTTTAACGATTTCATTTCGTGTTGCTTTAATAATTTAGTGTAGAAAAACTATTTTTTCTGCACAGGGAATAACGTCTTTCAAGCTCACAAACGTATTTTCACTGAAACTAATTTTATCGTTGTTTTTTGTTATTTACCTAAAATGTCTGATATTTCCATTTTTATTAAAACATATTTTGCAAAATACGGCGCAGTTTAAAATATCCATATTTGTTTATTTCAATATTTTCCAGGAACTATACTCACCTTGTAATCACTAATCGCTTTGAAAAAAGATGGGAAAGAAAAAGTCTCGCCGCGGTCAACCAAAAGCAACAAACCAACCATCGCCACAAAAAGTTGTCAACCCGGTTCCTGAATATTGGGAACAAGACGATATTGGAAAAGAATTGGTAACATTGAATATATTGATTTTTTCAAATAAAACAATATTCAGGGACATAACAGTGGTCTCGATAAAGCGGTTCTCGACGATCAACAGGAGATTCAAATCCCATTGGCTAGGAAAAGGTCGCATTCAGCGTTCAGCATTAATTTTGATGAGTTCGACGAGGAAGTTGATGTCCCGATTGGAGTTGCTGCTTCAAACTTGCCACCGAAGCATTCATATCAAACAGTCTATATGAGCCATGAAAATGTGACCAGTCCGACACCGACGAAGTCCGCTTATCGTTCGGATACCATCAGTTCGAGATCGAATAAAGTAAAACAACAATTTGAGCAATGAAAAAATAAAACGTGTTTTCAGACTGATGTGGATATTCCAACAATGCCTCAAGGATTAGGTCGTAGTCGGTTGAACAGCTTTTCTTCTAACTATAATGTAAGTTTGCTTTGCTTCTTCTTTGCATCTCAAAAACAATTTTCTTTTTGAAGACCCGAGCCGATGGAGGAGCCTACGAAGAATTCCGTGCCTCACAACAAAGTTTGAAAAGTAATAGTAATGCTCAGCTAGGAGGCGGCGATGCTCAAAAAATTGGTGGAAGTCGTAGAAGCTTGTATTCAGCAGCGTCAGGAGAAAGAGTACTTAATTTAAAAAAATTAATTAAATTACCTTTTTTTAAATTTCAGTCACTTGCCGGTTTCCCCAAGAGCTCATTTGGTGGATCGCGTGCAAGTGTAAACGCTAGTAGATCCGATGTGGAAAGCTATGATGACGGCCGGGTTCATATCTTCAGAGATTTGACAGCATTTGGAGAGTTGGAAGCGTTGAGAGGACCGACAAGAAGTCGTACGAACAGCAGAGTTTCTGGAAGCTTTTCGAGAAACGATGAGGTTTTGAATGAAGGTTCCGTTGCAGCACAATCCCAAGAAATGAAGCCAAGATTGCCGAGAAGTCGTACAGTTAGCGAAAGTTCGAAAAAAGATGGAGTTATGCCGGAATTGAATACAGCTACTCAAAGTGTTAGCCAGATAATGAGAGGACAATCAGAAGATGTGAGAACCTATAACGCTGATTCTGATTATCTTCAACACGGGCTTAGCAAACTTTCCATTCATACGAACAATGATGAATTTGTCCTGGTTGGAGGTCATCCTTCGACTTATCCGGAAGATTTTGGAGGACGATCAAATATTCCAGCCATTCGAGTGAATGATGACACATTCCATTCTTCGGTTTATTCTCAACATCAGGAAGATGTTTCAACTCGTTCGAATATTTCGAGAAGCAAGTCGGTGTCGAGGAATGAGCTATCGAAAAATTCGTTTGGAAATACTGCGAAATACGGAAGCAATCGATATTTGGAAAATTCAGAAGCTGAGGATGATATAGGAAGATCGTTTTCGCAAAGAACTCTTTCTAAGAGCTCAGTTTTGGATGTTCCGATTTCGAGAACCAATTCTAGACATTCTATTGTATGTTTTATCAAATTAAAACAATTGGACCTATAGAGACTGTTTTATTATTTATGGATTTTCACTGCTAAAAACTTACTTATTCAGCACTCCAACTCAAACACCGATGATCGCCTTCTTCTTGCCGCCAAGTATAGCCAACTTCCAGAAGCTGAAGGATTGGTTCCAATACCAATCACTCGCTCGCGTTGCCCATCGAGAAGTGAAATCACGTCGAATTCTGCTACTCTGGTTCCAGAAAAACAAGTAGCATTTAAAATTATTAATATTCAAAATGTTTTTTTTTATTTTCAGACAAGATTATCACGATCACATTCTCAAGCGTCAAATGTCAGTGAAAGGGTGAATTTTGCGGAAATTCCGACGCTTTATAGCCATCCCGATGAACATTTTGGAGCTGATGATGATGAACCAGGTGTTCCATTTAGATCAACTAGTGAACATCAGTTCACCCCGTCGAATGTTGTGAAAAGAAGAAGTGTTAGAGAAAGCACTAACTTTGATGAAACTGAGACGGAGGAACCACCGAAAGCATTAATTGTAACTTCTGCATTGACGGTGTGTATTTATTTCAGTTTGCAACACAACAAAACATCCCCGGAATAATTCAAAAATCTAGGTTTTCGTTAATCGATCGGGAATTTCATCACTGCTCAATTTTTTTAAAACGATTTTGAAACCCAAAATGCACTTTTAATAAACCGCAAGTTCTGTTTTTTCGGTTCAAAAAAATTCAAATTTTTACCGCGAAATTAACTAACTTTTCTTTAGACAATTCAATCAAAATAATAGCTTCCATCATTACAGCCAGTTGTCAAGAGAAATGCAATGACATCAGCAAGCGACATCACCGATTATTCATTGATGAAAACACCGGATACTGTTCAAAGAGTTCAAGAACCAAGATTTCTTCGTAAAATTGTGCAGCCGTTGGAGAAGAACGCGACGACTGAAATTGCGATTCAAACTGGGGATACTATCAGGTTGAGACAAGGTAGATGGAATGTTGACGGTAATAGAAAATTTCAAAATTAAGTTTATTATATTTATTTCAGTGCTCAGTGAATTTGCGGACATTGGAAGTAGTAAATCAATTGATAAGCAACATGCGAGTCCGGTTTCATCGGAACACAATGTTACTGAGGAAATCAAGTCGTCGAGATCGAATTCTTCACATCAAGTGACTATGGTACATGCTTCGAATAGTAATTCGAATGTAAGTTAAGTATTCCAGCAAATTTTTGATAAAAAGTAGTTTTCTAGGTTCTCAAGGATAGATTGCGATATATTGCGGAGCGGTATCAAGACGATGATGACAAAATTTTCACATTGGTCAATGATGAGAACGTTAGTTTTTGGAATTGTTTTAGAAAATTGAGTTTCAAGAGGTTGTTTTAGTCATTTGTGATATTATTTCGCTTCAAGAAGAAAATGACAATTAATGGCTTTAATTCAGTTTTCGGTCTCTTCCGCGTTTCAGACGTTTTTGGTGGAAATTGTTTTTCTAGGGTCTCGAAGAAAATATTTGTCAACAACTCAATTAAAAAACTTATAATTTAATAATTTCTAAAATTAGGTGAAAATTTGCATTAAGATAAAAATGTCAATTTTTTCCAGACCGATTTGACAAACGACCAGTTCAATGAAGGGCTGTCGCCAATGTCCACCTCCACACCAGCTAAGCAGAGCTTGAGAAGAATGGCAGCAGTTTCGGGAGATTATGGAAATGGCTGGCAGAATGAGGGTTTGCAGAAGACGGGCTCGGAGAAGAGTGTGAATTCTGGAAGGAAGTCTGAAACAAATCCGGATGCTAAATGGGTTGAAGGAACAAAGGTCAATGGGGATACTATAAGGAAACATGTTCCAAGAGGAAGAATTCGCGATTTGGCTAATGCTTTTGAGAATTTGGCATCTCCGCTTGCTGGCAGTAATAAGCAATATGTTTATAACACTCCAAAATCGGCGGAAAAAAAGTTTATATCGAATTCGGATGTTTCTAGATGTAAGGGAACTTCGTCTAATCGATTGGATGGATCGATGTTGTCCTCAAATGCTTTCCGCACTTCTCAACAAACTATTGATTCGGATAGAAGAAGGAGCACATCGTCTGGATCTCATCAATTCACTAGGAACACATTTTTGCGAGGTTCCAATGTTGCAAATGAGAAGAAAATGAATGTTCACCAAGAATTAGGAAAAGGAGATAATTCTGGGTTTTTGACAATGTTTGAAAGGTATTCATCGTCCCAGGCTTCGATTTCACCGAAATATGAGAGTGTACCAATTCAGTGAGTTTATATATTTTTATTAATATTTATAAACAATTATTTGGTTTAGGTCGTTGAGGCAAGTTTATGAAACAAAGAATTCGTCTGGTGATCACTTGAAGAGTCATAATATTGGAAAGCCGCCGATGCGAGGAGATTTGTTTAGGAGGTATCCCTTTTAAACAAATTGAATTAAATGTTAGAAGGAAATATATATTTTTAGCGATTGCGAAAAAAATTTTTTTCGGAAAATTTCTTGATGAATTCCACAGAGCCCACAAAAAGATTTTTCTACAATTTCTGAATTTACCTGCTTAATTATTGAATTTTTAAATTTCAGATCAATGCCGATTCGTGAACCAATTGGTCGCAATAATTCGCCGATTTTGCGCCGTCAAACAACTACAATTGATGATGCGATTCCAAAGGGTTCCATTTTTTTGGAAGGATTGCCGAAGACGAACTCTACACGAGATTTCCGCTTTGGGTCCAATGTTGAAATTCCAAAGTCGAAACAAACCGTTGAGGTTCCAATTCGGAAGATGTCTAATACTTCAAGTCAGAATGAAGGATTCGAAAATAGTAACACCAAAAGTTATGTAGAAGTTCCGATTGGGAGACAGCCAAAATCGGAATTGACTAGGAAACGGTTCGAAAGGGCGAAAACGCAAGAAGTTGGAGGAAATGTCATGTATGGCCATGAGCCAAAGTTGTATGAGATGAGAGCAGCAAGTCGTGAGGAGATGGTTTATCCAGTGAACACTCCGTTTTTGAGCGTTGGAAGTAAAGCCTTTGGTAGATCGACACAAGAGGATTTGTCGGATTTGAAAGCTGAAAAACCGAAATGGGCCGCTCAGAATCAGCAGAAGAAACAGATAAATATGTTCGAAGAGAGACGTCAATTGAGAGAGGAGGAAGAAAGATCACAGAAAGAGAGGGATGAACATCACGGATATCCCTATTCCAGGGTAAGTTTCTTGAAATTGAACTGTTACTTTTTCAATGGTTTGTTGTTTTGTTTCAGCCTCTCGCGGTGACTCCAACAATTGAAAGAAACAACAACAGCTCTAGAACAAGTATTTTTGAGAAGCATCCGTCCCAATTGAACCTACCAACGAATTTGTCAAGACATGCGAGTTCTGCATTTCCAACTCACCAAACCTATTCACCACCGGCTACTGATGTAAATTTTAAAATTTCCTTCAGAAGAATGTCCTCAGGACATTGTAACATCCTTTTTTTCTAGGATGCTGGCAGCCGAATCACTCATAATACAATGCATGATGATGTGTCTTCATACGGAAAGGCGCTCACAACTGAAGATAGTAGCATTCGTGGAAAAATTGATAGACTTTTTGATTTTGTGGAGGATGATTCCTCGAGAAAGCATACAACTAGAGGATCGACAATCGATTCGATCCTTTCGAGCGATACCATCGGAAAATGCACAATGGAGAATAGAAGGGATTTGTCACCGAAAAAGTATGGAAAACGGTCATAATACTATTTTTGCCTCAGATATTTCAGAAATGCGCCATTGATTCGTCAAAGATCAGTGGATGATCATACCGAATGGTCAACATTGCCGTATAATGAGAATACTGATACAATGAGCCAGTTTAGAAGCGGTAATCAAAGAGTTTTTTTTTAAATTGTAGTATTAATATGATAATTCAGATGACAATCGTGAGAATGAAATGTCACCAAGGCGTCGAGCAATGGAAAGACTTTTGCAGTCACCGGAGAGAAGAAACACTATAGGAGGGACAGATGTTCCAATTGGAAATGGATTGGAGTATTCAGTACGTCTTTTGCTGTGAAATGTTGAGAAAAAAGTTTTCCAGCTCTCCCAATATCGTGAAATGCAGCGTGAACAACTCAGACGCCTTCCATCAGCCGAAGATCCACAATATTTCCGTTCGCCATCACTTACTGCTCCACATGCTGGTCAATTCCTTCATGCTTACCGTAGTCGGGATATTCTTGGAACTCCAACTTCTGGCGAAAAAGTTCGATTGAATTCGTCTAATAATTTCGAGAAGCGAGTTACACCGATTGCTTTGGCGACTTCTACACCAATGGATAGTCCGCAATCGGTTTTGTCGTATTCTATGAGATCCAGAGAGATGAACAACAATAATGGTGGAAAATTGTTTGGATCAGCTCAACAACCACAAAATGAGACTTTTGTTTCCTCGATTAGTGGCGTTTCGACTGCTGATAAGCAAGCGGATGTTATGAGAAGAATTAATGTGAATAGAAAAGGTTTAATCGAATTTTTAAATAAATTATTTTCAGAGATTGTCCTATATGATCGAGAATACTCAAAAGCAGATGACCATGAATGAAGCAGCATTAACGGATGCTTTGAAAAAGGGTCGACAATCGCAAGAGGTTTGTTCTTGCAACTTTGACATATCTGGAAAATGCGGTTCTGAATTTGCCAACTATAAGAAAAATAGTTCTAAAGTAATGAATTACAAGAGACTTTTGCAGAAATTCTTTTTAATGCACCAATTGTCGAAAAATTGCGCAATATTAACTTTTAAAACGAATATTTTGTAGATAGCAGCTCATCGTTCCATCCTGATCAGCCGAGAAACCCTTCGTCTTCAACGTTCGGAACTTCGTCGCCTTCACGCGATATCAGCAGTTCGTCGCCCACCGCCTCCAGTTGCTAGAGAGCTCCGTGGAAATGTGGTTTTCAGGAACATCTTGGTGCATTTGAATAGAAATTTCTGCTCGAGATTGACGGCTGCTGATAGTAAGATAGAAATTGTAAATTCTTGTAATAAAATGTTTAAATTTTCAGACAATTCGCACGCATTCGTCGCATTGTTCAAATGTGGCCACCAAGTTGAAGCAACTGAATATGTGACGTTGAGAGTTGGATCGCAAAATGAGGAACTCGTCGATAAAATTTCGTTCGAGAAGCAGATTCAGTTCTCCGATGTGCCGGTTGACTTCTCGGTCACCGTGGAGTTTTATGCGATGGTTTTTCATCTAATTTTGGTTTTTTTTAAATAAGTTGATTTTAGAGAGTTCAATCTTCGAAGCCTACTGAACATTCGTTGGGAACTTCATTTGCAATGCGTTGCAAGAGTTTGATTGGACCACGTAGGATTAAAAATAAATAATTTTCAGAGAAAAAAGTTTTTTTTCAGCACAAAAGAAGCAATCGAATGTTTCGACGGAAACCGCGTTTAAAGTCAGAGGAAGGATCGTTTTGGATCGTGACGCCTCCGGAGATCGTTGCTTTTATTTGGACGATGTGAATTACCCATTGGAAGGAACCGTTACTATCAGCACTCGTTGTAGTCGTCTCCCAGACGCTTTTGAAGTCGATTTCCGGGGATTTTTAACAATGTTCTCAACTATAAGTGAAATGGCGTCTTGGAACCGTTTCTGGGCGGTTTTGAGACGAGGAGTTGTATTTTTCTGGAAGTATCCGGATGATGAACAAATGGGAAAGGAACCAGAGATGCAGATAGATTTGACGAAATGTACCAATAATACAATTGAAAGCTGCACTTTTGATGTTTGCCCGAGACCGCATTCGTTCGCAGTTGAGATTTTGGTGGAGACTGAAGAGTCGACGATTGGAAGTGTTGTTGAGAAGAGAAGGTGCGGATTGAATGAATTGATTTTTCTGAAAAATACAACCATAGCTCGTATTTTTCCAGGGTGCTCCTCTCCGCCGACTCGTCTGAAATGCTCAAACAATGGTTGTTCGCAATGAACCAAACATTGGATGTCATTCGTGGACCGATCTGAATAAGAATTTGATTCAAATGGAATCTTTTAGTTTTAATTATTCTACTTCTTTTTTTTGCTGTTTAATTGTTTATTTCACTTTAATGATTTTTAAAAGTACCCTTGTTCCCATTTTCATCGTAGGTAGGTCTTTAGGTAAATGCAAATAGTTTTAATTTTTTAAGAAAACCCGTTTAATATTCTAGATCGATAATTGTAATAGGTAATATTCTTTTCTTTCTAAATTTTAAGGCTTCGGAATGTCCCGCTTTTGAAAAATTATTCATTCTTACCTTTGATTTCTTCGACTTTAATTATTTTTGGTTGAGCAATAGGAATAAAGGTCTAGATGAAAGTTAGATTAAGATATACTTTTCAAAAATGTTTCATAACAGACAAAATTAAACAAAAACATAACAGAAATGTAACAATACTTAGTTTTAAAAAATTCACTCATCATCGTCATCACCTTTGGAAATACTCAGGAAGGTGCGCTTTCTTGCAGTGTTGGTATAAGAGCGAAGGACCCACTCGTCCTCGGCGGCGCGCAAATTCTCCAATGTTCCGAGTTTTATTTGATAAGCTAGAATTTTGGGGAATTAGAGAAGAAAACAAGGTTTTTTTCAAAAAAAAAAAAGAAGTGAAAATCCTTACGTTTTAATTCAAATCTTGGCCCAACTTCTTTCAATTCAATCTCTCCAGCTTCATCGGTCTGAAATCCATTTCAATTCTTTATTTTTTGTTTTTCGTAAATTCTTACCTTGTAAACATGATGTCTATACGAAATATAATCATCAGTATTTGCGAACGTCATAATTCTCTTAGAATCTGGTTTCGGAACTGGGAAGAGATGCTTGAGAATGGTCATGAACTGAAATATTTAGTTATATTAATGGTTTCTAAAAAGATAGAAGCTCACTCGAATTCCTAATTTACTATCCAATTTATTGAATATCAAATGCGGATATTGTTCGCTCATCGTCCCACAGTCTGGAATATCGTGGCGCATGACAACATTCGACAATGTGAAGAATGCAGTTGGACCGAATGGAAGATGGCAAACGATCATTCCGTCGGGATTTCCACGCGTCTCGGTAAATACGATCAGGTCGGAGCCCTGGGATGGAAAAAGAAATTTTTTGGTTATAATTAATTCGGCAATAATTCCGCAAAAACGAGTAAATTATTTTATAGCACTCAAAAAAATGAATTGCCTATTGGTTTTTTCTTTTTTTTCAAAAACGTCTTCTTTAAATTAATAGCCAACTTCTTTGTTTAAAAATTGATTTTATCAATATTTACATATTTTTATAAATCTTCCATAAACTAACTTACATCCTGAGCCCGGCAAGCTTGAACCAATTGCTTAATATCATAATGTCCTCTGTTAACCCTTTGAGAATTTGGAAAAATGAGCTTCATCTCCTTGGCGAACATTTTCAGTCGACTTGATGGATCACCACTGGTTGTGATAACAATCTTTGGGTCTTGTGAACCAGCCCAACGGTATTCGTCATCAATTCCATACAATTGACCACCCCATTCGGAACCTTTTGCAAGGGCAATCGCATCTTTCCGAAGGTTGTAATCGATTTTTCTGAAAGAAATTCGCAAAATATTTGTGAATGTTTGTAAGGTTCTCACGTATTATTTTCAAGAGCCTCCCGAATCTGTTGTCTTTTCTCTTCCAAACCTTTTTGTTTTTCTTCTAACGACTTGCGGAAGATGTATTCACGTCGGAGACGATTTTCTCTTCGAATCATGATTTTTTTTTCTGTAATTGTTGCGTTTTACTGAAGAAAAAACACTTGACGGGTTTCACACAATATAATTAGCGTGAAAATGAATCGCAAAAAAATCATAATTTAAAGAAAATATGAAAGCTTTTTAGAAAGTCATTTCAAAGAATAAGTTGACAAAAATGTTTGCAACTATTTTGATAACAAGAATTCATTGGTACGTTATTTAATTTTTAATGAATTAGGTATATTATTTTAAAAAATAGAAAAATTAAATAAATTCAGAAAATTAATTTTTAAGGTGCTACGGTAGACAAATACGCAATGTGTTGTGTGCAAAAGGAGTTGATTGCTTACCGTATCCTATTAAAAATTGAAAAGTGTAAAATTTCAAAAATCCGGAAATCGAGCATTGTTATGAAAAGTTTTGTTTGAATAACAAAGAGTGGCTTTGGAATTTATTTGAAAAAAATGAATTTTTGAAAATTCAAAAAGAATACACGTCGCTTTTATCAATTTTTGAAACTCGTGGTTGTCTTATTTATTCGTGAAACTTTCAGATAATCCAGCTTGTGATAAATAGTTTTTTTTTAAAAACAAGATGGATCCTGAAAAATCATCCATATGGCTTACTGAAAATTCGAAAGAATTGAAAAAAAAAGCGGAAAGGCTTTTTCGATTAGAATGCATTGAAACGTTGAGCTGGCCGCCATGTGCACCGCTTCCAGAGTCGATTAGCAGGTTTTTGAGCTCAAAAATTAAATTACAGAAATTTTTAAAAATTTCAGCCAAGATTCTCTATCAGTGGTCTATGATTTGACAAAGAATTTGGACAATTGTGCAAATCCCATGGAACCATCTACGAGTATTCAACCGGTTATTGACAGTGATGGAAATATTATTGGTAAATTTTTATTTGAAAAAAAAAACTTTAAAAATGGATAAACCTTGAAATTGTTTTAAAAATTGTTTATTTTAAGTCGAGAGGAAAAATATTTAAAGGAAATTAACACATCCCTTTGTGTCCTAAAACGAAAAATTTTAGATTTTGTCGAAGAGACTCGGAATCTAAACGAACTTGGATCATCAACCGTCTCAATGTCAATCAACAGAGCACCATTCAAAGATAACAAAACAGTCTTGAATTCGATCAGAGGATCGTCTAGCAATGTTCCATTCATGCCAGGATTTATTAACGAAGATCTAGACGATATTTTGAATGAGTCCAAGGCCAAAAATGGTGAAGATTTGAACGAAGAACGCGAATTTTTAGATTTTGAAAGTCGCGATCTTCTTAACGATGTTCCATTGATCGGAAAAGTACAGTTTCCGCTGGCTAAATGTGCTGAAAAGCCTATAGTTTCTGAGAAACTAATTCCATCTTTTGATCTGGAAAGTGGTGATATGTTCGATCTTTTGGATTTTGTATCAGCCGATAATAATGCGATTCCGGTTCAACAGATTACCATTAAAGATGAAGTATTAAAAAACAATAATGAACCAGAAGCGGTTGAAAAGGTAATTTTATTCATTTTTTAAAAATATTACCATAAGTATAAAACTAAACTTTTTTAGACTGAAGATCCTGAAGACAAAGAAATTGAAGAATGCGTCAAAGCGCCACTTGTTATTCTGAAAAAAGAGGATGACAATGATTTGGATCTAGGAACCAAATTTGGATATGCAAGTAGGATTGAGATGACTAAACAAGATGAGAATGATTATAAGCAATTGCTTCCGACAATGGCTAGGAAGGTTGGTTGCCCATTTGAAAGTTTGAAAAGAATTCAGTTAAAAAACATGTTTAAGATTTCAAAATAAAAGTACGTTTTTCTTTTAAAAAATCCCTAAAAGCCAGTGGTGTTTTTAGATTTTGTTGTTCTCATTCTGAAAAGAGAATTCGGCTCAAAAATTGTTAATACTTTCTAAAAATTTATTGAAAAGTGTTCCCATCATAATTCTTTGAAATTCAGCGCATAGGTGGGATTGGGTCATTTCGAAATCTCAGAGTTAAGCTCGATATTTAAAAAAAGAAAAAAAAGTTAAGGCGACTACAAAACGTAAAAAGCAGCAAAAACGCTGAAAAACACTTAAAAACGAATATATGACCATTTTTTTATCACTTCATCACTGTTCTTCGAATCCGCCTCGAGTTAAGGTCGTTACACCTTTTCAAGTGAAAAAAAAGTTAAAGTCGTTACTAGGTCAAATCCGCGGTATCCCACCTATGATTCAGCGTCAAAACATTTGTTTTTTTAGAAAAGTGTTTTGCGAAAACTGTTAGGTTCACTCGCACACTGACATTAACCTTAAATAAACATAATTAATTTAACACAAAAAAATGCTCATTTTATTTTCAGTACCCCTTCGCTCTCGATCCATTCCAACAAGCATCAGTTCTTTGCATGGAACGGGGTGAATCTCTTTTCGTTGCTGCTCACACGTCAGCTGGTAAAACCGTTGTGGCGGAGTATGCAATTGCAATGTGTAAACTGCATAAGACAAGGTTTTTTGAGACTTCAAACTAATTTCATTTTCTGATAAGGCCTATTGCTTTGTTCCAGAGCGATTTATACGTCTCCTATCAAAGCATTATCGAACCAAAAATTTCGGGATTTTAAGCAAATTTTCGACAATGTTGGATTAGTCACAGGAGATATTCAGCTACACCCAGAAGCGTTTTGCTTAATCATGACCACTGAGATTTTGAGGTACTTCTTTTCTATTAATCTAGAAGGATAGATCTAAATTTTCAGATCTATGCTCTACAATGGATCAGAAGTGATTCGTGATCTAGAATGGGTTGTTTTTGACGAAGTTCACTATATTAATAACGAAGAAAGAGGACATGTTTGGGAAGAAGTGCTTATTATGCTCCCATCACATGTGAAGATTGTGATGTTATCAGCGACAGTACCGAATTGTGTTGAATTTGCGGATTGGGTTGGGAGAATTAAGAATCGGAGGATTAATGTGATTTCGACGATGAAGAGACCCGTACCATTGGAACATTATTTGTATACTGGCCAGGATGGAAAGACACAGAAGGATTTGTTCAAGGTGGGGTTCAAAAAAGTTTAATTGAATTTGAAATTATTAAAACATTGACCTATAAAAGGTTTCCACCTTCCCGAACTTTTCCGTTAGAGCCAATCAAATTTTAAATTACAGATCATCGACAGAAATGGGCAATTTCTGATGAAAGGTTATAATGACGCAAAAGATGCAAAGAATCTAATTCATGAGAAAAATAACAAGAAAGTGGAGACAAATAATAGAGGTCGTGGTGGAGGAGCAAGAGGTGGAGGACGAGGAGGATCAGCGCATAATAATAATAATGGAGGATCGCAGAGGAATTGGCCCGGAAAAAATGATAAAAATATCTACCTGAATTTGATCAATTTTATGAAATCTAATGATCAACTTCCAATGGTTGCATTTGTGTTTTCGAGGAAAAGATGCGATGAGAATGCACAATTGTTGAGGTCGATGGATTTGACATCAGAGGTTGAGAAAGGACACGTTCATAAGTTTTTTGGACAATGTGTTGAAAGGTTGAAAGGGAGTGATAAAGAGTTGCCGCAAGTTTTGACAATGAAGGAGTTGTGTTTGAGAGGGTTTGCAGTACATCACAGCGGGATCTTGCCGATTTTGAAGGAGGTTGTCGAGTTGTTGTTTCAGAAGGGATATGTTAAGGTTGCCATTGGAGATTAACCCATGTTCTAAATTGTTTTTTCAGATTCTTTTCGCTACCGAAACTTTTGCAATGGGCGTAAATATGCCGGCTAGATGTGTTGTATTCGATAGTATTGTCAAGCATGATGGTCAGCAGAGAAGGATTCTCAATCCTGGCGAATATACACAGGTATGTTTATCACAATTCAAAAAAAATAAAATCCAACTTTTGAAATTCGTTGATTTCTCCTTAAAGACGATATGAAGATATATTGATTCATGGGATATTATTTTAAACTATGTTATTGCTTTAGATGGCCGGAAGAGCTGGTCGCCGTGGATTAGATCCAACTGGTACAGTAATCGTCCTATGCAAAGATCCTACAATCCCAACGTATACTGATTTGAACCATTTGATGAGTGGTTCAGCTTTGGAATTGAAAAGTAAATTCAGGGTTACATATTCGATGCTTCTGAATTTGTTGAGAGTGGAACAGTTGAGAATTGAAGATATGTTACAAAGGTAAGAGATATTCAGCACACCGCAAACCAACATTTTATTTCAGATCATATGTTGAAAGCAGCTCATTGAGAGAAGCAAGAGATCGAAAGAAACGGCTGAAAGATGTCAGATTTTATCAAAAATCGATGATTTTCATTTAAAAAAAAATTTACAGATCACAGCAAAGCTTTCAGAAATGAAATTGAAGGAATGTGAAATCTGCAACCCGGAGAAGAGTAAAAGTAATGGAATAATGGATTATCACGACCGTTTGGCTGAATTTGTGATGAGGAGGGAACAAGCATGGCCGAGTATGAATGGAGAACCATCAATCAATAAATTGATGTCAACCGGACGGTTTTTGATAGTTTCAAGTGCTCAACACTGTCTGCAGAATGACCTGGTTCTGTTGTTGAAGGAAATGAGTGGAACGAACAAATGTTTACAGGTAGAAATAAAGTTAGGGAATTTTTAGATAAAGTTACCGAAGTTTCAGATTCTGGTGGCTACTGAAGATTACAATGATAGTGTTGGAAAGACGATGGCAGCTGCTGAATTTGCGAAATTACCGAAATTGGTATTTCTTCTTTATATTCATAGGAATAATCCGCCGAATTCAGGAGAGCGACTGGCAAACAGAAGAGAATCTTATGCTAGGAGTGGCGAGATACGGTACCAATGGGGTACGAGTACGTTCAGAGAAACGAGAGCATTTTCGAGTTTGTGAAGTGCCGTTCGGAGCGGTGGTGAGTGTGGTGAAAAAGGCGGCGAAAAATGTGCAAAGTGCTGAGATTTTGGCGGAATATAATATGAAGATGATGCCGAGATTTAGGTGATTTTGATTTGGGGTTCGGGAATAAAAAATGGAAAAACAGAACTTTTCGATAATTTTTCCGATGAAACATCATTCTTACAAATGAAGGTTTAGAATCAACTAGAAAACATTAATTAACTTTTATGGACCTATTCAGTTTGAAAAAAAAATACAAAAAATGTCGAGAAATTCAATGCAGAAATTGCAGAGAAATGTCGAGAAATGCAGAGAAATTGCAATTTCTCTGCATTTCTCGGCATGCCATTTTTTTCGACCGAGACAGTCTTTTTCGGTCTAAATCAGATATGTTGGGCGTCTAAGGGCCATTGGGACTCACTACTAATTTTTTGGTAAAATTTCCACAACCATAGGCACAAAAACAACCATTTTTCATAAAATTGTTTAAAGGGACACAGATTAAACCGTTTGGGTCTTGAAGAAAACCAGTTCAAAAAATGCAGAGAAATTGAAATTTCACTGCATTTCTCGACATTTCTCTGCAATTTCTGCATTGAATTTCTCGACATTTTTTGTATTTTTTTTTCAAACTGAATAGGTCCATTAAACTTTAAAAAAGTGTTTGAATTATAAAAATTCGGAGATGTAGCGCATTATTGATTAAATTTGAACAAATTCTGGGTATTTTGACTGAAAAAAATATAACAATTTCCCTTAATCAATGAAATCTGGAAATAAATGTTTCCCCTTTTACCATGAACCTACGCAGAAACTGCAAAAAATTGCTAATTTTTTGTCATTTCTTGCTATTATTTTTTGCAGCATTTTTAGTTTGTGGGTAGGCCTATCTGAAAATTTTTTAAATCTCAGCTTTTTCCAGAACTCAACCAGTTTCGGACCAAGTACTCAAATTGATGAATCAAATGAACCAAGTAGCAATAGATTTTTCGAAAAAAGAGTTAGAAGTTTATAACTTGGAAGATTTGGCTAACATGTGCTCGAATATTGAGCTAAATTTGGATGTGGGAATGTTCGCGGCGGTTGGAATGGGCCTAGAGGAGAGGAATTTGTATCCGGCGAGGTACTGTACAAGGTTTGAGGAGCATGTGAGTTGTTTCATCCCTCGTTTTTTTTTCAATTGAATTTCTGTTTCCTGCAGTTCGCAGCGGTGAGAGAACGGGTGAAAGTTGAAAGGGCGGTTCGAAGATTGGAATATGAATTGTCGAGCAATGCGTTGTTGTTGAGTGAAGAGTATCGAAATAGGCTTAAAGTTTTGGAAGAGCTTCAGTTTATTGGAGCTGATAAGATGGTTAATTTGAGAGGAAGAATTGCATGTGAGATTCATCATCAGGTGGGTTGGTTTCGGCTTCAGAAATAAAGAAATACTTGAAAATTCCGAAATTTTTGACATAGAAACTAGAATATCGTTAAGCATGCTACTCTCCTTTCTTAAGTAAAAACCGATTATATAATTACAACACACAGATATAGAAGTTTTTTTTGGTGTGCACAAGGACCGAATGTTAATTTTTAAGGAATTACTCATCACTGAATTGATTTTGGACAACAAGTTCCATTCGAGGACACCCGCAGAGCTGGCAGCACTTTTGTCAACGCTCACATGCCAGTATAATAGTGGAAAAGAGATGAAATTTGAGCAAAATTCGGTGTTTTTTGAGGTATAAATTGTTTTGAGCGATTTTTTGTTAAGCAAGTGTATGTCATTTAGATTCGAGAAAGTGTAACGAATGCGATGAACAAGTTGGAATCAGTTGCAGCAAGACATGGAGCGCAGATTGTTGAGTTGGGAAGTGAGGTGAGATTTTCCCATGGAAATTCCAGGAAGCTTTTGAATTTTTCAGATAAGATATGATTTGATGGAAGTGGTTTACAATTGGGCTAGCGGAATGGTAAACGAATTTCAAGATTTTACTTTTTTTTGAAATATCCGAAGTAATTACAGCCGTTTTCTCAAATTATGGAAATGACTGAAGCACAGGAAGGATTGATTGTGAAGTGTATTCAGAGATTGGATGAAGTTTGTAAGGATGTTAGGTGAGGTTTTATTTTTCAGTCGATTTGGACATTTTCAGCAAAAAAAAAATAACGGACGTTTTAATTTGGACTTTTTTTATTCTAATTTCTGAAATTGTATAACTTGATTAAATAGTTAATTCTAAAAAATTAAATAGTTAATTCTAAAAACGAGTTTTACATTGCTTTACAGTTTTACATCAAGTAATTCCCAGAATCAAACATTTTCAGAAACGCAGGACGTATCTTTGGTGACCCAGCGCTTGTGGAGAAAATGGAAGAAGTTTCAGCATCGATTAGACGAGATATTGTGTTTGCGGCATCGTTGTATACTTCTGTATAGCTGAAACTTGACAAAGAGAGTGCATAAAATAACTGGAATCCATTTTCGTTTTCAAATATTCTTTTTATGTACCTTTAATTATAATATCTTAATTTTGTTAGGTGTTTATTGACTTGTTCTTGTTAGTTTTATTTTTTTGTTGTTAGAAAAAATGTGGGTTAATATTTATTTATTCCTTGTAAATACTTTTTACGGCGTGACACGCGATAAAGGGTTATTTATTTATTTGTTTTAAAAAATTTGATATTCATCATTGTCGCAAAATTTTTTCATAGGATAGGACGATTACAATTGATGAGCAGTTATATTTCGTTAACAGTTTTGGCGTTATTTGCTGTCCATTTTTGGTAATTGAGCTTTTGTTTTCAGAAATTTTTTAATTTTCACAGGACGGTTAATGGATTGGTTTCAGTTGTAAAGATGGTGGTTGTTAATAGGGATGATGCTGAGTGGTCCAGTCCGGTTGATGAGGTGATGGTTTTTGTTTTGAGCTAAATGGGCTAGTTTATTAGCAAAAAAAAGGAATGAGGTATCGGGGATGTGACCATTATGGATTTCTAGGCCAATAGTATTGGATTCCGGTCAATTGGGGGATTCTTTTTCTAAGAACTTAAAGGAAGATGATGACAGGGCCAACTTAATCGGTACATATGATGGAAATTGGATTAGAAAACCCCTAGAAACCCAAACGCGGGGATTAACTTCAACGATTTGTTTTTTTTTCAGCTCGCCATGACAATTGCGAGAGATTCCGAGCATGCGCCACAGATTTTTGAAATTGGCCAGACCAAATCGACATGTGAAATGATTGGGAATATTGACCGAGCGAGAATGCAGTCGGATTTTGTTCTGGTTTTGAAAAAATCGACCTCGGAAAAGTTGGATTGTGATCCGGAGATGGGATTGTTGAATTTTGCCTTTGCTACGGTAGGGAAATTTTTTGGTTTTCTGGAAAGAATTTTTACAATAGATTGAAGACAGTGATGACCCTTCTTTAAGGAGAATTTAGATAATTGTTTCCTTTAAGAAAGAGTCACAGTAAGCATGATTTAATACTTTAAATTCAAAAATTAGAGCATCGATTCTGTTGAGAATTTGTTTAAATTTTCTTTTCGAGCATGAAATTCCATCTTAATTTTATTTCAAACATCTCGTTCCAGTTCACACCTTTGTCTTCCTTCGATGCCACATCTGAATTCAGTGCGACGTTGTCGTTTTCAGCGAATGAATCTTCGGATGGAACAATCCATGTTACAAGTGTCCGAAATTTGATGAATCTGGTTTTTGAGAGACAGATGAAAATTCCATTTAGCCAGATTCCTGATGAATATCCGCATATAGCTGTAAGAAATAGTGTTCCAAAACACTTTTGATCGAAAATTTGCAGGAAAAACGACAGAGAATTGGGCGAAGAATCTACTTGGCAATTATTTCGATTTTGATGTTGGTTCTCTGTTCTTTGTTGGTGATTATGTTTATGGGAAGCTTGAAGAGGTTACTCAAACTGAATGAATAACGTTTCCCTTAAAATTTGGACGTTTTCAGATATAATGATAGAACCAAGAAGAAGGATCAAAAGCCGAAAAAGTCAACTGATGTGGTATTACCGGAAAAGTCTATAAAAGCGATGAAGGAGAATAGTAAAAGTGAACGTTCGTCGAAGGAAAAGGGCGAGGAGAAGAAACCACTTTTGGGGGGAGATTCGAATTTGAAGACTGCGGATCAGGGTCCGTCTTTGGTAAGGTTTTTAGATCTTGGAAAATGCAAAAATTGTAGGATTTGTTCCAATTATCCACAAAAGAAAGGAAAGATTGAAATTTTCACCATATCTTTAAGCGTCTAATGAGTATATTCTTTGAAGACGCATAACATTAATTCCTGATTTGTTTCAGAAATGTATGGGGAAATCTTAAAAGTTTCAGTTTTCAATATTTTCTGAAAATTCTGACGATATCTATTCAGAAAATCTGAAGTTGTAATTTTTTTCGAAATTCCTAAAATTTATTTTTTTTTAGATTCTGAACTCAAAAAAAGAACGAACTGCAAGAAGTGACAACAGCAAGGATCCAACGATGGATAAATCACAAAAGAATGAAATGAAAACGAATGAAATGAGTGAAAAGAGTGAAAAGAGTGAGAAAACCAAGGTTTTACATTTTTCGATAATTTTTAACTCGAATTATTTTTTTCAGAAATCGGAGAAGAGTGAGAAGGATGAGAAGGATGAGACGAAAAAATCAAAGGAAAAATAAAGATTTTTTGAAATATTTGAATGATTTTTTGGATCTTTTTTAGAAGAACGGAAATATTTCAAGGACAGAAAGTTTTTGTGGGTAAAAGTGGGTCGGAACCATCTTTAATTGGTCTCATGCGTTTTTCAAAACGTGAACTGAAATTTTTGAAGTTGGAAATATGATTTTTCTTTTTTGCTTTTTAGATGGGGTTCTTGAGATAGCTTCGCAATCTTTACCAGATCGGAGTTATTCGATTTTTCCACTCAGGACATTTTCGGCGTCAAACGGCTTGCGCGCCTCCATATAGGCGTGTAATCGGCTCGCGCGCCGCCGCGGCTCGTAGTCGGCGTGCACGCCGCATTATAGGCTCGCAAGCCGATTCAGCGCCGGCGCGGCTACGAAACGGCTCGCGCGCCTAAGTTCGGCTCGAAATCGGCTCGCGCGCCGGAAGCTGAAGCTGACGCCGCAAAATTGCTGAATTGCGTGAAACGCTTGCGTGGGCGGAGTTAACGAAATTTTTAGCAAAATTTTTTTTATTGCGTTTTTTTTTGTTTTTTGTTCTTCAAAATGAAAAAATGGATTAGTTTTTTGCTATTTAATCGTTAATTATTATATTCAGCTATAATTTTTTAATAAGTATAGTATATCAATCATATCGATCACTTAAAAAAATGTTTAACTTAATTTTTAGAAAAGAATTTTTTTTTCAGCTCGTGTTCAAAATCACTAATAAACTTCTGAATTGAATATAAAATTCAATGAGAAAATTCTTTAAACGTAGAAAAATTGCATTTACTGCTTTCATTTACTTTTTAAAAATGTGTTTTGCATTCATTCTTAGTTTCACGATTTATTAACCGTTAACATCTACACCTATTTGATGCAACATTCCGTTTTAAAAGTATACATACATATATATTTTACGTTTCAGACTTCAAGATATTGCATCAATTTCAATTAAAAGTAGAGCTCCACATAGGAAGATGGATCATTTGTTCTACTTGATATTTAATAAAAGTGAGATACCTTTTTCTTTCAAAATCAGTGAACTCTATTTTTCAGATTACGAATCCACCGACAGCAATCCAAAAAAATGGCTTGGACAATGAAGTAATCAGAAACGCTGTAATTTGTTCCGTAAGTCTTATTAATGTTTAACTAAAGCGGATCATATAATTTTAATTTATAGATACTATGGTAATTTGGCTGACAACGATTCCAAAACAAACGAAAAGCAACAGTACAACGTTGAACAGACGAAAGGTAACTTAACAAAAGAAAACTCTCAAAAGGAAACAAAATTTTTCAGAGATCTTATAAAGAAAAAAAGGAAGATCACTCAAAAAAAAACCCACCGTCAGTTCCTTCTACGTCTACAGCTCCTGCTTCTTCATCAAAAACGACTATCATTTAAAGAACGTTCTTAAGCTGAGTGAAATTTGACTAAACTGCAAGTTTGAAAATTTATGGAGAAATATAGGGAACCGCATGAAAATTCGCTAAAAAATTAATGTTTTTAAAGAATACTTAAATTCGAAATTTCAGTTCTAATTTCATAATGAATTATCAAATATTCATGCTTTTCAAGCTCACTTATCTTGTAAAATCGTTTTTTATGTCAATTGTAAAATTGTGCATATGTCTAGAATTTTTTAAGCTTAATTATTATGTAATATTTGCCATTGTTTTTCTGTTTTTTTTCCTACCTCTACCTTGTCATTCCTACCCCAGAGCTAGGTTTTTAAACCCAGTTTATCTGATAGATATCATTGAATCAATTTAATTATAATAAATTTTTTGGTTCATACAATTGTTTTTACAACATTTAACGAATTAAAAAAGTCAAAAACCGTTTTCAGCAGGCTAAACGAGGAGCAGGAGCGAGAACCGCTGAAGCGCTTTCAAAATCGGCTCGCGCGCCTCGAGAAAACGGCGAGGGTCGGCTCGCGCGCCGCTCCATGCGGCTTGTTATCGGCTCGCGCGCCGACGCAGCGGCTCGCTATCGGCTCGCGCGCCGACTGAATCGGCGCGCGAGCCTCAACTCGCCGAATGCAAGAGGCGCGCGAGCCGATTTTGGAAGGCGCGCAAGCCGTTTACGAGCCGTTTTTATCCTGAGCAGAAACATTTGGAATTTCGGAATTTTAACAAATCGTGCATTACGGGCTTTAGCGGGAGTTCCTTCGATGAATATCCCAGGATTTGCGACAAATGGACCATTGAGAATTCATTTAGTTCCCTATACCCGCTTACATCTCTCGCTCTCCACCATGGGATATTTAAAAAGAAATGGAATAGAACGGTGCACTGGTTATGCGTATCTTCAAGTGCAATGCTATCTCGAATGGCCTTCCGCGTCAAAGCGTCACCATCATCCTCATCATTTTCCCGTTCTACTTGTTCTCTCCGGTTGTCCAGCAGAAAGGGCCCTGCTGCTGCAGCGGTCATCCTTCTTTTCTTCTTCTGCCCAATCTATTTTTCTGTCATATATACAACTACTACTAGCCGCCACGCACCATCGCGCAAGCATTTTTTCACAACACACTACTGGGCGCGACCAGAACGAAACGACCTTTTTTCACTTATTTTTCTCTATTTTTGCTTGGTTTTCATCATTTGGTGTTTCGTAACTTTACTTTTTCGTTTTGGAGGTTTTCTTTTAACTTGAAATCTAAATTTTTTTTAAATGACAATTTTGAACTTATTTATAATTTTTTAAAACTATCTCTAGAGTTATAATAAGGTCTTACAGAGTAGAAAATGCCGTTAAAGACGATGTAAAAATTATTTTAACATGGTAAAATTCTGATCATTCACTTATCTTATTTCGGCTTCAATTTATGTGATGTTCTAGAACTATGCATTGTATTCAGCCGATACAATTACCAAATGTTCAAATTTACATGCCAAGTTTTCTTTTTTTTCATTCCAACGATTTTGCTTTCCTTTTTAGCATTTTTAAAGTCAGAGTACCAAAACAACTGGTACACTGACTTTAACCAATTACCAAGAAAGCCGAGAAAATAAGAAATCTCGATTAAAAAAGATAAAAATGCTTATAAAATAAAAATTCTCGCTCCAAAAATATCTTTCGTTATTGAAAGAAAATAAAGGTAACAATTTTAGCTCTGAAAAATGACTTAGCATTCTAAATTAATAGCTTGTTAGAAATATTACCAACGATATTTTCAACAGGTTTGTGTGGTTTTTATATTCGGTAACTGGCACAATTGGACTCCAGATTAGATATTTTCAAAAAAAAAAAGAATAACATTTGCAAATTTAGAAGCATTGTTTCTCTTTTGGTGTTTCTCTTAAAAGTTGGGCAGCTGCCGAACAAAATAAATATATCTGAAAGGAAACAAACACTTTTATTTAACCCGATTTAATGTATTTCGATTAAAAAACGGCTCAAACATTGAAAAACCTGTTCGATTTATGCCGCAAAGTATATGCAGGTGGGTAAACATGGAACATTCTATCCCCCCAAATTTAAACCATGCTGCTGCTGCTCTTTATAGAGCTTTTTTTTCTGCATTTTTCTCTGTGTTCTCTCCAATCATAGTCTTTTCTTCCAGTCTTTCCGAATGGTCAGTTTCTGATGTTGTTGTTCAGTTATGCTTTTTTGTGTCGGCTTTTCTGTTCCGTTTTCATCATAAATATTATTCGACATTCTTTACGAAATTGATTCTTTTGAGAGAGAGAGAGAGAGAGATGAATTGTCACACCTTGAAATTACAACGGGCAGGAATTTTGTGAAAATTTATTTAAACTATTTTATTTCATGAAATATTGATTCATTCGTTGAAAACAAGATATTTTTCAAATTTTGCGACGAAAAATGGTCGAAAAATAAAAAACCTAGAAATCCATGGACTAACTTTCTTCGTACCATACGACAGATGATATACTTTTTTTTTTCTAAATCTATAATTCCCCTTTTTCCCGTCAGAAACCACATTAAAAGCATTTATGTCTGTCTCCAATACTTTGATAAAAGTTCTTTTTTATTACTACTATTTACATCTGTGGTTTTATCGATTTTTATGCGCGTATGGGTTGTATGGGTATTAGTGAGCAAGTGGGGTTTGGTTGTTGTGGTGGGGGGAAAGGAAAAAAATATTACTACACATTTTGCTACTCTTCCTTTCCTCTTGGGTTGCTGAGTCATTATTACCAATTGCTTTTCGTGAATTGAGCTTTTTGGAATTTAGACGAAAAAAGAGATACAGAGAATATAAACATCGGTTATGGGACAGATGTTTTTCATAGTTTATCTCACGTAATTTTTTGTCTTATTTCTTCTCCATTTTTAGTATCCCTAAAATGCATCAACTCGGTTTCTAGGACACAGGAACTTTTTATTATTTTCAAAATGTTCCGTGTTTGCTTCTTCCCGACTTCTATTGTTTATTAGGCCAATTTTTTATGTGCAATCAACAAGACGAATCTTCTATCGTTTTTTGTTCGTGTTGTAACAAAACAACTCATCAAGAATTCTTCCATTCTTTCCAATAAGGTTGGATGCATGATGATGCTAAAACAGAAGAAAGAAAAAGCGAAAGTGATAATTGTATAATTTATGAATCTCAGTTTCAAAGAAAAGAACATGCATTCACAAATCAATGTGACCTGCTTCTTTTCTTCTTCTTCTTCTTTTTGCATTTGTGTTGTTGTTGTGAAGAAAACGAAAAGATTGTGAGGAAGACTCATCGTATCATTGAATTTCGCCACGATTTATTGGATTTTAAATTTTAGTTGAGGAAATTTGGTTGTGGAAGTGTTTTTTTCGTCGAATTCGTTTTAGAAAAAAGAAGAAGCATTTTCTATGATTTTCACGTAAACCCCTAAAATTTCGAAAACAATTATCAAAAATAAAATTCTCCCGTTCAGTCCAAAAATAATATTTGGTGCCTACAAATATTTAATTAAATCAAACAATTAATTTTTAAAACTGGGGGACTAGAAAACTCACGCTTGGTACAGTTACCCCACGAACGGATGTAATACGTCCCCGAATTATCAGTGCTCAATTAATCGAATTTTCATTGTTTTTTCCTTTCTTTTTCAATTGTTGTTTAATAAAACATGTAACTGGTTACTAAGATGGGTTTCTAGAAATTTTACTGACTTTCGTTTATTGAGAAATGTTAAAAAAACATTCAATTTTCCTTTTTAAAAAAAAAGTAAAAATTATTTTTTGTTTTTTATTTTTTATTTGCTCCATCACATACATGCTTTTGAACAATAACAACTCTCGCTTCATTAATTTTTCAAAATAAGTAAATCAGTTTTTTACAGAAGGACACATATATGAGTGCCAAAGAAGTTTGAAAAGCGCGTAACTTCAAAACCCTTGTAGCCCAACATCATTGTTGTTTAATTTTGTAATAAGTGAGGGATTTTTAAAACAATAAAGGAGGGTAGGACGATTCATTAGAAAACTAAAATATTAGACGACAAAAATATTTTCGACAATTTCCTAAGAAAACAAAAATATTAGATGACAATTTCATTAGCGACTAATTCATTGGAAAACCATTTCCTTAGAAAATCGCATTGGAGCGCGTTTGCTGGAGGGTAGTCCTTGTGTTTGTAGCGTTTCAAGACGCTAACGATATTTCAGGCGCATGCACCTTGAAATGTCTGCGTCTCTCAACGTCACATGATAAGGGCAGTTGGTTGCCGGCCCTGATCGTTGTCTGCATGTGCAAAAATGTATATTCCGCGCGCAAGTGGGCGCGGCCGGTTTAATTACCCAAGTTTTAAGTCTACCTCAGGTTAACCTCAAACTTGGGAAAATGAACCGGCGTCGCCCACCTGGGCGCGGAATATACATTTTTGGACATGCAGACAACGATCAGGGCCGGCAACCAACTGCCCTTATCATGTGACGTTGAGAGACGCAGACATTTCAAGGCGCATGCCCCTTAAATATCGTTAGCGTCTTGAAACGCTACAAACACAAGGACTACCCTCCAGCAAACGCGCTCCAATGCGATTTTCTAAGGAAATGGTTTTCCAATGAATTAGTCGCTAATGAAATTGTCATATAATATTTTTGTTTTCTTAGGAAATTGTCGAAAATATTTTTGTCGTATAATATTTTAGTTTTCTAATGAATTGTCCTACCCTCTTCCAATGAATTAGTCGCTAATGAAATTGTCATATAATATTTTTGTTTTCTTAGGAAATTGTCGAAAATATTTTTGTCGTATAATATTTTAGTTTTCTAATGAATTGTCCTACCCTCCAATAAAGATGGGAAAAAAATGATATTTTCAGAAAATATGGGTTGTTTATTCTCAAAGGAGCGCAGATCAGGAGGGAGTGATATAGGAGCTTCGGAGAGGATTGATGTGTCAAGGTAATGGTTTTGAATTTTTTGAAAAGGATTGAAACAACTGGAATATTAAAATAGTTTTTTAATCAAAAAATTCAACCTTGGCAACAGACTAACACGAGTCAAATGAAATCTGCGCCCGATTTTGTATTATTTTCAAATTGCGGCACAGATTTTGATATATTTGTTTATTCACCGGAACATAAACAAAGGACTAAAAAAAAGTAATGTACAGAAGAATTGAATAAGCCTAATAGCTGTAACCAGCAAGAATCATAGCGTTACTCAAGAATACGTTAGATGTAAAATAGAGAAAACATAGAAATTCATATAGAAAATTTAAAAAAAAAAGGAAATATGGTTTTTGACAGATGAGTTCGAACTTTTCAGTTAAAATGTATTAAGATTTCGAGTTACTAGAAGCAAACATTTTTTTGACGCACGCGTTCTTATTTTAAAGCTGCTCCTGATACTCAGAAAATGCATTTTTCATAAAACTCTATGAACACCCTGTTTAATGAAAAGTTTTTTTCATTTTTTTTCATTTCTTAAAATCAATAATACTTGCAGATTCGCAATTCCTCAACAACAGACGGTTTTTCATGTGAATGGTGGTGGAAATGAAGCAACGGTCTCACTTGCAAATAGCGATGCAGGACTATGTGGAAGAGGATCAGGTAAATCTTATTCAAAATCCAGAAAACGTCCAAATTTCCTATTTTCAGATAGAGAAATATTGGTTGCCTTATATCCTTACGATTCACGAGCAGATGGAGACCTAAGCTTTCAAAAGGGTGATGCTATGGTTCTTTTGGATAATTCCAATTGTGATTGGTGGTATGTGAGACATAATCGTACTGGACAGACGGGTTATGTGCCGAGAAATTTCGTGGCCAAGCAACAGACGATTGAAAGTGAAGAGTGAGTAATTATTTATTGGGATGTAAAATTGCGTAACTGGAATTTTTCTAGATGGTATGCTGGAAGGATTGCAAGAAATCGAGCAGAACGTCTAGTTCTTACTTCGAACCTTCCAAAGGGAACGTTTTTGATCAGAGAACGCGAGGCAGATGGAAGAGAGTTCGCATTGACAATTAGGGATTCGGATGAGAGGGGTGGTGCGGTGAAGCATTATAAGATTAAGAGATTGGATCATGATCAAGGCTTCTTTATCACGACGAGAAGGACGTTTAGAACATTGCAAGAGCTTGTTAGATATTATACAGGTTTGTGATGTTTGTATTTTTTTTCGCTCAAAAAATATCTCAAAAGATCATTAAATTTATTTAAAAATCCCATATTTTAAATTTTGAAATTGTTTTTTTCCAGATATGGCAGACGGTCTCTGCTGTCAACTGACGTTCCCAGCACCACGACTCACTCCAACTCGGCCCGATTTGTCGCACGATACACAACAGAATTGGGAAATTCCGAGAAATCAGCTGAATTTGAAGCGGAAGTTGGGTGACGGAAATTTTGGAGAGGTATTTTTGAGATTAGTAAGTTACAACAAAAAAATGTCCAAAATTTCAAGGTTTGGTACGGAAAATGGCGAGGAATTGTTGAGGTGGCGATTAAGACAATGAAACCGGGCACGATGTCACCGGAAGCGTTTTTGCAGTGAGTTTAAAAAAAAATTCTGTAATTTCGAAGAAAGAATGGCAGTTTCAATATTTCGTTTTAACTGCAATTAATAGACGTTTCTTTTAAATATCCCCTTTATAGGCTGAACTTCAGCAATTTTCAGATTATAACAAAATAAAAATGTGTAGATAATTCCACTCAATTTCAGTTTTATGAACTGATAGTTAGCAATTTTCAGATTTTGAAATGTAAAAATAGATTTTAGCTTGATCATAAAAATTAAATATTTTGGATTTCATTATTGCAAGCTGATATTCATCAATTTTGATGAAAGTTAGATGGTTTTTATAAATTTCACAGTTTAAAATTATAATCCTTCTTTTTAATTATAAAATTTCAGAGAAGCCTCAATCATGAAACAATGTGATCACCCGAATCTAGTCAAACTCTACGCTGTATGCACCAGAGAAGAACCATTCTACATTATCACCGAATTCATGACAAATGGAGCGCTTTTACATTATTTGAGAAATGACGGAAGTACACTGGGAATTCAGGCGTTGGTTGACATGGCTGCACAAATTGCCAACGGTATGATGTATTTGGAGGAGCGGAAATTGGTGCATCGTGATTTGGCGGCGAGAAATGTGCTGGTTGGAGATAAGATTTCTGGTGTTCCGGTGGTAAAGGTGGCTGATTTCGGGTTAGCTAGGAAGCTGATGGAAGAGGATATCTATGAAGCGAGAACTGGTGCGAAATTCCCGATTAAGGTGAGATTTTTTGAACGAAGAAAGCCAAAATCTTAATAATAAAACCACTAGAAAAAACTGTTCGAATTCTAGAAGTCTAATCCTAAAAATGAATTTATTAGAAAAAAGCAAAAAATTAAACTTCGGGAATTCCCAAAAATATATAAATTTGAAAACTGGCTTATAATCATTAAAATCTTTTCAATAATGAAATCACATTTTTAAATTGAACATAATTTCGGATTGAAGAAACTCCCGATCCTGAAATTCTAGAAAACTTAATTGAACCGCTAAATTTTCACAAAATCATTAAGAATTACATTTTTGCAGTGGACAGCTCCAGAAGCAGCAACATGCGGAAATTTCACTGTAAAATCCGATGTATGGTCATATGGTATTCTTCTTTATGAAATCATGACGAAAGGACAAGTACCGTATCCAGGTATCCAAGATAAATTGTTTTTTTTTTCATAAAAAACCGTCAAAAATTTTACAGGAATGCATAACCGCGAAGTTGTAGAACAAGTCGAACTTGGCTACCGTATGCCAATGCCACGTGGTTGTCCTGAACAAATTTATGAAGATGTTATGCTGAAATGTTGGGACAAGACTCCGGAACGTCGGCCGACATTTGATACACTCTTCCATTTCTTTGATGATTATTTCGTGTCAACTCAGCCAAATTATGCGCCACCGAGTACATAATTGCTGTTATGATTACTTTATTTATTTATTTTGAAAAACAACTAAACGAAAACCTCGTCGCTCCTCTCTTCATAATCTCTATCACATTCGGGAATTTTTTTTTTGAGAAATTTCTGTTTTTAATACTTATTTTCAAATTGTTTTATGTTCTGTGAATTTTTTTATTCCTCATTTTCGAAAAAAGGCCTGCTTTTTTGTACTTTTCTTGAAATATATGTATTATATGAACATTTGTTCAAGTTTTAAATGAACAAGGGAGTTTGGAAAAAATACCTCTAGCGACTCGCCTTTAAGAAAAAATTTTCATTTTCAGTCTAAAATTTTCACTACAAAAAAAAAACATCGTTTGAATTCAAACTATTTTCAAGTACTCAAATATAAAAAAAAACATTAATATTTAATTTCGAATAGAAAAACACGCACAAGTTTTAAGATAATAATTAAAATAATACATAGGAATTGGAGATTGCTGGAAAATTTATGATTTTTTGGCATTTAGCTTGCTTTCAAAAACATGTTCCGTGATATTCGAAACAAGTAAAGAAAAACGTATATATATAAAACATTGCTGTGAGGTTAAACTACAAAGAAAAAACAGAAAAAAATAACGGAAAAATTGGTCAGTGATAATTAACTGATTAAAGATATTTCAAAAAAACAAAAAAAAACCATTCACTGGTGTCATTTTTATAAGTTTCCCAAAAATTGTTTAGTATAAAGTATTGTCATACTCGAATTGTGACATCATTTCCATTTGATTCGATATTGCAATCGAATTCTCATCCTCTCTAGCTCGAGCTCGCCGAGCTTCTTGTCTCCTACGCTCAATTCGTTCATCTTCATTTTCTTCATCAAGCTGAAAATTGTTAAATATTTTCGTATGATCGAGTTTCAAAGAAAAAAACACTCACTTCTCCCGTATCCATATTTTCTCCCTTCGACGAGTCATTTGCCTGAAATAAGTAAAAAACTGCACTTTCTAAAAAAAATTTGAAATTTTTCCAAAAGTTGCGTTCGGATTTTTCCGACGAATTGCCCATTTTTGAGTCCGTTTAAAGTCCAAAAAGATTCTCTTGTTTTTCAAGACCAGTTTTTTAAAACTTGAAAAACTAACCTTATTACCATTACTGGGTGCAAAAGCGTCCGGCAGCAAGTCATCAAGAATAGTTTTTGTTACTGAAAAACCATATTTTAAACTTTAAATAATTCCTAATTTTCCATCATTTTTACCCGGATTCGAATTCGACTTCTCCGTTCCACTCTTTCCAAACTTCGACGAACTCGACGAATTCTTCAGAACTTCTGAAAGAATATCTCTATATTTTTGATCTTTATCATTTTTGGCGTTCCGTCATGTTCAAATTTATATTTAAAAAATGAAAAAAATGGTTGTGAGTGCAATAAAAAAATGAATTAAATACATAAAAGAATGGTGAGCAACACGTTCTCTAAATATTGAAACAACACGTTTTCAGCACAACAGAGGGAGCGGGTACACGAGAGAGAAAAAACATTGAATAAATTTAAAACAAGAAATTATAATCATATAACATGAATAATTAAGACCGGTCCAAAATATTGAAAGAAAAAACTGTTATTTTTAGTTTTCTTTTTTTTTTAATGTGCAAAAAACAACATGGAACGCCAAATTATATGCAAATTGTGCAAAATCTTATGAAACTGTGAAACGCTCACGATGTGGTTGCGACGAAGTGGTTCCAGCGGTTGAAGTTGTTGTTGAAGCTGCCGACGGCCGTGGTAATGGTGGAACACGTGCAGCTGATAAACCACCCGAAGGCATTCCAGATGCTGGCGCACTTCCAGTCCCACCAATACGATTACCCCATTCACGAGATGGTGGCATACCAGATTGGCGTGGTCGTTCTGAAAATACAACATATTTTTCTAAGGTTTAAAGGAGGGCATTACAGAGAATATAAATGATGTTATAAATGGGTTTTTTTTAAATTTTTAATTCACGGAAGAAAAAAAAAAAGAGAAAACGAGCTACCTGCAAAAGTTTCCACTGCGGATGAGTTTTGGTTTCTAGTCCACGATAGTTTGGGTTCCTAGGGCACCTATCAGATTTGTGCATTTTTAATCATTTTTTTTAAATTTAAGAGTCAATGTCTCAGAAAGTCGAACATACTATGGCACAGTTGCACCAACGTGAAGCTAGGATCTTGATATTTTGTGTGGAGGGTACCTAGGTCCCTCTTAGAAAAAATACATGTTTTATTTGGCCACGCCCCCAAAAAAACCCAGGTGGTCCGAAAATCGAAATTTTTAGTTTTAAAGATAAAGTCAAAATCTCTTCAGGAATAGATTACCGGCACATTTTTGAGTATTTTTCATGTTGACACATAATTACCAGCTCGTCGGCATCATACTGAAAATTTGAATTTTCTGAAAAAGTGGTCCAAAAATCCATTTTTCGACATGATGAAGTACTTGGGCCCGACGGGAAATATGGAAATAATTAAAATTTTCAGTATGATGCCGACAAGCTGGAAACTAGGTGTCAACATGAAAAATATTCAAAAATGTGCAGGTAATCTATTCCTGAAGAGATTTCGACTTTATCTTTAAAAGGTACCCTGAATACAAAATATCAAGATCCTAGCTTCCCGTTGGTGCAACTGTGCCATAGCCAATAGGTCTGATGTCGAGAATCTCAGACATCGACTATTAAAATGTAAAATGTAAGGTCTTTATATCGGTTTTTCATTTTAAATGCAAAAAAAACGAATGTATTAGGTGGCTTAGGAACACTAACTATCGCGGACTAGAAACCAAAACTCTTCCGCGGTGGGCACTTTTTTGCAGGTATCTCGTTTTTCGATTTTTTTCCACTAATAAAAACAATTTTAACCGATATCCTCTGTAATGCCATCCCTTAAAATAACATTTTGATTCTGGTTAAAAACAAGATCTCACTTAATTTCGTATATTTCTGTTCTACAAATTTTTAGTTGCTTTGCATCACACGTTTCCAAATGCTAAAAACTTCTATAATTAAAAAAATTTATATATTTCAAGAATCTATGGCTATCTCTTCTAGTATCTCTTGTAGCAATCTAGTAGCTTAGTGACTTGAATTTAATGGTTGTCTCGAAACGAAATACAATGCTTTTTCTTTCTCAGTGTTTTCAAATATTCTAAGCCACTCCCTCACCTTTCATCGATTCTCCAGTATAATCATCTTCCGAATCATCATCACTCGACGACGACGATGAGCCCGAATCACTTGTCTCTTTCGTTTTCGATGCCTTCTTTTTCTTTCCCTTCGTAGCATCAGAATCCGATGATTCGGACATGTTAAATTGTGATTCTGGAACAGAAACAGATTAGATTTTTACATGACCCTACATCGAATTGAGTTAAGCAAAAGGATGCAAATAATAGGACAACAGAGAAAAAAAACAATAATATTAGTAACAAAACTACACCCTTCTCAACATTCCTCGCCCTTTTGATCGCTTCCCGATTTCCAGCCATCCTTTTCAGCAATACAGATGGTCTATTATTCAAGAATGCTTTTCCCGATGTGCTCTTTATGATACACGTATTTATCTGGCCAATTTCCTTCTCGAGATTTGCTATAACTTCAGCCGTCTGTTCTTTTGTCATTTCATTCTCATCGCTTGCCTTTCTTCTCGGTTTTTTCTCTTTTAAATCAATTTTGGAAGGTGTCGCCTGTTTACGTTCTGTAAAAGGTTAGAAAAACATGCAAACACAGGGATCACAATAAGTGTTAAAAATCCAAAAGCGTGCAAAAAGCGTGTGAAAATTGAAAATTGTCAATGCGCAACAAAAGTATGAAAATGTTCCTATCATTTAAAGAATTCAATTTCTTGAAAATTGTTTTAAAATATATATTAAAAAAGGGAAAACATAAGATTTTCAAAATTTAATTCGTTATCTATGCAAAAAACATCTAAATTCGACGCAGAACTGGTCAAGAAAATTCATTAAAGGCTTTTTTTTTCAATTTTTCCTTGAAATAAAAAAAACATTTCGTTATTTCTACATTATTTATTATGATATTTTAGCTTTTTGGTTTTTCAGCACAACCCAACTTTATAATAATTTTTCTTTAAAAAATATTCGATTAAGAACATTTTCATACCGTTAAAGCCAATTTAAAATTTCCCGAACTCATTCGTTCACAAAAAAATCCATATAAAACTCACTCTTTTTCCCCTCCGAACTGCCATTTCCGATATCCTTCGGTGGTAAAGCTGGAACCGGTCCACTAAACGGTGCGGCAGCCTGCGAAACCGTCGGAGCAGCAGTCTTCGGTGTAGTCGAACTTTTAACCGGTGTCATTTTCTCCGCCTTCACCTCTGACTTCACAACTTTCGGAATGTTCAAAACATGTCTTGCAAACGCTTCCATTTCTCTCAAGCACATTGTTCCCAACGCTTCAAAATCTATCTCAATTTCACTATCATCGTTAGCTTTTGGCTGGAACTGAAATTTTTTAAACCCAATTTTTGCATTAATAAAAACGAAATTGATTACCGACGCTTCCCTTCTTTCTATTATTGACACAATTGTACTCAGATGATCCGGTGGCAATTTATTTATCAATATACTCAAATTTCGCTTATCTTCATAAGACATTTCATTATGCGACTCTTCACTATCCGAATCAAATTCATATCCATGTATTGATGTTGTGCTCTTTTTACTGCCCTTTCCATTCTGAAAATAAGATAAAAATCACTTAAAGGCTGCGAAACACTTTTTTATATCAAAAATCAAATCTCTACGAAATTCTAATTTTTTAATCGAACTTTTCAAGGGTTTCTGTGGGAAAAAAATTATGTTCGAAATAAAATTGAATTGTTCATATTTTTTAGCTGTAATTTTTAATTTAATAAATGTAGTTGATGCCTTCAGTAATTCAATAAATCATGCTTACTGAATTTTAAATATTAAAATTTAGGAAATCATAATAAATTGAGCATAAAAAAATGAAAAGGTACAACAATTGTCTCGTTAAAAAAGCTTATTTTCAAATTAATTCCTACTAATTTTCAATGTCCACCAAAATATCACCTGATTCTTCGTTCCACTCGAACTATGTCCTGAAGTTCCACCAGCACTCTTCTCCGTAAACAGTCCAGCGCCACCACCACCCGACGATGACTTCTGACAGAAAATCTTCGCCTGATTCACCAAATGATCCGGAAACACAAAACCATCTTCATTTTTCGCCCTTTTTGCTTGTGTCAACTTCTCGCGATATTCTTCCACTTGTCTCAACTCCGATTTCAGCTTACTCTCTCGATCACGCACCTACAATTCCTTTTTTTCTTATTTTTTAATTCATTTTTGTGCTCCTATGGGTGATGTTGAAACAAAGAAAAAAAAACAAAAAAATTTATGGGACTTCCACTTCAAGTTACAAGAAAAAAAACATCAACAACATACACAAATACATAACACATGAAATGATGACATAAGGTGAGTCAAACAATTAAAAAAATGGGAAGGAATTGGGGGAGGTTAAAACTTTTAAAAGAAAAACATCCAAAAACAACCGTCATAGGAGCACAATGAGTGAAAGATTTGGAAGATTCAACTCACCATTGCGAGCGCATTATCCAATCTCATCATTTCCTCACTTCTAGACTTTCCACCACTACTGATACTAGTTTCAATTTCTTGTTTTATTGGTGCAGAAATCGAAGATTTTGAAACTTTTGAAGGTTGCGATGATGATCCAGATGGTGTCGAGAATTCTTTCGTTGATGTTGATGATGATGAAGGACCGATTGGTTTTTCAGGTGGGAGATCGCGCCACTGGAAAAGGAACGTTTTATTTTCGAAAAGAACTGATTATTTTATTCGATGGGCACTTTTTCTATGATAAAGAATTTTGAAAACTTCTTTAAGATCAAAATTTGAAGGGTAAACGTTTAGTTTTTGCACTCTTCCAAATGTTCCCCTATCTAAAGTTTTATCCATTGAATCTAATCTTGTTCAAAGTTTCAATTTTCAACATTTTCGAAAAAATGCCGTTTTCACCGAAAAATTGCATTGTCAACAACGTTACGACCTTTTTTAATTAATTTTTGTTACCTTTCTATCAAAAACATCATTATATTTCTGTCCCATCATGTAAATCGGGTCTCCAGCCGGGTTGTACTTCATACAGTTGTTGAGCATCTGAAAAATTAATTAATTTCCATAAATTTTCCCATTTTTAGCTACCAATTTCATATCGGCATGAAATTCCGCATGATCACTATACTGTCCAGTCGAAAGCTTTTCCTTAATCGTTGCCATATCCATCGGATGCTTAATAATCGTGTGATAATCATGAAGTTGAAGCTTTTCCGCGTTTACTGGCTCATAGAACACCCATGCAATGTCCTAAAATTAATAACATGAAACGGTATTTTTTAAAAGAAAATTGGGCTTACATGATACTTCTTCGCGAAGAACTCGTTCAAAAGCTTTTGGCAGAATTTAAGCCTTCCGGTCAATTGAACAGTTGGTAGGGGCTTTTTCATTGATGCTTCACGTTTGTGTGGACGGACGATATCTTTCTAAAACAAAATTTTATGATACGTGGAATTTTAATGGTATTTACACGTTGTTAAAGTTCACGTACCTTATCTTCTTCATCATCATCGTCTACTGCTTTACGCTTCGGCGCAGTTTTCATAGTTTTCCCTGCGGATTTTCGTTCATACTAAAAATCATACTTTTATCTTAAAACTCCAATTTTATTTGCAATTACCCTCTCCCCGGTTTCACTTCCAGCCTCTGATGGTGGCTCAGATCCTCTTACAGAGCTCCCCTCCTTTTTTCGACGATCATCCGATCCTGCACCCATTCTTTCAGACTTCACCTTCTTCTTTTTGTTGAATGATGGTTCGCATTCTTTTTCCTAAACATAGTTATTTAATTTTTTGAAAAATATCTTGATAATTACCTCCGACGGTCCACCTTCCAGCGCTTTTTTCATAACTGCGTGAACATTCTGTGCCATAATTGTGACATCATCTTCAGTTCCATTAAAAATATAGCAGTTTTGAAATATCTGCTCAATATCGTCGATGCATTCCTGAGCGCACGTGTAATAAATATTCTTGATGCGGTTTTCGACCGTCTTCAAATCCATCGGACGTTTGATTTTTTCATGGTAAAGCTGAAAAATAATTTACATTATCAAAATTAATTTAAATTTACCGGAATTCCTAAGGTCATGGCGTCCACAGGTTTCAAGAATGGCCAGACGTGCTTGTGTTTCTGAGCTTCTTTGATGACTGTTGTGAGGATATAGTCGAGCTTGTTTGTGTGTCTTGTCGGCTTGCCGAATGGAGCAATAATTCTCGGCTGCACAACGCCCTTTACTGGGGTTTGTCTCGGTGTCGCCCATGGATTTTCTTTGACACTGGATTCTGTACTCTGATCCGACATCTGAAATCACCTTATTTTTTGGGACAATGATAGCTTTTAAAAAATAAGCAGGGGGAACAAGGGGAAAATTTCTTTTAAAAATATTTAATATATTAAAACTTTTGAAACTTTGTCCGTCCCGCGCAGAACGACAAAATAAATATGTATTACTGCGTGGTTGTGTTTGCACAAAACAGTTATACAGAAATCTGAAATTGTTAATTGCGCTCTAATGCAATTAGCTGAGTATCGTGTTTTTTAACGTATTTTGATACGCAGTGATAATTTGAATTTTTTTCAAATTTCAGCTTCTTAAAAAACTTATTATTTTAAGACCGGATATTTGAAATGTTGCAATTTTTCAGATGATGCCTAGTCTCATCGTCTCAAAAACCGCGAAGAAAAGGTGCGATGAATGCAACTCATCAAGTAAGAATTAGAAATTTAAATTTAAAAAAAAAAGAATGTTCAGTTAAACCCAATGAAACTTCGATCGAGTTCCAATGCGGGCATTTGAATTGTGATGTTTGTGGAGCGGGAATGATAGTGAAGTAAGGAAGTTGAATAGTTTTTCCCCACCTTTCAGAGATGCGTCTCCTCTAGAATGGCGTTTGATCGTCTAAAAAGGAACCTGAAAATATGACAATTAGTTTATGCATTAGTGCGAAGTTGAGATTTTTCAAGGAAGAGAAGCCGCAGGCATTCATTAATAGGACAACATGAAAAACAACACTATCTTGGTTGTTATCTTATTAATATGAAAGAAGAGGATTAAAGGTATATAAGTGAGCATAACATGAGATGAAAAGACGAGATACTGATATTAGTCAGATCGATAACGTTGAATGCCGGTGGACTCTCTAATATTGGTGATATGGAATCAATTTTTGGAGAGTATGCATTTCCTAATAAATTGTTCGGAATGGTTTATTTCGCAAAACGGCGCCCGGGCGAGTATCCGAAGAGAAAAACAGTGAATAAAAGGGGGAGTCTCATGGAGTTTACCCCCTTCAGTCACCGTTAATCCACTATGATTGCCTAGGCAGCTGGATGCGAAAAGGACGCTATTTCGGTGGAGCGCGTCTCAATATTGCACCTATTGAATATTTACCGATTAAAATCGAAAGGTGAAATGAAAGGAACTATAATTATTTGTAATATTGGGTTACGGAAGGAGTTACTAAAGGAAAAACTAAATTGACATTTTAGTTTCTAAGACCGTTCTTGAAAGAGCTATGAAACTTGAATTTTACAATTTTTAAACAAGTACACGTAATACTTGTAAATGTCAAAAAATACAGATTTTGCCAAGGAGAGAATAATCTTATGGTTTGAAATAATCAAATCATTGTTGTAGAAATGTTTTTTTTAAATTCGTTTAAACAAGTTTCAATTTTTTGCAGTCCTCAATTAATCAAAAATGGACATTGTTTAAAGCTTAACTTCAATTTTTTTGATATGTCGGTTTTTAAAGTTTTTCTGTAGAAACATTGCTAGTGATGAAAATTTTTAAAAAACTGGATTTAGATGTTTTGAAAATTTGGTTGATGAGTGAAAACCTATTTAACAAAAAATGAAAACGTTGAGACCGTTGATAATTTTTTCAAAAATTGTGGAATCGAACGTTTTCATGATAGCTTAGAACCTTCATTTCTCGCCTCAAAATGAATTAAACAAGATGCGGTTTATTGGACTGATATATCTAGATAGGATAAAGCTAATCGCAACATTTTAAGAAATTTTAAGCATTTCTGATCAAACTACGGAGCTTTAAAGTTTTACACTGTATGATTGCGAAATACATCTTTTTAGCTTGGGGTGAGCGCAGGCAAGCACAGCAGCGGCCGAAACTCAATCGATTTCTCTCGATTTTCGCGACGACATGACGTACGTGCGAGACGCAGACAAATAATGCAAGTATAGGGAGCATTAATACTAAGAGGTTGCAGCAATTTCGCACAGCGGTGATTAAAGTGACGAGTGCATAAAACTGGGAGGGAGACAGACGCGCCAGATGTGAAGGCCCCCTGTTGGCGGGTTTTCGCGTTTCGCGCATGCAGAAACACGATGTATGCGACGACCAGGCAGGAAACTCGCTTTGGTCTCTCATCAGTTTTTTGTTGACTGCCAATAATGTCGGAGAATGACGTAGACAGCGACAGAAATTAAATGAAGAACATTTGAAAATTTCCAGAAATGTAACCAGATTGTCCGGCTGATGCCCAGGGCGGCCACAAGATTATTGAAGTGATCGGCTTAGAATATTAGATTCGGCGTCTTTGCGTTTACATTATTAATGTGAACTTACATAGTTATTTCTCAAGTAGCTGTTGAAATAAAGATTAATTTTATGAACTGGTGAAAAACCTCTCAGATATTTTAGAAAATAGTTCTTCAAGCTGAGTTTTGAATACAAGACACTTTAATAATGAATATGAAGAAGAATACATGATATTGAAAACAGTGTCAAGAGGTGTTTAAATAGAAAAAAAATCAATTGAAATTATATAAATTGAAAATTTAGAAAAAATTAACTCAAAACAAAAAATATACAATTTATTTTCAGCGCCAATCAATGCCAGTCGTGTGAATCGGAGCAGAGAGTATCCGTAGGTGTAACGTTAGTTCCAGCTCCTACATATAGAGCTTCATGCCATACGTATTCTAACTTCAGAAAAGCTCGTAAATGGACTTTGGGTATATTTTGGTGATTATTATCATTAAGAAAATAATTTTCAGGCCCACCAAGTTCAGAAACCGTCGTAGATGTCGCTTCGAACAATAAACATGAATTGTCGACAATTGAAATGAAACCGCTCAAACCGTCAGTGACAAACGTATCAGCTACGGAAAAGCCCGATACTGGATCTGGCTCTGGAACATTGATTGATGTAATCTCAGGCAGTCCAAAAAATGCCAGCGGTGTTAGAATTTTGGAAGCCAAATTCCCAAGAGCTCCAGCTTCACGAAATGCGGCATCAGAATCTGGAACCGTGGCCGACGTTGTATCGTATCATTTTAATTCGAAAAAGAAACAGTCATTGCCGAAACATCCGAGAAAAACTGGTTCTGCTTCAGCTCCTGTTACTGATGTTGTATCGTGTCACGTCGGTAAAACAATTGCCAGCGTGAAAAAACAACATAGAGCGGCTTCGCAAATATCCGCCGTTTCCAGCAATTTTGGGGCTGGATCTGAAGAGATGAAGGATGCTGTAAAAATCAATGAAAAATACAACAAGAAGGCCACTGAGCATTTCCAGAAGTTCCTAGACAACACAATTGGTGGGAATGGAGTGTGTATTTATATATAAAATTTACTTTTTTTCAGCTTATCCAAACATCCCAGAATTGTTCGAAGCCGAGAATTATATGGAAGAGGTGAAATCTAAGGAAAAGGCAGAATATTCTATCTGGAGAAAGAACTCAGCTTTATGTTTTGGTTGCAAAGAACGAATTCCACATTCGCAGTTGATGGTTTGTCGCTTCCCATCTTGTCAGCATAAAATGGAACAACGAGTTTCTATCAAGCACCCATCTCAATTTTTTGATGTTGAGCAAGTTTTTTGCGGGGTTTGTACTTTCCGAAGTATACACGAAACCCATAGTTCGGCGGCAGATTCCGCATTAGAGTGGGCTGTATGTTCAGTTCAAAATTTTACACGATCTGATAATTATTTTTGAATTCAGATCAAAATTGCGTCTAGCGAGACTGGAAAGTTGTGGGAGGGGAAGTTGAACGCCTCAACAGCGCTTGATAAGCAGGAACCATTCGATTGTGTACTCGGATTGGAGAAGGGGGTTGCAGAATTACCATCCGTAAGTTTCAAGTTAAGAAAAAATAAAACAGGAAAAATTCAGATCAATGTGGTCGATTATCTGCGAACTTCAAACACTGTTTACGAATGGGAAAAACGTTTCAATGAGGTATTTTTGTCGAAGTGGTTTCAAGAATATATATTTTCAGATTCGCAATCTCTGTGAAAGCGTTTCCAATGCGAGACTCAACTTCCGCGAAATCGTTAGCAAAGTTGTTTCGGGCTTTTATGTAATTTCTGGTTTTGAAAACTAAATTATTTTTTTATTAACAGGGAGAATACAAGAGTACTTACACTGCCGCAAAGAAAGCAATCGAGGATGATTTCAAGATAAGACGTGCTTCTGATGAATCGCAAAGTGATATGAGCGATTATGAAGGTATATAGAAATTGTTTTGATAATCTCCTCAACATTTTTTATGTTCAGACCGCATCAATTTTGAAGACGGCGTTGTCAATAATTTGAACACCTCATGCAACTGGGACAATGATAAGGATTCCCAAATGGTCGACGACTCCAGACATGCTTCGGAGCTTGATAGCAATCCAGAGGAAGACTCCACCCGCAACGAGGTTGCTTTTTAATAATTTTGTTTCGTAATTATCTTTTTTTATCAAAAGTTTTACCGCCTTGTGAATATAATAGTCTGCCACTCGTTTAATATTTTAATTTATTCGCAACATCTTTTGTATCTAACGTTTTAGAGTAGAAAAATGCAAATAATTAAACATGTATTTTTTATCAAAATGTTTAAAGAAATCAATAAATTCATCCCTATGCGTTTGTTGACATCATTAAAAAAAATTTCAGGATGGCATCATGGAAACGATGCTCAAACACTTGAATACAAAGTACATGCATTATGCGTTCCAAATGGACGAAAAAGATGCTCTTATCAAAACAAGCGAGTTTTTGGGAGGGACCGCGTTCTCCGATGTTTTTAAGCTTGAAGCTGCGAGAGTATACACAAAAAGATTCAAGAGGAACTTGATTTATGGTGATTAGAAAGAAAATCGATAACCAAATATGGAATTCAATTTTTTACAGAACCAAAACGTCAGGGACAATGATAAAATTTAAATAATTGTATTCATAGTTTGGCAACTTTTAGAATGTATTCACGAAAACCTATCAAGTAATTCTGTTAAATAGTACAGAGACCGTTTTATATATTTTCCTTGTATTTTGATGATTTTTTCCACGCCATATTTTTGACCTCAGCGTGACACACTTCTTGTAGAAAAATGAAACAATTTTCCTCAAATCAAAGAAAATATTTGGTGTAAAAATGTCACTAATTGCTTGCAACGCACTTTCAAGGCTCACTCGGGTTTCAGTGTCCAAAAGTTCGCAGCGGTACTTTTCTTTTGGTAAAAATTGGTTCATTTAAGAATAACAGAAAATGAGGGTTATAGAATTCAATGATTCGCAGAAGTTACTACAGCAGACGGCAATGCAGTTCGCAAAACAGGAGATTATTCCAAATGAAAAAAAATATGATGTGTCGGGTGAATTTCCAACAGATATTGTTCAAAAGGTTAGTTTTGTGAAAAAAGTTTATGGACCTATTCAGTTTGAAAAAAAAAAAGATGAAAAATGTCATGTCATTTTTTTGGACCCAGACTGTCTTTTTGGGTCTAAATTAGATATTTTGGGCATCTAAGGGTCATTGGGACTCGCTACTGATTTTTTGGTAAAATTTCCACAATCATAGACACAAATACAAACATTTTCCATAAAATTGTTTAAAGGGACATTAAATCGTTTGGGTCTCGAAGAAAACCAGTTCAAAAAATGCAGAGAAATTGAAGTTTCTCTGCATTTCTCGACATTTCTCTGAAATTTCTGAATTGAATTTCTCGACATTTTTTGTATTTTTTTTTCAAACTGAATAGGTCCATAAACTGTGAGCGAAAACGCCAAATCCTCGCTAAAAATATTAACGCCGAGAAAAGATGCGCTGAGTATAACTATGTTTAGAGTTTTTTTAAAACCGACATCTAAATTAATTCTCACGAATAATCCTCCCTACCCAAAAAAAATTGATGCACAATAAGTTTCATAAAATCTGAAATTTCGGAAACCCTATTATCAACTCAATTATTCTTGATCATTTAAGTTGGTTTTGATCTACCCAGTCTCACACAGTCGTGCTATTTTTAAATGCGAGCGGTTGCGCTGCGATCTTTTAGTAGAAAATGGATGATCCAATATTTTTAACGTGACAATAAACTAGAATAAATGTTTTTTTTTTCAAACCAATTGACGGCCGTTTGACTGCAAACATTTAAATATACTGAAACTTGCTTCCGCTACTGTAGATATATGGCAAAGAAATGATTTGTAGGCATTTGATGTTGGATTGATGAATGGATTGATTTCGGAGAAGTATGGAGGTGTTGGGCTAAGTTACATCGACGCAATGATAACTGCTGAATCATTAGCATACGGTTGCAGTGGTATTGCTTTGGCAATAAATGGGACCATCCTTCCAGCAACATCTCTGTTGACTTCTGGAAGTGAAGAGCTGAATAAAAAATACTTGGGACTTTTAGCATCCGGTCCAAATGTTGCAGCGTTGGCAGTTACAGAACCACACGCTGGAAGTGATGTGGGAGCGATTAAGACCAAAGCTGTTCGTGATGGAGATGATTATATTCTCAATGGACAGAAATGCTGGATCACTGGTGGTGGTCCGGCCAAGTTCTTTGTTGCTCTTGCAAGAACTGATCCTGATCCGAAAACATCGCCTGGTAAGGCGTTTACAATGTTTGTCGTTGATGGAGATGCGGAAGGATTGATAAGAGGAAAGAAGGAGAAGAATATGGGACAGAGATGCTCGGACACAAGAACAATAACGTTTGAGAATGTTCGAGTGAAAAAGGAGAATATTGTTGGCAAGGAGGGAAAAGGGTTCCAGGCAACAAAATATTTGATAAAGACTATAATAAAATGAGATTTTTTAAAGGTTTGTATGAAAACGTTTGATGGAACTCGTCCATTTGTTGCATCGACGGGTGTTGGGATAGCTTGGAGAGCTATTGATGAGGCAACGAAATGGGCATTGGAGCGCAAAACGTTTGGAACATCAATAGCTAATGTAAATTTGATTCTTTCTTGATCATATTTATCGGAACCTCTCAGAATTAAAATTAGGAAATTTTCCTTGAATCCAGTGTCTGATTTTTAGTTATTTCTGTTAATTTTCGTATTGTCAACTCGAGGGTAGGCCAAGTGTTTGGGGGCACATGTGTTCGTTTTTTTATAAAGCATTTTCCATGGTTGAAAAAAATAGTCGAAGTAGAATTCGATTTCCCATTTAATGATTTTATTTTATTTCTCGGGTTGCTTCAGGCTAAACGCTTCTACAGGGTGCGTGGCCTAACTTTTTCAACGCACGAACACTTGTGCCTCCAAACACTTTTCCTACCCTCGTCAACTCAATTATTCTTGATCATTGCGTTCGGAAGGCTGCTCAACCTCTCAGCCGCTCCGCACCAACGCGACGCGGCTGCCGACACTCAACGCACTGGAAAATTTGAATAATTAATTTTCCCGCCAATATTTGAGTGTTGAGTGGGATGTTGCCGCGTCGCTTGCGTGCGGAGCGGCTGTGAGGTTGAGCAGCCTTCCGAACGCAATATTGCCAATCTAGAACACCGTAAGGTTGCATTAATCTATTGATTTAGAAACCTTTAAAATTGTAAAATTGTATTTTTCAGCATCAACAAATTCAAGTGATGCTCGCTGAGATGATTACGAAGCTCGAATTGTTCAGAAATTTGAATTATCGTGCAGCGGTTGCTTATGAGAATAAGGTACGCAATTAATGCGAAATTAATTTCATTAAATATTTCTTTAAAATTTTGAAAATATTTTTCAGCTACCAAATTCAACTTATTATGCGTCGATTGCAAAATTGTCAGCAGCTGATCAGGCGCAAAGTATTGTTTCGGATGCGGTTCAGGTATCTATCATCCGAATTTTTAACAAAAAACACCCAATTACTTCATGTTTAAGATCTTTGGTGGTGCTGGTTTTAACAGTGAATACCCGGTTGAAAAATTAATGAGGGATGCGAAAATTTTGCAGATTTATGAAGGGACTAGTCAAATTCAGAAATTGATCATTTTCAGACATATGATTCAGAATTTCCAGAAGAATTCGACTGTTTTATTGTATTGAAAATATTGAATATTTACCTAATAAAAATAGAATACGATAGAGATCATTGAAACAACAAAAAAATACAATTTACCGCAGGATTTAACACGAACACTAATTTTTTCGTGAAGAGTTGTCAATTCACCGCGGATTGACATTCGAAATTGATCGTTTTCCTGGACGTTGTGAATAAGGAGACTGGTTGCATAACAATAGGGAATTGGCGAAACTGGGTCGTTGGGATTTTTAAGAATTTTTCGGGGAGTTAGAGCAGTTGTGGCGAAACGGTGAGAGGAGTCTTTTGGAAGGATGATTCCGTCGATTGTGTGCCAAAAGATTTCGGGACGTGGGTTGGCGCAGATCTGGAAAGAAATCGGATTCGAGGAGGGTTCAGAAAATCAGTTTTCTGTCAATTTTTCAATGAAATACGCGTTTCAGAAACAAAACTTCTGATAATAGTTTGGAAGTAGCACTAAGTACTGCTATACTGTTATTGGAAGGATGTTTACTGTAAGTAGCATAATTCAGATATTTTAATTTACCTCCATTTCAATATGTCCATGACGATCCTTTGACAAATGACTTGACACAACTCGCGGTGATTGGATCCCCACAACATTGATCGGAAATTCGGAGCTATAATATTTTTCAAATAGCATTTTTTTTCCAATACGCTTACTCACCTAAAAGCCCGATATCTCTGTTCCACTTGGTTGGGAACTGAGGCGGAGCATCGATAAGTCCCACTCAATGTTAGCTCGTTGGTTCGAACCTCGCAGCTCGATTCAACAATGATTTCATCTTCTCTGGAATATGTTAATGGATTAATGGATCTTGTTCGATAACAGCAGATACTGGCAATTCTTTTTCTCCTCTTTTTTCGAGCATGGAAACTCGCGCCATTGGGAGTTTTGGGGTTCAGCTGGTCGGAACATCCATTGAATCTGTACGGGGTCAGGGAGCGAGGAAAATGAACAGTAGAGTTTTGCCACGCCGCGTCCGAGCTTAAATTGATTGTTTTTACAGCCTTTTTTCCGGGATTGTAATCGATTTGAATTTAATTTTTTTTCGAAAAGGAGAACAAGTGAACTTTAGCCTTTTTTAAATTGGGTATATTTTTCGTTATATAAATTACAGGATGTGGGTCTTAATACCTAATCTGCATAATGATCGAAATTATCAGATAAGTTTTCGAAAAATAAATTCTGTCCTAAGGCGACAAGGAAATGACCGAAAAAGATGGAATTGACAATTTTTTTCTTAAATTTCTTATATTTCTACAGAATTTTCACATTGTCCAATATTCCTATTGGTTCATTCTTAAACGAGTGTGGGAAACTCTCCGATGTATTGGGGATGAAAAACCCCCTTTGTTAAAGTCATGGTACCACCAACTGAGTTGGCCAAACTTTTATATAAAAATGAAGTCAAAAGTGGAACATTATTAAAAAATTTTTTTTCTAAATTTAGGCTTCCTTTCTTTATATTCTAATTTCCGTACCCCCCCCCCCCCCCCCCCCTTTTCACTTGCGTCTAAGGCTCCGCTATCCCGCGGAGCTCCCACAAAAATTCAAAACTCACATCATACGTCCCAAGTGTCACAGATTTCGTCTCATTTTTCAGCCAAACACCGCATGGTAATGGATATCCGTCCTAAATGAAATAATTGAAGAGAACACACCAAAAAAGTGAAATGAAAAATGTGACCATACCTTAGAGCATGTTCCATGGCAAGATTGATCGGCAAGCAGATTTGAAGTAAGTATGACGAAAAATATATAAAACGAGATCATGGTTTTGCTAAAATTTTACAAATTGTGGACACCATACAAAAATGTTTTGGTTTTTTTTGAGGAACAAGCAAAAGAAAAAAACAACAAATTGTATAATAATGCAACTTTTATTTACTAATGACGTGGCACAAAGACACAAGTTTTGACTCGTCGAGGCGGCCCGAGAAAGCGTATAATTTTGGTTAACAACAATTTTGTCGAAAATTTTTGTATTTTTTGGCGATAAGAAAAAAATGACAATTATTGAATGAGGGAGGCTAGAAAAGTCGCCGCGATTATTATTTAAATAATCGTAGAAATTTTGTTCGATAAATAAATTGAAATATTTAGCTAAATATTAAATTAATTTTATTTCCGAATGTTAATAATGTTGAATTTAAAAAAAAACTGCCACATACATTCTGACAAAGGAAGTGCGCGAGGTCACCATCGCCAATTGAGTTGAGACCTATACAATTCGATAGAGCTTTAAAAGTAGGTCTAAATTCCGTTTTAAAAGTCTGCCATTTCGACCTGTGGGCCGGTGAAACATGGGGTCAAAGTTCCGTGAAATAGGTGCGCGCTTATAAGCGTTTTTACTCTGTATGAACTTTCTACTCCGAATGAACACTGACAATTTACAAGTTAATACTCATTTTAATTATTTTTCATCGTTTTTCATTTTTCAATTTTCAAATCATGTTTCAGCGATGATTAATAAAATACTTTTTTTTTCAAAACTGTTTTACTATTAATATTATCAATTGATTTTCAAGACACAAAGAAAACACAAAGAAAAAAGTATGCAAAAAAATTACTAGCCAGTTGGAATCGAACTTTGGAAAAACATTTTCATTGGCAAGTGCGTAACAGACTTGACCACGCAGCCTGGTTGACGTTGGAGGACGATTACCGTGCGCTTATAAGCGCGCACCTATTACACGGAACTTTGAGCCCATGTTTCACCGGCTCACAGGTCGAAATGGCAGACTTTTAAAACGGATTCTAGACCTACTTCTCTATCGAATGGTATAGGTCTCAACTCGATTGGCGATGGTGACCTTGCGCACTTCCCTTGTGAGCCATTTTCAATATTTTTAAACTACTGACACATCTTTAATGCTAATTTTGAAGGTTCATTCCAAACTTGGTTAAAAGATTTTTTTTATGATTAAATCAAGTGTTCAGTACGTTTTTGAGATTATTTTTTCTCCAATCTTTAGAATATGAAACAAAAACAAAACAAATATTCATTGAAATTGAATCTATCAAATGCACGGTAGAATCCCACAAATCACTCCCCACTCCTAGTCCGCCCTGCAAGATCCTCAATTATCAAATTGTTCAAAACATAATTCCATCAAACCCGTATTCGGATGCGACTCATCTGCTCTTTCTGGCGCCTTTTCAATATCATCTACATTTGTTCCAATATCAAATTGTTCGTTTAGATTCTCATCATAATAGACCTTTTCAATTTCTCGGAATGATGTTCTTGGCGAATTTTTTGGTGTCTGAAAGGATGAAAATTTTTTTTTAAATCTTCGAAACAATAAGGCAAACACTCACGAGCGCCTTTTCAGCATTAAATGGGATAAAAATCGCTCCCCTCTTCCGAAACTTGCTCGATTTGATATCCTCGTCGTGCTCTTTTTGTCTCTCTGCTGCCAATTTTTCAGCCTTCGCCATCAGAATCTCATTTTTCCTTCGTTCTTCTCTCAAAAATGCCTCTCGTTTTGCTTTTCTTCTTAGCCATTTTTTGCCTTGATTGAAAAAAAATTGAATATCTCCAAAAGAAAAAAACACTTACGTAACCAATTAGCTAAAATTAGAAACACTAAAATAAGGAACAGAGCAACAACGGAAATCAATATTTTTAACAATGGATGCATAGTTTTTTCTGGAACAAACGGCGGTTTGACTTGTTTGCAAGTTTCAAAAGCACAAAATTCTTTGTTCCCATTTCGCAAAATCTGAGAAAAAATGGATTCTAAAAAAGCAAAGTTTCTGATCTGTCGGGAAAACGATTTTCAAAACAATGGCCTAATAAAGTTTCCAACTCCGAAAACTAGTCCTTTTATTGTACTGTAATCAAATACCATTGTTCAGTTAGTTTGGCTCCACCAGATCTTTGTTTCAAAAATTAGAGCGTTCTCTCATTAGTACAATGCACTTTATGCGAAATCGGACTGATAAATACACACGTCATAGCAACGGTCCAAATTTGAAAAAATCAGAATTTGAATGCGCGCGTGTCCGTGCGACGCGGTCGGTGTCCGTGCAACGCGGTCGAAAGTAGCGCGAAACACAATTATTTGAATGTGGTGGTATTGTCAAGAATTTTTCCCCGAATTTTCCAGTGTGTCGAGTGTCGGCAGCCGCGTGCGTGCGTGCGTGCGTGCGGAGCGTCGGTGAGGTTGAACAGCCCTCAAAACGCAATTATCAAGAATATTTGAGTTGACAATATTGTTCTTTGGACCACATGTGCCACCATTCGAATTTTGACTTGAATTTGGATCGTGTTAACTGACAAGCTGCCTTTAACTCGGTCATTTTTTTCTCTTTGACTTTTTTGCTATTTTTTTGTCATTTTTAGTTTCTGGGTAAGCCCATTAAAAACGCGTTACTTCTTCACAACTCGACGCAATATTGATAGAAATTGGTTTTGTTTCCGGGCTAGCAGTAGACGTAGTAATTTCAGCAGTTGTATAATAAGGCCAATCGACTTCAAACTCCTGATTAGCATCTGCAAGAACACCTACATTTACAATCTAAGTATTTAATTGATCAAAATTAAAAACAAACCCCTGAAAAATGCATAACTTTTGGTATACAGTAAAACCGAAACTATTAGAAAACAATGCATAACTCTTTGTGCAACTGAAATTTTATTATTTTTTTCGTTCTAAAAATTACAACTCACTTCGCATTTTGATAATAATTTTTCGATTTTTGGTTGTTTGAAAATTTTATAGAAAAATGATCAGATTTTCTGATGTAGGTACACATTTTTGTTTGTTTTTTTTATAATTCAAAGTGTCACGTCTTTCTCGAGAAACATAAAATACTGGCAAGATTCTAAAAAAAAATAAACATCAAAATGGCGAGAAACAAAAAATTTGAATTTTTGAAATGAGTCAAATTTACTCTATATTAAAGGAGGGTTTTACGGAGATTATGAATGCCCCTGGGATGAAAATAGGCTTCAGACTCATTCCAAATCTGTATTTAAAATTTTCTAAAACCACCTAGAAGCCGAGAAAACACGCCTCAAAACAATGGCATAGAAAAAAGGGCCACCGGCGAAAACTAGTCCGCAGGCATGAAAAGTCCAAACAAATGAAAAACAAAACATAAATTAAGATGATAAAACATTAAAAAGGACTACTATAAGCATTCTGCATAACTATTTATTAAAGAAACACGAAAAAAGCTCATAGGAAAAAGTTCGGCCAGGTGGCCCTTTTTTCTAGGCCATTGTTTTGAGGCGTGTTTTCCCGGCTTCCAGGTGGTTTTAGAAAATTTTAAATACAGATTTGGAATGAGTCTGAAGCCTATTTTCTTCCCAGACGCATTCATAATCTCTGTAAAGCCCTCCTTTAATAACTTTTGAATTCTGTTTGACACTTCCAGTTATTTGGGACTAAATTTCTAAAGTTAAACTGAAATTTTCTAATTAATGTCTACATTTTTCTATATTTTGGCATGAATACCCCGATTGGTATCTCAACATGTGCCGGATTGTATTTTCATTGGGAACAATTATTTTAGTATTTCATTGGGAACAATTATTTTAATTGAGGATACCCTTCGTAAGATCGGTTTGCAATAGAGCACACTTGCAACATCGCAGTTTGAAACATTTTCCGCGAGAAAATGTTTTTGGTAGCTGAAGGTGTATCTTTAATCGCAAATTAAAGAACTTAAAATTTGGCGTTGTTGTAAAACTTTATTAACTACAAAAAACCAGAAATCAACGAGATGATCTATTCGTCTTCGACCTTCCAATACTATTCACCGTAGTCAACACCGACACTTCAACAGTATCTGGAGCCATTTCGATATCATCTACATTTGTCCCAATATCAAATTGTTCATTCAGATTCTCATCATAATACACCTTATCGATTGCTTTTTCCTTTTCCGGTAATTTTCGCGTAAACTGAATATTAATTTAAATTTAAAATTTCTTCAAATTCCTCACATCTGCTCCCTCAACACTCATCGGAATAAAAATCTTGCCCTTCTTCTGAAACTTGCTCGATTTCGCATCCTCCAAATGCTCCAGTTTCTTCTCTTTTACCAAATTTGCAACCTTTTCTCTTATCGACGCTTGCCTTTTGTTTGCTTCCTCAATCATCGCCTCCATTTTAGCTTTTCTTCTGTTCACGAATTTTTCTGAAAACAAAAGAAATGAAATGTGATTTTGAGTAGGCATGTTAAATGCGCCTCCGTTTTTTAAGGCGCCTCCAAAAAAAACGGAGGTGGAGCCTCCCCCTCCGCATTCGCGCACAAAAAAACGGAGGGGGAGGCTCCGCATCCCAAAAAAAAGGGAGGGAGAGGCTCCGCATCCCAAAAAAACGAAGGCGGAGCCTCCGTCTCCGTTTTTCTAACCTGTAACAGGTGTAAAACGTTCAAAAAAAAACGGAGGGGGCAACAAAACGGAGCCTCCACCTCCGTTTTTTTGGGATGCGGAGCCTCCCCCTCCCTTTTTTTTGGGATGCGGAGCCTCCCCCTCCGTTTTTGTTTGGGATGTGGAGGCTCCACCTCCGTTTTTTTGGGATGCGGAGGGTCCGCATTCCTCCGTTTTAACATGCCTAATTTTGAGTAAGAAAGAAGCTTACGATAACATCGAAAACCGACCAAAAACGTGACTAGAAAAGTGCTAATAATTAATATTATCAAAATAGTGAAAAGATTCGAATGATCCGGTAATGGTGGTTCATATGGCTTGAACTGTTTACAAGTTTGTTCATAACAAAGATAATATCTGTCCGGTTTTTCCAATACCTGCAAAAATTAACTGGAAGATAGTTTTGGTCCTACCATGGATATTGGTGGATCTTGGCGACGGTTACAATTAGAGAGAAAATTGAATTCGGGTGAAAAAAGGCAATTTTCGAGAAAAAAAATGAGCAGTTGTATTTTCTCTTTGTTGATCCAAATTACATTTGTAAACTCTTTAAATACCTCCTTTAGTTTTTCTGAATTTTCAAAATATTTTTCGGTTTAGAAACACGTTTTGAATTGATATTTGATTTTCAGCTTTTTAAAAAGTATTTTCAGATCACGGTATGTAAAGTTCTTTGAAAGTGCAGAAAAATGAGCATTTTTAAAATTCTCCCGAACTGTCTTTTTTCTCCCGAATTCGATTTTTTTCTCTCGAATTTTCACCTTCTCTGATCTAGACATGAAGCTCAATATTATTCAAGCCATGTTGGAAAGTCCTAAGGGGAAAGGACTCCTAACTTTTCTAATATTTAAACACCTGTGAACATGAATATGGAAATGGTGTAGTTGGCGTAGGAGTTGTAGTGGTTGTCGTCGTCGTTGTGGTTGTGGTTGTGGTTGTGGTTGTAGTCGTCGCTGTGGTCGTGGTTGTTGTTGTTGTTTTGGTTACAGCAGCTGTCAAACGTTTCGTTGCTCTGCCTCTAGTCCGGTTTGCCCAGATCCTTGTTGTTTGATTTTCTGAGTTTATATAAAATGTTAGACTGGAAATGTTTTCTCAGGCTCCGATGTATTTCAGAAAAAAACATACCAATCGTTTGGGCACTCGCAAAAGAAAATGCAGAAAAAATCAATAAACAATAATAATAATTTTCTGCTGAAAATTCTTCTATAATTAAATTTCAAAAAAGTTTTCACTTCTCATTTCAAAAAAAAAATTCAACCCGATATGCACTTTGGTTTTAAAAATAAAAATTCACAAAAATGAATTCCTCGAGATATGTTCCGAAATTCCATGTTCACGTCCTTTTTGATACCGTTAATTTTATTCTCACAAGGAAACAAAAATCTACAGACCGGATAAAAATCGTGTTTTCTTTTTTTTTTGAAAAAAAACACAAGCTTCTATGAGATATACCTTTACCCATAGGTACAATTGTGTCAGGGTACAAAGCGAGAAAAAGGGTAAAAGATGTCATGAAAAGGGTACAAAAGAAGGAAGCAGAAAAATGGTTACAATTGGGTACTTGAATACAAAAAAATACAAGAAAGGAAAGAAATGTACAAAAAAAACGAAAAAAAGTCCCTGTTGTTTCGCAGACTAATATGGTACATTTTATGCAACACCTGTACATATTTCGAGAATCAGTTGGAAATTTTTAATTTTGAGAGGGTTTTTCTAACGAATATTAATAGGATCATTCGGTTATCCCTCTGGCACGAAGATCAGCTGCTTTATCAGATTGTAAGTATTTTCTAAAGAAAAGCATGAGTCTTTAAAAAATCATATAAAAATAAAACCTACTTTCTATAAGTCTCAATCATTTTAGCACGCTGAATTTCATAATATGAGCATTCTTCACTATTATCTTGTTTAATTGTCCATCGCCTTTCTCGTCCATTTTCATCATCATTTGATATTTGCGGCGGTTCTTCAATTTCTGATTCGCTTTCAGTCTGCAAATAAAAATGTGTTCTTTTTTCATATTTATCCACCAATTCTTATCGCCAAAAGGAAAACAAATTTTAAAACAAAAAGATACACCTTGTCTTTAAAAAATCGGAACTAAAAACCCACCCCTTCGCTATCCTCATCATCCAAAACATTCGACAATAACGGTGTGGTGTTATTCCATCCAATCCTTCCTTCTAATATATTCTCGATCGTCGATTGTGCAGAACCGGACGATCTCAAGTCCGCCATAATCGTATCAATTGACATCTGCGGGAACATTTCTCGAACTTGTTCCACCATCGATTGCAGCTGCTCTTCAGTCGGTTCTGCCGCTCGCCCAAATAACGGTCCGAGTCCTGTCGAGATCTCGATTGTGAATGCAGGAAGTCGGAGGAATCCGTAATTTCTGAAGCAGATTCTATCATGATTATAATTATAAATATTCAGTACTAACCCTCCATTAAATCTCAAAGTAGTATTCGTTGCACCACCAGCCGGAGCCGGTTGAGCAACTTCCAACGGTGACGGAATCGCTACTCTACACGTCGGACAAGATGAATCCTGTGCCATCCACCACATCAGGCACCAATCATGAAATTGGTGGGAACATGTAAGACGTCGTGATTCACCGAGAAGCTCCCAGCAGACTGAATAACTAGTTATTCTCCAGAATTTTTGCTGAACGACCTACCAACGCATCGATCATCGTTGTGCTCACATTTTACACTTGGATATGTTGTTTCAATATGTGCAAAAATACGTTTATGACTTCTATGTCGATTCAATTGATCAATCATACAACTGAAAAAATGAGTTATTATGAGATTTTCGAAAACAATCGAGCAACGCAAAAATCTGAAGATACAGATTTTTATATTTCCGATAAAGTTATAGAAAACTGATCCGTTCCGAATCAATTCTCTGTTTCAAAAATTTTGTTTAAAAATCATAATTATTATGTTTTTTTTAACAATTAAAAACTCACTTATAAGTCAATTTCATATGATACAAAAAGAAAATGCAAGTTAGATTCAAACCCGGGGCGACGAGAAGTAATTGTCCCTGAAATACAATTTATTCCTAATTTAGGCATCCTCCCGCACTTACATAATTCATCATCTGAAGGAACTCGCACGTCAAATTGGTCCCCAGCTCCAACCAATAATTAAAATGTCGAACAGAATCCGGATTAAATGAGAAAATTCGTGACGATGAAATACATCGGAACAAAATGTATGTTGAGCGAACGACAGCCAAAAGACACTAAAAATGTATGTTTTTTTTTCAAATTAAATTAAATTGAAAAACCCCACATCAATATACAATAAAAGTGCTGGCTGCCAAGACAAATGATGCTGGAATCTTCCAACCATTACCATCATTCCCAATGAGACGAAAAATATGAAAAGGGATAGAAATGACATTTTATGTCCGCCTTGACCACAAGATGGTGAAATCTGAAAAAATTTCAGATTTTTCCTGAAATTGTTTTTCGAACGAAGGGGTAAAGGTCAAAAGGCCATTTAAAAAATCTTACATATTTCAATCTCTGACAAGTGATAAACTGCAAATTCGAGACAAATCCACAAATTCCCGTCCAAACCATCCAAGGCAGCACTCTATGGGATTTCTGAGGTCCAGTTATAACAGAAAGATATACAATACTTAGCAGTGAATACGAGAAAAATGCTTGTCGAGCCATTGTATCTTCTTGTCGCGATAATTCTTTAAAAACTAGCTTGATGATGATTTTAGAAATTATCGCCAGAATTACAAAGTAGGTGTTAATGGCAACCTGTAGAAACCTTGATTTTCTAAATGTCGAAGAAAAAATGAATACCCAAATGAGAATCGAATCCGATAAAATATAATGAGCAACTTGAAACGACGTCAACGTTGACAGGTATTCAATATTTAGGCCATATGATGTTGAAAGTCTAGTATTGTTTTTTAGCTCTTCCTCGAGTAGTGATTTGAGCTGAAATCAAAAAGTTTATGAAATTTTGAGGAAATTGTACAAAAAGGCCTTTCCAATTAGGTTTTCCCCTAGGCCTCAATTTAGAGACATCACATTGAGTAAATTGGGTTTAAACACCTCATTTGTAAATGTGAAAAAAAAGTTGTTGGTAGTAATTTCATTTTTGGGGTCACGGAGTGAAATCGAAACGAATTCATTTCCAGGAATTTATAAGTTTTCGCAATGGCTTCAAACGAAGGTTTATAAAGAAACGTTAGAGAAGTTCATTTTCATAAAATTGTAAGCGATACTTATAAATATCTTACATGAAACTATCTTTGAAGAAATAAATACAAATCCAAACCTGAGGTTGTGAATGAAATGCTGTTGCAACTGTTCCCGCAGCAATTATCGATACCACTGACGATAATGCAATGTAGGCGTCAAGCGATGGAAATGACGATCTGGATATCATATTCACGAGACCCATTTGAGGGTCTCTTCGTCGATTCCCGTTGTTCATCGAGCTGTAAGATTTTGGTTTTTAGAACAAAAAAATCGGGAAAAAATTATAAGTCGAAAGCAGAATAATACTATACAAACTCTTTTTGGAAAAAATGAGCTCTCAAGAATAAAATATTGCAAAAAATTGTTTTGTGAAACCATAAAAAGAGCTTACTCTAATCCCCCTATAGATTTCTATAAAGTATTAACACCAAAAAACCAATCAGTGTGAAAAAACACGTCACTAGATGAAGAGCACAACCACGAAAAAAAACCTGAATGTTCGACAAATCCGCATTCGAAAAAAATAAGAGAGGAAGAGCGATGGCGGGGTTTAGAAAATAAACGCCTACGGCATAAATTATATCGAGACGACAAAAAATGAATATAATTTTTCTATTTCCGGCTGAAAACGACGAAAAACTGGGAATATCACGATATCGAGATACATTTTTAGAGTAATATGAATTCGGTAAAACAAAAATTTTTAACGAAAAATCGTGTGTAATTGTGTTGTATTTTGTTCCGAGACCCATCAAGAACGTTAGCCCAAAAATGAACTACTTCCAACATTTCCAGTTTACCAAAAACGTTTTTGAGTAGATGGAGGAAGAGAGAAATTAGTTTTTCAACAAAAAACCAAAACTTGTTTCAGAAACACTTATTTATAATTTCATTTTTTATGTCAAAAAATTTCTGAGCGAAGTGAAAAAAAACGTTCTTAACTCATACAGTTAAAGCGCATTTTGCGGATCTAAGTCCTATCAGCGAAATAAAAATATATATAGTTAAAAGATGTGTATTACTTACTTGGAGAAAAAAATAAGTTAATGTAGAATATTGTATCAATAGGCAGATTCACGTTTCTATGCGAAAATGAGCTTTTTTTAAAGAAAAAAACTGTACCTGGTTATTGAACTCACTGTACAGAAATTTATTAAACTTTTAAAGAAAAAAACTGATTCTTCAGAAAAATAATGAAACATTTTTTAAAGCAACCAAAAAACAGTTTAGAAAGATGTCTTTCATCTTATTATTTTTTAATTCTCTGATTTCTTGGATAGATTTATTAAAAAATCACACTCGTTCACTTTCAAATAAAACCAAAAATAATTTCGCTGCTTATTGATTTCCAGAGAGCTTCTAAAAATCCAGAACAGAGCAATAACATCTCTGCTCGAACTTATGTCCCCATCTTCGGTTTTCCCCATCTCTCGCTCATTTTTCCCCGTCCGACAACATTATCGATTTTCTTTCTTAGCTGCACTCGCTCTTTTCTATAATTTTCTGGAGAAACAAAAACTTAACAAAATATTCGGGAGGAAAAATCAATTTGGTCAAAACAAAGTGGAAGAGACAAGACACGGTTTTCTTATCAATTTACTTTTTTTCGCCCTTTTTTAAACAAAATAATAATCACACTGGGTATAATTGTATTTACAACATTTTTCAATGCAATAGAACATTAGAATATGAATTTCAAAAAAATATAAATAGAAAAAATGAAAATTCTCGCTCGAAAACCCATGGGCAATTGGAATGAACATTTGGTTCGAGAGGAGATCGAAACGAAAGAGAAAAAACAGGAGCTAGAAAGGAAAGAGAAAAATGCATTTTTAAAAAAATTTTACTGGTGAAAAGAGAAAATGAAGAGATGACTCGTTTTCTGGAGAGACGCAGACGTTGAAACGAAATGGTAAAGTTTGAATGTTTACACAAGAGTAAAATTTTTATTAAAACGAGTTTTTAAAATGTTTATTTTATATTCTTAGGTGACCAGGAAAACTGTCACCGCTTCGCGGTGGTTTTCCTGGTTTGTAGTTCGCCTTCGGCGCACTTAAAGGATTACTTTACGGAGCTAATACATGTACCTTAAATTGAAATAGACATCATTCTAATTACAAAAGTTAGTTTTCGTCGGTTGAAACATTTTCTCGGCCATTTTTTCGAAGCTCGTTTTCCCGGCTTTTACGTGGTTATAGAAAATTAAAAGAACTGATTTGTAATGAGTATGACGTCTATTATTTAAGGTACATTCATTATCTCCGTAAAGTCTTTCTTTAATATTTTAATGTCATTTACCAATATAATATGTGTTGGAAAAACATTGTATTGCTTCTACAGGTACGACCATAAATTTATTTAAAATTGGGTAATCTAAAAGCCATTTCTTTGGATTTCGCTCTCTTTAACCTAAGCTCATCATAATTACCTAATATCTTTTTCTACGCCTCGCCTCCGGCTTCGCCCCTTACACGCCTTCGGCGTCACTTTCAATTATTTGGCGATTTCACACCTTTTGAATTTAGTTGTCGGGACCGAAATTTCTTGATCGAAAAGTATTGGAATGCGAGCCGAAGGCACAGAAGAAGCTCGCCTTCGGCTCGCTTCTCCCGTGCCTTCGGCACGCATTCCAATACTTTTGATCGTTTTTCCAACGCCGCTGCGCGGCGAAACGCTCCTAATTTAAAGTTTAACGATTTCACTGGAATATTCTCAAAAAAAACCAACCAAACTTATCTCATTTCATTACATATCGAACTATTTAGTCTTCTAAAATGATTATCATTAGCGTCTTAAATACAGAAATGACTCTGAAAAGAGGTTGATGTAATCTTCTTACTCTAGCTCACCTCACTTTTTCCAATTAATATCCCTCCAAAATTGGGAGTCCCAATGATCATCTTCTTCGAGTAAATTTTAAAAGAATGAATATCAACTCAGAAATGACAACAAATAATTTTTCAAATTTGACCTAGTTTCTTTGACCTATTTTTTCATAAAAGTCATGGAATTTTGACTAAATTTTTAAAAAAATGAAGAAATGAAAATCCACAATCATTAGATTTCAAAAATTTCATCCCCTTTCGGTGACCCCTATGGTCTACCGGTTAAGTAATCATTTCTTTACGTATACCGATTCGAGTTCAATTCCACTCAGTAACTTTTGAATTTTACTATGAAAAAAGCTTCGGAAACACAAAAAACTGCGAACAGATTTGTGTTAACAGACACTTTCTCGGCGTTTTCAAATATATAATAGGATTAGAAACAATTTTTAAATTAAAAGTTTTGATATGTTTTGTCGGGCACCGAAAAACCAGTTTTACAGTTATTTAGTGCTCTTGAGAAATTCTTTGCAAACTGAAAGCATTAATAATTGTTTGGTCAAAAGATGTTCAAAAAAGTCCAATTTTTGTTCAATAATGATAACAATACACTTACCGGGAATAGAAGGTAGCCTTGAAAAAGCGGACACGCATAAAATCAAGCGGGTAGATTCAGTATTATGTAGTAGCGCCCTTGCGATATTTATTTATTCATCAGATAAATTTTTAGAGTTAAAACTCGCTCAAACAATTACAGGTCGTATCAAGCCGCAAAGAATAAAAAATCTTTTCTTTCAAGTTTTTAGTGTAATTCTTAACAATTAATTAGTGTACCTAGTTATTAAACTCACTGTACAGAAATTTATTAAACCTTGTTAATTTAGAACGTTTTAGGGTACCTAACATAAACTTTTAGACAATCAATTACAATTTTCAACCATATTTACAATTTTTTCGATACTCTGAACTTCAGAGGAAATAACTAGTACTTAGTGCAGTTTTCTTATGTCAATTGAACTACTGTAACTTTTTAATGGGACACAGAAATCTTCGGAAAAATAACTTTTTCCATTCTGTGAATTCACGTGAAAAATATAGGGAATTGAAAAATTAGAAAATTTCTCAAATTCGAAAATGGTGTTCTGCAAAAGCGGCTGGAAATTCTGAGTAACATTATCACAACTTCGAAAAATTTTAAGCTGATTCTCATTTTGCAAACAAGACGAAATAAACAGATAACAGTAAACAAATGAATGTTCAATATTGAACAACACGAAGCAAAACCTTCTCAGTGAAAATAAACAGCTTTCACAAATGGAGTCCTCAAGGTCAAAAGTAGAACAATAGGTTTGAGAAAAAAACGATGTGTTCTTGTCTTCTCCATCACATTCTTTCTCTCAAACTAATCAATAATATTTCAACTCGTTTGAATTACAACCTATTGCAATCATTATGATCTCAAGCGGAGTAGAAACCCAGCCAATGACCAAACAATCACGTGATATTTACAAAAAACACCAAGAGACATTGCCGCGAATCGAAACACTTTCAAAAACAGAAATAAACTTTTACTGAACAATTCACAGTATAGAAGACAAACGATGTAGGATTAGACCGAAATTGGCGGTGTTCATCTTTTTAAACGGAAGAATATATTCGGATAAATACATACTTAAAACCAGTTGTTTATTCACTGAACAGCTAAATATGTCGTCGAACAATAATATTCTACATTCATAGATGAAAACGTATTTTGGGTCTTTTTTAGCGTGGCTTAGATGGATTCTGGATCGGCGTCGACGGCTTTGAACCAATGTCCGCATTCGCATCTCTTTGGCTCTCCTTTGCGGATTGTCATGAAGTTGACGTGTCCCGAATCTTGTTCGCCTGGAATTTAGTTTTAGTTGAACAACACTAATTTATGGAAATTATAACGTTCAAAAATTGAAATATAGGAAACTTACACATGCACCCAATAATTCTAAAGTCGTAGTGTGATGGCACAAGATTTGGGCTGCCCTTGGTTGTGCTTTCAGCACGATAGTAGACCTTTGGTTCGTAACGCTGAAAACACAAAAGTTTGCTATACATTACACTATATCGTTATTTTTATGCGAAACTAATCAAAAGCAATTTTTTCAAGACGTATTTTCAACTATTAAGATTTAAAACAATTATGAAAGAAACCAAATGTAGAATATCTTCTATTTTTTTTTACTTGAGCTCAACATACATGGATCAAAAAATATAATTAGAATACCGCACAAATTTTTAGAAATAAAAAAAACTTACGTCATCTCCAGCAAGACGGGCCAAGAGCATCTTCTTTTCACGTCCAGTGGCGTGCTCAAGTGGGTCTGGATAATAACCGTAGTCTTCCGGTGAAGCCTCAGTAGCCAAGGTACGGCGGGCAACAGCCGTTGGTGTGACGATTCTCTTCGAAAGAGCAGCGACAGTCTTAGCAAGCTGAGCCATCTGAAAACAACGGAAAATTAGGTAAATTGAACAATATTTAATGTGAACTAGGGGAAAAAAGATACAGCCGGAGTAATAATATGTAATAATTTGTTTAACAAAAAAGGGTTTGTTGTCACAAATATTTAAAAAAAAATAACAGAAAATTTAATGTAAAAACTGGCGAAATATTACTTACATATCTATATTCTCTGCAATTTCCGCTGCTTTCAGTTGGTCGATAAAAGAAATTCAAATTGCGCTCCATTGAACATATGCCTTTGGCACGAGTCCAAAGAGGGTTTATTTTGCTTTTTTCGACGAACAGTCAACGAAAATCTATACTTTTCACAAGAAGTATCGTAATTATTTCGTGAAAAAAACAGAATAACATCAGCCGTTTCGATTTTATTCGATGTATGCATGGTTTTGGACTCGTGCCAAAGGCGGCTGTACAATGTAGCGCTATTAGAATTGATATTTTCGACCAGTACACTGAATTTTTAAAAGTTTCGCATAATTTCATTAAAAATATCAGATTGTTTTATTTTTTTATTTTACTTTTTTTTACTTTCAATATTTTACTTTCAAAAATCATTGTCTGAAAATAACCTTGTAACAATTGTCACTTTTATACTTTTGGGTATTTTGGCAAACAAGAAAAATAAATCGTATTATCAGTAATTATCGATTAAAATAAAACTATGAAGAAAATCGATTTTATATATTATAACAATAAGTATCGGATATCAACTTTTTAATTTTAATATCAGTGAACATCCTAAAAACCTTAAATTCCCGAAACATTTACAAAATTCGAAATTTGCAGTAAAAAACAATAAATAGACATTGACTCGATTTACGGAGCCAAAAGCGGCGGCTATACACTTTGCGTACACTCCCCTTCAACCAACTGACGCACAACACGCTCCGCAATTCGATTTACCGTAATCTAGCGAGTGTAGTGTTCCCCGCGATTTGAAATTGAACGACGGCGCGCGCGCCAGTTTTTCTCTTTTTTTCATTTCTCTGGTCGCGCGACTGCTTGGCCTTGTCCTTGTTGGCCAGCACAGCTCAGTTGGCCGTTGTCGACTGCCCAACCGATCGCTTTGGTGGTTTCTTTCGTTCTCTAACAATTTTGTTGTTCAATTTCTTCGTCTCGTTTATGGAGCTCCGGAGCAGTCGGTTTGTTTCGAAACTCATTTTTATGTTTGTTTCGTCATTTTTAGTGCGGGTTGCATTATGTAAGAATCGTTTTTCAGGATTAGATTCTATGAATTTTCGGTTTATAAATAGTAATTTCATAACAAGTTTGGCGATTCCGTGTTTCTACTTAATTCTTCTCTTATTTCAATTCATACTTGTATAATCTTTCGAAATCGTAACGTCATTAGAAAACCCTCGGACCGAAGAATCCCTAATTACATGGGTTTCAAGAGCCACTTTGCAATCTGTCCCTAAATAAGACGACAGATGTTCAACATATTCCATGATGTTTATTTATATCTGCATGTGAAATAGCTTGTCCGCATCGATTCACAACATGCTTATAAAAACCTTGAAAACTTCAGTTTTTTGGAGTAAAACATCATAAAATCGATATAATTGCCCGCAGAACTTTTTTGCAAATTCTATTGTGAAATTTTTATTTGTTTGTCTCTGCGTGTCTGTTTCAAATAGCCCACTGGGACATGGCAGACTGAACTGCATCAGTAGATGGATAATTATTCATTCGTTTTGCTCGTGACCCCAGTCAACGTTTTAGGAAGAAACGAGACACCACTCAAATTTATTGGATTTTTGTGTCTTGTCAAATTTACTCTGGGCTACGAAGGAGAATGTTTAATAAAGCTAGAGTTTTGTAGATGTGTTTAGAGATAGATAAAGTTAGGACAGATATATGACCTTCAATAGATAACGCATTATTAATCCTCTAGTGACGGAATATGTTTATTCCTCTCTTTTAATTGTATTCTTACCCTTTGTTACTTTTTCAATTTCTTGATGCAATATATTACTTCAGTAGCGGATCATCATGAGAGAAGTCATCTCCATCCACGTCGGACAAGCCGGAGTCCAAATCGGAAATGCCTGCTGGGAGCTTTACTGTCTTGAGCACGGAATCCAACCCGATGGAACCATGCCATCCGATCAACAAGCCGAGGGAGAATCTTTCACCACGTTCTTCTCCGACACCGGAAGTGGCCGTTATGTTCCAAGATCCATCTTCGTCGATTTGGAACCAACTGTTGTTGGTGAGTTGAGCACACTTCAAATTTTCAATGCCGATGTTAAATTTCAGACGAAATCCGTACTGGAACCTATAAGAAGCTCTTCCACCCAGAACAAATGATCACCGGAAAGGAAGATGCCGCTAACAACTACGCTCGTGGACACTACACAGTCGGAAAGGAACTCATTGACACTGTTCTTGACAGAATCCGCCGTCTTGCTGATAACTGCTCAGGACTTCAAGGATTCTTTGTCTTCCACTCGTTCGGAGGAGGAACCGGATCCGGATTCACATCTCTTCTCATGGAACGTCTTTCAGTCGATTATGGAAAGAAGTCAAAGCTCGAGTTCTCCATCTATCCAGCTCCACAAGTGTCTACCGCTGTTGTTGAGCCGTACAACTCTATTTTGACCACACATACCACTTTGGAGCATTCCGATTGCGCTTTCATGGTTGACAATGAGGCTATTTATGATATCTGCCGCCGCAACTTGAGTGTTGACCGCCCAAGCTACACTAACTTGAACAGAATCATTTCTCAAGTATGAATCCGTTTGGAATTATAGGTATTAAAATTCAAGTCTTGCAGGTTGTCTCCTCAATCACTGCATCTCTTAGATTCGACGGAGCTCTTAACGTTGATCTCAATGAATTCCAAACCAACTTGGTTCCATACCCAAGAATTCACTTCCCACTTGCTGCTTACACTCCACTTATCTCAGCTGACAAGGTAAAATATTAATTCCCTTGAATGAATTAAAAAAAATCATAATTCCGTAGGCTTATCACGAGGCTCTCTCCGTCAATGACATCACCAACAGTTGCTTCGAACCAGCTAACCAAATGGTGAAATGCGATCCAAGACACGGAAAATACATGGCTGTCTGCCTTTTGTACAGAGGAGATGTTGTTCCAAAGGACGTCAACACCGCTATCGCTGGAATCAAAACCAAGAGATCCATCCAATTCGTCGATTGGTGCCCAACCGGATTCAAGGTCGGAATAAACTACCAACCACCAACTGTTGTCCCAGGAGGTGACTTGGCGAAGGTTCCAAGAGCCGTCTGTATGCTTTCCAACACTACCGCTATCGCTGAGGCCTGGTCCCGTTTGGACTACAAATTCGATTTGATGTACGCTAAGAGAGCTTTCGTTCACTGGTACGTCGGAGAAGGAATGGAAGAAGGAGAGTTCACCGAAGCTCGTGAAGATTTGGCCGCGTTGGAGAAAGACTACGAAGAGGTCGGAGCTGATTCGAACGAGGGAGGTACTGAAGATAGAGAAGGAGAAGAGTATTAAGCGACCAAACCCGCAACTTGCATAATGCCGAAACAAATTTTATATATACATATGTGAATGTATAAGCTTGCTTTTCTCTTTTTTTTACTAACTTATTTTATTGTTTTGAGAATAAAGTCGAACAAGAAGGCAATTGTAACTTTTGGATTACTATTGCGATAAATTATTTCGATAAATATTGTGAATAAGAAGTTTTCTATAAATGCATCACAAGTCTAGGAATGGATATTCCATCAACTTCAACAAACGCTGGACCAAAGCGAAAGCGAAAAAGACGCGATCAAAACAAATCGAAGAATCCAGCAGTTTCAGGTGTTTCTTTGAATGTTTGTGAAATACCATTACCGCCGAAAGGGGAAGAACCCGAAATTCCTGAGGGTACGGTGACTGAACGGCATTATGATGGGAAAGATTTCATGTTTGACGCTCCTTGTACGGAAAAATACACTGGAGCTATTGAGTATTCGAAGAGATATGTCGTACCAGCGCTTGAAGCTATGGAGCTTTTGTTGGTAGGTTTTACGTATGAATTTTTTAAATAAATAAGTACCACTTACGCTGAAATTTCATAGAGCTTCTGATAATTAAGCTACCTTTAGTAATTTATGCCTAAATTTCGAAATTAACACAACTTTTGCAGAAGTATAAAGATTTTTATGATTTATAGAGCTCCAAAAGATGAAATAATTGAAAATTGTAGAAAAAATATGGAACAACCGTCGAAACTGTAGCCAAGGATTTTGAAGAAAAGGCGATAAAACGACTTCAAAAAGATAGAGAATTACAAGAAAATGTTCCGTTTATTGAAATTCCATCGACACATTCGAAGTGTAAATGTGGACAGGATTCTTCGGAAGATGAGTCTTCGTCTTCGGAGAGTTCTGAAAGTGAGGATAGCGAGAATGAGGATCAAGGGTATGTTAATCCGAATGTTGTCACAAAAAATCTTATTCTTAAGGCAGGCAACAAAAAAAGAGAAGGAATCTTTTAAATATGTGTCATATGTTAAACAGATGGTTGATCGTAAGAGAAATCATCCGAACGCGGTCAGTCCTGATATGATATTTAATGAGAAGGGTTGGGCGAATGATGCTATGGTTTGTCGATGCTCGTTTGCATCGAGAACAAAAGGGATCAATCATGGTTATTTTGCTGGGGAGGATTGTGAATATCATTGTGATCCGGAGACTAGGTCTGTTTTTGTCTTTCTGTGATAATAAAAAGGGATAAAAGCGCTGAAAATAAACATTTTATTTTAGAAGAATTTTTAAAGGAGGGGTGTACTAATTTTGTAAATGTTGTTCAATCTATTTAAAATTCAATTTTATATGCCACAGTACAGTAAAAATAACTACCCTACCTTTAATAGTCCATGCTTTAAAAAAATGATGAGTCAAGTCGAATTTTTTTCAAACTTTCAGGAGCCTTGGCTCAAACTCAATGTATAAAAATTTTAGAACCTGCATTTGGACACGTTGACCTAACGAATTTGAACCGTTTTCAGCAACCATGAAAACCTGTACCACTACTTTCTTCGGGTAACACCAAGTCCAGATGAAAACCAAATTTACAAGACGAGTTTCTTCGTGTTGGTAGAGGAATTCAATTTTGAAGGATTTTCAATCCTAACCCATAAACCATTACCCGAAAGAATGACAAAAATGCCGATATCCAAATGGTCAATCGAATATGAATTTCAATTTGTGGCTGAGCCTATACCGCCAGAATGTTATATCATTTCGGATTGTGATCTTTTGACCAAATATGTATTTCATGATGTTTTTGAAATGCTGGACTTTGATCTAACTGCTAAACACTTGAAACCCGAGAAGGGAGCTTGTTCATCGGTGCATCTTATGCCTAGATTTGTTTCGAGATTTGGTAGGGGTTTTTATCCGAAATTTCATTTAAATATCTTTTTTCAGGACCTACCACTAGATTGATGCCCACTAAAGGAGTTTTAGCCTATTTTTTAAGCAGATTTGAGCCACTCTTTGATGACAAAGAAGTCAAGAGGCTTCTAACATTATCTCCTGATGATTTTTTTAAACAGACTAGTCGATTCAAGCAGAATATTGTTGTTAGAGGAGATAAGGTTCAAATTGTTCATTTTGAAAAATTTTGAAAACAATCCTGTTTCAGAAACCGTGTGCAATACGAGTCGATTCATTTGAACAAGATTTTGATGCGGGCAAAATTTTGTTTGTTCATAATAACATGAAGTTGAAAACCTTATATCGAAATGAGATAAAATAATATTTTGCAGACCAGTACTATTCTCTAGCGTAAATTTTCCGAGGATGCAATACTTGGAGCGCAGAATCAATAGGAATAAACATCTGGAGCAGGCTACTGGAAAGCCGTCGGAAATTGAGGAAATGATAGAGTTTAAGAGGGAATTGGAAGAGTTGAAAGCTGAAATGTAGGTTTTTTTTTTGAGAAATTCCAAGAATATGGAACGTTTTGGGCCAAAAAAATGGTTAACTGGCAATTGGAATACCTGATCAAACTGCTGAATAAGCAACTATGGACTGGAAAATGTACGCAGACGTTTTTTTTGGATTTTTCGGTTCAAATAAGTCTTCATCAGACTTTATGATCACTTGTGCTTATTTGTAGGGACTAAGCCCATTGGACCTTGTGAAAAAATACTGAAATATTTTTGTACGAGTGAAAATAATTTAAATTTAACACTTTCTAATACCGAGATTCACATGGGTCAATAGAAATATTCAAAAAATAGGTACCCTATCTTTAACATTTCCATATTTTGTTTTTAGTCCAAAGTCTTTGAGTTAGGTTTGTAGGTCCACCCTGCCCGATTCGAAAATCAGCTTTAAAAATGTGTTTTTCAGGAAAAACTTCCGTGCATTCGTCCTCCATATCCCGAGCGATGGATACTGTGCAACAGGTTTTTTCCCCGATTGTGTGGCTCATTTATTGATGTCTATTTTGGCGATACATCATGCGAGATATCAAATGTCTTTGAATGTTAGTTTTATTAGAATTTTGCCTATTTACAACGATTTTTTGAAAGGTTTTCGAACAACATATTGGATATAGATTCAATAATCGATCTATAATTGAGCAGGCGTTTTCACATATTTCTTTTAAAGCGAATTATGGAACGAATATTGATCATGCAAAAACTTTGATTTCAAATTGTGGATATCGAAGAAAATATTTACAGGAGGAGAGGAAGGATAAGAAAAGAGGTGTTCTTGATGTTGAATGGTTTTCATTCTAAATCTTTTATAGGAATTGTGAACCTTCTCACTATTATGAGCTCGACTGGTAAAACTCAAACTGGACAGATGCTTAACAATATGCCGGTTAATCATAATGAGAGATTGGAATATTTGGGAGATGCTGTTGTTGAAATGGTAATTACGTGTTTAAATAGAAATAGTTTCTATTTTTATTTATTTTTTCAGATTGTAACAAACCATATGTTTTTCATGCTCCCCTATCATAACGAAGGAGGATTGGCAACTTATCGTACCTCTCTAGTACAGAACAGAAATCTAGCCACCCTTGCGAAAAATATCAGACTAGACGAATTTGTCCAATTCGCGCACGGAATCGAATTATGCCATGAAGCGGATTTTCGGCACGCGCTGGCAAATACATTTGAAGCAGTGATGGGAGCGATTTTTTTGGATAGTGGAATGGAGCACTGTGATCGGATTTTCTCATTTGCAATGTATATGAAAAATGACGAGAAAAATCGAAGGTTGAAAGAAATCTGGGATCATGTGAATGAGCATGAATTGAAAAGGGATCAACCGATGGGGGATCGAGATTTGGCGAATAGTGTTCCGACTTTGGAGAATTTGAAGAAACTGGAAGAGAGGGTTGGAATTCGGTTTAATAATATTCGATTGTTGGCTAAGGCGTTTACGAGGAGAAATGTGCCGTTTAACGAATTGACAAGGTATTATTTAGTTTTTCAATATACTTTGAGTAGCAATGTTATTTACCAAAACAACTGCGAAGCAAAAAAAAAAACGAGATGTGCGAAAAAGAAAGCACCCAGGATCGAAATTCTGAAAGTTTGTGGTTTTTGAGACCGAAGATTTGATACGGGGTGACCATTTTTTAACGGTCCAAAGTTGCAAAATTTTATTTGAACACGCCGAAGAATCGCCGAAGAATTATAATTTTCAGAGGTCACAATCAACGACTCGAATGGCTGGGCGATACCGTACTTCAACTGGTCATTTCCGATTATCTCTACAGAAATTTTCCGTACCACCATGAAGGACATTTGTCCCTTCTTCGTACGAATTTGGTTAGTAATATGACCCAATCGAAAATTTGCGAAGACTTGGGTTTTCCTGAGTTTGTCATAAAACCGGCATTTAGAGTGGCCGAGTTGAGGATGAAAGATAAGGCGGATTTGGTTGAAGGTAAATAGATTTCTTGGTTTTTTTAAGGTTGAAAATTAAGCGTTCATTGGCGCACTTTACGTTGATAGGGGATTGGAGCATTGCCGCAGTTTTGTAAGGATCACATTTCTGCCTAGATTTATGGTATTTTAATTTTTTAAAAATGATATTTGAAGTAAGAAAAAATTCAGGATTTTATTGATAATGATAAATGGAACGATCCAAAATCACATTTGCAACAATGGTGTTTAACATTAAGAGAGGGTGACAGCACTGCACCAACATTGCCAGAATATCGAAAGATTCGAATTGAAGGGCCGACGAATACTAGATTGTATCGAGTGGCTGTATACTTCAAGTAGTTTTCTATAATTTCTTTAAGATTATCTTAATTTAAAAAAAAATTGAATTTAGAAACCGTAAATTGGGAGTTGGCGATGGCCCAAACATTCATACTGCTGAAATAAAAGCTGCTGAAAATGCGCTGGAATCGAATGAAGGATCAGATTTTAGGAGGTTGAGGGAAAGCTTGAAGATGATTAAAGCGCAGGTACTGTCTTTGAATGAGGTTTAAAATATGAATAAGAAATTTTCAGAAAAGCCGACGACGGAGCAAAAAATCACGTGGGGTTTCGAATATGAATCGTATTAAACTGTAGTTTGTGAAGTTGTTTATTCTTTTTTTAAATTAACAAAGAAATAGGTTGAAAATAGGTGATGAATTACAAGAAAACCCGTTAAAATACATAATTCTCTGAATTTTTTTTTGAAGAAATTGTCATCAATCACTAGTTGCGCAGAAAGAATATATTCATTATAATAGAAACTCCTGGTCTCCAAACCATCACACTGATAACAACAAGAAGCTCCAAAAATATTGGTCCGCTTGTAACAGCGGCTGCTCGTAAATCTGGTTCATAAATGAGAACATCTTCGATCATGTGAATGTAACCATTGATTCCAGCGATTTCACCGCCTTCTATGACACGAGCTACACGATGACCTCGAGGCCAGTAAAGTTCCCAGTCTGAAAAAGTTTCGGGTTTTGAAGAAGAGAAGATTTGTTGGAAATGTGTTACATCGTGATCTTCGTCGCAGTACTACTTTTTCATCGTTCATCATGACGTATGTTCTATCGCGAAGATCGGTGTACATCAGAGCCTGAAATTTTGAAAAAACAGTAGTTTTAGGAAGATTTGGAATTGAGGCAAATGGGTTTGGATTTCCGAGATTTGTTTTTGTTTTTGAAACTCTGGAAATAAGACACAAATTCAATAGAATACAAATCCATTTTGTTGGATTTCTAAACCGTATTCCCAATTTTTGGCAGCTGACCACTATCCAAATTCAAGGCAAAAAATCAAAATTCGAATGGGAGCCCAGCTGGTCCAATGAACAATACCAATATGTAGCCATATTCAAATAATTGTGTTTCGCGCCAATTCCGACCGCGTCGCACGGAGACGCGCGCATTCAAATTTTGATGTTTTCAACTTTGGACCGCTGCTATGACGCGTGTATTTATCGCTGTGATTTCGCATAAGTTGCATTGAGAAAGTTCTAATTATTGTAAATAAGATAAGGAAGGGTCAAATTAGCTGAACAATTGTCTTTAAGTGTATCCCAAAAAACATTAACATTTGTTTACCTGTCCCTGAATAATATGCCTCTTATAAACATACTGCAATGCTTGTCTATGATTTCCATCATTCATTCGAGCGACCAAAGACGGTGCAACTTTGTTCCATGCTTCATTTGTCGGAACAAAAAAGGTGACATTTTGTTCAGGGACTAGAACCTGCCATGGACTCAAAGTGATGTGAAGTTGGAGGTCCTCCATCATTTTAAATGTACGTCTGAAAAGTTTGCATATTCTCGGAAAAAGAGGTAGGAGTATACTGTAGCCGTGATTCATTTCTCATAATATCCCAAAGATTTTCGTATGGAACACCTAGAACTCTTTCGATGTAGTGTACGATTCCATTTGTTGCAGCAACATTGTCCATCATGATTGCAGTACGAATTCCTCCTCCAATTACGTAGTATGCTGAAAATGTGGGGTGCGAAAAGGCAGAAAAAAAACTAAACTTACTTATATTATTTGCTGGCCATTCTCCTTTTATAAAATACAATTGTCTCATATTATCAACAGTATTGACAATTGTCTCATTATTGATCTCATCAGATGTCAATTCTTTCGCTGGAACAATATGTAATTTAAGAATTTGTTCCAACCAAATCCGATCCCGAAGTAATCTTCTTTCAATCTGTTCCGGAATTCTGTCAAACGCTTCATTCCAAGGGGCGAAAAATGTGACAAGACCTCCGGTTGCCGAGAAGTAGTTACGAACGATTTGTCCTGGAATTTTATTGGATTTGGGGTTTGCGGATATTAAAAAAAGTATATTGCGGAAAGCTCCCACTTTTCGAGTAGTTTTAAGGCTTGAAGGAGGACTTTAAAGAGCCAATGTACCTTAAATCAAATTAGAATTCGTACTGATTCCAAATCTGTTTTTAAAACTTTCTGAAACCACTTAGAAGAAGAGAAAAATAGCTTCGGTGATATTTTTTCTATGTTATTATTTTGAAGCACGTTTTTCGGCCTCTAAGTCACTTTAGAACAATTTAAAACTTATTTGGAATGAGTATGAAGGTTATTGTCATCCCGGTTCCATTCATTTAAAAAATTTAAAAAGAATGAATTTTCTGACTTTGGAAATTCGTTGTAACTTTATTTAAAACTAACCAATTGTATTGATATATCTCATCAAAGTTGTTGTCTTATCGTTTCGATAGATCATCTGAAAACTTGGATTATTTTTGAACTTCACAATTTTTTCTACCATATCAATTGTTTCGGAAACGATTCCCAAAACATTGTCAACAATATGAACAACCCCATTTTGCACCGGAATATTAGGCACCAGGATTTTTGCCCAAACCGCTCCGCGTCGGAATTGTGAGTACCTTTCGTAGACTTCAGAAACGGCGTATACTGAAAATAAATAGATTTATCTCGAAAAGGAAAGTATATTATTCACAATCATATTTTCCAGTCCTTCGATCGGTAATATTTCTCATGACGAGCTTTAATTTGAAATTTTCCTCGATGATATTGGATGAGAATCGAACAGATGGATAATAATGTTGTCCACCGTCATACATCCATGGCCAGGTGAACAAAACGCGGTTGGTACTCGTGACGTGAGCGAGCAGGATTTCACGATCAATTCGGTTACGGTCCATGACCTGAAATTGGGAAATGGGGGAAAATACTTCAGCAAACATTTAAAAAATTCTTCTTGACAAGATTAAAGACATGGTCTCACTTTAAAATACAAGTATTCAATTGAAAAAAATTCGGAGTTGAATTTAAATTATTGTAATTTGAAAATTGTCAAAAAAAGATGTTTCCCCCAAAAAATTTTTCAAATGTTTTCAGAGTTTGAAGCCACCGAAGAAAAATATTCCTCAAAAGCAGTATGCTACTTAATTTTCAATTTTAAAAAAATTTAAGACATTGTAAATACGACGAGTTATAAATCATCGCAGAAACTTAAATTAAATTTTTTCCCTATTTTTTAAATGATTTTTGCATGGTTTCTATAACTCAACTTCTCGAAAATCTTAGAATTTAGAGAAATGGTTTCGCTTGCTTAAAGGAACTTTTTCAAAAGATTTGAGGGATACTTGGAAATTTGGATACATCAAAATCGGATGTTATCGTGTTCCCATGAATGAATCCTTTCTTTGTGTATTCAGAAACGTACCCTTCCATACGCTGCATCATTCGGAATGAAAAATGTGTGAAAACCATTCCATGCAGACGATCCGTAGATAACTAACGCAATGTCGGGTGTTCGGTCAAGAATGTCTCGAATTTGACTGTAATTTGTTTTAAAACTCGTTTTTCGATTAAAACTCACGATAAATCTTTATTATTGTATCTTCTCTCCTCGAAAACTGAGTTATCGTGTTCCCTAATGAAAGAGAGTGCTGTTCCAGGATACGGTCGTTGCCCCATTGGTGTACAGATCTGGAAAATTTATGTGCTTTCTATGTTTATCTAAATAGGAAATACCTTAAAAAGATACTGCTCACCAGAAATCATACCCCATTGATTTGAAGCATGGTTACACAACATTCCAGCATTTGCAAAATATGACTGAAAAATACATTTTTAAACTTTTCTTTTCAAAATATTTGAAAGCGGGTCAAGTAAGCGCGCCACATTGAAATTAATTTTTAAAATCTTCTTTTCGACTTGTTTGAAACCAGAAATTGTTGCAACCAGAAAATTTTAATGGCCCAGAAACACGAAAAATGCGTTTTTCAAGACATGTAGCACCTTGTCTTTAATAATTCGCGTTTTTTTAAACTGTAGATTTAAAAAATATTTGTTTACAAAAATACTATCATAGTCACACGATCCTAGTCAGAATTAGAATATACCCCTGCATGAGTTAAGCGTGTCTGCTGCTGTTTAAAACTTTGGCATGTCATATTGTCAACTCAAATATTCCTGATCATGCAAGATGGTTTTGATCTACCCAGAAAATCTAAGTCTCTCACAAAGTCGTGCTATTTTTAAATGCGAGCGGTTGCGCTGCGGTCTTTTAGTAGAAAATGGATGATCCAAAATTTTTAAGTTGACAATAACTTTTCTCATGGTACATGTTGTCTGTTGGTCTCAACACGCAAAAAATATTTCTTAAATGTGACAGTGAAAAAAACAAGATAACTACCTTTTTTAATGAATTAAAAAAAATTCCATAACTTACAAAATTCCCTGGATTATTCTCAAATTGTGTTACATACACGTAACCGCTGTTTATCGTCGATCGAATGAGGGTTTGTTTCTCCCATAGCTTATTTTCAGTAAGTTCAACGACTTGAGAATCGACTGCAATCAAAAATTTAATTAAAAAAGCATTCAAATTTTAAAGGTTTCAATTACCAATGTGGCTCAACGTCTCCTTCTGATCCATTGCTCGAATATCCGGATTATAAGTAAAAACATCATCAACTGGTGCAAATACAGTAACCCTTGCATTACTATCCTTCATATATGCAGTGGCTACGGTATAATATCCGCATAATGCTCTCCACTGAAAATTTACGTTTAAAATTTTTAAAAGCCTATATTTCCTACTTGTTGCAAATCAGAGATCCTTTCAGTTTCAGCCCACAAATCAGCAGTAATATCAGAAATTAAGAAAAATTGAAAAATATATAGAAAAAGCATTGGAGAAGCATCAAAAAGCAATCGATACCTAAATGTAGGGGGAACGATGGACGGTGAGTCACACAAGGGCGGAGTGAAACTGCCGAAGGTAAGCAAATATTGAAAGTTGCACAAAACAGTAATGAAGCTCTGAAGAGACGCAGAGATGAGATGGTGATTCATGGGTTGTTCTTCATTAGCATAAAACAATAAATATACATTGTTCGTTGAGCTTATTTTTGTATTTGAAGGCCGAAATATGTGGGTTGTTTCATTGGACATAGAAAAGAAACATGAGTTTTTTTTTCAATAAGTATATTGAAGACAGTGTGACAGTACACTAAAAAATAAATTAAAGGGGGAATGTGAGAACATAAAGGAAATAGGCTTTAGAAGCTGGAAAATATGTAACTTATGATACTTAATTTATAATAAAACATAAGAGAGGGATGATAGTTTAAAATTAAATAGAAATTCCTATAAAATGGTGTATTATGGACCTTTATAAATAACTTCCACAAAATTAATCTCCAATAGTATAGATTTTGAAGAAATTTTATAAATTACCGAAATTTCATTCTCTACTGAGGCTTTTAACCGAGTTATGAGCCTGCAAAGTTATTAATTATCATTAGGAGGTGTATTTGGAACTTCATAAACCCATGATGAACCGGAATATGTCCACATTTAGTAGGGTATCATTTTTCGAACTGATCTTAGTCGATGGACACAATTCGAGTAATTTGTAGTTCTTCCTCGGTGGATCATGCCAAAGTGGTAACAATAACTTTTAGGGAAAAATAAAAGTTGCAAAAATGGGCTAAAATAACAAAAAAAAATTTAGAAAACCCTAAACAAGTTTTTCTATGTGAATTTTAGTTCATTATTAATTTCCATGAATCACATACATGAGAAGAGCATCTGGATTCGGAGACCCAAATTGCCTCGAAATCCAAACATGTTACAACTCCTTGTTTTGTTAATTGTTTGCAATATTTTCTTTAAAGACAATGCCACTGAAAAATGATCGAAATCTGTTTTCATTAGCGTAAATTTCACATGTTCAACAGTTTCTTCTGGATTTCGGAAGACGTCAGTCTGAAAATTAATGGAAATTAAATATAAGTCTCCCAATTTTCTAAATTATCGAATCTAAAATGTTATACATATTATCATTTCTCTTTGAGATTTGAGGATTGTGCAAATGAATTAGTATCTTCTGCATAATATAAAAACAGGAATTCACTATTCATTCAATTATAGATACTCCCTTCGGAATATTCAAAATCGACAAAAAGTCAGAAAAAATAGAGCACTATACAGAACATTTTTCGAAAATCGTCTGCTTATTGGTTAGCCTTTCTCAATTGGTATTCGACGACGAGGAAGGGAGCCCAGAATCCGATGGCGAGGAAGGTAACAGCCTTTGTGGCGAATCCCCATTTGTTGTTGATGTTGAATGGAAGGCGCTGAAGAATTTAATTTTTGCCTTTTTTTTTTTCAAAAGGAATATATTCTCTTTCAAAATAAAACTTACAGCTGATGCCCATCCGTCGTTAACGAAGGTGTTTGGCCCTTGTCCAGTGAATGGAACAGCGGAGTGACTGCTGTGTCCGTGCTTTCTAACGGCGTTGAGGACTGGGCGAGCAACTTGACGAGCCAACATTCTGAAAACAGGAAAAAATAAAATGATGAATTTAAATCCATTCAAAAAAAATAGAACAACGTTTTCTTAAGTGTTAAAAATACGCAGGAAGCTTTTTTATGAATCATTCCTTAAAATCATAAAGTTAATAAGAATATATGTTTTATTTTTTCCGACAAAGTGAATAGGACTATGTTTTTCATTTTTCGACTGAAAATAAAATTTTAAAAATCAATAATAACAATTTCGGAAGCGTTTATGTTTTCTGTAAGTTTTTTTTTACAACTTAAACATATTACTTCGCGTAGGTATAATAATATATAATTCGACATAGTTTAAGGTCAAAATCACTTTTAACTGTCTGTTAAGGGCTTCTACAACGTTAATATCATTTAAAAAAAACTAAATTCAGCAATTAAACATCGAAAAACATCGAAATAATACTCAACAGCTGAATTGGCCGTTCATAACCAGCTCCGCCCGATGCGTCGCAGGAATGAACCGCTACGCATTAGGAAATTAACAATGGAGCGCGTTTGCTTTATTTAATATTTACTTTATTTTCAGAATTTTAGAACGTATGTTTTTAGGATTTTAGAAAAATACTTAGTTCAAAAGCGGCAATAATTTTTCTTCATTCTTTTCATTTTTTTCTTGTATTTTTGATTGCTTCTAGACAATTTTTTATAGATTTTCACTAAATGAAAAAAATTATTTTTTAGGCATGGCTTCTAAACCTACCGGCCGGCCAAATTTAGCGTTAGCTGGAAAGCGAGAAATAGCTAGTCCAGCAACAAGAGGAGCAGATGGGTCGAAAAGAGGAAGAGGGTAAATTATTTATTTTTTAACTATCATTTCTCCATTAAAAAACATTTTAGACGTGGAAGGGGCCGCGCGGACAATGACCGGACAAAAAGAGGACCACAGAAAAAACAGGAGCTTATTCAAACCGGTGGAGTGTTTTCAGAAGGTCTTGGTGGTGAATTTCCGACGAGAAAGAAGGAACGAGATCCGGATGTTGCTCGTAAGCTTCTAAAATTTGTTCAAATTAATAAATTGATTTCAGAATTTTCATTTAAAAGAAGTGGAGACAAAAGTTCTGAAAAAAGCAGCAGCGAATCAAAAGAAAAAGAGGTCGACAAAACTGGAAAAAGTGACGCTAAGGCATCTTTCAAGGGATGGGACGATTTATGGGTCAGTGACGATGAAGGAGACGACGCCGAGCTCAAAAGTCTGCTCCCTAAAGGTTTTATTTCGGATTACAAGCGGGGAACAGTTATACCATTTGTTCTGCCGTTGGAAGATAAAGCTCAATTCAAAAATGTAGGTTTTTGATGAATTTGCAGATAACTTTGAATTCTTGGTTTTTTAAAGGTTCTCCGGAGAACCGCCCAAAATATGAGCGATGACGAGGAGGATGACATTGACAATAAGAAATTCAAAAAGTGAGATATATTATTTAATAAAAAGTCATATATTTCTTCTTATTTTCAGAGAAACTGGGCAAACCAGAACAGAGACAATGAGCCCTGAAAAATTAATTGAGATGATTGAAGGTAAGTATTTTAATTTTCAAAATAAAAGTTAATATTTTAATTTAAGCATCAACTAGCAATTTACTGCATCTTCAACTACCATCAGTTATCGGTTCACTTTGTAAAAGTATAGAACAACACCCAGCTCCGATGGAAACGGAAGAAGATCCTAACAACTCCATCGAAACTCCAAACGAACAAACGAACATACTGCCGGACGGACATCGTATCGGAAAACTGCAAATCACTCGGAAAGGTCGGCTTCTAATGACTATTGGAGGGTATACTATTGATATTACAAGCAAGCCGACAGCTGGGAGAAAACAAGCGACGGTTTTACTGCAAACTGAACCGGTTATTGATCCGCTTGGTTCACCACCGTCGAGATTTTCTATGGTATACTAATTTGTCAAAAACCCGAATTTCGGGGGGCTGTAACGTTGCCCAAACTTGATGAATGAACAATTTGAGATTTACATTTTTTCCAGCCCTCCTCTTCAACCAGCAATTCCGACAATAGCGCAGTTTACCATATTGGAAACGTGAAGCATAATCTTGTCGGCTCAATGACTTGGAACAAACTAAACGAACATAAAGCTCAAAAACTGGAATCGAAAAACGAGGAAAAATTTAACGGAAATGTCGAAAAAGTGGCGGTGGAATTTTTAGACGCTTCAGAAGTGACAAAAATTCAAGAATTTGAGGAAATTCAAAAAAGTTGGATGGAAAAAGCTGATAATTGGGCTAGAGGAGTGCTGGAATAGTAGAAATATGATATTTTTATTGTTTGAAGGTCTACTGAAATACCGTAAGCGTTATTAAAAGGCGCATAGCATTCGAAACTTGAAAAATGCGGCTTTAGTGATATCGCTCTCCCCCTGATTAATATTTATACATTTTTGTTGACCCCTTTCTTTTTCTTTGAAGTTTTGTTGTCAAAAATTATCCCCGTTGTTATTATTTATCATTTCTCAATTTTGTTTTGTTTTGTTTTGTTGGAACAGAAAATGCTGGTAAGTTTTTTTAGCGATAAAGTATTTAGATTTTTATATATTTTTTCTGTAGAATAATTCTGGAAATGACTCGAAAAATTTGAATATTATTCAAAAATCACAAAATGGGTCAGAAGCGTCAGAAATGCCGGATTTGTTGGTGAAGAATATTGATGAAGTATTTTTAAAAATGTTTTTTTGAAAATTTTGCGATTGAAATTTCGTAGGCTAGCTCGAGTAGTGGAAGTGGATCGAAGTCTATAGATGTGGTACCAAAGGCAAAATCGAAGTCAAAATCGAATAAACACCGGATTGTGAAGATGAAATTGAAGAAAGTAACGTTTTTCAGAATATCATTTTTAAAATAGAGAATCATGAGTAAGCAGTGAGTTTAAGTTTGAATGAAAAGAAGTTCATAATTTATTGACCCATTTTGCAATTTTCATGTTTCGCCAATCTGAAAAGCTCGGATAGACATTTCCTGCGTACACCAGCTTGGAATTTGTTTCACAATAAATCGAAACGTTCTCCAACTCTGTTAATTTTTTGTTATTTGGATTGTAAATTAGTATTTAAACGCCTAATAAACATTAAAATTTCACAAATATTAAATTTCTATATTCTGTGTTTCAATATTCTTTGATTTGTAGAAAATAGAAACGTTTTTGGTTTATTAGGAGTTGAAATAGTCATAATTCGAAGCAAGATGTTTAGAATCCGAATTTTTAAATTTTTGTAGTAATACTCCAATGTCCGGCACGTAATTTAAATATACTTCTCTGAAATCAGATAACAAATTGGAGCGGTTCCAATGATGCACAATTGGATGACGAACCATTTTATCACGGTTACATGTCGAGAGAAGAAGCGGAAAAGGTTTTGCAATCACAAGGAGATTTTTTACTGAGAAAAACTGAATTAACAAAACGAGGCGAAGTTATTGTGGTCTCGGCATTTTGGGATAATCAGTGCTATCATTTGGGCATTGAGAAGACTCCAACAAACTTGTATTATTTGAAGGATTTTTGTTTTGAGGTACAGTTTTTTTTTTCGAAGGAAATGGAGTGAAAATGCGATTTTTCCAGAACATTAGCGATCTAGTTCGATACCATCAACAAAATCGAGTGGAAATCTACCACACTGGAATTAAATTAGTCAGTTGGGTAGTTAGAGAGGAATGGCAATTGTATCATGAACAGGTTCTCATTTTTTCTTTATCTCTAAATTAAAACAGATTCAGATTCAATTGGACAAAAAACTGGGAAACGGAGAGTTTGGCGAAGTTTTTCGTGGGGTTTTATCGCAAGGAGTATTTACCAAGGAGGTTGAGGTGGCTGTGAAAACTATGAAAGGGAAAAAGGTGTCAGCGGATGAGAAGTAGGGACAGAATTTTAGGATAGGATGATTTATTTTAAAATTTCAGAATCACATTTCTTCGTGAAGCCAACTTAATGCTGAAACTGAATCATAAGTACGTGGTAAGATTGTATGGCGTGGCTACACAAAAAGAGCCAATAATGATTGTTATGGAACTTTGTACAGGTATTTAAATATGGATTAATTAAATTCCAAACTTTTATTTATTTTTTCAGGCGGAAGCTTGATAGAACGAGTCCGACTCACTGAAAACCCAGTAAAACTTGAAACAAAACGAAAATATTGTCAACAAGTGGCAAAGGGAATGAGATATCTGGAAAGAAAACTGGTGATTCATCGGGATTTGGCAGCGAGGAATTGTCTACTAGATAAGGCGGATAATTGTAAAATTAGTGATTTTGGATTGTCACTCTTGGGGAAGAGTCATAAAGAGCAGAAACTGACAAAAGTGCCGGTTAGATGGTTGGCACCGGAGACGTTGTCCAAGGGGGTTTATAGCTCGAAGTCGGATGTTTGGAGTTATGGAGTTACGATGTATGAGGTCTTTAGTGATGGGAAGAAGCCATTTGAGCATATTAAGGTGGGTAGGGACAATGTTTGGGGTAACGGGGATTAAAGAGCCAGCGAATGAACCTGTCATAAAAATAGAATTCGTACCCACTACAAATCTGTTTTAAAATTTTTCTAAAACCCCGTAGAATCCGATAAAACAAACGAGCTTCGAAACAATTGCCTAGAATAATTTTCTACCAACGAAAACTAGTCCGCAGGCTATTTTACTTGAAGCATCCAGGCAAATAAATTTTTGTATGCCATTGTTTTTTTTATTTTGAAACTCCCTCAATTTGCTATAGGGTCCCTCAATATGCTATTTGCATCATATTTGTCGAACATCTTTTCCGCGAAGTAACACCTTTACCAACTGGTATGTTTCCTTTATAGACAATCATATATGCTGTTATAAATTTCAAAATTACCAGCAGTGTCACAACTCTTAGAACTTATAGAATAAGTTATTGGATTACGAAATTACCAAAAAAAAAAGATTCGCTAACATTTGTTGTATTAGGCCCTTCGAGAAGTGCGTCAAAAAGTCCTAAGAGAAGATCTTCGTCTGCAACCGCCTGAAACAATGCCGGAAATAGATGCTAAAATAATGAAGGAATGCTTTGAACCTGTTGATTCTCGTCCATCTTTTGACGATATTTGTAAAAAGTAAGCTCTATTTTTAAATTTTTAGAATCTCCTTCGACCTCATCGCTAATGATATTGCTTGAAACCCCTGTTTCCAGATACAAAGGAATGACTTCACCACTAGCCGCCTTCAATGATATTGTCTCCAAATTTGGTTTTGGTGGTGGAAAAGGGGCAGCGAGAAATTGAAAAATTGAATTAGTTGTTCGTTTTGGTGTGAAAAAAACAATAAAATGTTTCAATCAGTGACTTTGCAAATTTAGAAGAAAAAAATAAAAGAAGCTAAATTTAATCGAGTTCAGAATGCAATGATCAAACATTAGGTGGAACGAATTGAACACTTTGAAATGAATAATACATCTAATGTACATAACAATGATTCGAATTAGCGATAAATTGTTGGATATTTTCTGGAAAAGAGTATTCTGAAGATCTTTAAATTGTCACAAAATCTTTTTTTCACGAGTTTAGCCTACATACAAGGTATTAATCCAATCCTAATTGTATTTTGCTTAACTGTTCACATAAGCATGCAATTTTGATTGATTAATATTTGGTTTATTTTTAATATTTCTGCGAATTTTCAAAATTTTCCAATTTTTAAAACAATGTTATTACCCCGACCGTTTTCGGAAATTTCGAATTTTTGATTTTCATAGCTTGTCCTTTTCTAAAATATATTTCCAGGCTTGAAAAAATATTTTTAATGAATATTTTTAACAATCAAATATTTTGAATAAATATTTTTTTAAATGAAATATTTTGAATAAATATTTTTAAACGAAGAGAAATTTAAAATTAAAATTTTTTAAAAATTGAAACCCAAAATTTCAATTTTTAATAAGAATCAACATCGAAAAACGAATTGATTAATACCAAAATCATAAATTCAAAACTTCGAGTGTTTTTAATTTTTAATATCTACATGGAAAAGGAATTGAATTCATTTCGACATGTGATTTTGGGTTTTATTTCCAGACTTAAAAACGGAAATACAAAAAGTTGGAAAACCCAATTGGGTTAAATACCTTCCTTACATTTAAGACATTTTTCACGACCCTAATTAATTATCTCCGTTTTTTTAGTCCTTTCAATTTTTCGCCATAATCCGCTGCCACCGAATTGTGTAACCTCATCAACAGTTTTCTTATCAATCCCCTATCAATCTCTTTTTGACATTTTTTCCTCCTCACTATTCACGACGATCATTGAGAACCAAAAAAGTGTTAGAAAATTTCTCCTTTCTCTTTAATATATATATTTTTTGAATAAAATGTCAGTGATTCGGAAAAAGAATGCAATCAGTATGCCACAGGGGAGACAGGAAGGATATTCAATTAAAATAATCCGAAATTGGATTGGTATACATATACATTCTTTGTGATATGATTAAACAATTTATTTTTTTTTCAATATCACAGAAAAAGTGGAAAAGAAACGGATGTTCGATGTAAAATGTTTTTTTTTCAAGTTTAAGCGTTCACGCATAATCCGTGCTCAAATTTAACCACTCAGTGAATACTGTAAAGTTTCTTTGAAGTCATAAGATTTTGATAATGGGGACAAATTTAAAAATAAAAATGATTTATCGACATATTACAATAGAAATTTCGAGGTAAAATAGAAAGAGCCACCATGTTTTCAAGAGTTGGAAAAATCATGCCGTTTCAGAGTTTAACGTTTTTCAAAATGCTTCCGGAAACTACTGTAAATTTGTCACACATTTTTAGAATTCACACAAAATATATGTTAAATTTTTTGAGAGACTCTTACCTTTCAACAAGTCAATCGAACTTGTTTGGTAGGGAAATTATTTTTTGAAATTTCAATAAATAATGTTTATCGGGTCCCAGAAGTGAATATCATCAAATGAATACTTTCTCTATCGATCAAGTTATACAGTGCGCTGCATAATGATAGGTTCACCCTAAATTTCTCAAAATTTTGAATTTTTTAAAAACGATTTTTATACCAAAATAGAACACAGCCAGAGTCGCGTGTTGCAAAATGGGAACTAATGCTTTAAAGGCGTTTTTAAAAAACATTTTTTTTCGATTTTGGCTGATTTTCCAACACGCAAAAAGATAGGTTCACTTTTATAAAAAATAGAAAAAAAAACATTGCTTCGATAAAAATTTGATTTATTTGTCATCTCAATAATCAGTTGGGTTCCCATTGTGGCGTTTGAGATGAAAAAGATCCAAGCGAATCGATGAAATGTTTGATCTACCTTCCTCCAGGCGTCAACAATGGACTTTTTGAGCTCTTTAACGACATGTTATGCCTCCTCTGCGAAGAGTGATTCGATAATCGATTCCGCTCATTTCCTTCGACACAAAACAGATTTTGATCCTGCAAATCGCACTGATTGCTCCCCAAACCATGCAGCCATCTCAAAACGCCACAATGGGGACCCAACTGATATTGATATGACAAATAAATCAAATTTTTATCGAAGCAATGTTTTTTCTATTTTTTATAAAAGTGAACCTATCTTTTTGCGTGTTGGAAAATCAGCCAAAATCGAAAAAACATGTTTTTTAAAAACTCCTTTAAAGCATTGTTCCCATTTTGCAACTTTTATGACTCTGGCTGTGTTCTATTTTGGCATAAAAATCGTTTTTAAAAAATTAAACATTTTCAACATTTTCAGAAATTTAGGGGTGAACCTATCATTATGCGGCGATCTGCATTTTTCATGAATATAGGAAAACTGGTTGAAAATTTAGAGCTTGTTGAAGTTGATTTTAAAAATTCGGCATTTTTCCCATTATAATTTATTAAAATCAATAACGGAATGTTTAGAAATTCGGTAGTTGTGGTCACTAGAAGCTGTCAAAGGGTTGCTCGACATTTAATTATCCAATACATAGTGGACACCCGAAAATCGGTTACTGTTAGGTACGCCATAGTACCAAAGTTTTGGTACTCCGTAGTACCAAAAAATGAATTAGCCTTTGATGTGGGGGGTCAAAGTTGAATATGATATCTAATTTGAAGAATAACCGCAAAACATCCGCCTTTTCTCCAGAATGTCACTTTCTTCTTGTCAAAACTCAAATAAAATTAGTTTCGAAATCACAATTTCTTCCAAATGTGAACAAGTTGCTACGATTCTATCAACAAAAATATCGAACCCATAACTTTCCCCTCCTCCTTTCAATAACTCTTGAGAAAAAAGTAATAAACTTGAAGATTCATTTCGCTTCACAAAATAAATATACATAAAACCGATTCTGATTGCATTTGAAATTGAAAGAAAAAGCGAGGACCGGTACCAGTTTTCATAAATATTTCAATTTTCCTTACAAGATTTCAATGCATATTCTTGTATATAGTGATTATAAACAAGAATGGAAATTGAAGATAAACCCCCCTGCAATCATTTCCTTCTGCGCGGGGCATTTTCTTCGTCTCCGAAAAAAAAGTGGGCGGGGCCCTTTCGCGCCAAAAAGTTTTGAAATTGAGATGTACTGGTGTGGTGTTGGATACGTTTCTTTCTTTGTTGGAAATATTGTTTTTTTAAATAAAGACGTTTTTCGATATTTTTTATTCATGCAAGATTACGCTGCAGAATGATCGGATTCGCTTAATCCACGCTGAAAGTATGATACTTATGCTATTAATATATGCGATATAGAACGATATGCTTTAATTGCTCAATCACAGAAAACAAACAGACCTTATATCCTTGAGCGTGTTCGTTAAGGTATTACTAATTTTCTTTTAATATATGTGTACATGAAATAATTTCGTTTTACATTTGTGAGGTTCTTGCTAGTTCAAAAAACTATAACATTTAATTTAATTTTTTTTGATATAGTAGGTTCCATTCCAATCCCTGATATTTCTTATTGATTTCATGTTTTCTTTGGAATAATTTAATGTATTATCTCGAGTCGTTAAAGGATTTTAGATCAATCGTGGCAGAAACTTTTGTAATCTTCCTTTTTACAGTTACATTGTGTGCCACCTCTTCTTTAAATCATTCGAAATTTTAAACATTCCCTTTTTCACTTGAACTATTATCACTTTTCAGGATGCCATCAATATCCAATTTTTTTTGGATATTTTTGGTCCTCGAACCGGTTACCATTTTGGCAAGAGGTTTTCACGGAATTCCAGGTAAGTCTTCGTTTATTTTGAATCTTAAAACATTACTTCGAAGCCTTCGCTTAATGAAACCAGTCTCAATCGATTAATTGCTATATCATTTTATGAAGTTTCCCCATCACCAGAACCACCCATGTCTTCATCTTATTTCTTTTTCCTATTATGGTTTTTTTTTCATTTCGTTTCGTCCCGCATCGCTATGATGATGATTAGTTGTCGTAAATAACCTTGATTGAATGGAATTTCTTGAAACAATTGACAGATATGATAAGAAGACACCAGAAAAATGAATGAAAAGAGGGTGACAAGGTTTTCAAAAAAAAAACGGCTTAAAAAATTTATAAGAGTAGATTTAAATAATGGGACGCAATCTTTGAGTTGAAAAAATTCCTATTTAAGGACAGTAAGCCACTCTAAAACTAAAAAAAAGTTTTGATAACTTAAAAATTTCTGGAAACTGATGAGCTAAGCAAGCTAAACAATTCAGTGGTACAATATCTTTTTGAAGCAAATAATATGTGTATGTTTTCTCGAAACGATTCGAAAAAAAGAAACACATTTTTTAAATTGATTCTCAAAAATATTCTTTAAAGATTTCATGAAATTTGTATGGACCTAATTTCTCGACATTTTTTGTATTTTTTTTTCAAACTGAATAGGTCCATTAAACGCGTCAAAAAGACAATTTTAGTGAATTTAATATTTATTTTTTCGCTCTAGCAAGTCCCGGCTCTGTACGGTAATGGTCCCAAAATAATAAAATTGTTCCAATTTTAAAGCTCTTGTTGAGTCCGAAGAAATTTTTAAATTTTTTTTCAATATAAACGGACCATCATAATGATTCAAATCAAATTTCTTCAATTGAAATTTCGAAAACAGTAATTTAATTCAAACTGTAACCATGTTAATACTATACTCATTTCTTAAATTTCATATTTTCTAATTTAGAAAGAAAACGTTTCAATTGTCAATCATTTTGAAAAAAAAAATGGGCATTAATGTTGCTTAATAGACCTGAAATTCCATTTTATATACTGAATGAAACCGTTGAAATTGAAGAAAAATTAAGTTAAATGAAATGAAATTGAAGTAATTTGCAAAAAACTAGGAAATGATCACCCGGAATCGAACTTTGGTCTCACGTAAAAGTTTCCAAGTAAGTTTGATTCAGGGTGCTCTTTTCATATGATTTTTGCTTTATTGTTTGGGGTACATAACATTTTTATTTAAATGTAACAACACGCAAAACCTGCGTTTTCAGGTGAATACTGCTCCGTCCGAACCCCGACATGCTGCGAATCCCGAGACGATGATTGCACCGCTCCAATTCTCGGTGATCATCTATGTTATTGCGATATGTTCTGCGATCGTGGACCGGATGGTGGTATGTTTGTATTATAAATTAACCCCTATTTCAAATATTCGTATTAATTTTCTTTGAATAGTATTAATTTTCTAGGAAACGATTGTTGTCCCGACTTTGAGGCCACATGCCGCGGGAATAACCTTTCTAAGCATGATTTGACATCCGGTGAAAGTGAGTAACTTTTTTTTGCCAATAATGTCTCTCAAGGGACTTTATTTTCATAATATCACAATATAACGCAAAAGATCCTGATATCAGATAAACTCAACTTTTTTCAGGCTGCTCCATAGAAGGTGACACCAAAGAACAAAATTGCGAAAAATGGTAAGGAAAATGAAAAAATCTATTTTAAAAAATCAATAATTTTTCTTCAGCACTTGCCAAAATGGAACATGGCGTTGTGATGGTGTTACATGTTTAATTCAACCGGACTTGTTGGAAAAAGTTAGGACTGGAAGATTTTCGTAAGATATCTCTTTTTTCCTGATTTCAAAACAAACTTTCCATTTCATAATATATCCGTTTCCTGACACACATATCTATGATCATTATCATTTTCAACATAATTATATTAGAATTACATAATAATAGTCAATTTATCACTTCATTTCTCCCCAAGCGCTACTATCACTTTCAATTTGTTGCAGATGGACAGCGCAAAACTATTCGCAGTTTTGGGGAAGAAGTCTTTCGGATGGGATCAAATATCGATTGGGTACGCTGTTTCCGGAGAGAAGTGTTCAGAATATGAACGAGATTTTGATAAAGCCGAGGGAGTTGCCAGAGGAGTTTGATGCTAGGGAAAAGTGGGTTTTAGAATTTTCATGAGAAAAAATTAAAAACACCTGAAAATCAATAAAACATAATTTCGCTCAATTATTTTCGGTGCATCGCGGGAATTAGCACATTGGTTTCTTGAATTCTAAAACTCAAAGTTGTTAATAACGACAGTATTTCACATTTAAAATTAAAGGAAAACATTTGAAGATATCTGGGTAATTTTCCCATCTTGAACCGGCTTTCGATGGTAATATTTGAAATAAATTAAATCTAACCTTTGACGAAAAAATTGGAAAAAACCGTTTTTAGGTAGGATTTAAAAAATTAGTGGCACTAGTCCTTTAAAAATAATTTCCAACTTAGAACTTGAGAATTAGGAATGCATTCTTGAAATTTGGGTACTACCTTTAGATATTTTTATTAAATTTAATGTTTTGATCTGAAATTCGTTAAAAATTACAAAATTAAAGGGAGGAAAAGCAGCTCGTCCACGAACTACGTTAAAAGAAAAAGAAAAATAATAACCAGAAGAAACTCCAGATATTATAAAATATAAATAAAAAAACATCCATTGCCCACGAAAAGTTCGGAATTTTCAAAGCACACTACTTTTTTCTCACTAACTACAAATTTCTGAAGATTTTGTAAAAAGACGTTGTCCAAAAGAAATACAAAACTTTGAACTTTTAATTTCTAATTGTTTTTAAATGAAAAAAAAGTATGAACATCAAGAAAATCTCGATAGAGAATCGTATTTTCTGTTATTGGGAAGAATTACAAATTTAAAAAATTTCCAAAAACTATATTTTTCCAGATGGGGCCCACTTATTCATCCAATCGCCGATCAAGGCGATTGTGGATCAAGTTGGTCGGTTTCAACAACCGGGATCTCATCGGATCGGTTTGCAATTTTTCACCATAAAACCTTTTTTTTCTTAAATTCGATTATTTCCAGACTTGCAATTATCAGTGATGGACGTATTAATTCAACACTTTCCTCTCAACAACTCTTGTCATGTAACCAACATCGACAAAAAGGATGTGAAGGTGGATATTTGGATCGAGCATGGTGGTATATCAGAAAACTTGGGTACTTTTATCGATAGAGAATTTAAGTGTTTATGAAATTTTCAGAGTTGTTGGTGAACATTGCTATCCTTATGTTTCTGGACAAAGCCGCGAGCCTGGACATTGTTTAATACCGAAGAGAGATTATACGTAAGTTCAAATACAAAAAGTGATTATTTTCGCAAAATTTCCAGAAACCGACAAGGTCTTCGTTGTCCAAGTGGTTCACCAGACAGTACAGCTTTTAAAATGACCCCACCTTACAAAGTTTCAAGCAAAGAGGAGGATATTATGACGGAATTGATGACGAATGGTCCAGTTCAGGCGACTTTCATAGTTCATGAGGACTTTTTCATGTATTCTCATGGTGTTTACCAACATTCTGATTTGGCTGCACAGAAAGGAGCATCGTCTGTTGGGGAAGGTTATCATTCGGTTAGAGTTTTGGGGTAAGTTAAAGAAAAGGTTCCAGAAAAAATACTCTCTAGAATCTCACATACTCTCTAGAATCTCCTTAAAATTTCTCTCTAGAATCTCCACAAAATACTTAATTTTGCAGTTGGGGTGTCGACCACTCAACCGGGCGCCCAATCAAATACTGGCTGTGCGCCAATTCCTGGGGTGTGAATTGGGGCGAAGAAGGCTATTTCCGGATTGTGCGAGGCGAGAATCATTGTGAAATCGAGAGCTTTGTCATTGGTGCATGGGGCAAAGGCTCGAAACGAAGGAGGAAGTTCAAAATGCGTAAACTTCGAAGATTTAGAAAATTCTTTTAATTTTTTTCAAATTGAAATAATATGCTTTTTTTTCTTTCTCCCATTTTCTCTTTCTAATTTGTTAATAATCTCAACTGCCGCAGGGTTTTTTCTTTAATTCTTGAAATTTCTAATAAATTCTTACTTTTGACATTTTTCCGCGTAATTGATTTTTGGTCCGGACATTATGCATGTTGCTTAGAAACTTCGAAATTTAGCTTTTTCGACAGAAAAGAGACATTTTATTTGTATACTATGCCTGGAGAACACTATAAGGTTTGTTTTTTTTTTTAATTTCTGATTCTCAATAATATAGTTGGTTTTTGGCTATTTTTTAAAAACTTTTGGTTTTCTAGGCGATTTTTAGGAGAGTTGGTTTTCGAAGCCATTTCTGGAATTTAGCGTCTTAGGTAATTTCTGAAATGTTTGGTTTTCTACGTCATTTCGAGAAAATTCAGCCATTTTAGGATTTCTAATTAATTTTTTGAAAAAGTCGGTAATCTTGGTAATTTTTAAATGAATGTCCTGAAACCCCAAATTGTTTGTGGCCTAGAAACCCGCACACACAAATTTTACAGAAAGAACTCGAAGAATATGAGAAAAGCGTGGAGCAACACGTTGAAAAAATTAACAGACAGTTAGATGAGCAGCTGGTTGTGATGGTAGGAGAAGATTAATTCCTCCTAAGAAGTTAAAATTTGAATTTTTCTTTTTTTTAGCGTCAAAAAATTCACGAGAAAAATGAATTGGTCAGAAAAACAGAGGAAGAAGCAGAGAGACTGGAGAACGACAATGTGAAAAATGCGAGGAATTTTGAGCAGAAATCTCAAAAAATTATAAATTATAAAAAAGTTATCCGAGAAAATGTGGAAAAATCGAAAAAGTTCGAGAAAAATATTCGAGAAATTAGTGAAAAAATGCTGATAAATCAGAAGAAATGTAAGACAATTTTTAAAAACAAAAATGAATATTTTAAAGTCGACGAAACTCTAAAACAACTTAACGAAAGACGAAAAGTCGTTGTGGAAAAGCAGCAAGAACTGGCGAATTACCGATTGAATCGAACCGAAAATTCAATGAGAACAAAGTTGGAAAAAGCGCGGAAAAAGTTGGAGGAGATTAAGAAGACGAAAATGGCACAGGTATGTGTGTGTATTTCAGGGAACGTTCTTTAGGAAAGTTTTATAGAATTTTTTGTAAATTCCAGGACAAGAAAATCAGTCGACTTCGGGAAGATATCGTGAAAAGTGAGAAGAGTTATGATGAAATTGAGCAAAAGATTCGGGTGGAAATCGAGTACGAAATTTTTTTGATGTTTTTCCTAAAAATCGAATTATAATTAATTTTGTCATAATTAATTTTGCAAAATTTAAAACTTCTAGTTTTTGCTCAAAAAGAATTTTTTTGTAAATTTCTGCCGAATTCTGAAAATGTTTCGAAGATTTCTAATGTTTTTATTTAAAAACTGAACAAAAATTGTTAAACGTTTTGTGGTTGATCCAAACGCCAAAAAATACCAGAAATAACCAAAAATTTATATTTTAGACGCCAATTCGAAAACGAGTCGAAAAAGGATGAAATCGAGAGAAGAATCAAAATTTTCGAAGTCGAGAATTCAGGAATTGACGACGAATTTCAGCGGCTTTTGATCAGCTTGAACGAAGAATCGAACGGTGAAGATAAGAAAATTTCCGAGATGGAATTATTGGTTACAAAGGGAAGAAAATATTTAGAAAAATTGGATGAAATGAAGCAGAAGGGGGAGAATGGCGAGTTGGATGAATTGGCTTCGGTGGGTGAAAGTCAAAAATAAATTAGGATGATACCTGGTTTCAGACCCCAAAGACCAGATCCTCTTCAAAAAATATTACAAAAATTAGCACCAGATTAGAAAAACAAAATTCGGCGAGTCGGAAAATGTGGAAAACCATTGAGCAAGTGAAGCGTGAAATTATTCAGCTAAAAAGAGAGTCTGAAGCACTTTCGGCCAGTAAACAACGTTTACAGAAAGAGGTAAGGTTATGAAAAATTTGGAAAATCGGCAAGCAAGCCTATGTTTTTTTTTTCTAGAAAATGATTTCCGAGTCAACAATGTTATATTTTTCATTTTTTAATTCTAAAAACCTTGAGTTTTCTGAATGCAAATCTTAAAGGCAGCTGATCAGTTAACACGATCCAAATCCAAGGCAAAAGATCAAAATTCGAATGTGAGCCCAGGTGGTCCAAAGAACAACACCAATATGTAGCCACATTCAAATAATTGTGTTTCGCGCCAATTCCGACCGCGTTGCACGGACACAGACCGCGTTGCACGGACACAGACCGCGTCGCACGGACACGCGCGCATTCAAATTTTTATTTTTTCAACTTTGGACGGCTGCTATGAAGCGTGTATTTATCGGTGTGATTTCGCATAAATTGCATTGTACTAATGAGAGAACGCTCTAATTTTTGAAACTAAGAACAGGTAGGGTCAAATTAACTGAACAGCTGTCTTTAACGCAAAAAATATGTCAGTCATAAAAGAAAATTTGATTCACTATCAAATGGTATTTTCCAAGAAGTTTAAACCATAAGAAAAAATAATTTAAGAGTGTATCAACATTTTTTTAATTGGTGTGAACTCAAAAATGCCAATGTTTTTAGAATCTATACATCGAAAAACTAATCAATTACTATCAAAACCATCAAAATATAATCTGTAAATCTTCAGATATGGTATATCGAACCCAATATCCAGGCATGGGTTAAGTTATGTAATCAAAAAATTGTTTTTCATTCCTTCAAAATGTTTATTTTTTTAAGCATATTTTTCTAGAAAATATCCCTCGAAAACCAACTAGGCGAAGAAGAAAAAAATGCAGATCGAGCAGCTTTTGAACTTAGGAATGCTGAAAATATTCGAATGTCGGATTTGACTCAAAGTTTCTTTCAACTTTTTATCCTTTTTCGACATATTATTCTTCAGGAAATCGAAAATTAAAACCCTCAATTCTTGTCGAATCTCGAGATGAAAAAATGGAAAAAGAAGACGAAATTCGTCGGGGGTTATTAAAAGAAAAGGTTGAAAAATTGGAGAAGACTAATTTGGAGCAAAAGGAGGAATTGGAGAGGATACAGTATGGGCTGTTGTTTTTCAAATTGAAAATGAAAAATCGTTTTTTTTTCAGAAAACGGAGTGAATTTCTCAAAAGAAAATTAAGTAGTTTCAGCGCTGGAGATATGGTGAAGATTGAGAATGAGAAAACGGAGAAAAGTGCTGAACTTCGGCAATGGAAGCGAAGATGGCATGAGAATATTATGTTGTTGAATTTATTGCATAAGGTAAGAAAATCCATCGAAATTTTGAAAATATGGTTCTTCAATTTTTGTTTTCACTTATGTTTCGCTTGACTTCAGCTTAATATTGTGTTTCATTGTTAGTTTGGACTCCAGTTCCTGTTAATTTAGACTCCAGTATTATTATGCAATTTATAAATCTATAGATACTCCTTGATTTACACCGCTGACCTTTTTTGGAGGCGAAACATATCTTAAATAATTCTTGAAATGTAGGTTAGAAAAAAAGTTGATTTCAGTTTTTCGAAATCGAGACATTTCATAATTTTGTAAAGTGTGCATTTGAGACTTTCTCTCCACTTGATCTTCACAAAACCGAAAAAATTAGCAAAAACAAGAAATGCGAAAATAAGGGCACCCGGAACAGAACTTTCGATTTCAGAAACTGAAACAACGTGTTCTACAACGAGAAGCAGCTTTGACAACAGCGAACAGTGTCGTGCATTTAACAACCAACATCCGAAAGGAACGGAAGAGGGAAATTGGCGAACTTCAGAAGGAATTGATTGATAAAAGCGATAAAATTAGAAATTGATAATTATTCTTGAACAACTTTAAAGGCAGGGTGGCACTTCTTCGTTTTGATTTTATTTTCAATTCAGCTCACATTTTTTCCTTTCCAACCAAAAAAAAACAAATGTTTTAAGTCAAATGATTTTTGGAACACAATGTAAATATCTCAACTAAAATCATGAGATATAAGTGCTTCTTCTCTCCTCATCCTGTCTCTTTCATCCCTTTCTCACAAAGAGCAAACTGGCCACAAGTTTACACATCGTGTCGAAATAAATCGATTTGATTTTCGTATTATTCCTTCTGTATTATTTATTCAAAAATGACCAACGATACGAATCTCACAAATGGAAGGGCGTCTGAAATAGTTGTCACAAAATCACGGTCCGAATCGCAAATCCATCAAAATAATCATTCAAATAATACAAATTCTCTTCGAATTTTTATTGATGACATTTCAACGTGTGAAGGTTCACCAGGTGATCGTGTTTGGGCTCTTTCTTCTGGAATTGAGGATTCTCTTCAAATTCATTTTTTCTGTGATGATGATGAGAGCAGTTTTCGGGAGCATGCTATTGATATCGTTTTGAAGAATGGGGTAAGTTTTTAACCATTTGATAAAAAATAAGATCCGTAATTTTGTAGGCAGTGTAGTGACTTTAATTGGAATTCTTTTAAATATGAAACAAAAAATGGTTTCGAAATCACGGAAACATGTGGTTTACCCCTTTTTCCTGGGAACATTTATATCGAAAACACATGTTTGATCAGAATTTCGTTTTTTAACATAAAATATGATTTTTGTTTTGAAAATTTCATCTACAGTAATCTCGAGTGAAATAACGCGAACCTTGAAATTAGGTTTTGGAGAAATTGAACTTTTAAAGACACTGTTCCACCATTTTCTTATTTTAATGTGTAATGGCAAAAAAGTCCAAAATGGGTCAGTGATCTCGGTCGTTTTTTAACAAACAAATCAATCCATAACTTAAAACATCAGAATGGGAAATTCCACAGAATCCTAGATTAAAAAAAAATTATCCTAGGAAAAGATTGAAAACTTTATGAGAATTTTATTAAAACTGATAACATTCCAGTTGATCATGTTCACGGTACCACAATTAAAAATCGGTGAAGCAGAGGTTCAACTAGAATTCTCAGTATCTGATGAAAATTCAACTACAATCCCATTCAAATATATTCCGAGGTATTCTTTTGAACCAAAATATTGTTCAATAATCAATAAGTTTCTCAGAATTCCGCGTTCAACATCATCCGATGCTTACCTATTCGACAATCTAGTCGATTTTGCAACCAATGGTGACCCAGTGGCTCTTTTGCATCCATTTGTGTCACAAATTTCGAAAACCGATGAAGAGGGGAATACGTAATATCATAAAAACAGATCCTAGGATTTAATTTCATTTTGAGTTTCAGTGTTCTTCACACTTCCTCAAAATCGAGTCAAAGTTTCTCATTGAAAATGATTCTTTCTGTTATAAGCTCGGAACAAAAGGAAGAAATTCTAAATCTTCAAAATAAACACGGTTTGACAGCTCTACATTGTGCAATTCGAGCAGGAGACCCGGATGCGGTGCACTATTTAATGAATCATGGAGCGAAAATTGATATTCCTGATGGGCATGGGAATACGGTATGCTGAAAAATTTTGATGATTTTCAAATGCTATCGATATTCAGGTCCTACATTATCTAGCCGATGCTTACAATGAATCAATATTCAAGGAGATTCTTGAGCCATCGCGTGGCCAGAAATTTGATATTAATCAATTGAATTCTGATGGTTTTGCACCGTTGCATGTAGCTGTGCGAAGGTTGAAACTTTCATTGATAGAGATGTTAATAGATGATGGTGCTCTTATTGATTTATTAGATCGGGATAAGAAACGTAATGCACTTATGCATGCTGTTGAGATGAATGATTTTGAAGCAATTCAATTATTGGTCGAGGTAAAATTTTAGTCGTTACGCAAAGGGTCACTTATTGCGAAGGGATTTGATTGTATCAATGAAATTGGGTAATAAGTGGAACTGTCTTTAAGCGTTTCATATTACAGAGAGGTTCTGATACTAACATCGAGGATGCCTCCAATGACACAGCACTCAGTTTAGCTGTCAAAAATGTTAATTATCCTGTTATTGGACTATTATTGGATAATAAAGCCGACCCGCACCGGCAAAATGGAAAGGTTTGAGTCATAACGAAACAATCAGAACAATAAAATTATTCAGGGAGTCAGCTTATCGGATAGTGATGATGAAATCATTCAAAATATTATTAATGGGGAGAGGTTTTAAAAAAAGTTGTTTCACTAAAAAATAATGAATTTCAGACCGGAACTGCCTAAGAAGGACGGATTTACGATACCTAATGACCTAGCAGCATCGAGATCTCCATTATTTGGAAGAAGCCATCCGGATAATGCACCGAATGAGGAAACACCTAGAAATCGATTGGTTAAACGATCAAGAGAGGAAATATTGAATGGTAAATCGGACCGAAAACTTTAAAACTTAGGTTTTGAAAGCGGAAGTATTATTTTCAAAAAAAAATTGTTTAAAAAGTTAACCCACCCCCTCAACTCTAATCCACTTTAAGATGCTCAATCTCTTCTCGAAGAACCAGAAACCCCAGCATCACTCCGAACTGCGGTTTACGAGCATGTGTTAGAAGACCAACCAGGACCTTCTACAAGTTCAGGAAGGACGAGATCTATTGCTCAAAGTGCCATGAGCTCTTCACTGAAAGGTTTTCACTATTATATACTAGTATTTATCTCAATTCTACTAACCTCAGACAACATCTGCAATCTAGATTATTTGACAAGGATACGGGTAGCAAAAATATTTGATGCTCAAGCGAAATGGCAAACACTTGCGCAGGTATATTTCAATTTCACATTATCTTGTTCACAAACTGTATCAAAAGGTTCTACAATGTGAGCACATGATAGAATTGATTTCAATCTGTTCAGCTGGTGATGATTCAAGTCCTACAATGATTCTTTTGGATCAGTATGAGGTTTTTAGAAAAAAAGTTTGTAAATAATAATAATAATAATTTTTTGTTTCAGCAACTATCCGACTCATCAATTACAAAACTTCGAGACGCGATGAATGAAATGAAAGAAGAAGAAGGTGTAAAACTTATTGATCAACGATATGTTTATTAATTTTTTGTTTTGAATAAAAATGTTTTTTAAAAAATATTTTTAAACAGTCTTATAGGAGCAAAATGGATAATATACCTCATACCGACATCCTGTTTGCGGTTTAATTAATTTTATATATTTTCCATTAAATTGTTTTTTTTTTCAAAACAGAAATGCACCAGAAACAATCAAAACATCACGTATTTCCCCGAAAATATTTTTTTCTAACTCTCCAACAATAAAACACTCAAAAACTGCGCCTTGCGTGCAAACGCCGCAAACTTTCCCCCCTTGGGTCTCGCAGCGCTCACTCCTCCCTACCGTACACCCACCCACTATTTTTAATGCAGAATTCTTCATTTCCCAAAATTTTTTTTGATTTTTCCTCGTTTTTCGTGTGTTTTTCGCTAGGAAAATCGTTTTTTATGCGTTTTTAATTGAAAATACCTATATTTTAATTATTAGTTGGTAAATCAAGCTTTTTAAATATAAATTCAATTTTTTTTGCTCGAATACTTACAAAAATTTAGAAATAACAGAAAATAAGTTTGAACTTGAACTGAAGGCATAATCAATTTATTCCTTCCGTTCAAGTTTATTCAAAAATATAGGTATTCAAGTAGAAAATTATTTTAGATGGTATTTTTTCAATTTTCTCCAATGAATTTTAGTTTAAAAAGTTGGTTGACGTCTCGTAAAGTTTTTAGACATTTATTTTGACAAACTGATTTCTTTAAATTCTACTTTTTTCATACTGAAACACATAGACTCATTTCTTAATTACAGAACATGGTCTTCAACCGTGTCGTTCAAGTTGGGCGAGTCGTGTTCGTCGCTAACGGAGATGACCAAGGCAAGCTTGCCACTATTGTCAACATCATCGACGGAAACAGAGTAAGGCTATCATACAAATTTTTAATAAGTTTTCATTCAACGTACCCCTTTTCAGGTTCTTGTTGATGGACCAACCACAGGAGTGAACCGTTCAGTCAAGAACCTTAAGGATCTCCACCTCACCAAATTCGTTACATCCATCCGTGTTGGACAACGTACCAAGGGAGTCAGAGCTGCCTTCGAAGCCGCCAAGGTTACCGAGGAATTCGCCAAGACTTTATGGGCTAGAAAGATCGCACAAAGAAGCTTGGTAAGTCGAAAAGATTTTAAAATTTCATAGAAATACGTTGAATTATTTTCTTTCAGAGATCCAGACTCACCGATTTCGACAGATACAAGCTCCAGAAGGCTAAGCAATTGAGAAACAGAATCCTTCGAGTTGAATTGGCTAAGCTCAAGAACGCTCAAAAGTAAACTGTTGTTTTTGTTTCCAATGAAAAGTTGTTTTAAAAATGTTCAAATCACAACAAGTTTATTGGAATAAAATATAGACTAAAAAAACGATAACAAATGGAGTAAAAATATTTAGCAAGGTATTACTAGTGTTTGAGTTTTCAACAGACGAGCAGCAAGTTGTTACTTGTTTTGGAAATTGACCTTCTTGTTGGCTATGACCGCAACCATCGTTGTTGCACTCGTATTTCGAGAGAGCACATCTTCCTTCGTACATGGCTTCATCTTTTCCTTCGATTTGAGATTGAATACGAACGCAGTGATAAATGTTCTTGGAACATTTCTGAACCTAAAAAATGGCAATATTACATGAATTTATTAGGTTTTGCTTACCCGTGCTAGCGTTTCGTTCAACTTCATACTCTCCGGAACGCGATAATAGAGGCATTCTAAAGCATTCGCTGGCATTGATAGTAGAGTTAGTAGCAGGTAGGCAATTTTCATTTCATCTGCAGCAAATTCTGAAAAAAAACATTTAAAACGAAGAGGAAATGTTCGGACGATCAAACTAGAATAAGGATGACTGACAATGAGTGCAAATCAAAATCCGCGAAAAAATGCCAATGTCCGGAAAAGGGGAATGTATTGAACAGAGACATCAGAAAGCATGGAAAAGACATGTGGTTTAAAGAATAAAGACGACAACCAAGAAGAGTAGAACGAAAAGCAAAAAATTGAAGTTTATGTATTTTGGAAAAAAAAAATGTTTTCCCTCCCAACAACTTAGTTAGAAATGTGGCGCCATGCCTTGAAGTCAATTTAATTTTTGGAGAATGGGGATTTCATTCTTCCGGTCTCTCAACAGCAAGGAAACAAATAAGTTTTATATTATTAATAAATGGTTGCCCTCCTATTCGTTTTTGTAATATACAGTGCTCCACAAAAGTACTTATTACTCCAGCTTAATTTTTAGGAAATATTTCTTCCGATAATTTTTGTTATACAGTTTTAAATACAGTTCTTATTGACATCATTAATGAATTTAAAACAAATTGAACCTTCAGTTGAACACTTTAACAAAAAATATTTAACTGGAGCAACTGCACAAAACGGAGTGGAGTACTACACAAAACGGACATTTTTCAAAAAAGAAGAATAAAAACATTACACTATTTCTGTAAAATTTAGTCATAATTCTGAAATACAGATTGAAAAAGTCCATTCGAGGGTTTATTCCGAGAACCAACGTAAGATCTCTTTTAACTTGTAATTTTCTGAAATTTGAAATCGGAAATAACAAAACTGAATTGTCGGAATACTGTGAAAACGCTGAATTGAGTTTCTTCTGGAAATGTTTCTTAAAAGGTTCAAACCAAAACACTAGTATTTCAAAAATACGTGAAAATCCGATATTTGAATAAATTGCAGGTCATTTCAAAATAAGTATTATTATTGTGGTACAAAAAGTGACAGTTTTGTGGTCTATGATTAGAAAATAGGCTCGAAAAATTTTGAAAAAAAAAACATAAATTACATTTTAAAGTGACACCATCAATGCCGAGGTCCGTAACTTCGTTGCAAGACCAACCGACTTGTTTACGAAATGTTCCTTTAATCGTTTTCCTTATTTTTCTGTAAAAACCGAAAAATATTATCTCTAGGTGCTACTGTACAATTCTTGTAAAATTACAATTTTTACAAGTTTTTGACAATTTTTTTTCAGGTTTCCCATATGAGCTATCTTTAAAGATCTTTACAATAGCGATTTTGAGAAAAAATCCACAAATTGTGCTTGGGTTACGGTAATCTGTAGTTTTTTAAAATACATTTTTCCAGCTTCAATGGATCAATATCATCTACACCATGTCGCTGAATCGATGCATACGCAGATCTAGAAATGAAGATATAGGAGGCCCACTAAATTACGCTGGAGGAAGTGTGGTGGCGCACGAGCTCTCCACCAGTCTTCAATGCGTCACCACTCTTTCTCTGAGTAGAATACTAATAAAGTTGAAAAGGGCTTTTCAACACATTCATCGCTTGTGTCAGGTCTGGAACTGACAAACCAGTTGAGTATCTGGAAGGAAAAATGAGTGGAGATGCTCTGAGAGAAAAACTCGAAAAAATCTTTTTCACCACTGAAAAATTTAAAAAAAAAACCTTTATTTTAAATCAAGTTTATTTCTGTTTAGTAAATATCAAACTCTTCAAAAGTGCGCAGATTGGCGGGGGTTCACAACCAAAAAAAGTAAACAAAACAAAATCCCAGTCAAAAATAATCGTAATTTTTAAACGACAATACATATAAAAATATTTTTTTCAAATACAAAAAATTACATAAATTTTTATGAGAGATATTTTTGAAAATGGGTACGTAAATTAATATGATCACAGAAAGAAACAGGTATTTTTTCAAAAAAATAAAGAAAAACAAATTAACGTTTAAAAAAATGCTCAAAAATTTTACAGAACATAAAAAAAAAAGAAAATACAAGACTCTTACTGAATAACCGTAATAAGGTTCTAAAAAGAAATTTCAAAATGAACAGTATTTATATTTTGCTCATAAAAACTTTCATTTAAAAAAAAGTGCTGCGTTCTTTGGAAGGCAATTTCAAACCAGATTCGTCATTTTTTTTGCTAAATTTTCAAATAAAACTATTGATTTTTTCCAGCTATTTCATTGGTATCAGTACCAACTTTGGTCCTTTTATATACCTACATAATGTTCAGGGTAAAAATATAAACTAATAAAATAATAAGTCCGCTTAACAAATCACACAACAACAAGTCGATTTTTGTTGCCCTCGCGAATCGGACATATCTCCTGAAACAGAAATATTGGTTTATTATAAAAATTTCTGCTCAGAAACCAACCATTCGTACCTTTTTTCTGTCGTCTTCTTGTACTACCTGGTCCTCGTTTTGGTGTCGTGTCTAAATCATCATCATGTGTTCCATTAGTTTCCAATTTCCTAAGCCATTCATCCGGTGACATTGGTTTCGTTTGTTTGTTTTGTGAGCTCTGAAATAGGAAAATTAACTATTTAGAATCGAAGTTAATTCCAACTTTATCAATTTTTATTGCTTAAAATAAAAAAATTTCAAAATTCACCCTTTTTAGTCCGTATAAATTATTATTTACTGAATCATAGACCAATAAATCAAGTAAAATGGCTTAATTTAAAATGTTCTGATTTTGTGAATATTAGGTCATCTCATCACTAAACATAATTCATGCAGATTCATAGATGCGGAAGCGATATTTTCCGCAAATGAAGCGAATTATTCAAACCATTAAAAAATATTTTCCGGGATTGTAACCGATTTCAATTTCACATTTTTCCGAAAAAGTGGAATCCTCAAAAGACTGTTCACCTTAAGCACCCTCTTCGTCGGCGATCCACCAGCTTTTTGTTGTTGTTGTAAGTGACTCGACCCGCCAACACCAGCTTGTGAGTTACTCATCACATCCGAGGAAACATCCTCCTTCGACCACGATCTCAAAATTTCCGCGCCCTCTTTCTGCGCTTCAATTCTCGCCGGTGTCATGCCAGTTTTGTCACGTAGTGATTGTCTTCGAATTGCTCCACGGGCTGAGAACGGATTGTCCGGCGTGACACCTTGTTGTGGCGATTCGAACTTCTTCCTCCTGCGAAAGTGTAATATTATATAATATATCAAAATTATGATTTTTTTGTTTCATACTTTTTACTCTGCCGTCTACTATCTCTAACACCAAACGCTAATCTTCTCCTTCTTGCTTCCGTTTGTATCATGGATTGAATAACTTGCCGGGTTGTTGGATCCTCACAAAGGTCTAAAAAGAATTTGGAGAAATATGATTTCCTTTTGCTATCTTTTGAAATTTACCCATTGGAGTTTCCCCTTTTTTCGTTTTCGCATGAATATCACCTCCATATTGACAAAGAAGCTCAATCAAGTCAGGTTGACTCCATCCAGCTGCTGCGTGCAATGGTTGCCACCAATCGTTATCACGTGTCATTGGCGATAAGCTGCAAGCAAGGAGAAATGCGGCCACATCGTAGTAGCCATTTGCTGAAGCGACGTGGAGCTGAAATCACAGATATTATTTGTAGAAAAATATCATCTTTTCATTTTTGTATTGAAAAAATACAGATATTATTTGTAGAAGAATATCATTTTTCATTCTTGTTTTGAAATCCATGTTTGAAGACGTTGTTCCATCCATGTTCAGATAAAAATTAAACGGTCAAAATTAAATTTTTAAAAAAACGTAGCTCAAAATTTTCGGAAAATTGTATTTATTTCGACAATTCCAATCATTTCGGCCATCATTTATAAAAAATAAACTAACTTTTCTAACTTTTCTCTATTTTGCTAAATTCTTTTTTCCTTTTCCGAACAATTCGAAACACTTACATATGTCGAGCCATCCGGCGCCCGAACGTCCAAATCCTTTCCTTGCTGATGTAGTGCTTTCATATCTTCCAACATTGATTTTTCAGGAGCACCTCGCATTTCATCGATATATTGCTTAAAAAAAATCATTATATTTCATTTTTATGAGTTTTCTAACTTGAGTAATCCCCCTCGACGCCATTTCACTCTCAATAACGTCTAAAGCTTCTTCATGTTCACATCTATCATACGGCATGTTTCCTTCAGAGTCGACAGCTAGTAAATTAGCACCGCTAAAAATTAGAAAACTTGAAAATTTCGAAAAAATAGAACAACTTACGCGGATATCAAAATTTTCACCATATCAATATGACCACATGCGGCGGCGGCGTGCAGTGGTGTCCATTGTTCCGTATCTTGGGCGTTTACGTTTGAACCACGTTCGAGAAGAAGCATCATTATCTGAAAAAAATAATTCATGTCCGGCTTTTACAAGCGCATGAATTTCTTGTTTGGGCCTTGAAATCTTAAAATAAAGAAGCATTAAAGATAAATCTGCAGTTTTGGGATAGTTTCATTTTTCGCCGATTTTTGAGCAAATTTTAAAATCAAAATCCGTTTTCACAGTTTTTCGTAGAGAACAACATGTGAAATTGCTGAAAAATTAAAACTTACCAATTAAAAAAAAACTCTTGTTTGAATTTCAGTTTTTGTAAGAGGCTTTTGAAAAACTAACAAAATTGATTATTTGAAAGATAAATGCCTAAATTAAAAAAAAACAACTTTGAAAAATATCAAAACTTCTGTGCCGAAGAAAGTTTTAAACATTCTTCAATGAAACAAATAAATTTTTTCCGACATTGAATCCTTAGCCTATTGAACACTTCAAATGAGCCCAAACTGTTGTATTAGCTGCTCACAAATTCGGCTTTATAAACGAGCAAGCGCGCTCTAAAAAACCGACACGCTCGCAGGCGAAACATAAAGAGGGGAGACTATACGCAGACAACTACCTCTCGCCAAACAACACTCTCTCGCAGCAGAGGGAAGCCCTCCGTTATGCAACCGATTTTGTGAGAGGACTATAACAGTGTAATTTTTCAGTGGAGCACGCTTGCTGATTCCGATTTTGAACGTTTTACGGCGAAAACTTGGAGTTTTAATCCAAGTTAATGCGACATAATGCGACTTGCAATTTTATGTATAAGAATATCCTTTTTTCAATTTTTTTAAAATCTCAAAAACACCCATCTAATAAACCCTACCCTATGATTATCATCAATTGCACACTGATGTAAAGCCGTTAATCCATCATCATTATGAACATTCGGATCGGCCCCTTCATTCAATATCCGCTCAACTTCATTATAATCATTTCGACACGTCGCTTCCAACAATTCAACTTCCGGTGCAAATCTCAGCCGAGATTTCCGAGGACGAGGTGATGGAAGTGCTCTTTCCCTTTCATCGTGTTTTACTAATTGTTTATATCGCCGTTCTCTGGAAAAAATTGAATTTTAAAAAATCATTCTTAAAATTTAATGGTATTACTTTGCCAGTTTTATCCTATCCGGAGGTTTCATAGCATCCAAACTCGGAAGTTCTGCAATCAATTCCGAATGGTCCATCTTTTCAGCTCTTTTTTACAAGCATCAGCTGGAGAAATCTAAAAAAAAATATTTTATTTTAAAACTTTATATGTTACGTATTTTTTGAAAACAACATGTCACACAACAATATACGACTCTATCTCTTCTTCTCTATCATTTTTTGTCTTTATATTCAATTTCACAATGATAGTGATCATCAATATAATAAAAATAAATATATATATATATATTCGGATAAATCATTAAGAAGGCAACAATCTTGATGATAGGGAATTTTTGTCCATATTTTCAAAAAAAAAGTGGAAAAAAACATTGATAGTAATATAATAACAATAATTATTATGAAATTGCAATTTTATCATTCTTTAAATGTCCTAAATATAATAAATTATATGAAACAATGTGTGATATTTATGCCGGAATATCAATTATTATCTCGCTCGCTTGTAGGGTACGACATGTTTCCGGACTAGTTATTTGACATGTCCTCAGCATGCTTAGTGCCCAAAACTTTTATGGACCTATTCAGTTTGAAAAAAATTCAAAAAATGCCGAGAAATTCAATGCAGAAATGGCAGAGAAATTCCGAGAAATTAGGAAATCTAAAAATAACGGGAAATGGAATTAAAATGTTTTAAACTTTTTGTTTGTGAAACTTCTGCAAATATTATGAATTTAAAAAAAAAGTAAATTCAGAATTTCTAAAAAAAAATAACAACTCTGAAATCGCATTAGAGCGCGTTCAACTCCTTGAAAATTATAAGACTTGCATTTTCCCGTCAATATTTTTCGACCAAATTTGGCAATTATTTTTACAGTTAAATGTTTTTCTTAATTTTTTGAGGGTAGGCCGAGTATTTGGAGGCTCAAGTGCTTGGAAGCACACTTGTTTGGAGGTATAAGTGTTCGTTTCCGTAGCGCCTCAAGCTCAGGCCATCCCCCATTTCCTTTTGTTTTGTAAGATACTGGCTTAGGAAAATCAACGAGGACTAAAAATCCAATCCAACTATGGCCTAACTTTGCGGCGAAAAAATTTAAATAAAATTCAAAAAGACATTTTTCAACTTGTTCAGATGTTTATTATTTGAAAACATACCCCGCCCAACTCACCTCCAAAAGCGTACTCAAAAATCGCTATACTCGACAAATAAAATGACCGGTCACCACGAAGAAGAATAAAATTATAAATTTTCTGGAAATATGTAAATTTAAAAAAACCAACATATCAAAACGCGAAGACAAAAAATAAAGCAATGTGTTATGTTGAAATGCACACAATAAATTTTCGAATGAAATGTGAAAGAGAGACGAGAAAAAAATGAAAACGAAATGAATAATGAAGTAGGATACAACAAAAAATATATAAATTTGGACGAGAAGAAATTGGGCATGCTGTTGTGAAGAAGAACAAAAAATGGGAAAAAAACATCAATCAATTTATTGATATATAAAATGAAACAAAATAGAAACATTGAAGAAGGCATCAATGTTCTTTTAAATTAATTTTCGGTCATAAAAAATGGTTAAATTAAATTTTTTGAGGATTGCATGAAAAATTTAATTCTAATGAATCTAAACAATTCCATGTAAATAACTTGCAGTTGTACTTTTTGTTCAATTCTGATGAAATTTCAAAATATTTCTTCGAAAATTTGCTTTTCTCTTCTACCCCATTTTAAAATAAACGATTTTTAAATGAACTAGGTAGTTTTTTTTAAATGTTAGAAATTGATTTTTAAAAATTTTCAGCTTTCAAGAGCTATAATCAGGCTTTATCCTAGCACACATGACATCCGATAAAATCAATTTTTTCTTTTAAAAAAATAAGTAATTTATCAAGAAAACAAAAACAACGACTGACAATTAAAAAAAATTCCCAACAACACTACGCTTCCACCATCACAATAAACAACATTCTGATCACTCACATCTATTCCCCAGAATATCTCTCTCATCCCTCAATTTCAATTAAGAGATTACTGATCATCAATGTGAAGCGTAAGGAGGGGACGGACGGGAGTGTAATCTTTCAAACCTCACATTTGACTCAATTTCGATCAAATTTCTAAAAACTGAAATTCTAGAAAAGTTTTGCGTGCCTCTAGGAGTTATGAAAAAAGGTTTTAGTTTTTTAAAATTTAAACTTGAAATCGTTTCGAAATTTCTTTGAAAGCTGTGAAACCAATATTGTTTTGTATTTTTCGCGATTACCCCATGTAATAAACACCCGCGGATTAATTTCAAATTTTCTAGGCCATTGTTTTGTACCTCATTTTCTCGGCTCCTAGGACTAGCTAGAAATTTTGAAAACATTCCACATAAGAAAAAATTCACGATAAACAAGTATTATTTTTAGTTCAAATGAACTTCACAGATTATGAATTTTTTTGCAGAAAAAAATTTCTATATAGAAAAATGAGTGTAAATATTTCAGAGGTTGCAAGCGCCCTTCATTGGAAGACATGGAGCACTGTAGACAATGGAAAATCTTTAGTGCACAACTACTTATTTTTGAAATAATTCGCGACGAGATATTCGATTTTGCAATGTAACATAGCGTTGTCTAATAGAGCGCGCTTGGGAATTAAAAACTAAATGTTTATTTTCTACAATTAATTCCATGCACTGTAAAAAGGATGCAAAAGAAAACAAATAAAACTAAAATTGACGACGGAAAAACAGTAGTAAAAATAAAGAATCATGGTGTTGGATTCTCATTAAAACACAACATATTCAGGCATTTTGTATATATTTATACATATAAATGCAAGAAGACCGGCTTAGTTGGAAAACAACAAAATGCTTCGAATAGAAAAAAGGGGAGAGGGGGAGGCTGCAGAAAAAGTTCAATTTAATTAAACCCATCATTATCTCTCAATTTTCGTCCTCCCCCTTCTTGCCCAACTTTTCATTCAAAATACTAATACCGCAAACTATCATCAGAATTTCAATTGGTGTTATAACTGACACAAAAACGGGCGGTCAAAAACGGCCAAACTAACGATGGATCGGGGTGGGGTGGACACGAAATGGAAAAATAAGTGAGCTCAAAACTCTTCAAAAATTTTCCTGTCCTTAGCAAACAATTGTTTCTCGCCGACAAGAGCCAAAACGAGGTTGCAGCAGCAAAAAGTGGTTCATAAATACAGAAGATATTATGTTTTGTGGGGTAATAACACGAACTGATATTATTATAATATCTCTACAGTTTGGAGTCATTGAAATATTTTTGATAGAATCAAAATATTCTTTTCTCGTTTTTTTGTAAACAAAAAAATATAAATTTTCAATTTAACGCATAAGTAACAATAGCAACCCCTTTCTTATTGTCCTGATCGGGGATGCTAAGTTAGGCCATTCCCCAAATTCGGCACGATAAATTGGAAATTTGCAGTTTCTAATACTAAAATAGTATTTTCAAGAATATATTGAACATTTCCAAATAAAAATAAATGAAAAAAGTTAAAAAATAGGAATTTTTACTAATTCCGGCACTATACTTCTCAGAAAAAGCAACAACCCTACAAAAGTACAAGAATCATCTTCTCTATTTAACACCTACAAACCTACACCATTTGGGTTAAAATAAATACAAGTTTACTTCCTGCACAAGCCCAAAACCAAACGCCAATACAAACAAACAATCAGAAACCTTGCCCCCCCCCCCCCCCCCTTCTTCGAGAAAATAGGCTTCTATGTGCTTCTCCAGCGAGTAAATTTCAATATAAAACACTCTTTCACATTCTGTCACCACTTCAAAATCGCCAGCCAATTAGCGGGTTTTTGTCGAAATTATTCGGTGTTTGAACTTTTGTGAGGGGAAACGTGTGACCAAAATAGGTTGAATTCTACGAACACCGTCATTTCCAACGACTCCTAGGTCATCTCTTGGGTTTCTAGGCCATTTATACCATCCCGTTACAAAAATTCAGAACTAAGGAGGACGCGAATGCGCTTTATTGTAAAATCCCGATTTTCGTTCACTAAGCAATGACTTTTTAACATAAAATGTAGAATTTCTCATTCAAGATAGAACCACAGCCTTATGCCAGCAAAACAAAGAAAAATGCCATTGCAACTCTTAAACGCGAAAATGGCGCTTATCAACCCCTACATGCCTAGCTTATCGATTTCATCAAATCGATTTTTGTTGTTAGCGGCATTTGGCATTTGTAACTATCGTATAATACATACATAAATAAAAAAACACGAAAATTATTGGTAAGATGAAATTAAAAGTAGCAGAAGAGGGTGGATGCTTTGCCTTATTGCCTCAGGCAAACTGCCTATAAATGAACGGATATAACCCTGTTGAAAAATGAATTGAAAGTGAATATATACATCGCTGCATGGTTTTTTCTTAATATCCTTTTTGATGAAAATCGAGAGGAATTATGGAATCTTAAGAATTTAGTGGTGAAGATCTTGGTAACGGAAAATCAATCGATTAAAAATATTTTTTAAAAAAAGATTCGACATAAAAACAAAAAGTAAAGAAACTTTGATTGAAAAATATGACAAGATCTAAAATTTAAGCAAACGCGGTCCTATTCCAAAATTTTAACTAAAACTATCAAGCTTTTTTTCTCATTGGTGCTCGTTTTGAGTGAAATGAATACGTACCAAGAGAGTAAAGTTCTGATGAAGGGAAAATTAATTTAAAAAATCTGGAATAATTAGAGTCTGAACACAAGTATATATCTAAATAATTATTTTTATTTAATAGTTTTATTTTTCTGAAAAAAAATGAGGAAGTGTAAGTACAGAAAGCTTAATATTGCAAAAATATAGATTGGTGTTTTTTATGCTCGAAAACAGTCAAGAGAAAAATAATTACAAAAAGAGAAATGAATTTGTACTAAAATCCAACAACTAAATATCTTCGAGAACAAAACTTATATTTAATGATCGATTTCAAAAATTTAGCCCTTGAGCAAATAACTCCATCACTGCGAAAACAAATAGAAAAAAATAAAATGTGTCTAAACATATTGAATATAATCGATAAATTAACCAGACAGATGGCAAAAAAATCAAGAATTTTCGAATAAAAAAGCTTATTTTTCCCCCTTCTAGGCTTTTTCCTCTATGTGCATGCGCAATGTTGTGTAGAAAAAGTGAATGAATTGTGAGACTATACGAGTAAATAGACAAGCAGATTTTTTTCTTCGAAACACAGAAAAATACACTTTTTTAGTGTCCCGTCCGAAAAAAGATTCGTTTTCTTCGGAAGAAAAATGATTGAAAGAGGCTGTTTTTTTTTAGAAAAAAGAAAAGAAAAAAGCAGCTGAAAATGAAAAAGAGAACGAGAACGAGGGCAAAAAAATTGATTGAAAATTAGAATAATTGAGGGAATAGTACACACGACATTTTATAAATTCTATAAAACTCGAGGAACCACATCCTAGAACCTAAAAAACCAGTTCAAAACATGACTAATCATTGAAGAATGACAAAAATATGGAGATAAGTCTTCAAAAAGTTTGTCAAGGTCACAGTTCAAGCGAGAAAAAACATAAATATGATCTTTTACTAACTTTTAAACAATTGGAAAGTTTTTCCGTGTTCTTTCTAGATGAAACTCGAACGCGACCGCTATATGCTGGAAATAACTTTTGTTCAAAGTTCATAACTTTATCAAAATTCTGCCGGATTATTCAAAAAGGAAATGCGCTCTATTGAAGTGTTGTTTTCATTAAAGCGACACGTCTTTTTCCCATTTTGATTTTCGCCACGAAAAATTCCGAAATTCCAAGCTCTTGCTTTGCATTCAAATTATACGAGTGAAAATTATTTTTAAGTTTAAAAGGGGATAGCTTATGAATGGGTTTCGGATGAATATTGTCAACTCAATTATTCTTGATCATTGCGTTCGGAAGGCTGCTCAACCTCACAGCCGCTCCGCACGAACGCGACGCGGTTGCCGACACTCACACATACTGAAATATCGGCGGGGAAATGAATTTTTCAAGTCTTCAAGTGTGTGTGAGTGTCGGCAGCCGCGTCGCGTGCGTGCGGAGCAGCTGTGAGGTTGAGCAGTCTTCCGATCGCAATGATCAAGAATAATTGAGTTGACAATAAGAATATGATTATCTATCAATTGATAAATAGCAAAAAAATTGTAAGTCGAGAAAATAAGAAAACCCGATAAAATTTAATAAATCAAATATGACCTGCCGCAGCTAGACGTTGAAGGCGACGCGACCGCAACACCGCCTCAAATTCAAATGTCTCAGTTGGTCTCACGCGTTGTGGTCGCGACGTTTTCGATGTTATCAGTGAAGTAGCCGAAAATAAGAGGTCCAGAAAATTCAGCTTGACAATAGATCTCGACACAAACTTTAAGGCACTAAAAGTCTACTGTAGCCTAAACTCGAGCAATTTTCTATGATTGAGAACTACATGTCTTGTTCCTGTGAAGGGGTCACAATAGAATACTTTCTGAATTTAAGTCCTTTTTTTCAACGATAAACACTTTAAATTCCAGGAATAAATCTAAAATATCAGATAAAAACTCAATAATCACAACGAAGAAGGCAAAAGACTAGAGAAAGAGAGAAACCTCTCTAAAAAGAGGTGGTGTACAAAACTTTATGATTCATTTATAATCATGATCATATGCAAACAAATGACTAATATATGACTCCCATAATAATAAAATGGAGGGGGGGGGGGGGGGAGAATATTTTCGGTTTACCGCAGAATGGCAAGGGAAACATTTGCTGAAGCTTCTTTTTTTTCAGAAATTTGAAGTGGAATTGTACTGAGATCCAAAAAAGCATACAGCGATGTAATGGGTATATATCATGTCATAAACGGTTGAAAAAACATTGAATGGAAAAAAACAAGAACAAAATTTTATATTTTGAACACCATAATAACCTTGGGTTTCTAGTCCGCGGTTAGTGTTTTTAGGCGAAATTAATTTTTTTGTTGAAAATAAAGAAATTATGAAGTTTTTGGACTTGTGTCTTATAGAATAAATTTCTTCACAACGATTCAAAATCGTCAAAGGTCGAATTTTCACGAAATTTCAGACCTCCAAAAAATCACGCTCATTGGCAAAAGTTCGAATTACTTAGATTCATATCCGATTAAAGCTCGACCAAAATATTGTAATAAAAATAAAAAGTGGATCAAATGTGAAAATTTCCAAAAAAAAATCAGGCATTTGGAAATGGAAGATTTCTTTGAAAATTGCCAAAACTTGAAAATGTGTGGAAAAAATCCTTTTTCAAACGGATTGCTTTCAAAATATGTACAAAACCTCATTCGGAAAACAAAAATCAATAAAACAAATCGATTAAAATATTTTGAAGAGGCAAAATCCTTCATCTCAAGGTGGTGACTATGAGAAAAGACAAAAACACATATGAAAATAGTTATTTGGTTTGTAATAAAACGTTGAAGAAGTCAACCCAAGAAAACCATTTAAAACAAGACACAAAGAGGGGGGGGGGGGGGGGACCGAACGTTTCGCTTTTTTCGCAAAAGGTGGTACGAAAAGGTGACTCGGACAGACAAGAGGACTGTCTGCAGTCTCCTGTAAATCTACACTGTATTTCTATTATTCCGGTGTAGGAAGGTTGCTTGCGCGTTCGTCTGTCTCGTCGCGGCCTCTTGGGGGGAGAGGGTCTGATGATTGCAGGTGGTTGGTAAGGGGGAAAGGGAAGGGAGTAGGGTATTGTTGAAGTAGTTTGGGAAAACGAGAGACAATACATAGTATTTTGATGAACGAAAAGAAGGAAATATTACTACCAGCAGTAGGAAAAAGAAATAGTAAACAATTGAACTGTAGGAGGAGGGAATATATATGCAATATATAAATAACAATCGATTGTCAGGGATGATGTACGCTGCGGGAAAAAGGAACATGAATGACGAATCCGCAAATTGTTTTGATGGCAGAATGTTTATAATTATCTTGATGGTTTAAAACAGATAAATATAATATCGTGTTCTACAGGGTCAATTGACGATAATTGAAAACTTTTAACAATTCTATACTAATTCTTATCTTCTTAAATATGTGAACACATTTTTTTTAAAAAAAAATCGATAACAATCAATTTTTCCAACTCGAATTCAAACGCGCCGCACCGAACATCGAATAGAACAATTTTAATAAAAAATAACGACTCCGAAATAATCAATCTCACCTTTCTAATGTGATGACGTACGCTTACGCTCTATTGCAAATTTATCAACCTCGACGGGATCTTCGAATTACTTGATTATAAAAATGAATTAAAATTTTAATATTTATTTAACTAAATAAGAGTAGTATTTAAACGTGTAAAAAGGGATAGTGCAAACAGAATTTTTGGATCAGTTTTAATGATATTGTCAACTCAAATATTCTTGATCATTGCGTTTTGAAGGCGTCAGCACAATGGTACAACCTCACTGACGCTCCGCAAGCAGGCACGCGGCTGGCGACACTCAACACACTCGAAAATTTTTAATTTGCGTGCGTGCGTGCGGAGCATCAGTGAGGTGCAGCCTTCAAAACGCAACGATCAAGAGTATTTGAGTTGACAATATCATTTTGACAATAGTACAATGCAATTTATTAGAAATAACACCGTCATAGCAGCTGACAAACTGACAAACTGTTATTAAAGACGTGATGTATTTTTCAATCTGAAAACATGACATTTTTTTAAAAACAAAAACTACCGCTTCGATAAAAATAATAATTTAAATGCTCATTTTAACGTTTAGATAAAAAGTAAAATTAGTTTTCATATATTTTTCACGTTTTTCCCACCTTGAAAAATCAGAATTGTTGAATGAAAAGATACTGAAAATGAGTAAATCCTTGATTTTAAGGTTGTAAGGTTGTAATTTTTCAGAAAAAATAGCACTAACCCCAAAACTCATGGAAAAATAAACCAATGCTTTCTACATGAAAAACGTAAAACGAATCGTATAGTTTGTTACATTATAATGTCCATGGTAGTTGTGTTTTTTTTTCTATTTCATTCTTCAATTCTCTGTGTCATGACAGAATATTATTGCATCGGAAAACCGAAAAAACTTCTGTTCCGAAGACTTACGGATTTTTAAAGGAAAAAAAACCAGTTTTATCGTTTAAAAACCCCAAAAAATGATTTTGATACGTTTGTGTGATTTATTTTCAGAAAAAAATGTTATAGATCAAAAAATCGAAAAAGATTAGGGGAAATAAGGAAAAAAGAAAAGGTTTTTTTAAAGAAAAATCTAAAAAATTATTTAATGGTACATTTAAAAAAATGGTTTATATGAATCCAAAAAAAACGTAAAAATTTAAAATGAGGGGTATTTTCTAGAAAATTCAAAATTGACGATAGTAAATTTCTATTGTGAAATAGATTTTAAATGCCAATATTTATATACCCAGACAAAAAAAAGAGGTGTCCATTGGGAACAGGGATTGGCGGGAAAATTTCCCGAAAATCAATTTGAAATTCCAAAAAATTTTGAATCCATTCGGAGTGCACCCCCTGAATTCTCCCCTTAGTTATTCCGAATGGTTAACCGTTTTTATCTGAGAAATAATTTTGAAAAATTAATTATTTTCTCTTAAAGTGAATCCTTGAGTGTTAATCCAAAGTAAATAATTTGAGAATGTGTTCACTTGCAAAGGTGGTGAGACCTGAGGAATATCGTCCCTATAATTGTTTTTTTTTATTTTTCAGAAAAAAATAGTTTGCTCACTTCATTGGAACCGAATCTTGCCGCTTTTGTTTTGTTCTTCTGTTCTGGAACCAAACTTTGACCTAAATAAATTTGATCGACATAAAACTTTTTTTAAAAATTACCTGATTATCGCTCAGCCCCAGAGTTTCTGCAAGCTTGGCTCTCGATGCTCCACAAAGATAACCAGATTGAGTAAACGCTTTTTCGAGCTTCTGGAAAAAACATTAAATTAAACACATCTTAAAAAAAGATTTACCTCTAATTGTTCATCACTAAAAACCGTTCTCGGTCTTTTCGGTCGTTCCAAGTCCAATTTCGCCGGAATTTCTAGCATCTTCTCCTCGCCATTTGCATTTTTAATACGAATAACACGAACGAATTCAGACATTTGCATACAAATACTAAGAGTGAATGAATCAAAGTATGTTCTGATATATATATACTGTCCCAAACTACTAATAGCATATGGTGGTGCTGGTACTTGAGAACTCAAAATAGAACAATAACGTTGTGGGTGGTAAATTAATTGTTGCCACACCATAAACAAATTGATGTTTCTTTTGAAATGAGTTAAAAGAATGAAGCAATATGATGCTCTTTATTGTTCTTTTTAATTTGAACAAGATTTTTAATGCAGTTAAGATTTTTATAGAAAGGCAGGCGCCAAGATCTCGGCTTGGCTCCCCGATACACGCAACTCTTGGTTGATTGATACCACAATTATGAAAATCCCATCTGTCAATCTCAAAAAAAAGCTTAAAATTAAGGTAATCTCTAAATTTCAATTTTTTACGAATATGAATCGAAAAAAATTTCAATTGGAACCAAAATCATAAAAATCCAATCTGTCAATCTTGATAAGTGATAATTCGACTTCATTTCCCGACATGGGTTAAGACATAATCAAAAATGTATTCAAAAAGGAACTTCTGCTCAAAAAACAATCAATAAATAATTTTTTATTCCGCAAGTCCATCAACACCTACAATTGAAAAGTCAGGAGAAAACTTGCAAAAAATTTTTTGAAACAATGATACTCTAAACCGAGCACAACTATACGCGAAAAACCATAATTGCCGGAGTTAATTATTTTTAGGTGAAACACCTAATTACACTAGAGGTACCTTACAGATACAAGAAGTTTATAGAAAAAAAAACTTGTGAGAAACTCGAGTTATACACGCATAGATTAAAAAAATGTAACTAATGGGATGATAATGGATGACTAGAATTTGTTAAAATTCAAGTAATTATGACTATAATGAAAAATTTTCGATATTACGGCTTGAAGAATGCAGAACCATTAAAAAACATTTTGATATTTGTTCAAAGTTTGGTAGTGATTTGTGTTTGAAATTTTGTTGAGAATCCGATACGTTGAAATTATGATTTTGACTTGATTATGTACATATCCTGTGGTTGCTATTCTGGCTCTGGTCTGGAAAAATCGAGGAGTTTAAATATGTAGTACAAATTTAAATAAAACACCCTATCATGAGAGTTCAACATACTTCACTGAATGAGCCTGCCTCACTGGTAATGAATCCGAAGACAATTGTTTTGGTAGTGGTTGTCCGGTCCCAATGGAATCTTGAGGCTTTGTTGGTTTTGTAGTCGTTGGCTTTTTCGTTGCACCCATGTTGAAGACGAAATTTCTCCAACCTAATCTTCGAGAACCTTGTTGTTGAGCGGCAGATAATACACCCTAAAAAATGTTGAATAAAAAATGTGTTCCAAAGCCTCTGATCCTTTTTGAATTACTTTATAAATGCCCACTTTTCTGCGTTCAGTTTTTTGTCGTAATAAATTTTCATAGTTATAATCGGTTCACTTTAGCCCAATATATAAATTTTTCAAAAAAAAAAAATTACTAGCGCACAGCGCAGATACTGTTCGTTCATTTCAATTCCAAACGCGCGCCACGTATTGAAAATATTATTTTTGAGTCATAAATGCATTTTTCGTATTAACAGATTTTGTAAACAACTAATATTTATTGGACCAATTATGAAAAATAAATTGTTTTGCCCGTGCACTGGAACACGCCAAATAGCCGAATTTTTTTTTCGGTAGAGCGCCTTTGGAATCGGTATGTTTCTACAGTACCAAAAAAATTTAAAATTGGGAAAAAACTTAAAATTTTTAAAAAATCCAGCTTGAAAACAGTGTGATAAAAGTTTTTATTGGTCATTTAACTTGCAGAGTTGAGGAATTCATTATTTGTGGTTTCCTTTTCGGTTTTAGGAAGCTTTTCAATTAAAGACAGCTGTTCAGTTAATTTGACCCTACCTGATTTTAGTTTCAAAAATTAGAGCGTACTCTAATTAGTACAATGCAATTTATGCAAAATCACACCGATAAGTACACGCATCATAGCAGCGGTCCAAAGTTGCAAAAATAAAATTTTGAATTGCCGCGTGTCCGTGCGACGCGGTCGGTGTCCGTGAAACGCGGTCGGAATTGGCGCGAAACACAATTATTTGAATTTGGAAACATATTGGCATTGTTCTTTGGACCACCTGGGCTCCCATTCGAATTTTGAATTTTTGCCTAGATTTTGGATCGTGTTAACTGACAAGCTGCCTTTAAGACAAAAAGAAATAAATCGAAAATTTTTTCAATACTTTTTTCCATTTTAGTTGTTTTTAGACGATTTTTCATAAAAAAAGAAAAATTTTGAAAAATTTTCTTTTATTTCCCGTTACTTTTTTTTCGAAAATTATTTTTTAATACCAAAAAAATGACCAGAAATCCAAGTTCGGTCAATGAGCAAACGTTTAACGCAGAATTTAAAACTTTTTTTTTTCGAATGAATTTGACATGTGAATTGTCTTTATTGATATTTACAATATCAATAATGCCGCCCCCTTTAATTTGCACAATTACCAGAAAGCGCACCTTAACGACAATCGAAAAAATTACCTTATAAATCTGCGATTTCACAAATCTCGGATAAGAATCTTTAGACATCAATGTAAAAACATGATCTTCAGAATGATAAAACGCAAATCTCATCTGTGATGCATCTTTCGCCTTTGAAATGCAATCTAAAGTTTGATCCAATGTTCTTGAGTCAACATTAACTTGCGCCGGTGCTCCTTGTGCCAAAAACTCCTCTCGTATTCTTTCTCCTTTTTGGTAAATATGTTCATTCGGTGCATATTTCAGATCTTGAATCGCTATCCAGAATCGAATGTTTTCCGATGAGAATTCTGATTCGAGGAATGTTTCAAGAACTTGTCGACCGATTGGATCTTTGACAAGCTCTTGAACCGAAAGACCCCATCTTTTGACTCTTCGTTCCGTTGGAACTTCGACCCTACAATTATCGTTTTATTTTCATCTTCAGATGTTTACTTACGTGTCAGTATTAAGTGTCCAGAAGGATGTATCATCAGTGAGCCAAGGATTCGAAGGCTGTGGGGCAGTTAAGAATGGATCATAATCACCTCGTTGATCTACCCAATTTACCATTCTAAAAATATGGATTTTATATTTTTTGCTAAAAAAAATGCTCACGTGTCCGATGCTTTCAATGCTTTTAACCATGGTTTGGTTTTGATTGCAAATCGCAATCGATCCATAAGACACCGGTAACCTTGTGCATTTTGACGTCGAATTTTCTTTTCGGTCTGAACAAAATCTTTTTTTTTCATCGTAGAATCTCTAATTTGCACAGTAACTGACAAGGTAACAACGCGACACTGTGCCTCGAAGTTTGTGATGAGACCTAGCTCATTGGAAAAAGCAGATTATTGTTATTCGGATCAAACTCCTCCCTGCTCATTCTGACCTTTTATCCAAAATTCGAGCAAATTCCAGTCAGTCAGGGATATAAATTCTCAAAGCAAATACCTTCATATAAGCTTCTTCTAAATAATTCGCAGCTCCTCTTGAAGGTTTTCGACTTTGCCAAAACGCCCGTTCTTCCGAATCGAATACAACCTTTTCAACCTTTTTCTTCTCTTTCTGCTGTTTCAATTGCAATTCCGACTGTTGAACGATAAAAGTCCACATATGTGCCAGAACATCAGCCAATCGATTAAACGATTCAACTTCATCTTCTTCTAAACCGTGTTTTTGTTCGTTTCGAAGTAATCGTTTGTTCAAATAGATTGCTGAAAAATTGAAATTTTAAAAAAAGTTAAAAGTTGAAAGTTACCGTATTCAACATCTGGAACAATATCTGCCTGCGAAGGCCAGAAATATGGACGTTGTAGTCGATAGAGTGTTCCATCGTCTCGAACAACGCATACATGTTCTATGACTGGGAAAAGGTACCCATGGTGGAGTAGAAGAGATGCAAGGTGGCCAGCTTCGACTTCATCTTCTGAGGCTCCCTAGAAATATAATTCGCTGTGAATGAAGGCAATTTTAAAAATTTTTCGATGCTTTTTCGAAATTTTCTAAGGGGACATAACTTGCCCAAAATTTCTTTAAAGTTGCTGAAACTTTATACATTAAAATTTTCTTCACTAAATATCAAGTTTCAACCAAGTTGTTACCTTTCAAAATTTTGATTTCTGATATTATTTTTATTAAATTTTATATGAAGGAGTTTATGAATTTTAAAGATTCAGAAAGTTTAGACCAGGTTAAAAACATTGAAATTTGAACCTTCATAATTCCAAGACCTTGAAACCTTCATAATTCCAAGATTTTTTTTGCTAAATGAGTCTAACATGCCTTTAAAGGTAGATTTAAATATATCGCCCCATTTTAAATGTTATTTTATTCCAAAATATCAACTGAAAAGGAATTTCAAATAAATATGGTTATAGAGATCAAAAATTAATTTCTTGAACTGGGTGACGTCGGTTTTGAAACTTTTGGAAAACAGTTTTCAGTCATGACAAAAGTTATGAGATTTTTAAATAATAATAAGTACATGACGGTTCTTTTATAAAAGGTACACGACTTTGAATTACCTCTCTCGATCCGAAAAATTTCAAGTATCACCCTATCTTTAAGTTTACTTACAAACATAGATCATCAGAAAAGTACAAAATTTAACTTACTCTCTCAGCAACTAATGCAATAATTTGAGTGCCAGTTAATGCGTGAGGAACTGCTATGCGAAAATATTTGTGTGTCTTGAGCTGCGCACCTTCCATCACCCGCTTAGCAAGTACCTCAATCTGAAAACAAATAAATAATAATTTTTTAACATTTTGAACTGAAAAATTCCCCCGACGATTTATACCTTGCTAAGGGGTGGCATATTGTATCGGATTAGAGCCTCAATTTTGTATTTCGAAAAACCGGGGAAAAGCTGGATATTGAAGCCTGGAAAAGAGCCAATAAATTGTGTAGTGTGTGTGGTGCGTGGGGTGTATAGGGGAAAGCAAGTGGAAAAGAAATAGGGGGAGTATATGCTATGTGGCTGGGGGGTGAAGATGAAAAGCAGAAATAGAGAAATAGCGAAGAGACTCAACTGCTGCCCGAATGATTTCCGATAATCGTGTTGTCTGCACCCTCTCCATTTTTACCCCGTCTATCTTAATTTCGTGTTTTTTTCTCTATTTTTGGGAGGAAACTGGCGGGGAGAAGAGCGAGCTTGCCTGACTCGGAATTTGGATTATTTAGTGGATTTCTGGAACTCTGAATTGGTGAAAAACAATAACCCATCACCTGAATTTCCTAATATGACTTTATTGATCAGAAACCCATAAAAATGGAGTTTTCAGATGGAGCGAAACATAAAAATTAGAAATTTGTTATTTTCTATATTTAATTGTTGAATTGTTTATTTAGTAAATTATAGCATTATCTTCAGAAAAAATTACTAAAAAAAATTACCAGAGGATAAAATTCGAAAAATTCAAATTTACTCTGAAAAAAAATTGTTTGTTTTTTAATTTCTTAAATTTTCAACACTTCAGTAAAAATTGATTTGCAATAAAACGAACTTGCAACGTGGCAATTTGAATTTTCCCAAGCTGTTTAATTCAGCTCCAGTCCACGAAAGCAGTTCAAAGAATCCGTCACCAATTACTGCAAAAAAAGTAAAATGAGACAACCAAACAGCGGCACAGCGACGTCAAAATTGAATAAGAGCTGCTGATTGTGAAGAAAGAGAAGAATATAGAAATTCGGACTTTTTTTCAGTATTTTCAAAAGCAAATTGAAGCTGAATTTTCTGAATAAAGGATCTGAAAGTCAGGATAATTCCCAAAGCCGAGTTATATGGAAATGTTTGTTAAAAAATAAATTCTAATATTCAAGAAAACAAGATGAGTTTTGTAAAAAATGATAGATGAAAAGCATTTGGTCCCTTTAAAGAATAAAGCGTATTTTTGTTTTTTTCTAAATTTATTTTAGGACTTATGTGGGTCTACGAATATAAATAGGCATGCCGAGTATTTTGTCTTTTTTTTCGAAACCCCCAATTCTTTTTCGCGATTTTTCACGGCGTGGCGAACTGTACCCTTCCCCCTTTCTGTGTGCAACTGTCTCTTTCTCTGCGTCTCTCGCACACACATTTTTATTAGCAAAGTGGATAAAACAGATGAAAATTATGGCATAGGCGCGCATCAAAAGTTCGATTCCATTTAAACGTTTTGCAAAAAATAATCTACTTTGGAGCTTGGCGAATATCGTCCAAGTATTTAAAACTACATTAGAACCCTCCGCATACCAATTTTGGGCGCCCCTGGGCGGAATGTGGCTCAGTGAAGTGTTGAATTGACACGTTTAAAATCGAATTTGCCGGATGTCAGCAGCATTTTTGCCACTGATTCTTTTTGATAATTGTTGCGAAAGATTTTCCAAACATAATTTATGAGTTTCAGAAACTCCCCTGAAGAAAAAATGAGAAAATTTTCAAAAAACCAAACAAAAATTTTTTTGAAAACGTTTTTCTGGAATCGAGATAAATGTTTTCCAATAGCATTTTACACGCTGATTAAGAATATCTAACTTTAAAAAAAAAGTTATTGAAAATTTTTGAGTAAAGAGGTTTCTAAGGTCTAAAAGTGAATTTTCTCGGCATAAAAGCAAATTCTGGTTGTAAGAGTAGTCTCAAAAGATGCAGAATTTTTTTCTCTATAATCCTGGTAATTTTGAAAAAAAAGTTATTGAAATTTCTCGAGAAAATCGAAATAAACACGCCACAATGCTATACTGCTATTTGCCGGTCACACACAAACACAGCGGAGTGTCGTAGCGTCCACCCCGTGATTTTATGAACAAAATTCAAAATTTCCCCCAAAAAAATTATTTTTATAGTCATACGGTATTCCATCGGTGTTTGCACACTTTCATCTCCCACTTTAGTGTGATGGGGTTTTTTGGACAGAATACACAGAGACACAGACAATTCCCATTTTTTCAATCATTATTTGTCAAATAAAAACTTGGCTTTTTTTTTCGTCATTTCTGGGAAAAACTCAACAATCAATTTGTCTCATTTTCACAGGTAGATAGGACCAAATTCCAGACACGAAAAAAATGACATTTTATGCGAGAAATGGTACAATAGGTGGTGTTTATGTGGAAGGACGGGATTTGAAGGTGGATGAGGTTATGAGGGATTGGCAGAAAAAGTGAGAATTTAAAAAAAATTAGGAAAAACAATTGAATTATTTCAGATTTAGCACATTTAATGATGTTAAAATCTGCGTTAGTACATTTAATGTAAACGGAAGGAGTCCACCGTCTGTATTTCCTACTTGGTTTTCAAATCATGAAAACGATTCATGCGAATTTTATGCGATTGGGTAAGGATTTTTTTGTTGAAATTTTAACATTTAATTTTTAAACTTAAAAAAGCTAATTTGCGGCTTCTTAAATTATTAACCTTTTCTATATATCAATTACTAAATGTAATCACTCAAAAACGTGTAAAAACTATTTTTTTTTAATTTAAAACAATAAGTTTTAATTTTTCAGCCTTCAAGAAATGGACTTATCCGTTGGTACATATATAATCGATAATACGAAGAAAATGGACGAATGGGTGGACGCGATAAAAGCATCATTACCAGGAGGAAGGAGTCAATATAGAGTGGTAATTTTTCCGAAAAGGAAATTTGGATTTTAAAAATAAAACGATTGGAATATACAAAAAAATTTTATGTCTGAATTAAAGTTCTGAAAAAGAAAAGTCTAAAAAATACAAAAAAAATTTAAAAATGCTGAAAATTTCTGAAATTTTAAATAAAAATTACAATTTTTTCGAAATATCTGAAAATTTTAGATTTATGAAAAATTTAGTTTTTTGAAAAAAGCATTCTGAAATGTTGGATTTAAATTCAAAAAATGACTTAGTACGTGAATAGCTAATTGTTATCTGAAAATTTCTGAATATTCTCTGAAAAATTAGAAATTGCAAAAAATGTAGGGAATCTCAAAGAATCGTGTTTTTTTCACGTTTCTCAAACTTAAAATTAGAAAAATGTTTAAAAATTGTGGAAATCACAAAATTTAATCTAAAAATTTAAACGAAAATCTGCAATTTCTTTTGTTTTCTTTGTGACTGACCCTTCGAAAAATGAGTTGAGCAAAATTTGATGAAAATCTTGATATTTTGCGAGTGTAGAATTTTTCTCGGAAAATTCAGAGTCCCATTTTCAAAAATTTCCAGGTATCATCAATGCGACTCGTTGGAATATTCGTGATAGTGCTACAAGCAATTCAAAGTAAAGTAAAAGTGACACAAATCTCGACAAATTATGTGGCAACTGGAATTTCGGTTCTAATGAATAAATTAGGAAATAAGGTATTTTGAAAACATCAGGAAACCGAGGAACTATTTCCAATTTACCGTTTTCAGGGTGGAACAGCGATATCGATGAAAATGAATGATAGTTGGGTTTGTTTTGTAAATTCACACTTTGCCGCCGGCAATAATGAATTAGATAGGAGGAATCAGGATTTTCGGTTTGTTTGTTTTTTTTTTTGAAAAATCGCTGAAATTTTTGGGATTTTCAGAGATATTTATAATTTGATAGCGTTCAATGGTCCGAAAGTTGCGATTTATGATCATGATTTTGTTTTTTGGTTTGGCGATTTGAATTATAGGCTGAATACTGAAAGTGTTGGATTGACGGGGGACCAGGTTAGGGTTTTTTAAAGTAAATTTTTGGAAATATTGCTTTTTTCGTATTTATAACACTTTTCATTAAAATTCAGCATGAATTTTATTTCATTTTCAAGCATTATAAATGAATATTCCCGTTCTATTTATTTCAAGAAAAGCTTTTCAAATTAAGTTTTATCGAGAAAAAAGTCAAACAATTTAGATTCTCTTCCTCGAATTTGAATGATTGATTTCGCAAAAAAAAGTGTTGCGAAAAAATTTTCGTTGGATTTGATTTGTTTTTTAAAAATAATATTTCCGAAATAAATATTAAAAACTTTTTTATGAGAACTTGAGAAAATGTTGCGAATGATTTTTGTTGCATTTTTTATTGTTACTATAAAATCAAAAATTGTGAAACCTGTGTCCTGTGAAGGTTTTCATAATTTTTTATTGCTTGAAAAATAATTTTTGAGCGTTTAGAGCTTATCTAAGAGCAAAATACGATCTTAATAATTAAAAAATACACACATTTTAACATTTTTTTCCAGATTTGTCAAATTTTCAGAAAATTTCTATTCTCTCTAAATTGACCTGATTTTGCAACAAAAATTGAGAATTTTGGGTGGGAAAATTTTTATGTTTCCAAATTTTCAAAATATTTTGATTTATCGAAAATTGAATTTACTGAACATTTTAAAATTTTAATTTTTTTGATATTCGAAAAATTCATTGCACCCTTAGTTAATTGATAATTTAATAAAAGTCTTATAAATTATAATTAGAAGTTCAATTTTTTGAGGATTTGTAGGAAATTCTGAAATTGTTATCTTTGAACCGTGATTCAATGTTTATTGATTGGTAGACAATTTTAGACTAAAAAATTGATTTTCTACAAAATCTCTTACATTTTCCGAAGTTTAACTAAAACATTTTCTCAATTTTTTTGAAATCCAAATTTTTCCAGGTCCGACAGATGGCATCTGGACGAAACTTCACAAATCTTCTCGACATCTGCCAATTGAAAGAGGAAATGAAAAAAGGGAATGTTTTCAAAGATTTCGAAGAACCAGAACGGCTGCCGTTCAGACCAACATACAAATACGATGTTGGAACGAATATTTGGGACACGAGTGAAAAGGGAAGGATTCCAGCTTGGACGGATCGAATTTTGACGTTTAAGAAGCATGAGGATGATATGTTGAAGATGATGTAAGATTATTTATTTATTTGGAATTTTTTTTTGTGTATTGGTTTTTTTTTTAGAAAAGTAATGGAAAGTATCGAAAGTATCAATATTTCGGATCATAAACCAGTTAGGGCACATTTTCAATTGACGGTTAAGGAATATGATCAGGTATTATATTTTAGCAAACTGAAATTTTATCAAAAGTTTTTCCAGCAAAAAGCAAACGAATTGTACGAAGATGCGATTCGAGAAGCAGATAGGAAAGCGAATGATGAATTGCCGCAAATTCAACTGAGCTTGAATGAGGTAAATAATTTTTTCTATGAAAAAGAACAGAAATTGCATCAACTAAAATTCAAATTTTAGGTCGATTTTGGGGAAGTGAATTATTTGGATCCAACGACAAGATGGATAACTGTTCAGAATGTTGGGAAGAGCGCGGTATGGGTGTTTTTTTTTTTTAATTTTCGTTTTTATGACATTCTATGGTTCGCTCTATGCAATTATTTCGGAATCCCAAATTAATTAAAGAATTCTTTCAATATTGAAAATAAAATCTGAAAACAATTAGAATTCCAAAATTTTCAAAAGTTTATTTTCTTGCTAAATTTTCGAATTTATCCAGCAGACTTGTAATTTTCACCTTTCTTGATTTAAAAGTTTCGGATTTCCAGTAATATTAAGATTTTCTTCATGTTTTTCAGGTCCGCTTCACGTTCAAAATCACACCGGCTGGAAAAGATCAACAAGGAATCTGTGCGAACTGGTTACAGGTAAAATAAATAAACCTCGGGTTTTTTCTTGTGATTTTATCTCATTACATCAAAATGCAGTAATCTTTCTTTATTGTTTCGGTGAACGAACAAGCTTCTTTTTTTGTAATCGATTCTTCGTTGTTCTCCCGAAAACAGAGATTGGTTGTTTAGATTAAACAAAAAAAATATTTTGTAAAGAAGAAGAAGAAGAAAAAACATTATAATAAAAGAAGGGAATTTTCTTGCTTCTAGGTGACACCGACGCACTATGACATTGAAAAAGGGAAATCGATGCAGGTTGGTTTTTTTAATCTGAAAATTTTTATAGAGAATTCTTAAATCTGACGAATACAAGATGTTTAGATTATTTTTTTAAATGTTAGGTTTTCCAAAAAAAAATCTGTATTTTTATGAAGTTCCGGAAATAATCTTAAAAGAAACTAGAAAAATTTAAGATTTTTCATTTAATTTTTCCCAAATTTGAAATTTAATATATTTCTTAGAAAAATGTAAATTTTTGGAATTTACATCTATTTTCTTTTGGAAATCTTAAATTAAATTTTTAAAAATATATTTTAGCTTTTCTGCAATCTTAAAATTCAAAAAAAGTTTTAAAATTGCGAAAACTTATAAAATTCTTCAAAGCAATCTGGAAATTCGAGCGAAAAAGCAAAAATTTCAAAATCCAATTTTTAAAAAATGGAAATTTTATTTTAAAATTGAATTCTTTTTCAAGATTCGGAAAATTGAGAGCTTTTTTGAGCGAATTATTTTCGAATTTTTAAAATTCCAGAAAATTTCCGAAGGATTTATAAATCTTTAAGTTCTGGAATGAATTTTTGAATTTTTTGTTTCTTCGAAACAAAAACCAAAAATAGATATTATATTTTTGAGATTTCGCTCACCGTCTCCACGACAACAAAAACCATCAGAGAGATGAATGGAAAGAAGCATCCGGTTCTTCAGGATATTCTCGTTTTGCATTTACAAAACGGAAGAGATTATTTTATCCCGGTGACGGCGAGATATAATGCACAGTAAGTATTTTTTAGAGGTCCCTCCCACCCCCCAATTATTGATTTTTTTTAGTTGCTTTGGAAACTCGCTGGAAGGGTTGTTGAAGAATAAGCCGAAGAAGGAGGAAAATTTGATTGATTTTGTGGGTTAAAGCTACTTTTCAACCCCCACATAATTCTCTAATTTTCAGGGAGATGATAGCTTTGATTCTGAGCCGACTTGCCCGGAAACGGTTCCAAAAGAGATTTATCGACTGATTCAGGCGTTGAGGGTGCGTGGATGCTCACAATTAAATTTGTCGGAGCACTCGGATAACGCGACTTTTAACAAAATTCGGATAGCTTTGGAGACTGGAAAACCGGATGATTTGTGTAATTCTTATTTTGGAAAAAAGAGGAATTTGTAAAAAGAAAAGTTGATGTTTTCAGCTGATTTTCCGTCGTCATTTATGTTGTATAGTGCACTTATTCGACTTTTAGATACTCTTGAAGGTAAGTTTTGGAATTTTTTGCATGTGGAGGAGGAATTTTTAAAATTAATAATCTGAAAATTGCGTTAATTAGACCCAATTAAATACCCTGTGTGAAATGAGAATGGTTTTTACCCAAATACAAAACATGATTTAGGTTCCGCCTAGCCTATGCAGTAGTAGCCTATGCAGTAGTACAGGGTTGCCGTTTTTTTTCTATTTTTTTTCGGTTTTCGTGATTTTCGGGTGTTTTACGCCGAAAAAGTTTTATTTATTTCGGGTAGCGCGAAGCGCGTAAATTTTTATTTTAATTTTTTCGGTTTTCTATGCTCAGTTTTTTTCGGTGTTTCCGTTTTACGAAAAACAGGTTTTTAAATTTGAATATACCATTTTTTAAGCATCAATTTCCAACTATCTTACTAATTTTTAACTGAATGAAGGTAGAAAACCTTAAAATCGTTGTTTTTTCTGATGAAATATGATTCATTAATCACTTGGAACGCCGAAAAAAATTTTTTTCGGTATTTTTCTAATAAAACGAAAAAAAATTTATTTTTTTTCGTCATTTTTTCCTGGCTGACGAAAAAATTTATTTTTTTTCGGCCAAAAACTTTTTCGGCGGCACCCCTGGTCGGCACCGTGGTTCTCGGCCCTGAGAGGGTTTCGGTATATGAAACCGACATAAATGTGATGTCATGAGCTCGCTGGAGTCGTTTTTCTTTATCATAAGTTCCTAAAAGCTCACGGGACCGAGAACGAAAGTATCGACAAACCGCGTTTGTCGACAAACACGTTTATGCAGCTACAGAGTTCCTAAAGATGAAATCTGGATTGTATCGGTCCGACTCTGTCATTTAGCAGTTCAAAAAATGTTGTTGCCTCCTCTTATTATCATTGTTTTTTTTCAGAACCAATAATCCCTTCTGGAATGGATGGAATGATTCATTATGAGTTTATCGCAAATGCAAGAGACGCTAAACAGTAAGATTTTTCCACATTTATTTTCTCAAATTACTTCTTTCAGACTCTGGAAAACGGTGGTCACTTATCTACCCCCAATAAATCGATCAGTTTTGGAATTGATTTGTCAAATGTTGAGAGAGTTTATTAGTCAGAATTATTCTATTAGAGGTTTTTGTATTATTCTTATCCTTTTGAAAAGGGAGTGTTTTTAGATCAATTGCCACTTTGGGCGCAAATCTTATACCGTTTTCCACCGCAGGTGATAAATTTGCAATCGGCACCAGATCCGAGGGTTTTGGCATTGACGACACTTTGTGAATATGGGAAAGAGGTTTCGATTGGACGGTTTTAGATTGAAGGAACATTTTAATATTTGAATTACGTTGAGTATTTTTGGTTTTCGCCAGGAGGCTCAACCATTTGATTGGTGGGGTTTTGAACAACTAGGATCTAGATACTAGGTTAAAGAAGGACTAACACTAAATTAACAGTTATTATAAAATTATAAAATGTCGAATAACTATATTTTTAAAAGTTAATTCTTTATTCGTTTAAAGACACTGTACCACTTATATTAAATAATGTTTTCGAAGTGGTTTCCTGATTTTAGAGTCATTTTCTTTGTGGTAGTCCTCCTTTAAATGCATTTTTTGCACCCACCACCAATTATTTCTTTAATTAACAGAGTCATACTAAGTTGTATTTCTGCTATCAAAGTGAAATACGAAATCTTGTGAACTTCTTTAAAAATTATTTTTTCATTAGAACAATACTAGGTTATGTAGGTGTGTTTTCTGTTCAAAAGTATCTTATAACGGGTTTTAAAAACGTTTTTTTTTGTAAAATTGCACGTATATTTATTTTTCAATTACTTAAATTCATTTCATCCTTATTCACATGACTTTTTATCATTGTTAGACTTGTATATATATTCGACATTTTTCAATCATATCGAGTGCCTGATCCGAAAACAAAATTTGGCCATTATTTGAGTTTTTCCCCCTGAAAATGTTGTGTTTTTGCCATCCAAAGAACTTTTTTTTGCTGCACCCAGTTTTTATAGTTACGGTATTTTATTGAAATTTGTGATAAAAGTCTTGATTTTTAAATTTGTGGTACGGATATTTTATATCCTGAAAGTCGTATATTCGATTTGTATACTTTTTATTCCCCTGATTTCTTTTTAGAAAGATTGTTCAGAAAATGTCGTGGCTTCTAGCTGATGTCAAAAAACGGGCTTTGGAAGCGAAGTCTACCATTCAGCAAAGTTTTATAGATGCGGGGAAGAATGGGGTAATTTTAGAAATTGTATTTAGAATTTCAGAAAAGTTTAATTATTTTTTCAGACAGAGGAGGAAAAGGAAAAGGCCGCAGATGAAAATGAGACGAAGGTTGAAAAAGGGCAAGAGGAAAAAGCTGCAACAACAGCGGAATCTTCAATGACTGCGGAAAATGCAAAAAAATCTATGGCTGCTTTGTTTGGAGGTTTTTTTCAATATTTTTCACTGAACATTTGAGAATTTTAAAATTTGAAATGTACTGAACTGTAATTTGAAAAGTTTTGAAGGAAAGTTTCGCAGGGAAGAACATTTTGAAAGAAAAAAGAACACCAACTTTTAAATAAAAAAAAATCGCAATCACAAAAATCGCAAAAACAAACACGTTTTTAGTTTTAACTTTCGATGAAAGTTAGTCCTATCATTTGGTTTTTTAAAAAATCATTTTGATATATTTCGTTTTATTAAAGGAGGCCTGAGGAGGAAGAAATAAATGGTTTAAAAAGTTTGTCTTTTCTCGGCCATCCGATTTTTTAAATGAAAATTTATTTTTTTACTCTTTGATGCTTAATTTTCTCTGAAAAAAAGCTGAAAAGAAAAGAATAACAAGTAAAAACATTTTCAAAAAAATCAGACGGCCGAGAAAAAACAAATAACGTAGAAAACCAAAAAACTTTTCTTCGGCCATTAGGGCCATCTACGGTTTTATAGTTTTTTTTTTCATTTATTTATTAATATCATTTTTAAACCATTTATTTCGTCTAATAGGGCCTCCTTTTTTCAAAAATTAAAAACATTTTGTCGAGCATAGGCCAGTTGCTGAAAGAACAATTTGATGGAGGGTAGGCCAAGTGTTCGTAGGCTCATGTGTTCGTTTTTATAGAGCATTTTCCAAAAAAATAGTCGAAGTAGAATGTGATTTCCCATCTAACAATTTTATTTTATTTTTCGTGTTACTTTAGTCCAAACGTTTCCACAGGGTGCGTGGCCTAACTTTTTCAACGTACGAACACTTGTGCCTACGAACACTTGGCCTACTTAGAGCGCATTTTATTCTTTGACGACGAAGAACTGGAGAAATTAGAGCGCCGCAGACAGATAGTGAAGCAAGGGTGCTCTAATAAAAAGAAATTGTAATTTAATCAAATTGCATTAATTATTTTTTCAGCAACTAGCCTATCCTCTTTTTGTCATATTGGTTGAAAAAAGTTATTCAACTTAAGCTCCACTGGACAGCTGTCTTTGGCACACTTCCAAAGCTCCTCCCACCGACAAAAATGAAAACGATTTTTTTTGTTTTTTCAGCGAAACTAGATAATTTGTTTTGTTTTTAGTTTTTTTCGACCAATAAATATGTTTATGTTTTCAGGACTGAAAATTGGAAGTGGGGTTGCTTCGACAAAACTTTTCGAATATGCGAAAGATGCTTCGAAGAAATTGGAAGAGGTGACAAATTCTGTGATTGAGAATGTGAGTTTTTAAATTTTATTACAATTTTAATCATATGCTCCTGAAAATTTCGTTTATTATAAAATCCATAAATATTGAATTAAAAATTTTTCAGACTATGCTCGGAGATTTGAACAAAGAACAAGGGGATTTCGAGAAACAATTAGAAGAAGAAAATGCGAAATTGAAGAATGGTTTGTAAATGAGTTTATTTCATGCTAGAGTATATTTTTTCCAGTTGATATGCCATGGATTGGACTACCTGATGAAGAATTGGCAAAGAAACAGATTTTGACATTGTCGACGGTAGTTTTTGAAGGGTCTAGCATCTCATTTTTAATTATTGTTTTTACAGGACACTAGAAATTTTCTGCGTGATAGCCCGGCTAATAGTGAATATACTTATGATCAACAACAAGCAATGGCGGCGGAATTGTTGAAAGAAGATCCGAATCTGGCGAATGTTAGATTTCAGTTGGTTCCGAAACAGTGAATTATACTATATACCTTCGCTTTATTTCCGAAATTCGAAATTTCAGAGTGAAAGAGAACAAATTCTGGCAGAACTATTTCTATAGAGTTGGATTGATTCGTCAATCGGTGATGGGACATAGTAGTGACAGGGTCCCACCGGTTGTTGTGGAGGAAACGAAGCCGGAAACATCGAATGAAAATCGAGAAGTTGAAGAGCATGTTGAAGAGAAAAAAGAAAGTTCTACCGATGGGGACAAGGAAGAAGAGGAAAATGAAACGACGACTGAGCAACCGGCGGCTGGAGAACAGACTTTGACGAGTGTTGGTAAGATTACGTTTTATACAAAATAAGTTGGAAAAAGTTCTTTTATAAGGTTTTTTTAAAAATTTCTTCACAGGTGCGCCTAAAAAAATAAAATTAAAAAACAAAGAAACTTCTTCAAACTGATCAAGAAACATGTAAAATTAGGTCATTTTCTTACTTTGGTAATTTAGTTTCTTGTTTTTTTTAATGGACCTATTCAGTTTGAAAAAAAAATCCAAAAAATGTCGAGAAATTCAATGCAGAAATTGCAGAGAAATGCCGAGAAATTGCAATTTTTGCAATTCAAACTGAATAGGTCCATTAAACCAAAATTCAATTAAACGCGTCAAAAAGACAATTTTAGTAAATTTAATATTGAATTTTTCGCTCTAGAAAGTCCCGGCTCTGTACGGTAATGGTCCCAAAATAATAAAATTGTTCCAATTTTAAAGCTCTTTTTGAGTCCGAAGAGTTAAAAAAATTGTTTTCAATATGACATGCAGGCAAAAAAACTGTCTGGGTCGAAAAAAATCCCAATGACCCTTAGAGGCTCAAAATGTCTGAATAGACCCAAAACGACTGTCTGGACCGAAAAAATACATGCCTCGGCATTTGTCTGCAATATCTGCATTGAATTTCTCGACATTTTTTGTATTTTTTTTTCAAAATGAATAGGTCCATTAATTTTGAAATTGATATCGGAAAATTTCTGTATTTTACATGTGTGCAATTTGTCGTAACGGTGAACCTCACACAAAGCGTTTTCCGTGCTGGCGTCGGTTTTAAAAATTAATTCATCTGTTTTCTTTAGAAAAAAAAAATGTAATTTTGGTGAAAACTTTTTCTTATAACGAAATGTTAGACTGGCTTCTCAAAACAAAGATTAAAAAAAAATTTCTATATTTCAAATTTACAGATGACGAATGGGAACGCGAAATCCTCGCAGATTTGAATGATTATGATGATGTTGTTGCGAAAACTGGAGGAAAAGATGATGAAGCATGGGAAGCTGAAATTAATGAATTGCTCAATGCTGAGTAAAATTATCGATTTTTTTTTGTACTTTTAAATCCTCTGTATAAATTAAATGGTTTTTGTATATTAATCTTGTAAATAAAATGCATATTGGGGAAAAATAAATTGATTTTTAGAATATTTGTTTTATAGTTTTTGAACAATTTTCGTTGATTTCGATTTATTATTGTGATGTTTCAGATATTTTTTAAAAGTAAATTTGATTAAATTAGGGAGATGGAACCTTCCTGCCTTTTTAAGGCGTTGTTGGCAACCAATTGGGTATTATTTTTATGGGATCAATATATTACTTGGCGGCAATATAAGTAAGGATTTTTTGAGACAATTATTTTTGATTTTTTACCACTAAATTCAAAATAATTTTATGCTGGGTCCAATGCGAATCGTTACTCTGTTTCGTTACACTTTCATATTTTTCAGTTTTTTCGGACTTTAGACCCAGCATTATTATGACAGTTTTAAAACGTTTTTGATTCTAAATCGTCTGGCTTGCCGTTTAGCCCCCTGTGCCGGCCCCCATGCAACCGGCCCAGGGTCCAAGTTTTTTTTTCATTGTTCGGCATGATGATTTCTCAGCCTATCTATTTCGAAAAAAAAATAAGGCCCTAGGGCCGGGCCGAACTTTCTTCGCGGCAAGTCTGTAAATCGTGACGGTTTTGAATTTTTCGTGATATTTTCAATAAAAAGCTGTGAAAACATCTGTGCCTTTAAAAGTTAAATTTTTCCAAATGTTTTTACAGAGTACACCGTGACCATGAAAAACGGCCAAAAGAAGTGGAAGAGCTGATAAGCGAAGAGGATTATAAAAAAGCGAGAGATTATAAAATGGACAATCACGGATTCAGTTTTGCTCACTCGATTTTTAGTCAATTTTTGGCGACGGTTAGTGAAATTTTGATAGAGCTCATTGCGGAGGGTCAGAAAGTGTATCTAAGCACGACTTTTGATTTAAAATTTGAAAGAATTTTTTTTTTTTTAAATAAACTGCAACACTTTAGCTGATGTTTCGAGTTTCAGAAAATTTTTACAACAATAAAAAAAAATTCGATCACATTTTCTAAAAATTTTGTTTCATCTGTTATTTACTAAATCCAGCGAACTAAGTTATATCTCTCCCAAATTTCGAATTTTGAGAACTTGAGCTCAAAAAAGCATGTTCAGAGGAGTAATTTCTTCTTAATTTTAACATCATTTCTTAATTTTCGAAGTTATCAAACTGCGCTCCATTCGTTTTGTATGAGATGTGAAATTGGTCTCACCAATAACGTTTCTGTTCTTTTTAGGCCGTTTTTTTTCATAAGATCCCAACGGTTTTAAATTTTTTTATTTATATGAAAAGTTCTCAAATTAAAAAAAAAAAGCTAAAAACCAACATTTTCCAGGCTGAACTTGTTGGCGGATATTATCCATGGTTATGGTATGCGACTGCTGGATATCCATTCCATTCGATTGTTTTTATCAGTCTGAATTCGTTGATTGAAACAGTTATTGATTTGCCTTGGGATTTGTGAGCTTTTTTCCTCAGATTATTTTCAAAAATATTCGTAAAATTTTAGGTACAGTACATTTGTGATCGAGGAGAAGCATGGATTTAACAAACAAAAAATTGGCTTCTATTTCATTGATAAAATCAAGAAAATGGTTGTAGGATTTGTTTTAACGATGCCAATTGTGTGTGGAATCGAATGGATTGTTGAAAATGGTGGACCTTACTTCTTTGTCTACGTTTGGGTTTTCATTTCAATCATTGTTTTGCTTTTAATGACTATTTATCCGGCATTTATTGCACCACTCTTCGACAAATATTTCCCACTTCCTGATGGTGAATTGAAGATGAAGATTGAGAAATTGGCGGCTTCGTTGAATTATCCATTGACAAAGTTGTACGTGGTTAATGGGTCTAAACGATCTGCACATTCGAATGCCTATATGTATGGATTTTGGAAGAATAAAAGGATTGTTTTGTATGATACGTTGTTGAGTGGAGAAGTGAAGGAGAATGTTTTCGAGTTGTACAGGGAAGCCGGAGAGAAGATTGAGGAGAGTGAATCGGATAAGGTATTAAATATTTGAAAAATCGTGAGAATAATGTGCAATAAAATAGAAAAATACGGTTAATTTGTGTTCTTTGAAAAATTAAAACGCATTAAACATAATTCTAAAATTTCCTGCTTTCAGAAACGTGGAATGAGTAACGATGAAGTTGTAGCAGTTCTTGGGCACGAGCTAGGTCACTGGGCTCTTTGGCACAGTTTGATTAATTTGGTTATCACTGAGGTCAACTTGTTCTTCTCGTTTGCTGTTTTTGCTTACTTCTACAAGTGGGAATTGTTGTATAAGGTGAGATCAGCGCTGATTTTTTGGAATCAAATTAGGATTTTTTCAGGCTTTCGGGTTCTCTGATACACCAACAATTATCGGAATGATTCTTGTTTTTAGCTATGTTATGGCTCTTTATAATCAGGTAATTTTTAATGCATTAGTTCATTTTAACCTGACAAGCTTAAAATTTCAGATCGCCAGTCTCGCCATGGTTGTTCATTCAAGATCCGCCGAATTTGGAGCAGATGAATTTGCCGCCAAATTAGGTTATGGTGACAATTTGATCAGTTCATTGACCAAATTAGGAGTCGATAATCTCTCTATGCCAATAAATGACGCATTGTATTCGTGGTGTACTCATACTCATCCACCAGTTGTTGAGAGAGTCGCTGCAGTGAGAAGACTTCAAGCTAAACAACAATAAATTACATTTAAGCCTCTTTATTTAAATTATTTTTTTTATTTCTCATGCATTATCACAATCAAGCCAAAAAATACCGTCCTGCTAAATATTCATGTGCCCAAAGATTTATTTGTTTAGTCATTTATTTGCTTGTCCATTCAAATTGCTTTCTTTTTTTCTAAAAATAAATTTACTGTAATTAAAATTTGCTATTTCACAAATTCCCAGTTTTTGAACTCTTTCAAACTAATTCAAAATCAAAACATGAAACGATAAAAGTGTTGCTTAAGAACACGTTTTTTCGCTGAAAATATTTTAAATTAATTTCCCATTAATTTCTTTTTTTTTAATTTTGCAAAATCCGTTAGATAAACTAAAATAATGCATCTGGGAAGTTTCTAAATAATATGTCCTAGAAAAACAAACGGGGGCTAGGAAGCTAGGAAGGTTTGGCCATTAAAGGGACGCGTCAAATGTTTTTAAAATTAAAAAAAAACGACGAGCTTTATGTCGAATTAATTTGTAAAAAATAAATAAAGTCGATGAAAAACTTTAAAAATTTCTACGATTTATATTCTGGAATATTCCCCATTTGTTTTTCACTCAACGTCAAAAATTAAGTGTTTCTCATTTTAAAAAACAAATAATGAACCTCGCAATTTTATATGCGAAATGACCTATAAAACCAAAAATGGACTAGATATTCAGGTTTCGGTCATTTAGGAAATTTTTCTTTCTGAATTTTTTCGAATGAATTAGTCTTTTTTAATTAAAGCAAAACATTTAAAAAAGTATGCTTTTCATTTTTTCTCTATTTTTATTATTATTACGAATTTATCTGAATCTAAAAGAAAACCAATTCCAGTTTCTATTTCACTTCTTTTCGGTGGTTCCAATGGTATTATAGGCAGAAAACACAACAACAACAAGAAAAAAAAAATCATCGGCTGTTCATACATATACATATCTTATACAAAAGTGTCTGATTGTTTGTTCATTCGAGAATTGTTTATTTATATACATATTCGTGTTTGCTCTACCTTCGTTCCCCATCCGAAAGAGAAAGAGAAAAAACTCTTTTTCTGCGTGCTCGAGCACCGGGAGAGGACAAGGAAAAAGAAATACTCATATCGGTCTCAATTTCGAATCCATTTTCACACTTTTTTGTAATAAAATTTCGTGAAATTCCATTTTTTTTCTATTGAAAATATTTATGTTCTTTGAAAAATTGTTTCACAAATCATCCCTTAAATTCCAATGCTTAAAAAAACTAAGCAGGATTATAGGCAAAGAATATCATATTTCTGCGGAAGACGACACTTATGTTTCGTTTTTTTTTGTGTTGCCTTATTCAACTTTTTTCAGTCTTTTTCAGCTTTTTTGTTTAAAAATTGCGTAACAAAATAAGTATTTCTTTGTTTTTAAAGGCAGGGTGTCCTATATTTCAATGAGCAGATATTGACCTATTGACAGTCGCGAACATTTAAGAACTGTGGAGATTTCTAAAATGATCAAAACAGCTTAGTATCTGTCGAAATTCGGCATATAGGTTACCAATTGTCCTTAAAATTTCGTGGCACACATAAAAGTAGAACCGAATTATGACCTTTCTACTTAACCCACATATCCAAAAAAGCCTTTTGAAGGAAACTCTGAACTTTCAAGGCTAATCTTCTAATGTTGCTAAAAATTTATAGACTTCCATGTGGAATGGTCCGTTGGGACAAGTTGCGGCACTCTTTCGGAAAAAAAGAAAACATGCGCCACGTGTCATGGAAATTTTCTCAAAATATGTCACTGAAAAAGAAAAAAAACGAAACTACAAACTATAACCACTCTTCAGATTCTTATCCAAAAAGAGCGATTCATTTTTTTGGTTTTGTTGTTATTTCCGGTTTTATGAGCATTTTCGTTTTCTATAAAATATTTTTTAATTCAAAGATCTTTGTATACCCCAAGTCTTTAAAAATTTTTTTCCCGAAATGACATCATTTTTCTCAAAAAAAAACCCCCTAAAATATGTTCCGTTTTTGGTCAATTAACTATTTTTCTTCTTCTTCTTCCCCTCGACTTTTTCTTCTTCATTTTCGATTTTCTCTTTCAGAAAAAAAAACTAAGTAATTTTTAGCTGCCACCTTTTCAGTATTTCAAAACGTTTTTGTTTAGCAAAAAATTCCAAAAAAGTATATTGAATTATTCATTGGATTTTTTGTGACAAATAGAAATAGGACTTCATTCATGAGAATTGAAATTTCGTATTATTGGTTTTGAGGTTTCGAAGTGTATGACGTGGCAATTCGAAGTTTTAAACAAAATTTCTTTCAATCCAGTAAATTCTAAAACGTTGAGCTATATCGAATCCATTAATAAACAAAGTTTTAACAAATTCAAATTTACTGGTGGTAAATAGCACTTCACAAAAACATTTTTTTTCAGTAATTCTGTAGCATTGTACTCAAGGAGCAATTTCCGTTTATCCAAAATCCAGCTCTTGAAAGTATTGTATGTATTTGACGCAACAGTTTTGTGAGTAAACAGTTTTATAAATTTCTCCTGGTGTTTACGAATTTAGGAGGAGTCAATAAGCGATTTTTTTTTTCAAAACACCAAATTCTGCCAGTTTTAGCTTCAGCATCCTTGAAAAACAAGCTAATTATAACCCTGATTCATATTACTTCTAACTCTGGATTTTAGTTCAAGGTTTGATTTTATTGGCAAGTATAAACCTTGAACTGAAAGACGTGAGCTTGAAAGATTTCATAAAAAAAACAATTTGAAAAAAATCCGAGAAGTTAAACCCCGGCTTGAAAAAATGTGAATTCATTCCGAATCCACCCTAGAATCCGCCCATTTCTTCAGAACGAACCCCCCCCCCCCTTTGTCTGAAGTGTTATTCAAATCTCCTTTATTCGATAATTTTCTTAAAAACTGTTCAGTGTATCACATTTTATTTTTCAAAAGATTATAGTCAATTTTTAGTGATTTTCAAATTGATGCGACAAAATCGAAGAAGTTTCTACTAAACAGCTCGTTCACAAACCTAATCTATTTTCAATCAAATTTTGCAAAAAATATTCTAACCAGAAATTACCAAAATCAAATGATTTCTCACTAATTGGCCACTCCCAACTTTTTATCGTTGTTTTTTCTTTTTTTCATAATTTAAATTGATGAAAAATCGTCGAATATATACCTGCTTTTGTTCTTTTTTTCTATACTCCTCACAAAATATTTTCTATGTGCAGAACGAAAAAACCAGTCTTACCTCTGTTACTCCTGTGAATTTTTCCTTTTCTTTTCTTTTTTGTTTAACGTTTTTTCAACAAAAATTGTTCTTTCTCAAATGTTTGATTACTGTTAGTTGGAGAGAAAGATTTAAAAAAAAAAGGAAAAATTGAATGATAACGATCATAAAACAATCAGTTTCTTTTGTTTCTTCCTCGCGAACGACAACATCATTTTTCTGAAATTATTTGAAAATTTAACATTTTTAATTGGTTTTCAATTTTGGGTTTTGATAACTAGAAATTTGAAATTTTGTAATAAAAAATGTTTTGGAAAACAAAAGAAGTGGTATTTATAGTGTCTTTAACAAATAATCAGATGTACACTAACTTGGATACTTGTAGTGCCGTTATATCTCAAATTTCAAAATTCAAAACTTTAAATAAAATTTTTTCAAGATTTCGCATGTTTATCCAAATTTACCATTATTTGAAATTTTTGTTGAAGTATTGCTGAATTAAAAAAAATTTAAAATTAAGCGTCATTAAGAATCTTACATTTTCAAATTGTTAACCAAACTAGGATTTTTGGCACTTTCCTTTTTTCTATGCACCTTTTTTTGTGCAAATTTGCTAAAGCCGTTAAGAAAAAGTTTTTGGTTGTCAAGGGTTACAACTGACCAAATTTTATAGCAAAGATCCTCAACAAAATTATTTTTTTGCATTAAAAAATGCAATATATAATTTTTAAAGCCAATGGTGCATAAATATTATCTCATCATGTCGGTTCCGTTTTGAAATTTAATCCTTTTTTTCAAAGACATTTTCTCCAAATTTCGCGCACAATTTCTCACCAAAACCTCCGATTTATTGCTCATGAATTCGTAAAGAAAAATTCTCCCAGAATTTTTTTTGAATAAATTTTTTCTTTTTTTTTGCTGCTTTACATAAATAGAGAGTGGGGATGGAGTAATGAGCTGAATAAGCGATTAGCTGACGAATTTTTCTTTTTTTTTCTTTTCCTATTTTTGTTAATATGATTTCTGAATTATTGATCTAAAATGTGTATATATTAGTTTTTAATGGAGCAGATGCTTTTTTTGGATTTGAAAGAAAACCAGAGAAGTATATTTTTTAAATGGAATTTCCATATGATTGTGGTAAAATTCTTGTTTTTTTTGGCTTAAAAATAAAAATCTTCCGAAAATTTCTCACACAATTTTTATTTTTCAGGAAAATTGATTATTTTGCAAACTTTTTCGTAAAAGTGTGCAAATGGTCGTGACGATTAATGTGCAATGTCGAAACATTTAAAAGAAATTTGAGAATCCTCGAGGGTTTAAAAAATTTTCAAACTAAAAATTTCGAAAATCAGAATTCAAATATTCTTAATTTTTTTATTATTATGTAAATTCTGATATTTAATCCATTTGTTAAATGGGTTACATAGCAGAAAACGCCTAAAAAGTTTGTTCGGTAGGGCGCGTTTGGAATCGATTTGTTTCTACGGTATTTTAAAGAACTACAGTAAAAGTATTAACCATAAGAATTTTAAATTTTAAAGGAGAACTTCACGTTCGCAATAAATGCATCTCGAATAAAAGATAATTTAATTCTCTATTTAATGATACCAAGAAAAAGAACAAAAGTGGTCGACGAACACCAAAAAAACACCATAAATCCGAAAAAACATAGAGAGTTACTCTGCACTTGGATTTCTAGGCCATATATATTTTTTAGGGCATAAATCAGTAAAATATTAAACAAAAATGTTAAATTCGTCAAAAATGAACATATTCAAAAACTTTGAAAATCGATAAGAACAATGTGGTCTAGAAACTCAAAAGGGGCAAATTTTATCAGAGCCAAAAAATATTGTTTTTTTCTTGGGAATCGAATTTTGTATAGTTTTTTCTTGGGAATCGAATTTTCTTTCATCCCATTTCGATTTATCGCTACTCTGTTACCCTATTCTAGACGGTTTTTGAATTTCTAGGTCAATAACTCAGTCTAGACATTTTTATTTTTAAAAACTCCACATTTCAACAAAGCGGCCATATCATTAACTAAGAATTCAATCCTGGAAAAGTGCATAAAAATAAAAAGTATAATTAGAATTATCCTGAGTGTATATGTATGTAGCTCCAACTCCTTTGTTTGCGCATGGATGAGCATGCCGTCGTCTTCATTCATTTATTCTCTTTTTCCTCCTTTTTTCCAGATTTTCTTTTCTCTATTTAAAGTTTTCGGAATATTCACATTGCTTTTTTTTTCAAATCATCTAGTTTGATGTTTGAGCATCGAAAGGAATTGTTCTAGGAAAATCTGCTAAGTTGTTGTGATATGATGAGAATTTGAGACGTCATTGAAGAGAGAGAGAGAAAGTATTTGATCAGTGTTCCTTTGGAGTTTTAGTATATTTCCTATTTTTCAGGGTTTTATTTTCAATATAGAATAGGATTTTTCGGAAAAGAAATTTTCCTTCATTTTCGAGTTTTGCTTCGAATTTTTAAATTTTCGGTATCTAGCATCCTAGGTCACTATGAAGCAGTACGAGTTTATGATATAAGAGTTTAAAAAATAAGCAAAATAGAAACGTACAAAGTAGAAAAAATGTGCTCGATTTGCTTAATTTTACCTTTAGACAGAGGGCGATTTCATGACCACGGTATTTTAACATATTGTCAAGAAAATAATTTCTGGCCGCTCGTTTTGCGGAGTGTCGTTAGGAATTTACTCGCAGCGCGACCGCAACGCGCTCAAATTCAAATTTCTCAGTTGGTCTTGCGCGTAGCGGTCGCGTTGCGAGTAAATTCCCAACGACACTCCGAAAAACGAGCGGCCAGAAATTATTATCTTGACAATACAATTTCGAAAAAAAAATTAACTCGACTGAAGCGTTGAAAAACTTTGGTCTCGCTACGATCCAGCATGTTCCTTTAAGGATACTGTGAAGCAAATAACGTAATTTTTTTCCGACTTTCACCACTTTTTTTGCTCTTTTTTTTTTTTTTTTTACTTTGACGACAAATTGTTGCCCTAATTTAAGATTCAGATGTTCGGGTTGTGATTTAAAATTTTAGAATGTATTTTCGTTATTACGCAATTATTTAAACTGATTGTTGACCAATTTTTGATTCTCACTTATTTTCACCTTCTTCGTCATATTTGAAACCCTAAGAGTACAACATTTTTTCGACATTTCCTTTTGCAGTACTCGAACGGCGAAGAAAACCTTAAATGTTTTCAATATGGTCTAACTTTCTGCGTCTCTAAAGATGGCGAAGAAGTTGAAAATAAGTAAAAATTAAATAATTCAATGTTTTAATATTAATTAAAATTTATATATGTTATGTCTAATAAAATTATTTTTGGAGATCCCATAAATTAATTGAGATCAAAATGTTTCTCATACTCATTCCAATGAAAAATTTTCTACAGCGACAAAAAAGCCGAAAAAACAACCTTTAAAACAAATTTCTAGAAAACTGTTGAAAACTAGTCCGCGGGCATTATTACATGAAAATTTAAAAAAAACCTTTTTCTAGGGCATTGTCTTGAAGCTCGTTTTTTGGTTAACAATTTTTAGAAGGAAACTTCCTTTTTAAGAAAAATTGTTTACCCTTTCGTAAATGTATACACAAAATTAATTAGAATTTCAAATAGACTCATTAAGATTCCGAGAAAGATTATCTTTCCGGAAAAAAAAAATTATTTTTCTTGAGATTATTTTCTCTAACATTTTGCCCCCTGATCTTTGTCGGTTTCACTCTTGTTACACAAAAATTCTCTTGTTTTTTTCACGAAAAAAAGGGGGGGGGGGGGGCTCAGATCAATTATAAATCAAAGTTGTCTATCTTTCAAACAATTATTCTAATTTGTTGTCTCTTTTTACTCTGACAACTTTTCATTTAATTTCTGCGAGGAAAAAGGTTACACTTGCAGTTTTCAATTTCCGGGGAGTTTTTTCGAGTTATTTATAGGTATAGAATTTAGCAATGTATTTATTTCCATTGTTGCAGAAAAATCCAGAAATCCAGCTAACGTTTTTCGGAAACGTTGGCTGGAAACGAAAAAGACAGGGAATGGTTATATTCTTAACGAAAATATAATATTTTCGGGATTTTTTATTAATTAGATTACATTGTTTTTTAACGATTCAGATTTAGCGTATAAAAAATTTAAAAAAAAACTGGCACCCTCCCTTTAACGGTGCATTAAATTTTTAAGGAACATAAAAATTCAACCCCGCATACTTTCACATGTATTCACTATTTTTCATCGCGTTCTTCGTAATCTTCTGATTTTTGTTCTAATCCTTTCCCTCTCTTGAAAAATTCCCCCCCCCCCCCCCCCCCCCCCACTTCTCTACTATTTCTATAAATACTTTTTTTCCTTATAATTGTTGTGTAACATATTTCCCCCTGTCCTAGACTCCTCAGGGGTACACGAGTACTCTTTTCCCCTTCATTTCACCCCGCAAAACTCGACCGGGGCCCCCACCAACTGCTCCTGCTCCCCCCGTCCTGAATCTCCGATTATGTAACATTATATCGTTCCTGATTTTTTCTTTGGAAATGTATTACAGTTGTTGTTGGGGAGGTATCATCAACTTCCACATGAGAATGAAATTTTTCATCTATTGGAATTTGCCGTTTACTTTTATTTATTCGCCATGAACGTTTTTTTTCAAATATTCTTGGAATTTCTGACTTTTTCGGTTGAACTAGTTTTTTCAACCGGAAATTGTTATTTGATAATCACTTTCGGTTTGAAACCTTGAAAGGCTTTCAACTCTGAATTATTATTCTTCACGTTTTTTTTCGAATTAAAAGCAATTGTTTAGTTTTTTTTTCTATTTTTACGGTGTTACTCTTCCACTTTTGGTCACAAAATAATTAAAAAAAAAATAATTATAAAGGCGCGCTTGAAAAATTTGTATTTTTCTCAGATCAAATTAATGAAAAATTAAAGAGACTTGTTTAAAGGAGCATGGAAAAATTAAAAGAAGGGTCTCGAACGGAAAATTATTAGAAAAGATTAAAAAAAACTAACTTGAACCGTAGGCCAATTTTCTGCGATGAAAGTCGATTTTGAATTTAGAATATTAATTATGCGCATTCGCTTTCAAAAGGAAACCTCACCGCGACCGCGACCTCTGGAAAATAGAAAATGTTGTATTTAGGTGAATTATATTATCACCCTACGTGAACCGCGAACTAGGAGTAAAAGGATTAAGAAACCTAATAATTACTGTTTTTCATTTCTTCCGAGAACTCTAATAAACTCGTTATTCCTAACCTTACCCATCGAATACACAATAGAAAGTATCCCAAATCCGTGTGGAAGAAAAAGAGCCCTATTAAAAAAACACTCTGGAAAACCATTTTAAATTCTTGAATTTTTACCGAACTTTACTCCCCCCCCTGACAAACATTTGTTTTACATTTAGTTTCTGCATAAACCGTAATTTCTTTCAACCATTTTTCCTCTTCTATTCTCTGCCAATATGTATGTACGTTCCAATAGAACAAACTGGTATTTCCGCTAAATAGCCCAGTGTCACATTTTTGGTAGGCGTGTCCACTCCCCCCCCCCCCCCTCCATTCATTTATTTATTTCGAAAACGAAAATGGAAAAAGAATGGCATTTGACACTGTTGCGAGATCATTGCGTTGGCCATCGTTTACCTATGTTTTTCACTTTTTTCGCCTCTCTTCTTTGTTTCTCAGTGCTCTCTTGTTATTTCGCCGTCTTTAGTTGCGGTGGAACAAAAAAAATGAAAAAAAAAATCAGTTTTTTTTTCGTCAAATTGTTTGTTGAGGAACAGATGTGTTAGTCAGAATTTAGTGATGTGGGTGTTTTTTTCGAGTATTACATTTCATTTCGGTATTATCATGTGATGCGACTTGAAAATATATATTACAAAATATTTAATTTTGATCAAAAACAGGAAAAGTTCCATTTTTTCCAGAAAACTGAGAACATGAATAACGTTAAATCGCTGAAATATGACATACTTTTGTTATAAATGAGTTTCAAAATTTTTTAATTCGCGGAAGAAAAAAACAACCTAGAAAAAAGTTTTGGTCTAGTCCGCGATAGTTTGGGTTCCTAGGCCACCTATTAAATTTGTGCATGTTTAATTATTTTTTTGTTTTATGGACCTATTCAGTTTGAAAAAAAAATACAAAAAATGTCGAGAAATTCAATGCAGAAATTGCAGAGAAATGTCGAGAAATGCAGAGAAACTTCAATTTCTCCGCATTGTTTGAACTGGTTTTCTTCGAGACCCAAACGATTTAATCTGTGTCCCTTTAAACAATTTTATGGAAAATGTTTGTTTTCGTGTCTATGATTGTGGAAATTATACAAAAAATTCAGTAGTGAGTCCCAATGGCCCTTAGATGCCCAAAATATCTGATTTATACCCAAAAAGACCGTCTGGGTCGAAAAAAAGACATGTCGAGAAATGCAGAGAAATTGCTATTTCTCTGCATTTCTCGACATTTCTCTGCAATTTCTGCATTGAATTTCTCGACATTTTTTGTATTTTTTTTTCAAACTGAATAGGTCCATTATTTTTGCATGAAAAAAATTTTGTATTGTTTTCAATCCAATCCAAAAATCCGGTAGAAAAATATTTTTTAAGATAGAATAATAATAATTGGGCAAATGACGAACTCGTCTTGATGGACCCTTGGTTTTAGAAGCACAATTGAAATAAAATATTTAGAATAATAATATATAAAATTTGCAAATTGTGGAAATTCTGTAAAAACAATCCGACGGAATAATTTCGATTAACTTTCCGAGTTCTTTTTTTCCTCGAGTAATCTTCTTTTAATTGCCACTTTTTATAATTCTCAACCTTACTTCTCAATTTTCTTTCTCCTTTTCCAGCATTCTACTCCTCAAACAACAACCAGAAAAAAAGCATGTCTCGAATTGGAGTTCTTGGCCAAATGTCGGAGATCAACGATCACTTATATTTGTCGGGTGCCGGTGTTCTGAAACCGGAGAAAATCAAGCAGCGGAAAATCAATATGATTGTGAACGCGACGACTGAAGAGCCGTCGACTTATATGCAGGGCGTTGATACGATGAAGATCCGGATTGAGGATCATCCGTATGCGAGGCTTCATGAACATTTTGATACGGTTGCGGATAAGATTAGATCGGTTAAAGTAGGTGATAATTTACAAAATAATATTCATAAGATAATCATTACTAGATGATGAAATTATGCAGGGTCCAAATTCAGAAAAAAAACATTGAGGAAATTAGAACTTACAATGATATATAATGGCTAGAACTTTTACGACATTAATTAGTACTAATAATATTGTGAAATTTCTGAATTCAAGACATTTACGAACGCTTCCTCGATGAAATATTTTCTAATATTGCGGAAATTTGTTCAATATTACAATAATTTCATAATGGAACATATTAGTTAATCGATCTGTGGATTTTCTAAAATTCCTTTTCATCCAAGGTAGGATCATTTGAAGAGTCATAATCTCGCTCCATCTTTTCAAATACATACCTAATTTTGGAAGTTTGATATTTGGATCTTCTTAATGTTTCTGTGGAATTTGGACAAATTGCAATCTGTTTTTATATTTTTATGAACCATCAAAGTTCAACTTATTTCGATTTTGGAAGGTTAATAAACCTTCAGAGTTCAAATTACTTTCATAAATCTTTAGTGATTTTTTTAAAAGTCATAAATGTTCTATTCTCGCAAAAATTAACAAAACCAGTTTTTCGCCCATAACACTTATTAGAAAGTACGTTCTGATAACAAAGTGATGTTAAAGTAATGAAAGTTCGTCTGTTGAAATGCATATTTTATTTCTTTTAGTCTAACTGTAGGTTTTATGGCTATTATTATAGCTAACTCTCCTTTTCTTGACCGAAAAATGAACTTTTTTCTTTATAGGACAGAGGGGGCAGAACATTGGTTCATTGTATGGCTGGAGTGTCTCGATCAGCATCATTAGTCATGATTTATTTGGTAAAATATGAGCATATGACACTTCGACAAGCCTATCATTATGTGAAAGCGGCTCGACCGATTATCCGGCCGAATATTGGATTTTGGAAGCAGATGGTTGATTATGAGAAAAGGTTGAGAGGGATTTCGTCGGTTAAGATGATTCAAACACCGGAATGTGATATGCCAATTCCGGATGTTTATGCGGATGATTTAAGGAGATTGCATCAGCAGAGAGAGGCGGCTGCCAGGCATCAGCCAACACCTTCGATTGCTTCGACTAACAAGCATAGAGCATTTTCAGCGAGGTAATTTCATGAATCTTTGTATTATTGTCTCACAAATTCGGCTTCATAAACGTGAACTTCCCTATTTTGCGAAATAGTGTATGGTGAGGGATAATAAGACAACGCAACGCAACCCTCCCCATTGCCCTCGCGCGTCGCGTGTCGATTTTTTTACAGAGGTTTTTCACGTTTATATAACAGATTTTGTAAACAACTAATAGAAAAATGTTTTTGGTTGAAAGAAATATTCAAACTCCAAAAAATAAAGTAATTAGGATTAGATTTAGAATTATTTTTTTTCTTGAGAAATGCTCATTAGTTTTACGATTTTCTTCCAGCACATACCGCCCATCTACATCAGCATTGACAAGCTCCTCACTCCGCCGGGCGTACAGCCCGTCGTCCCTTCCACCATCAACTCTTGCCCTATCATCATCTTATAGTCTTTTTTCCCCAGCTCCGACTAGAAAACCTAGACAATCCCTGTTTTCAATGTACTCGACTGCTCCAAGGCACACATTCTTTTCGGCTTTCTGATCTTTCAGAAGGTTTCTGATTCGCCCTCACAAAAATGTACATATTATCCCAAACTGGACCAATATTTAAGAAAATTTACTATTTTATTCAATAAGGTCCTAAATGTGCTCCAATAGTAACTTTTGCAATCAGCCAACGGCTTTTTCACTAGAGCGCTCTTATCCCAAATTGAATAACAAGTAAATATTCCTTGCGCAGTATTAATATACAATTTCCTATCCATAAATTCAGCAGTGATTAATAAAATCCAAACCCTAATAATTTTGTAAGTCGGAAAATGGAATAAAAACGGGTATGAGAAAAAAAGAAATTGTTTCTGAAAACGTTTTATTTCATCCAACATCATTCCTGTACACGAACAAACCAAAAAAATAATAATTCTAATGCTGTTCAAAATAGTCACAATTTTTATTATGTGTTTTGTAAATTTAATATATATATTATTTTTTTTTAATATGAAAAAAAGTTTTTATTTCTTGTATTTAAAGCACATTATAGAGAGTAAAATATATCTCAGAAAAGATATTTTATGATAATTTTAGTTCGATTTTCATAATTAATTACAAAAATCAGCAATTTTAACTATTCTGCCGACGACATTGATCAGTTATACGGCCGGCTGATGGGAAGATGCTTCCGATGAATACCTACAATTGGGTTTACTGTATTTAAGAGTCGATGTCTCAGAAAGTCGAACATACTGTGGCACAGTTGCACCAACGTGAAGCTAGGATCTTGATATTTTGCATAGAGGGTACCTAGGTCCCTCTTAGAAAAAAAATACATAATTTATTTGGCCACGCTCCCTTTGACCTAGTGAAAAAAATCCGGGTGGTCCCAAAAATCGAAATTTTTAGTTTTAAAGATAAAGTCGAAATCTCTTCGGGAATGGATTACACACACATTTTTGAGTATTTGTCATGTTGACACCTAATTTCCAGCTCATCGACATCATGCCGAAAATTTGGTTTTTCTAAAAAAGTGGTCCAAATTTTTCAGTTTTTCCCATTTTTCTATATGACGATGTACTTGGGCCCGACTGGAAATATGGAAATTTTTAATCCTTATGATGTTTGTCATCAAATGCCATGTTGATTTAGCGGAATCTCTGTAACCTTTTTGGGGTTTCAGGGCAAAATAGGCGAGATTTTAACAAAATTCCAAAGGGTCCCCCATGGAAAATTTTTGAAAAAAATTTTCAATTTTTAAAATCTCCCCATATTATCAGAGGGACTCTTACTAATAAATATTTAGTGTTTCCCTACGCATGAGCCATCTTGTGGACCTAAGGGCCGCGTGGCAACAGCTCAAAGAACCTTCAGTCCCTATCGCTATTTCCAATACAGGAAACAGTGTGCTGTGTATGGGACTCTTTAAAACTATACATTTCGATTTTGGGACCACCCGGATTTTTTTCACTAGGTCAAAGGGGGCAGGGCCAAATAAATTATGTTTTTTTTTTTCTAAGAAGTACCCTCCATGCAAAATATCAAGATCCTAGAATCTCAGACATCGACTATTAAATATCAGTTGTACAGTTTAGTAAAGAGCAACAATTATATTATAGTCCTCTCACAAAATCGGCTGTAGGGTGGGCTTCCCTCTTCTGCGAGAGAGTGTTGTTTGGTGAGATATAGTCTCCCCTCGATATAAATATTTCCATACGCTTCGTTTTCTTTAGAGCGCGCTTTCTTGTTTATAAAGCCGATTTTGTGAGCAGAATTTCCCCCTCGCGAAAATGTAATTCATTGCTGACAGTACATCTTTCATTATAAAATTAAATGTGACATTTTTACGAAGTAATAAACTTCGAGAGTTAAATAATTCTCACCTTATTCTGTTGATAAATATCATAACTCGTAATCTGAAGTGGACAACCATCCAACTCAACATCACAAGTCTCCCTTCCTCGTCTAGACAAAAAGCACATGGTGTACAACGCCATATCGAATTCCGGTGATGTCCCAATCAAAAATGTCCCGGATCTTTTGATCTCCTTTTCCCACGAGAATTTCACCGCCGCCATTATGTTCTGAAATTTGGTGGAGGATCCGTTTTTTTTTATTTTGCCACAGAAAATTACAAATCTTTTGACGACAAATCCTTTATAATCAAAATTTTGCGTCGCATTTCTTTCTAGAATATAGAATCGAAGCCAGTTGTGCATTCCGGAAATTTCGCCGTTTTTCACCTCTCCAATAAAAACATGCTCAAATCCTGACGTATCCGGACGACCCAGAGCTCGGGAATAGTGAGAGAACCAAAGTTGGCCAACCCAAAAACGGAATACTGTGGGATTTGTAGCAATTGGATGACCTAGAAATGTAAAAGTTAATGTAAATAATGGCCTAGAAAAGTTTTCCGCGGACATGGTTTCGTGAAGGATCCTAAGACATGCAAAATTTAATTTAAAACGGTCTAATTTAATAATTTTCATAAATATTCATCAATATAAAACGAAAAATGATCAAATGGAAAATTTCGGTCAGGTGGAAACTTTTTCTTGGCCATTTTTTGAAGCTGAACGTGGTCTTATAAAAGTTTAAAAACAGATTTGGAATGGGTACGAATTCAATATTAATTTAAGGTACATTTATTGGCTCTTTAAAGCCATCCTTTAAAGGTACATGAAACTCGGGTCTCACCATCAAAGCGAAAACCCGATCGAAGTATATATTGTAATCGAAAATTTACCAACAAAATTAATGTACTAATTCTGAAAAAAAATTCTGAATAGGTAGTTTTTGTAATTTCTTAGTGTCTGCACATATCCATAAGTATTTCGGGAAGCTACAGTAATTATTACAAGTAATATCTAATAAGGAATACCTTTTGCCTTGAACCATGAATACAACTCTTTCATCGGATTAGTCTCCAAAATATATGTCAAAAATTTGCCGACTTCATCCTTCTCCTCTTGCATACTAACCCTTGGCTCAATAACTCCAGTTTGTCTGTTGAAATTGTCCATCAAATTGATATAAAGTTCATAGGATGGTTTTCGTAGAAGAGACGAATCCACCCTTGAGAAAAATCTGAAATCCGTTGAAATTTCGGAAGCCTAACTGGAAAATTCGAAATCTAACTTTTGTGATGCATTATCTGATTCGTCTCGAGTGCTTGTATGTTTTTGATAGTTTAATACGATTTGTCCCGGCGATGCTCGATTCGTATCCACTTGACGGAGTTTTCGCGACATCTCGACGAGATCTTCATTTGTTACTATGAAGTCTGAAGACTTAATATGAATTGTAGAACGTACATATTGTCAACTCAATTTTTCTTGATCATTGCGTATTTCAGTGTGTGCGAGTGTCGGCAGCCGTGCGGAGCGGCTGTGAGGTTGAGCAGCCTTCCGAACGCAATGATCAAGAATAATTGAGTTGACAATACATTTAGAATTATTGAAGAATGCTTTTCGCAAGACACGGTTTCACCAGTTTTGGCATTTTTGTTCACCAAAATAGTTCACCGTAAATAAAAATAAGTAGTATCATGCCTTTAATATACGGGAAATTATTGCCTATGTGAGGATTTATGAATTTTTTAAAAACTAAATAACTATAATAATTATCATCGCATTTTCAGACTGACTCCAAGACTTATTTCAAAATCGGTTTTTTTTTAATCAGAAGTTTTAAAGATAAAGGGTCATTTTTCAGTTTAATAGAATTTCACGATTTTCGAAAATGGAATCTTATTCAGAATCCTCGTAGTAGATTAAATGTGAAAAAATGTATATAATTTTTCAAAGTAACTAAAATAAAATAACTTACTCGGAATCCTTTGCCCATAAGCACAATTCAAAAAAAGAAATGAAATTATTAACCGCATTTCTAAAAAAAAAATTTAGTTAAGCTTGTCAAAAAAATAAAGAGAAAGGAAGTGAGCAATAAAAAACACATGTTGTTTCGGGAAGGGAGGTGTCATCAATTGATCGAAAACTGATAAACAAAATTTTTTTTCCTAAAAAAACAATAATGTCACGTCATTTTTTTGAAACAAAATGTTTCCTAAACCCGAAAAAAAGAAAAGAAATGACAATTCGTTTCTCGATTTTTTTTGTGTAACATTTCCTTCTCTGCGTCTCTTCCATTTTGTTTTTGGTTCAAATATATTGACATACTTTGACTTCTTCGAAGATTTCTGGGGGTAAATTTTTTGTGTACACAAATGTTTGTGAATAATAATAATATTTTTTAACGATTTATTAGCAAAGGTTCTCTTGCTGACAAATTCGATACGAAGATTTTCCTTCTTTTAGTTGTTGTAGGACGTCGGCGGCGTCGGCATCTGCTTTTTTGTGGCATTCTTCGTCGGTGAAGCCGTTGAAGTTTGCGTTGCACTGTCTGGAAAGTAAAATTTGGTATATAATTCCCATGGATGACGGTGATGTTGTTGTGGCGGGGAACCCAATTTGCACAATTACTTAAAGACATTGTAATTAATGTTGTTCGAATAAGGCTGACAGAATTGGCGCAAAACATAATTATTTGAACGTGGGAACGGATATCAGCAAACAATACCGAATTATCATTATATGAATTATATTTTCAACAAACATTTATTTTTCAGTTCAAAATACTTATGAGCCACCCTGTAGAGTATGACTTATTCAAAACACGCTTCAAACTAGAATTTTGTAACATGGAAGAAAAATACAAACGGGGACTAACTTCTGGTTACGTGCGAAACCTAGGTCATTTGTTTGTAGTTCGTTTTATTTCGTTTTCTTTTCAACTAGTTGGTTTTTATGTTCTAGTTGTTACTTCGTTAAATATTCTCTCTTTATTTTTGTTATTGTCAACTAAAATATTATTGATCATGCAAGTTGGTTTTGACCTACCCAGAAAATCTAATTCTCTCACAAAGCCATACTATTTATACCTGCGAGCGGTTGCGCTGCGGTCTTTCAGTAGAAAATGGATGATCCAAAATTTTTAAGTTGACAATATTGAAACTGGCATTGCTCTTTTCTTTCTCGGATCTGAATACCACCAGAGACAATCAATTATTTTTAAATTGTAAAAATTACTGTTCATTAAAACTTTTATTCCCCGTGTTGGAGTCTGTTTATATCAACTGACACTCTGCCTTTAAAACCGGAGAAAGTAAAATTCCAGCACTTTGATATTTTCCTCGTGTCTTGAAAATATTAATCATCGATTCTAAATTGAGAACAGAAGCCGGAACTGATAAGGAAAAAACTTCTGTTTTCAATAATGCAAGTAGTTTAAATTTTTCCAAAACAATAAAACACACATACTGATATAATGATTGTTTCAACTGTTCGACTGTAACATTCGTAAAATCATTGTGGTATTGGTAGCGGACATTGTTAATTATAACCTATAAATTAGTTAATAAATGTGATATAATGAAGCAAAAGATATAAATACCTCGCACATATGGCAATTTGGGCCCGGTTGGTCGTCAACTGACGGGAAATGGATTTCAGGTCTACAGTAACCGAAAATTGGAAGGAGAATAAGAATAATGAAAAAGCGGGGCATTTTGGTCTTTAATTGACTCGAATGGTATCTTTTATGGTAGCACAAGTCGGAGGGAAATGAGTCTCTGGCGTCATCAAGGTGACTGATATGCTTTTTAAATTGGGGTGGGGGTTTGATAAATTGTCATATTTGTCAATGAAATAGTTGTTTTTTGATAGTTTGCGAGAAATATGAGTTTGTTCCAGTAGCTGTATGCATGAACGCGTTTTCGGTTCTTTCACCGGCCCGGTAGCTTTTAGGAACATAAATAAAAACTACTCTAGCGAGCATGTCGTGTCATTTCCATGCGGAAATCGTGCGGAAAAAATACGAAAAAATGTGCTGCAACCATTTTTTATTGTTCCCAGAATTTTCCTTAGCGCGGGACCATTTCCGACTTTTTTGTCCGCCATTTCCGCATGAAAATGACACCAAATCCTTATGCGCTCCAGCGCGTACGGTTTTTGTACTTAGAACATCCGGTGCGAAATAATCAGGTTTGCGCGCGTTCCACATAAGGTAAGATGCACGTGTGTAACTAGAACACTGGTCCCTCGCGTAACAAACAAAACGCTAACCCACTGCGCCAAAACTCACAGGCAGTTTTACCCTTATGCAGAGCGAGTGCAAAATGCCTGTTTCCGCATGGCATGTCCTAAGTACAAAATATTTATGCGTTTGCATCATGCCGAAATGATGCGAAAAAATATTCTAAAAAGTGTGCCGCCCTGTGGAAAAACTTTTTTTCAAATGCCGCTAAAAATTAGTTTACTTACTATAGCTATCAAAACTCACTTATTTTCATATTTATTATTTTATAGATTCAGGGTTTTAAAAAATAAACATCAAATTCGTTGATTTTCGGTTTGTTATTATGGCCTAGAAAAGTTGTCACCGGCGAAAACTAGACCGCAGGCATGAAAAATCCAAAAATTATTTTGAAGCTCATTTTCTCGACTTCTACGTGGTTTTAGAAAATTTTAACAACAGATTTGGAATCAGAATGAAGTCTATTTTCATCTCAGGTGCATTCATGATCTCCGTAAAGTCCTCCTTTTATATAAATCTATTAAGGAACATGTGACAACATCTAAAGAAGCTTTAACAAGAATTCAAGCAGTTTTGAATGAATTCGAAAGACTCTTACCAGTTCTTGGGGCAATTTCTTGCCAAGCAATGAAAGATCGACATTGGCAACAAATATTACAAGATACTGAAACCACTGTCAAAGTTGAAGGAAATCCACTTGTAAGCGAACTGTTGGACATGAACTTCATCGAGAAATCGGAGAAATTTGAGCAAGTATGTAGTAATTTTATGCGAAACATTTTAATCAGAATATTTTCTAGGTTGGCGCCCAAGCTGAAAAAGAGCGAGTACTTGAAAAGTCTATCGAAACAATGAGAGATCAGTGGAAATTGGCGACATTTGTTACCCATCAACCTGGTGAATTATTGAGCACTGAACTGACTGTTCAAATGCAGGCACATTTGGCAAGAAGTCAGACGATTCTATCTTCACCGTTTGCTTTTTCAATACTTGATCAAATTAAACATTGGTTGGATACTTTACTAAATTTGAACACATTTGTTCATTTGTACAAACAATGTGATTCAAGATGGAGAAAGATCGAAGGAGTGTTTTCAACAGAGGATATTGCATATCAAATGCCGCACGAATTTCGAACGTTTAAAAAAATATCGCATCGATGGTTACATATTAATAATCAAATTGTAAATATCACAAATTAATATGCTCTCTTTAAAATATGTTTTCAGACCGAGGAACAACCAATTTTGAAGCAAATGGATTTGGTTCGAAGCTTAAATACAGAACTAACACAATTAGAAATTCTATTCGGACAAATGGAAAGTGGATTTCATTCGTATTTACGAAAGAAACGAGCAGTATTTCCAAGATTATTTGCAGTTTCTGATGAACTTGTCCTCTCATTGATTTGTGACAGTAGATTAATATTCAATTTTTAAACAATGTATTTTATAGGTATACGGTATTATTTAAATGGTTCCTCTCGAAACACCACGAATGACGCAAAATTGCACAACCTGTTTTTGAATTAATTTATTTCCCGCTTTCTCCTTTTTTCCTATTTTTGTCACTTTTTTATGTTTTTGATGAAATTTAAATGATTTAATGGTTAAATTAAGGTTATTTTGATCATCTGAACGTATTTTTAATGATAAAATGTCCGAAATTTTGAGAAAAATATTTTTTAATTGAAAATTTGTTTTTTTTATGAAATTTAATCTTTGCAAAATAATTGAATGTTTAAAATTGTTCTCCTTACATTCGAAAAATTCGCCCGAACACTAGTAATATGCTTCAATTTTTTCTTTTTCTGACGAAATAGTGTTTCGAAAGAGAAACAACTTTGAAGTGGTGCTCACTTGAAAAGATCAATCGATGCGTATCTCATTCAGTACATACCTTTCCCATTTCCTTTCTGTTACTTTCCCCTAAAACTTACTCTGTTTTTGTTATTTTTCGCTGAATTGAGGTAGTTTAATATGCAGAAAATTTGTGTGGCGTGTATATATTTACATCCATATTTTTTTTGTCAAATAGGCATCTTTTTCATCTCTTTTTTTCTCTTAACACGAGATTTCTATAACGATTTTCTAATATGATTTTTGAGCTTCAAATTTAAAGTGTATGGGTGGTCTGAAAAAACTAAAGATCGGTTTTTGGATTGGATTTGCAAAATATTAAAATCAAAACAACATCTTGTTATGGGAGAAAGTGCACAATTATAGGTTCCAGGCCTTACACGCTTTTTGACCATTGTTCAAAGAGAGTTGGATGAGTCTTCGCGGCGAGACCTGACTCCAGGTTACCGTGTCCAAAAGAAGTTGTGAATATTCAGCGTTTCTGAAATGAAAGGAATAATGAGAATCTGGAAAAAGACTTTATTAATCTTTAGTTCTGTTTTGTGCAGCAGCAGATTCCTGTCGATTTATTTGTGTCGGTTTTTGTAACATGGTTGTTTTTCACAAATTAAATAGGGAATTCAGTCTAAACGTGTTTTGCTGAAAATCTAGGTTAAGCCCTCGCCGTGCTTATTTTTGTATAATGCCAATTACTCGTATCTCACCGAAGATAAATTATATTAGTCATGTTTTTCTGATTGTTACATCAATTTGCCCTACAATTCGTCATCCAGTACCATCACTGGCTCAATTTCAGATTATAAACCACCTTCTGTCGCCTGTGTCGTATTGATTGAAGGCGGCATTGCTGTCGTGAACACAAAGCTTGTGGAGAGAAGAAGATGAAAGAAAAGTAGCGAGAAATAGAAGACGTACATGCACACTCACATATGAACACTGATATTTCGCCTCTTTTTCTACTTCTGCTTCTTCTTCTTCTCCTTCTTTTTATTTATTTCCATATGCTCTTCTTGAAGGTGTCGAGTTTTTGTGTCGGGTGTCTTCTTTTTGATTTTTAATTTGGGATGACATTTTGAGTTCAAACTCACTTTTTCCACTTGGGTTGTTTCGGATTGGTCTAATTTAATAAGCGACATAATTAGTGTTGTTATTAGTTGAGGATATGTGATTAGTTCGATTTATACAACCAGGGATCTAAAATTTTTAACGAGACTTAAGAGAATTTTCCCTGATAAAAGAACTTTTTTTCCGTTTTTGCCAAATAAACATTTTTTAAACGTTTCGTGAGATTTAGTCAAACATTTTTGAAATATATTTACCCAAATTTGTTTTTCCAATATAGTTAACTTTCATGGAAAGCTGACAGTTCTGGGGTTTCCCGCTAAAACTTAATTTGTGAAATGTTCACGCACGCTTCTATGATCGTTTTAAAGAGCTCGAGTTGTTTTCTTACTACCAAAAGTACAATCTCATCCAACGATATAGGTTTAATGTCTAAAAAGTGCACTTTGAACAGGTGTTTTTCATTATCTCAATGAGAACACCAACAATTTACAAACAATTGTTTTTCTTTATTGAGACCCCTTTGACCTTTAAATTTTTTTTGATTTTCGAACAGCAGCCAAAAAAACAGAGTGCTAATACCTTTCTTGACGTCGTCATCATTCATGAAGCTGAAAATAGAACTAAAATATTGTTCTTATCAATTTCCGGAGTGCCCCCTTTTTAAAAACCTATCATTATTTGTTCCATGTTTCTATCGAGAAATCATATTGATTGGTGCGTGAGAGAACATGGTTTTAATCTGATTTAGTTTTGTTCTTTCTCATTATTATTCAGTTTTTGATTTTCACACACGCAGGGGGCATACATTTACTTTGTTTTTTACTCCAAAAACTCCAGCTTTTTGTGAAAAAATAAAGTTCAAAAAGCTGTTGCTGTTGAGTCAAGAGCCATATTTTATTTCTACATGTTGTATATATCTATATATATGTGTATAATATTAGTATAATAAGATGAAAAAGGCAAGGCTTTCTCATTTCTATCTCTTTTTTTGCTGACAAGCCGGTCGGTTGAAACGGCTCACTGCCGGGGGTCCTGAATTAATCTTCTTGTTGCCTGGATTAGGGTTGTTTTTTTTCTTTCCCTGGTGACATCTTTTTTTTTGCTTAATTCGGTGTGGTGAGCTGGTAGAAGAGATATTGTTGGGTGTTTTTTAATGCAGAAACTGGCCGAAAAACGTTTAAAATTTAAACATATTTTTTGAAAGGTAGATTTATTGCTGAAATCCATACTGTGTCCAGAATTAAAATAGAGCTATTGATGTCGGAAAAAAACTTAAAATGGTGATTCGTTTACGGAAAAAATCATGTTGTGCTAATAATTATTTTTCATAATTGCTTTTTATAGGATGATTATTAGATATTAGAGCAGAGACGTGGAAATCAATTTAAAAAATTATATGTCTATTCATTTCTAAAAAATCTATTCGAGACAAAAAAGGAGATACTAAGGTTTTTCGCTATGTTATCCTTTTTTCGCAAATGAATATCTTTTTCCGGATTTTTCCAACCTTTTTCGATTAATACGTGTATTAGAATCTTGGCAATTTAGGATGGAATTCCATTGAAAATTAGAAGGGATTACACAAAGAAATCTCAAAAACTTATTTTTCGCCAGTTTGCAAATTTAGAACTTACAGGAGTTTTGAATTTTTTTTTTCGTAGAAACCGTTTTCCGGAACTCAACTTTTAGTGGTTCTTGATTTTGAATCGAATGAGCATCATTTTCGATACGCCTTTCCTTTTTTATCGAGAACTATTGAGTTTCTACGAAAATTTCAGCCACGTTGTGATTCGTCAAAGTGTCGAAAAACAGCCATAAATTCAAAAAAAAACCTTGTTTTTCATGAGTTTGTTGAAATATTTATATTATTAGGAGTTTTCTTCAAAACGTTGCTTAAGAAAACAGTCCATTTAGGTTTTTAACTTCAAAAAAAATTAGTTAATGTTGTGATTTGCGTAAGATGTATGGATTATTTTATTTATTCAAAAATTTACATTTCCCAAATGCCATCCATTGCCTTCATTTTAATCTTATTGCAACTGCGCTCTATTGAAATAATAGTCAACTCGCATTTTTGTGCGCGTTTTTTTCTATTTATTTCCTGTTGGGGGTTTTTCTGCGTGTTTTTCACTTTATTTTTTTCCACATTCAATGTTCGCATTATGTTATTTTTCCCTTTCTTTTTATATACATCGTGATCCTTTGGTGGTTTATTATTGGTTGCCAATAACGGAGTCATGAATAGGTGTTTTAAACTTATATACACGCAATTATAAGGATTTCGTAATGGGGATTTAATGAAGCCATTGGCTCGATTTTCTAAGAGAAATTAGAAAAAAAATAATTTTTTATGTCACATGTCCTAGATAATATAGATTACTAATATATTATAGTTAAATTGTTTTGGGAAGTATAGAAAAATACTTTTAAAAGTTGTATTTTCTTCCCTGAATTAAAAAAAATTTTGGTTTCTATGCCACTCAGGTAATTTTTCGCGGATATACAAAAGTAGCGGATCCGCCACTTTCTATGCGCTGGTCCGCCATTTCAATATTATCTAGTTGAAATGACGATCCGCGCATAAAAAGTGGCGGATCCGCGTATAGAAAAGTGGCGGATCCGCGAAAAATTTCCTGAGCACGTAGCGCAAAAGAGTGGTCTAAAAACGCAGGAAATGGGAAATATCAATATTATGTACTTTTTTCATCCGAAACCCGTTTCTGAGCTCTTTAAATTCGCCGGGTTTATCATAAAGTATATATAACCTATGCAGAAACTGAAAACACGAATAAAATAGCGAAAAATATTAACAAAAATTCAATTCTGAAAATCACGATATTTTTGGCTCCTTGTTTGATTTTTTTTTCGTGTTTTCGCATTTCGTTGCGACACCTGAGGCAATTTCTATCATGCGCCGTTTAAAATACTATTTTCTATTTTTGACGAGTTTTTTTTAGTTTCTGTATAGGTCCAATAGAGAAGTTAACTTTAAATCAATTTTTTTATGTGAAAAAAAACTAATACGTTTTAACCAGGGCTGGGGGGCGGCCGGCTTCGGCCGCCGCGGCGTTTGAAAATCGAGACAAGCCGCGGCCGCGGCCGCGAAATAGAGTAACAACTACGCGGCCGCGCGGCTGCGGCAGCCGCGGCCGGCCGCAGTGCAATGCACACCATCACAAAATTGCGGAATGCACACAATTTGACGAGCAAAATTTTTTATTTATCAAGATTTTCGAAACTAGTTTTTAATGAATAAGGTACAGAAAATAAAGTAAACACATTGAAAACTATTCAACATTACGCAAAATATCATTTTCAACATTGAAAATTTTTTAATAAATCATTTTTCGAAGATTTCTCATCCCAACTCCCTGAAAAAAGGGTTAAATCAGTACAATGTGTGCATTTATTAAAAACTTTTCGTGTTTTACAACGCATTTTCTTAAAAATACATTCTCCTATCGAAAAAAAGAATAACCACTTTCAAAAATGCGGCTGCCGCGGCTTTGGGCCGCGAACGCGACGCAACCGCTCCGCAGGCCGCGGCTGCCGCGGCCGCCGGCTGCGGCGGCTTTCAGCCGGATTGGCCGCCGTTTCCCCAGCCCTGGTTTTAACTGTTTCAAATGTACTTGTCCCTGGCTGCCCAGAGTCAAATAGTAGATTTTTATTGATTTGTGCGCAGCAGAAAACGAAAGAAATCAAAAAAAAATAGAGAAAGAAAGACGGGCCGTTCCACACATACACTCACTCGCATACACACACGCACGCACTTGCAAAAGACCCCAATTTCTCTCATTTTTCACAATGTTTTCAGTTTTTCCCCCGAAGAACAGAGATGAAAAGATTTAGAAAACAGGGATAAAATGAACTTTTAATCATTTTTTTTGTTGTTGGCGTTCAGCTTTGTGGTTATTTTTTGTTGTTGTCATAATTTCAAAATTCTGTTGGAAACAGTAAAATGTATAATTTCGAAGTTATAAAGTTTGGAATGTTTCAATTTTTCAGAAAAACGACAAAAAAGTGTAGTTTTAAGAAATTTGGTTCTAATTGTGATGGGACATCTAATAAAATTTCAAAATAGACTGAAAATTGGAGTATTAACGAATTTTTCTTATTTTGCCGTTTTTTTTGAATACGATCGTCTAGAAAATTTAATTTTCTCCATTAATTTTCTAATTTTTTTTTCAAAATATATAATTAGCTACATAATTTCTTGAAATGCACGCTTTCGAAGTGTTTTGATAGATGCATTTAAGGTGAAACGACGTACAGCGAAATGAATAACCTAATTTCTTGAAAATAAAAAAAATTTATTGGGAGGTTATTTATTGATTCTTATTTTATTTTCTGAATTTCAGTACTTTTTATTTCAAAAAGGTTTTTTTATTGTCCAGCTTCTTTTTTTCGGTGATAAACCATGCGCAGAAATCTATTTACACAGTTCCTTCTGATCAAAAATTCTTCGAAAAAGCAACGCAGTTATGTTCAAAAAATCGCAAAATTTCTACTCTTTGTTATTTTTCCGATTCTTTTCTCCATTGATTGTGGTAACCAGTTTTAATTCCATACCTTTCTTGTCCTCGTTTGTTGTTATTATTTCGTTTTCCGTGAATTTTTTTCCAAAAAAAAAGTTAGTGATTTTCATTTCATTTTTTCAGAGGTCAGTCTCGTTTTACGGAAAAGGTTTTGGCTACCTCTCATCGAATATATATTTTATTTATTCATTGAGCAATACAAATATATTTCTGTGGTGTTTTTTTGGTGATTTTCGAAGCATAAAATGGTAATGGAGGTTGATGAAGCTGTTTCGGCTACTACTTCACAAAATAATGATGTTGAGATGGATACATCAGAGGGGCCGATTGAACATGATGAGATTATGGGTAAGGTTATTTTATTTCTTTGGAAAAATGAAGGAAACTAATGGAAAAATGCATTTTGAAAATAGAAAAAATCTGGCGGAAAACGTACACTTCTGAAAATTCGTATGGATTTTTAATGGAAAATCGTCTTTGCTAAAAGCATTTTATATCAGAAAAATAATTATTAATGGACCTATGCAGATACTTGCAAAATATTGCAAGAAATGACAAGAAATTGCAATGTTTTGCAGCAGATTATGGGAAATATACGAAAATCGCTGCGAGATCATCAAAGGTTCATACTCTTCGCTGCGAGACCGCAACCGTTTTCACCGGTGTGCGTCCATAACTGCGGAAATTACGGTCAAGAGCTGTTTTTCTTTGATGGTCTCGCAACGATTACCGTAGATTTCTCGAAAATCGACCGCAAAAATTGCAATTTCTTGTCATTTCTTGCAAGTTTCTGCATTGGATTTCTTGCATTTGTTTGCAATTTTTGCAGAAATTTTAGTTTACGTACACTTCTGAAAATTCGTATGGATTTTTAATGGAAAATCGCCCTTGCTAAATGCATTTTATATCAGAAAAATAATTATTAATGGAGGTTTCTGCATATGTCCATAAATGATCTATTGACTTAATCGATTTAAATGTGGATTAATGCCCAAAAACGTTGAAATCAGCCTTTTATACTTCATTAAAATTCTTTTTTTTCATCCTTTGAAGTAAAATCCAGCATTTAATAACCTTAATCGATTAAAAAAAACTAAACCCACTTGACGGGGAGGAATTTTGAAAGTTGAGCTAATTGATTTTCAGAAGCCGTAGATCAAATTGAATGGAAATTCAATCAAGTTAAGGGGAATATCGATGCGGATGGAGTTCATACAGAAGGTTTGTTCATTTTATTTTAGTTAGAAATTCAAAAATAAACAATATTCAGCCGATATCATTTCGTGCGTAGAATTTTCACATGATGGCGAGTATTTGGCAACTGGTGACAAAGGTGGACGAGTTGTGATTTTCCAAAGAGATCAGAGTGTAATTTTTTGAAAAGGAAATTTCCAGAAATTTTTTTTTAATTGCAGGGAAAATATGTGAAAGGTGCTCGATCGCGAGAATACAACGTCTATTCGACATTTCAATCGCATGAACCGGAATTTGATTATTTGAAATCGCTGGAAATTGACGAGAAGATTAATCAAATTCGTTGGTTGAAGAAGAAGAATGCGGCGAATTTTATTCTTTCGACAAATGGTATTTTTTGATTTTAAATATAGAATTGATGTAAAAAGGGAGGATTTTTGCAGACAAGACTATCAAATTGTGGAAGATTAGTGAAAGAGAGAGAAAAATTGCCGATGATGCGTGGAATTTACCGAGAACGAATAGAATCAAGTTTGTTTTTTTTTAAATAGAAATATCGGTTGTGGATAATTTTTATTAAATATTGCCCGTTTTCTAGCACATCGTCGTTCCGTGGGCGTTTACAAATCCCATCGATTGTTCCAATGGAGTTGATAGTTGAAGCGAGTCCGAGAAGAGTTTATGGAAATGCGCATACCTATCACGTGAATAGTATTTCGGTGAATTCGGATCAGGAGACATTTTTGTCGGCGGATGATTTGAGAATCAATTTGTGGAATTTGGAGATTACTAATGAGTCTTTTAGTGGGTTTTTGTATTCAAATTCTATTATAGGTTATGCGGAAACTTCAAAAAGTTGCTTTTTCGAAAGTTTTTCATAATTCCGTTTAAAATTCTCGATCTCATTTTGAAATTAAATGCTAAATACGAAAGCAACCATTTTAGAAATTTAAAGGAAACAATAGTTTATTTTTAAAACATCATCCTTTTTTTGAAATTTTAATTTTCAATCTTGAAAAATTGCATTTATTGTAGAAAACGGTATAATTCCAGAGTTTAGAAGATGACTTTTGAAAAATGAGCGTTTTTGTTTGTGAAGGTTACGCTAATTTCAACAATTAAGACGAAAGCCTCAAAAGTTAAGAAATCTGCTGCTAATAATTATTTTGAAATTGGAAATTTTTGTAAATTTATATTGTCAAGCTAAATTTACTTGGCCGTTCATTTTCGGCTACCGCAACAACACGCTCAAATTAAAATTTCTCAGTTGGTCTCGCGCGTTGTGGTCGCGACGCCTTCGATGTTATCAGTGGAGCAGCCGAAAATGAGCATTCAGTTCATAGGTGGGATTAGGTCATTTCGAAATCTCAAAGTTAAGCTCGTTACAAAAAAAAATTTTTTAAGTTAAGGCGACTACAAACCGTAAAAAGCATTAAAACGCTGTAAAAAAAAACACAAAAAACGAATATCCGAAAGTGCGTCAAGGCAAACGTCTGTTTTTGGATACTCATTAAAAAAGTTAAGCTCGTTTCACCTTGTCAAGTGAAAAAAAAAGTTAAACTCGTTACTAGGCTAAATCCGCGGTATGATTCAGTTTGACAATATTTGAATGGAAATGTTGTTTTTTTTTAATTTATCGATCAAAATTTGGTAGGTGGAATCTAAAAATTTGATTTTTTTAGAGATTTAGAGATTTCTGTATTAATTTCTTTTAAAAAATTATTTAACGTCAAAAACTAACTTCAACGGCTCTATTTTCAGATATTGTCGACATAAAACCGACAAATATGGAAGAATTGACTGAAGTGATCACAGCAGCGGAATTTCATCCAACCCAATGTAATTGGTTTGTCTATTCATCGTCAAAAGGTTCAATTCGACTTTGTGATATGCGTGATAGAGCATTATGCGATGCATATGCGAAAAGTAGGAGTTTATTTTGTTAATCTTTCATGAAAAAACTAAATCTTACCCGATTTTTGCAGTATTTGAAGAGCCTGAAGATCCACAAGCTCGATCATTCTTCTCTGAAATTATAGCATCGGTTAGTGATGTGAAATTTTCACATAATGGGCGTTATTTGTTAACAAGAGATTATTTGACTGTTAAAGTGAGTTTTTTCATAAGGATGTGAATTCATTTATAATTTATTTGACTCCAGGTTTGGGATTTGAACATGGAATCACAACCAGTTGAAACATATCCGGTACATAATTATTTGAGGACGAAGTTATGTGCTCTTTATGAGAATGATTCGATTTTTGATAAGTTTGAGTGTGATTGGAGTGGGGATGATAAGTGAGTTTTAATTTTTTCGATTAAAATTTTATAACTGTTAAATGTTTGTAGGCATATTCTGACGGGATCCTATCATAATTTATTCCGCTCATATGCTCGTGGAAATGCAGAAGCAAAGACATGGGAAGCTCGACCGCAAGAACCACACGCTACGTTGAAGTCGAGAAATGTGGTGCCGTCGGCGAAGAGGAAAAGGAATCAGTTGTCATCGTCTAGTGATCCGGTAAGTACTTTTTATAGGAAAGGCGTGGTTTTTGTTAAAAAATTCTCAGCTGTTTATTCATTTAAATTGAAAATTTATACCTATAAAAAATTATTAATTGAACACAAAATTGTTAATTTGAAATGGGAAATTTAAACCTTTGACGGTCGACATGTTTTAACTAGGTCCTCGGATTTTCGTTGAAAATATATCAATTAAAAAAGTGTTTCTAGCACATTGTAGCATAAGAAATTTCTCGAAAAATATGAAATCCCTTGTACTTATTAAAAAGTTTGTTCAAAGTATTAAATTTTTTCATTATTGATTGATGAATTAATTTTTGGCACGAAATTTGAATGAATTGAATATTTTGGTTAAAATTTGTTATTTTTCGATGTTTGCTAGAATTTTGGTTTTTTAATATTAATTTTTCAATTTCGAACATTTTGAGATAAAATTTTCAAATTTAAAAGTATTAAAAACACTGCCAGTGCGTCGTTAAAGGGGGACTTTAGCCGGTTATAAATATTTTTAAATCGATTATAAATTAGATTTTTTTTAATTCTGGAATAATATTTAAAAAATGCGAGAAAGTCATCCGGAATCGAACTTTCGTTTCAAAATTAAAAAGGTTTCTAGTTTTTTTCACATGTTTTGCTTTTTGCCTTATTTTTTTTAAATAGCAAGGTGAATTTAAGTTTTAAAAGATTATAAAACGGCGTAAAGTTCTTTGAAATCAAACACTTTCAGCTGGAAGAAGACCTCCTCTCGGATCAGCTTCAATTCGATCGAAAGATCCTCCATACCGCCTGGCATCCAAAAGACAATATTGTCGCACTGGCTGCGACTAATAATCTGTACATCTTTTCAGATGTTTAAAAATTTGAAACAATTTTCAGTGTTTGTTTTTTTTCTCCCACTCTCTCTCTCTCTCTCGGTTGTTTTTTAAACAGTGGTTTTGTTTTTCTTTTAAATCCTTTCTCTCTTATTTGTTCTCTTCTCATAAAAATTGTTCCTTTTTTTCATTTTTTATTAATTCACCGAATTTCAATCCTAATAGATCCAAATTCTTAGGAATATTTGAATTTCTCGAGTCTTGAAAAATTTTCTTTTTCTCTAAATGTTTTCATTCTAAATATTATCATATCATCACAAAATTACGCGGCCCTATTCTTTATTTTGTGTTTCTTGCTTGGTTTTTAAACCCGGAAAAAAGAAATTTTTAAAAAATCCTGTTAGGATTTTTGTCCCATTGTACCAGTGCTCTCTACAGTTGTTTATTATTTTTCTTTTTATTTTTTAATATTAAATGCGAAAAATCGATATTTATTTTATTTTTTTACTAGAATGGCTTTTCAAGTACTATTTCGACCCATTTTAGATTTTTTTTTGCTTAAAATATCCTAGAATTATTGATTTTTGTGTCACAAACATTATCATTATCATCATTTCATTTCAACGAATTTTTTCTTTATATTTTATTGTATTAATTTTATTATTTCCTTCTTCTTCTTATTCTTGTGTGTGTGAGGTTCTGTGTGGGTGTACTTTGAAAATATAAAGTCTGGAAATCTAATTTTTGAGGTAGGATTAATTAATTGAAAGGGTAAAAGTGGCAAATGTACAGAAATAGGATGAATAGTGAGAAATTGGCAAAGATGAGCAATGGTGTGGCGTGGCGGCGGCAGTTTTGGCGGATGAGCACTTGGGTGTCGTAGGTGAGGTGGTTGACTGAAAAAAAACGTCATTTTTTTTGTTAAAGCAGAAATTAGTTTATTTTCTCGTTTTAATTTTTGGCCCTTTCAATAATAAGATACATATATTTATATAATCTTATCATAATCCCCCCAAGGAGCAAGTAAAATGAAAATGTAGAAATGTTATCATTAATCCGTTTGTTTACTTTTTTTTTTAGATTCTTCATTTTTCAGGTCTTTTTTTTTTTAGGAAAAAGGGATTTGACAATTGAGGACCGGGACAAACCTCGCGGACGCTCTTAATTCAGTTAGTTTTTTTTAAATATTGAAATACCTAATTTGCATAACCTCAAAAGTGGTTATGCAAATTAGGTACCCAACGGTTACGCAACCCACGGAAGTAAAGAAATGCACATCTGAGAATTTGGGACAAACACGTCAAAGACTAGCTCTTTTCGTTTTTGTAATGTTTTTTTTTGATTGCTAAATATGAGAACCTCGTTGTGGGTTCTTATTTTGAACCGCTGTGTACCTATTAGGGTTTTAGATAAGTTACTCAAAAAAAAAACACTTCGATGGTTCGATAACTTTCGAACTAGTTATTTTTCTAAACTATCCGGGTAATGGATTTATAGATTAGGTTCTGCTCTATCTCACGGTTTGTAAAAAAACCGAAGGAAGAGGAAAAAATTTCGCCCGACAATTGGAAAATTAATGCACAAAAATGGGCGTGGCACAGCGCAATTTTTTTCACGCTTGTGTTTTCCTTGGCGGCAATTCAAATATTTGAATTTTTGTGCGTGATTTTCAAAATGGTGACAAATGTCCGGAAACACCAACTCAATTCGGTGTATGCACAGATTTTATTAGAGGCGAATGATTTCGGTTAAAATTTACACACCGTGTATCTGGGCATTGTTGGAAAAATTGTATTCGTTCGAATGAAGCCAAATCTGCGCAATAACCATGAATTTTCTACATTCGGCTTTATTTACTTCAGGAAAAGTCTTCGTTTTATGATAACTCTCAATGAGATGAAAATATACCGTTATTTTTTGAGATTTTAAAGAAAATACGAAACACCCGAGAAACCACTTCAAAACAATGACCTACATTTCTATTAGTTGTTTACAAAATATGTTATATAAACGTGAAAAACCTCTGTCAAAAAAATCGACACGTCACGCGTGAGGGCAATGGGGAGGGATGCGTTGCGTTGTCTTATTATCCCTCACCATACACTATTTCGCAAAATAGGGAAGTTCACGTTTATGAAGCCGAATTTGTGAGACAATAATATCTATTTTTATAACCCGGTTTATCTTATTGTTTAAACCCCCCCCCCCCTTTATAAACCCAAATTCAAATAATCTCACTATATCTTCTGGCTTTCTGAAGTCTTGTCCCAGTCGCCTCTTCTCTCCATTCATTTGCAACGCCTCTTGAAATAGTCGTCGTCCATAGTGAATTCGTTTCATGTGGTGTTTCGACAACCCCATCGATTATCTGGAAATTAGTCAAACATTTGTCTTTAACCACTTTTTTTGGTTTTTTAATTGTCCGATTTTATAGATAGTTTTCGGTGGCGGTATCTTTGCCCTTTTCTGAAGGCCGAGAGGATCGTAAAAAATTTTATTTACAATTTGAGGAATTTTATCTCACTTACTTTCCGACCGTCTTTGTTGTAGGTTACTTGAGGCTTTCGCTTTTTCTGAAACATTGAAATTATTAAATTGGAGTGACGTTTTCGGAAGGTTGGAAATTGTACCCAAAAGACACGGTGGATACTTTTAATGCAATTGGGTGCCCGATAGCGCGGAATAGTTACCCAAAAAAGGTTTTTCGGGGAGTAACTAATTTGAAAAATTACTAAAATTCTGACTTTTAATGAGAAATACATGAATAACCGATGAGGAAAACGATTTTAAAGTTTAAAAACGCAGGAAATTGAAAAAAAAATTTACTAAGAAAATTAGTTAGGGTTTTCTAAGCCGCTCAAGTTTATTTTTCAAACACAAAAACAAAATAATTAATATTTTTTAAATTTAATTTAAGAGCCATAAAAAAGATATTATAAAAACATTCTGAGGTTTATTTATAATATATTGGTGAATAGTTTTAAAAAATAAGACGGATATTAGCCGCCTACAAGCTTTCGGGCATATTTTTTCAAATGTTAATTATTTTATTTTGAATAAAATGACACAATTGGTTATTGAGCAGATTACGTTCAAAAGTAAGTATTTAGTTGATTTTGAGTATCCACAGTATATTTGGGTACCTAACTTGGTACCCAAACAAAGGGTATATACTGTTTGAAGCTGATTAGATGCCCAGTTGAAAGAAGGCAAATTGAACACCCGCCAAAATAAACAGTCTTTTAATAGATTAAAATAATTTAAAAATGGATACGTAATCTAAACAATACCTTATTGTGTATATTCAAAACAAAAAATATTAAGATTATAATTTTTACGAAGAACCGATTCCAATTGTCATTTTCGAAATAAATATGTTGAATTGGAGAAATTTTTGGAGCCTTGCGCTTAATTTCCGCTTAGATTGGAACCAAAGCCCCTTATTGTCTAGGTTATTTTCTTGGCCGCTCATTTTCAGCTATTAGTTGTTCACAAAATCTGTTATATAAACGTGAAAAAACCTCTGTCAAAAAAACGACACTCCACGCGTGAGGGCAATTGAGAGGGTTGTGAAGCGTTGACCTATTATCCCTCACCACGCACTATTTCGCAAAATAGGGTACTTCACGTTTATGCAGCCGATTTTGTGAGACAATAATACATCAGGTAGACGTTGAAAGCGACGCAATGAATTCAAATTCAAATTACTCAATTGGCCTCACGCGTTGCGGTCGCGACGCCGTTGAGGTTATCAGTGGAGCAGCCGAAAATAAGCGGGCAAGAAATTTCACTTTGACAATACCACGTCAAAAATTTGTTCGCCATCCTTTTTACCATCCGCAAACTCGTCCAATTGTGTAGGTTCAATAGGATTATTGAAAATATTGATCATGTTTCGATGAATAAAGCTGAAAAATTGAAAAAATAATAATAATTAAAAAAGTAGTTATATCCAAATGACGAAATAACGAGAGAAATAATTGATTGCTTGATAATATCATCTAATTCTTCGTTTTTTTCTCTTTCTGTCATATCAAATTAACATTTTTGATAGTTTTTGAGAGGAAAAAAGACAAATCATTTGGTGATTTATAGGTATCACCTTTGGAGGCTTTCCTTAGGTGAAATGACCTGATTAGATTAAACAGATAAAACTTTTTTTGGTTAATAATATCATAAAAGTTGGTTTAAAATTTGGTGTGATAAAATTATGAAAAAAATGGTTAAAAACTTATAATATTTGATTATTAAAATAAAAGATTGTGTGTTTTTTCCCATATAAACAGAAAATACAGGTTTTTTGAAAGGAGTGGTTTTCTACCAAAAAAATAAGAATTTGTCATTTTTTTTTGTTTCAAACTACAGTAAACCTCGAAAAAAAAGAATGGGGTGACTAAGGGTTTTCTCTCTTCTGAGAAAGAAACTGATAATGAAAAACATGGGCGGGACATTTTAACAATTTTCGGGGTGGGATGAAGTCGGCATGTTATTTTCACTTGTTATATATATTTGCGGAAGTTTGAGAGATATTAGGGAGAATATTAAAAAAGGGATTTTTAAAAAGTCTCAGTTTTCGCGGGCAACGAAATACAATTGTCAAGAAAGGAAAACAAAAAAGCGTTCATTCCGCGGACTGTACCCAAATTTTTGACTAAAATCATCCAAAAATTATAAGGTGCCATTGTCAAGTTAAAATTTTTGTATCATCCATGTTCTACTGAAAGACCGCAGCGCTACCGCTCGCAAGTAAAAATAGCATGCATTTGTGAGAGACTTAGATTTTATGGGTGAGTTAAAACCAACTTGCATGATCAAGAATATTTGAGTTGACAAGATAACGGAGAATGAAAATCATTAAGTACACTATTGAGTTAATCTAGTAACCTATGGACCTATTCAGTTTGAAAAAAAAATACAAAAAATGTCGAGAAATTCAATGCAGAAATTGCAGAGAAATGCCGAGAAATGCAGAGAAATTTCTATTTCTCCGCATTGTTTGAACTGGTTTTCTTCAAGACCCAAACGATTTAATCTGTGTCCCTTTAAACAATTTTATGGAAAATGTTTGTTTTCGTGTCTATGATTGTGGAAATTTTACCAAAAATTCAGTAGTGAGTCCCAATGGCCCTTAGATGCCCAAAATATCTGATTTAGACCCAAAAAGACCGTCTGGGTCGAAAAAAAGACATGTCGAGAAATGCAGAGAAATTGCTATTTCTCTGCATTTCTCGACATTTCTCTGCAATTTCTGCATTGAATTTCTCGACATTTTTTGTATTTTTTTTTCAAACTGAATAGGTCCACTAGAGTTTTAAAAAACACAGTAGTTTATTCTATTCGCAATACACATTTCTTTCTCTTTTTCTTATTATAAAATTAAACATTTTGGATCATTCATTTTCTGCTAAAAGACCGCAGCGCAACCGCTCGCAATTAAAAATAGCACGACTGCGTGAGAGATTTTGCTTTTCTGGGTAGGTCAAAACCAACTTGCATGATACAAAAATTTTATGTTGACAATACGTGGTGTTTCTTTCAATGCTATGGGTTTTTGTTTTTAGAGAACAGTTTCTTCACGGTTAAAAAAAAGAGAATCCTCAAAGCTTTAATTCTTGCCTATTTATTCCCCGCCCCCTACCCAGATTCATTTTTTTTAAATATAATTTTAAATTTCCAAATTTTTATTTTATTTTATATTTTCCTTATTAGTTGATCAAAAAATCTGTTATATAAACGTGAAAAAACCTCTATCAAAAAAACGACACGCCATGCGTGAGGGCAATGGGGAGGGTTGCGAAGCGTTGGCTTAAAAATCGAAAAATTAGTTTGAAGCTGATTCTAACCTTGTTTTCGAATTTGGAAAATTAAACACTATTTTTAACAGATTCTTTTTCTTAAATAAATGCCGTTTTGAGCGAATGAAAGTGTTCCAGAATCGAAATATGCGAGACACTATTTGTATTAATTAAATCATTTTTCAAACGTCCCCCATTTTCGCTGGCGTATCGCAAAACGCGCCAGCATTTGGACCACTGACGCAAAAACAGATATATTTCAAAAAAAAAATTTTTCCAGTAAATCATCAGATATTCTTTATTTCTTCTCTTTATTATTAATTTCATGCTTTGATTTTCCATCAGTACCACCTCCCTCACTCTTTTTCTCGTCACTCTTTTCCAATTTTTCCTCCCTTTTCTCTTTTTCCTTGGATTTTCCCGCCAATCGCTCCATCTTCCGTTTTTTCTTACTATCCCGCCGTTTTTGCGAAACTTCTTTAGCTTCGGCGGCCATTTTTTCGAGCTCTTCGATTTCTTCATTTGCCGCCGCCCATATTTCTCTCCGGTTTTCGAGTTCCTTTCGCATCGCTGCCAATCCACGCTCCCAGCCTGTCAAACGTTTTATAAGCTCTGGAACTGTCATCTCCTTATGTTGTGCCTATAAAATTTTTCTTCGAATATTTGGATTGCGTATTTCAAATTTTACCATTCTTCACGAAATTGTTAATTTGTTTTAAAAATTTTGAAACAATGCAAAAATATATTGATTCCAGAAAGCGTCAAGAAATGACGGACGTGCTAGAGGTCAATGTAAGTTATTTTTAAAAAAACAAATTACATAATCCTTATAAAAATAGATTCGATTTAGTAGTTTCGAAATTTTAGACCTATATAATCGCTAATTCTTTATGAGCTTGTTCAGTATCCTTTTCAGAATATTTTCCAAAGAATAATATATATATATATATATATATATATATATATATATATATATATATATATATGTAAATAACTTTTAAAATTAATTTTCTAGGACCTATACTTCCACACATGCCGTAAATTTCGAATAGTTCCCAGTGGTACAAAATGCAAGGCTCGAAAAAAGACACTCGCTTCATCTTCTCAATTGGGTGTCACGTTTGCTGTGATATCAGATTCAGAGGTATTCCTGAATTTCATTTATTAAATATTGTTTTTTTTCAGTTAATTTGCTTTGAAACGCGATCTGTCACAGAAAATCGGCTAACGAAGGAGAATATGAATATAGAGGTCGAAGATCTGAAAACGAAGAGGATTAAGCTAGAAGCTGTTGAGGTTGAAAATTATAAATATATATATTTTTTTTTTAATCCTTAAAGAATATTCAGATGATCAATGATATCGGAATTAATTCTGATGGAACCCTTCTAGCGGTATTGAACACAACACAGAAAAATGTGTTTGTGAGTATTTATAAAATTAAAGCAATTTTAAATGAGTTGCCGAAGGTATTAAAAATATAAATTTTAAAGTTCTTAATACGTCCGTTACAGGCATTTTCGAAAGTTCGAATCGGGTCCGACCCAACGAACAAAGGAAGCACTTTTGAATGGAATCCAGCATTTTCAGATACATTTGCAGTCACATCGACTGACCAATCTGTGATGGTTTGTAAAATTGATATAAATGATGGATCGAAACAAAGCGTAGTTGGATCGAAGAAAATGGGAGCGGTTGGAACATCGATCAGTTGGAGTCCGAAGGGAAAACAGTTGACGATTGGTGATTCGGCGGGAAAGGTTATACAATTGAAACCGGAGCTAGAGGTGAGGATTGCAAAACTTTAAAATGTTCTCTGGCTTGTTATGCGTTGCCCGCACTTCAGGCGGGCGAAGGAAAAATGAAGGCGAGGGGAGCCTCCGTCTGGTAAACATGCAGGCATCGGTCGCCCGCGCCCGCTTCCTCTCCTTCGTTTTCCATTGGAAAGGGAGAGCGCGGACCGCCTTTGTCCGCAAAAAGAAGGCGATGGGCGTGCGTGCAAAACGTCCGTTTTAACAAACCTACTGATGGGTACAACATTTTATCATGGGAAACCCCTACAGTGCGCCGCATAATGATAGGTTCACCCCTAAATTTCTCAAAATGTTGAACATTTTGAATTTTTCGAAAACGATTTTTATACCAAAATAGAACACAGCCAGAGTCTATAAATATGTTGGAGCAGCTTCAGCCTTAGAAGTTTTGACCGTTTCACAACGTGGGTTCTGACTTTCCTGATTTCCAGATTATTTTTTCCGAAGAAAAAAATTGAATTGTGATGGTCTAGACGGCTACCGTTACTATTGGTATGATCTGAGAAAGGACAAACTCAGATACTTCTGTCGAAACTTCAAAGGCTGAGGCTGAATTGATTGGGGGGAGCAATCAGTTCGATTGGAAGGAACAAAATCAGTTTTGTTTCGAAGGAAATGAGTGGAATCGATTATCGAATCACTCTTCGCATAGGACCCAGCGAAATCGGGCCGAAAAGTACACTTTTATGCAGGATGGAGCCCCAATTCACCGTGCTAAGCGCAATATACCTGGGCTTCAGCGTCGAATTGTCTCTGTTTTAACCTGGCCAGTCTGTTCTACCGACATGAAATCGATTGAAAATGTTTGGGGATACATGATCCGCAGAATTTATGAAGGTGGCAAGGCATACCATGTCGTTAAAGAGCTCAAAAAGTTCATTGTTGATGCCTGGAGGAAGGTAGATCAAAAATGTCATCGATTTGCTTGGATCTTTCAATGGATTCTCGAGTTTTTCATATCAAACACCACAATATGGACCCTATTGAATATTATTATGACAAACAAATACAATTTTCATCGAATCAATGTTTTTTTCTATTTTTTATCAAAGTGAACCTATCTTTTTGCGTGTTGGAAAATAGGCCAAAATCGAAAAACCACGATTTTTAAAAATTCCTTTAAAGCATTAGTTCCCATTTTGCAACATATTTATAGACTCTGGCTGTGTTCTATTTTGGCATAAAAATCGTTTTTGAAAAATTCAAAATTTTCAAAATTTTGAGAAATTTAGGGGTGAACCTATCATTATGCGGCGCACTGTATAAAGGAGCGCAAAAAGTTGGAACTCGAGGTTTCAAGCTTTTAGTGGAAGGGGTTCACAACAGTTTCTCGAAATACACAGCTCCACAAAAGTATTGCTCCACCTAAATTTTTTCGAAAATATTTTTTTCTGATAATTTTTGTTAAAAGTGTTCAACTGATGAAATATGTCAAATTCAGTCAGTAATCAATTTCCACTAATCATTTTTGAAACCTAAAGTCCAAAAAAAATTTTCATCATTTTTTGTGAAAAATCGGTTTTTGCCGTTCCACAAAAGTATTGCTCCACTTTGCAAATCTTGTTGTTTATTGACCGATGATGGCCCAATTTGCTTTAAATTCATTAATTAGGTCCATAAGAAGTGTAAAACTGTTGTTTGACTTCAAAAAGTTGCAAGATTATTGTCAATGGGGCCAAAAAATGTCGAACTTTCGAAAATTGTCGAATTTCTGCTTAAAGGGTAGAACAAAGTAATCGATTCGGTTTTTTCTTTGCCGAAAATGACCAAAATGTGTTCTGAACGCATTTTTTATAAACACTGGCTAAGAAAACATACTTTTTCAACATCATTTACTGAAAAAAATAGCTAATTATTTTCCCAACAAAGTCCAATTTGAGCATTCCAAAGCATTTTGGATCGTTCCGGAGCGTTATTTTTTCCAGAAACTTTATCAAAATAAAAAATATCGAATAATTTCTGTTTTTCGATTGAAAATTTTATGAGCCCGCTCTGAATTCTCATGTTTTCAAAAGCATTCAAAGTCCAATCCACCAGCTTCAACAACCAATATTTTTTAAAACTTTTTTTCCAAAAAAATTGTGAGCTCACTTTGCTGTAATTGATTTCGGCATCTCTAAAAACGTATATTTTGTCTAAATCATAAGTTTTCACATCGGAATAAGCAAAATTTAGACGTACGAAGATGTCCAGCCAATTTACCATATCAACCAAAAACTGAAGTTTCGAAGAAATGCCGTTCACTGAAATTTTTCTTGAATTCTGAGAGGGGTTTGTCAAATTTTAAATTCGAAAACAGAAATTATTCGATATTTATTATTTTGATAAAGTTTCTGGAAGAAATAACGCTCGGGAACGATCCAAAATGCTTTGGAATGCTCAAATTGGACTTTGTTGGGAAAATGATTAGCTATTTTTTTCAGTAAATGATGTTGAAAAAGTCTGTTTTCTTAGCCAGTGTTAATAAAAAATGCGTTCAGAACACATTTTGGTCATTTTCGGCAAAGAAAAAACCGAATCGATTACTTTGTTCTACCCTTTAAGCAGAAATTCGACAATTTTCGAAAGTTCGACATTTTTTGGCCCCATTGACAATAATCTTGCAACTTTTTGAAGTCAAACAACAGTTTTACACTTCTTATGGACCTAATTAATGAATTTAAAGCAAATTGGGCCATCATCGGTCAATAAACAACAAGATTTGCAAAGTGGAGCAATACTTTTGTGGAACGGCAAAAACCGATTTTTCACAAAAAATGATGAAAATTTTTTTTGGACTTTAGGTTTCAAAAATGATTAGTGGAAATTGATTACTGACTGAATTTGACATATTTCATCAGTTGAACACTTTTAACAAAAATTATCAGAAAAAAATATTTTCGAAAAAATTTAGGTGGAGCAATACTTTTGTGGAGCTGTGTAGTATAGATATGCTAAGAATCACCATGAAAATCAACTTTTCATTAAAACACAATTTACTAGCATGAATTTTCAAGAAATTTTACCAAAAATCACCCACAAAATAAAAACAACGGGCAACCCTTCAACCAAAGTCCGTAATTTGACACCATGGTGTGTATTTCTAAAAACCACGAGAGCGGCCGTCAAAAAATGTTTTAAAATTTTTTTGACCGCGAAAACGAGAGAAAATTTTTAACGAATTGTGAAAATTGTTCAATTTAACAGAGAAATTTCTCTTACTCTTCTGTTTTCCATTATTGCTTCTAGAATATTTAATCACAATTTTGAGAGTAAAATCCCACCAACCCCCCCCCCCCCCCTTCTTCTTTAATTATAAATTTTTATTTCAGATTTTGGGAAAAAATTCGGAAAATCAGTATATTTAAATTTTTTTCAAAAAAAAAAACTTTTTTTTCAGGTAGTTCGAAGTATAATGCCACCAAGTGATAAACAATATCTATCAGAAGTTGTTGGTCTTTGTTGGTTAGCAACAACGGAATGGATGGTATCATTTTCGAAGGACGAAAAAGGAACGGAAGTTGAAACTTACTTGATGCGATGCAAAAAGGATAAACCACCGGAATGGACAATTTTCAACGAACTATCTTATGGACAATCGGATCTGCCACCACTGCTTTTATCAGCATCTGAATTACTCGTCGATTGGAATATGATTTTGGTGGCTAATTCTAAAACCAGTCAAATTGTTCCGTTAGGAAAGATGACTGCTGATTGGCAGACGTGGACGGTTGATGAAGGAAAGGAGTTTTATTTGCCGACTACTACGGATGGATTGAGCACTTTTCCTATTGGAATTTGTGTTGATCGATCGGCTAAAGAGGAGGTGACACTTGGTTTTGATGGGACATCTATGAAACATGTAGCGTCTCCAATCGTTCTGTGTTTGACGAATGATGGGATATTGACGGCGCATCATGTTATTTCGAAAATTGCATCGATGGGAAATATCCAGATTCAGCCAGAGAATTTGTCCATTTCTGGGACTGTAACTCCTGCTGTCAATTTTCAAACAACTCAACCTGTTCAAAAAACACCCATTGGGCTTGCAAAACCATTGACCACGCAGCAGATAAGCTTACCGGATAAGAATAATATTGGTAATAGTATTACCATTACTACTCCAAAAATTGACAAGAAGGTTGATGTGTCGACACCTTTGCCAAAAATTTTAGAAGAGCCAACGAAAAATGAGAAAACAGCTGATCCTTCGAATAGGAAAGAGGAATTGATTGCATTTATTGAGAAGGTTAGAAATTTGTGAATAGTTGGTTTCTAAACCACAATGTTTATTTGTACATAGAGTGTGTCAGAGGGTCTTTAATTGTGGTCAAAATCAATAAAAACCAACTCCTTTATCATATTTGTTTTTTAAAAAAACTGAAAATTGAGAATAAGAGTTTAATGGGCTTTGCACATCTTTCAAAGAAATAAAGGAATATTTTATTCAAAACTTGTTTTCGACATTTTTGGGAAGCCTTGAAAAGAAATTCCAGGTTATTTTTTTTAATTTTTGGGTATTTTTCAGTTTTGAAGAATTTCTAAAAACAGAAGAAACCGAACTGGAATTTATTTTTAAGACTTCCCAGAAAATTTTAAGCATTCTGTGAATAAAATTTTCTGTAAAGTATTTATTTATATTATTTCTTTAATTTCGATTTCTCGGTATTTATCGGAATTTCTTTCTGAATTAAATTTCTCGGTATTTCTGAATTTTTTCAAACTGAATAAGTTCATAAAGTACTTTGATTTTTCTAAATGAAGTACAATGGAAAAAGAGACTAAAAATCCAAGTTCGGTCGTTAGACCAAATTTTAAAAGAAAAATCGATGTTGTTTAAACTTTTTCTCAATTTTAAAGGGGGCTGAGGGGACGAAATAAATGGTTTTAAAATGATGAAAGTATGATTGTTGATAAATAAATCGAAAAAAAAAACTCGAAAATGGCGAAAAAAAACCTTAACCCAGGTGTTCGCCCTAATGGCCGAAGAAAGCTTTTTGGTTTTCTAGGCCATTTATTTTTTTTCTCGGCCGCCTGAAAAATTATCAATCATAGTTTCATCATTTTTAAAGCATTTATTTCGTCCCCTCAGCCCCCCCTTTAATCACCTTTTTCAACGTTGTAGATATAAGCGGTGTTTTATTGATTTCTGGATACCTTTAAAGGTTAGGCTCCGGAGATCTCAGAAATGTGTTTGGGAGCAGTGTTCCGAACCGGTTCCACTTAGAAGAGGCCCGACTTGGGCTCCTGTGACGGTCTATAACTCGCCGCCCCTTAGATATTATGAAAAATACGAAAAAAAAGTTCAGGACCGATATCACATCTCAAACCCATTCCTGATCTCTGTAGATCCCCACATCCTTTAAAAATTCTCTAAAAAAATCTGGATTCGATTCTTAAGATAACATTTTTTTCCAGCTGAAAATATCACGATATGAAACGAAAGATGAGGTTGGAAAACTTTTCATAGGAGCTCAAAATGCGAGAAAAGCGATAAATGAATGTTCAGAAGTTGTGAAAGAATCGGTGGATGAGTCGAAAGAAGTAGTAAATGAACTGAAAACATTGGTGAAATCGATTGAGGAATTGTCGGAAAGGGTTAAACATACTGTTAAAGGTATAACAAATTCCAATTTTGTTCGTTCGAGATTGACAATTTTCAGAAATGGATTTTGAATTGGAGGAGAAAATGGAACTTGTTGCGGAAATTGGTGATTCTGAGAGGATTTTGGAAGAACTTCGAGATATTTATGAAGCTGAAAAGCTGGTGAGATTCAATAAATTGGAAACGTCAGCGGATTTGCTTAGCGAGAAGTTTGGAATGTGTAATGAGATGATGAAAAAGCTGAAAATTGTGCTAGCTGAACAGGAGGCGGCGAGAAAGAATAGTTCGGTTCTGTCACCGTTGCGGGTGAATTTGGAATTGAATCGCTTGGGAAGTGGGAAGGAGGTTGAGATGGCGTTGAAAGTTATGAGGAATATTACGAAGATTATAATCGATACGAAGGAGAAATTGCAGAGGAATGAGTTGGAGATGGGCAAGATTCGGAGTTTGAAGTTGATGGATAGACGGGTAGTAGAGGGGTGAGTCGATATTATAAACGGATGTAATTTTTCGACGAAAAATCAATAATTTATATACAGTATACAGGGTGGCTACTAAGTATTCGTCGCTACCTTATCGAGAAAACCGAATAACTGTTGATGATTCTAGTAGGAAAAATATTTTTTAAACTGTTATGAATGTTACAAACCGAGCCATTTTATAGTTACGAACTTTTTCGTGAATCTACCTCGGTTTTCTATACCTAACGTAAGGAATTTTTGGATTTTCGTTCATGTTTGACAGTTCTTAATTATCGATCTGGCGCCTCAAAAAAATTTATTTCAACTTTAGAATGTGAAATATGTTCATGCGTTATAAAAATGCGATTGACAAAGTTTTGCTCATGATCGCTATATTTTTATTATGATATCGAGACTGACAGATCAAACTGGCTCTAACTGATTCTAACCTTCATAAAAAACGTTCGGAACTTGGAAAACGGTTGAAAATGGGTAATGTCACGAAAAAATACACTATTTTTATGAAAAGAAACTTTCAAGCTGGTTAAGGGTGTTGGTACTTTTCTCGCCGCTTGTTCGGCGGTTTCCAATTTGATGAAGTTTGATGTGCGATAAAATACGTCCCTGTTCACATATCATATTGAAACGTGGCTTAGATATTAGAAAAGAATAATCTTACAATTTTCAAAACAAAAAAACTATGTTTCTTCGTTATCTAAAACTAAAAGATTGAAATCAAATGACAAGATTTTTCAGAGAAATAATGATTTTACTTTCAAACGTCCTAGTTTTTTTGAATACTTGAAAATAATCACAAATATCAGTGTTGAATTTAAAATTTGAACCTTTTTTCATGATTACGATTGAAAACCAACGGTGTGTAGCATGAAATAACCGAACAAAAAGGCGGATTTCGAGAAATTACTGGAAAACTTTGCAATGTTAGCTACAAGAACGTTTACTTCTGGTCATCACTGTGAGCTAATTTCAGCAGGTTAGACAAGATCGTCAAACAGTTTTTAAAGAAAATTGTTTTAATTAAGTTTGTCGTATTCCACGGTTCTTGATACTCCATTCATGAAAAGTTATGTGCAAACATATGAGGATAACGCGTACGTCGAAAAAGTGTATCAACTTTTGAACATTAGGTGCCCTACATTGAAGTCTATAGTTCCATACTTCACAGCTACTAAAGAAAACTGCCCTATAAATCTTCCTTCATCGATGTATCAAAATTTTAAGGAATTATTACTTGGTTATCAAAATGCATAATAAAACGTAGCGACGAATACTTAGTAGCCACCCTGTACATAAGAAATTGATTCATGGCGGGGTTGCGTCATTTTTGACCATAAAACGTATTTTTCAAATGGAACCTTTTTAATAATGGAACAAACAAGTATAACCTTCTAGAATCCTGTAATATCACCAAAAATATAGAAACAATTTTTAAAATTGTAGATTTTTAAATAATTATTCCCGAAATTATTTGAAGCGTCAAAAACAATTACGAAAACAGCATTTTTTCAAAAATTTGACAAAAAGCCTCACAATTGTTCTTATATTTAATCCGATGTTTACCTTTTTCGTTTCTCAAAACCAATTTTTTAAAAAATATTTTTGTTTCAGAACTGAAAAACTGACAAATTCCTCGATCCGAGTTCAGCAACGTCCGCATGATGTAACAGTGTTCAACAACCAAAAATTGTCAAATTCTGAAGTCCTACAGGCACGGAAATCGATATTGGAGAGATTTAAAGGAAAACGAGTTGTGAAAACGAGAAAAGTGAACGTTGAGACTTATCTGAAGGTGGAGCCAAAAACTGAAAGTTGTCGAAAGGAAGTTTTAGACACGTCGAATTTGTCAAATGCGCTTCTTAAGGTTAGTGGTTTTTTGAAAATGTCAAATGCATTTTTTTCCAATTTTCAGTTGAGCATGACACCGCGCAGAGTAATGACGAATGCTTCAATTATCTCAAATGCTGTAGATTTTTCATTTTCGCGATGTGATGCAACTACACAAGCTGATGAACCGATACCAGTGAAAACGGTTGTTGTAACAGTGCCGGTTACGACGACGGTTACGGCTGCTCCACCGCCGGTGACTACTTCTGCGATGTTGCCGAAAGTGAGAAATACGTTTTTTTTCAAAGTAAAACGATGACAATGCAAAGTGCAATTGAAGTACCCAACAAAATATATACGATTCATTTAGACTTATTTCATAGATGAGACTAGTTACTAGTATTAATAGAAGAACGAAAGAAGCAAATTTATATTTTGTGGATATCCCTCTTTAAAATTATGATTTTAAAAGCCGAAACCGAATAACATTTTTCCAGACTACGACAACACTAGCGTCTTCGTCAAGCGGAGCACCATTGTTTTCAAAAAACCTTTCGCCACCAAAGCCTTTTGAAGTGAAAAAAGAAGAACCTCTTGCTCCCGCCGAAGACACAAAATCTCCGATTTCTATTAAACCGGCTCCTCCGACAACTACCACGCCAACTGTGCCATCTTCGCTGTTTTCTGGGAGGTAAATCTGGTTAGGTTTCCAAATAAAAATCGAAAATTAAATTTTGCAGCCTATTTGGGAATAAGAAGGAGATTCAGACGCTTACGGAAACAACAACGACGATATTCGGAACGGGAAAGAAATTGAATGAAGAGGTTAGGGAAAATAAAGAGCAGGAGGAAGTGGAATTGCCAAAGATTGAGGAAGGTCCGAAAAAGGAGGATGAAAAACAGAAGGAGGACGTGAAAATTGAAGAAAAAACCGAAGAAATTGTGAGAGAGAAACCAAAAGTTGAACTTAGTGCCAACGAACCCGTAATGCGCATGGAAACTCCGAAGAAACCACAAGAAACACCTTCATTTTCGTTCTCAACAACGACTAATACTACTCCAAAACCGACCTCGATTTTTGGTGGTTCTGGTGCGGGAAAATCATCGATTTTTGGAGGTACGGCAGCAGCAGCAGCTCCGGCAGTTTCGTCATCATTTGGAAGTTTTGGCCAACAACAACAACAACCGCAACAAACAGAGCCTAATACAAATATTGGATTTTCATTTAATACTGTTGCTAAACCGGCATCGAGTTCTTTTCTAGGCGCATCATTTGGTGGCGGTGGTGCACCAAAACCGAGTGGATTTGCAGCGGCGGCTGCAGCGGTGGCAGCACAGGATGATGGAATGGAGGATGATTCGATGGGAAATGGAACAACGAGTGGAGCGATTTTTGGAAGCGGTGGAGGGTTTATGAGCGGGTTAGGAAGTTCGATTTCTACGCAACAACAACAAGCATCCGGAGCGAATCTGTTTGGAGCGATGAAGACGGGGAATAGTGGCGCTGCACCGGCGTCGAATAGCTGGTTGTTTGGTGGTGGAGGAGGAGGAGCAGGACAACAGCAGCAGAATAAGGTATATATAGATATGTTTAAAAAAGGACTTTACAGAGTCAATAAGTATAATTGGGATAAATGTAAACCTTATACTCAAATTGAGTACCTCAATCCAAATCTAGTTTTGTGATATTCTAGACATAGGTGGCAACCGAGGAATCTTGCTTCGAAACAATAGCGTAAAAAACACTTTGGCTCCGTGGGCTTTAATTTCAAAAGAGGACTGTACGCAAATTGTAAGCATTGTTCAATCGGTTCGAAAGATTGAACAACATTTACAATTCACTATTGTTTCTGTATTTTTCAAACTATTGAACAACACATCGCTATAAATCCTTAGAAACTATTCGAGAAAATATAATTTTTTTAAATTCGTTTTCAATAATGCCTAAACTCATTTGAAAAAGCATTTTGAGCTTGTGAAGAAACCACTTTTTTCCATTTTTGCTAAGGGGAGGTTTTAGTGCAAAATTTTCAAAATTATCAATTTTTGGTATAACGTTGGGCGTTTTTTTTGTTTATTTCGCCAAGCTGTGAAAAAATTAATTAAAATTCCCGTTTTTACAGCCAGCTTCATTCTCATTCGCTAGCTCAGCAGCTCAAGTTGCTCAGCAACAGCCAGCATCTCAGACATCGATATTTGGAGGTGGAGCAAAATTCGGAGGAAAACCAGCTTTTGGCGGAGGTGGTGGAGCTCTCGGAAAGAATGCCTCAATTTTCGGTGGAGCTGCACCGGCTACAGGCTCCGCTCCATCTAATAGTGGATTTGCCCAATTCGCAGCTGGTGGTAGAGGTGGTGGTGGTTCATCTTTGTTTGGCGGCGGAGCATCGAATGCTAACAACACTACAAGGTCTTCTTCAGTCTTTGGCGGAAGTTCACAACCGACTGAAACGTCAGGTTCAATTTTTGGCGGTGGTGCGAAAACGAGTAGTTTTAACTCGTGGAGATAGACTTGATCGCTTAATTTCTTGTTTTCACACGGTTTTTTTTAAATTATGATTGTTTGTTGTTATATGAAAATTTGAGGATTTAACAGTCTTAAAAAACATTGAAAGTAATAACAAAAACCGTATGTTTTTAGAGGTCATAAGATATGTTTTGATCAATTTTTTGGACGTTTAGCAGGTGGTTGTTGATCAGGTCTCCACCTGGCGCATCGTTCAGCGACAAATCTGAAATTCAATAACTTTGTTGGAATTTAAGGCTGAATAATTCTCAGACCTGCATAGAACTTCTTTCGTCACCGGATTTGTCATTGTATCCAAGACATTCTGAGCGGTTCGTAAGGCGTTTGGCGCAGATTTATCGGTACGTTCTCTCATGAATTTCCATTCTTTCGGCTGGAGAATAATTTGTTGTTTTAAAATAAGGTTTCCGATAAGTTAGAATTTCTCAACATTTATTTTTTGAGTTGCATTTTTCACGTGATTCCTTCAAGGCCTAAACGATTAAATACGTGTCCCTTTAAACAATTTCATGTGGAGCACTATCAAGAGTTACACCAAGTGCCCCCCCCCCTTTATCGTCCGAAAGAAATTGAATTTTGAACAAACTTTGAATTTCTTAGTTTTAGTGACATTTTGGAATTTCGACTTAGAATTGAGTCTTCTTAACTGACACGTATTAAAGAATAACATTTTTATGTGAAAATCTATTTTAAAGTGTCCGTTTACTAGTTTTCAATTTTAGGTTTAAAGGCAGATTGTCAGTTAACACGATCCAAATTCAAGGCAAAAAATTAAAATAGGAATGGGGGTCCAGGCGGTTAAAAGAACACTACCAATATGTAGCCACATTCAAATAATTGGGTTTCGAGCCAATTCCGACATCGTTGCACGGACACTGACTGCGTCGCACGGACACGCGCCCATTCAAATTTTGAGGTTTTCAACTTTGGACCGCTGCTATGACGCGTGTATTTATCGCCGTGATTTCGCATAAATTGCATTTTACTAATGAGAGAACGCTCTAATTTTTGAAATTAAGATCAGGAAGGGTCAAAAATGGAAAACCAGCTTTTGGCGGAGGTGGTGGTGCTCTCGGAAAGAATGCCTCAATTTTCGGTGGAAACACTAACAAATCTTTTTTTTTGAAATTTGATAGGAATATGAAGTTATTCAAAAAAACATACCGCTCCTCTCGCATCCACCTCCAATGTACATTCAATAATCTTATTATCATACTGTTTCAAAAAATTGGTCGCTTTCATCATGCCAAATGGCTCCTTCATGTGTTGTACGAACAATAACCCTTGCCATTCCGGTAGCATACCTTCCTTGTGTATTCTAAAATTTAAAAAATCCATTTCTCAATAATTCAAAAATCTAGGAGGACTGTACTCATTTTGAAAATATTGTTCAATAGGTTCAAAATTCAATTCCATATTCGGTAATAGTGAAAAAAATTGCTTAAAGTGTTAGGTTGATAAGAACGTAATGGGAGTTTGAATATTGAAATTTATTTTCTGGCATATTCCAAAGGGTTCTCAGCCGTTAACTCGTTTGTTTTACGAATAATGTGCCAGTTTCAAAGTGACTATATTTTGAGCATATTTGGTCATTATGAAAGTGATGAAACTTCTAATATGTATCAAGTAATCTGTGGATTTGTTTTTTCACATTATCGCAACTCGGAGAAAGAAAACCCCCGGTGGGAATCCAATCGCGCACCAGTACACGCTCAAGTGGCGCACTGGAGTAATAGTGGAGGAGCACTGGTGGAGAACTCGTGAACTAGCGGCGCTTCGGTGCACTCCCCGCCAGGGGATTACCGATTGTCAATCCTATTTTTAAGCCCATCGTTTTTTTTCACTTGACAAGGTGTAACTTTTTTAATGAGTGAAAAATACACGTTTGCCTTGACGCACTTTCGGATATTCGTTTTTTAAGTGTTTTTTTCAGCGTTTTTGATGCTTTTTACGGTTTGTATTCGCCTTAACTTTAAAAAAAAATTTTTTGTAACGAGCTTAACTTTGAGATTTCGAAATGACCGTTCCGGGTGACAACTTTTCGAATTTTTTTTGCAATTTTCAATATTATTTCGGTCTATGAAATTCAATGTTGAACCGATTATCCTACATTTTCAAAATGAATACACTCCTCCTTTCACAACTCACTTCTGAATCCTTAACAAAAAATCCACCGAGTTATGCGACGGTGGCTTCCACTTCAACACATAATCACACCTCCCCGGTACATATGGTCTATTAACTGGTTGAAAAATTAGCCCATCAATTTCATGTCCAACATTTGCCACAAATTTCGGCTCAAAAAGTTTTGGCACTGCCACGAGATCCCAAAAATCCTTTATTCGCACTGACATTGGCTGTGTTTCTTTGTTGATCTTTCCTGTCTGCAAAATAGGGTTTTGTGCATTTTGATTTTGAGACCTTTATCGGTATCAAACGGCTCGTGTGCCGCCACTCCGGCTTGTAACCGACACGCAAGCCGAAAAAAAATGTATTAAAGGGACTCTTTACTGTTTTTGGATTTCAATTCCATTTTCATCTTCTTCACAGTATTTGAAAACCTGTAGAAGCAAAAAAATTTCCTTTTCTAGTACACGAAAAAAGCAAATTAAAAAACGAAGGCGGCTAAATGGCCTAACAGCTCGGCCGCGCGCGAGAGAGCATGCGAATGTGAGAGTGTTTGCAATTGTTAGGTCATTCGCAGCCTTACCCTTTAAATGTGTTTTTTCGTGTCCTACAAAAGGAAATTTCGCAAAAAATGTTTTTCTTGTATAGGTTTTCAAATATCGCGAAGAAGATGAAAATGGAATAGAAACCCAAAAACAGTAAAGAATCCCTTTAAATTCAGACTTGCAAATTGTCGTTGCTGTGGCAGTTAAAAGTTTTGCGAAACTCAAGCGCGCGAAAAGCAGGACAACTTTACGTTGCTTTTTTCCCACAGTGTCAAAGAAGAAAGTGCGCTCTAATAAAATTTAAGGAAATTGTAATTTAAGTATTATTGTCTCACAAAATCTGCTTCATAAACGTGAACTTCCCTATTTTGCGAAATAGTTTTTGGTGAGGGATAATAAAACAACGCAACCCTTCCCATTGTCCTCATGCGTGGCGTGTCGATTTTTTGACACAGGTTTTTTCACGTTTATATAACAGATTTTGTAAACAACTAATAATTAAATTGCAAATTGTTCTTACAGCAACTTGCTATCCTCAAAAATCTCTTTTTTCCCGCGTTAAATAGTCCCTCCGCAATTGGATTTCTAGGCCATTTATCACTGAACAAACTTTTATCGGTTTTGGGAGGCCAGATCTTTATTGCGTCAAAAATAATCCGTATTACATGAGAAACGTTATAAGTGTGCCATGGACTGAGAAAAAACAAAGCGTTAATCTGAAAACTGAAAATACCTTGAAAAGGAAAAACCGTGACCTCGCCTCAATCGTTTGAGATAAGACATAGCTATAGGAAAGAGATCAGTTTGGTAGTTCAGATATCGCTTTCCTTTTTTTCGGATGGATCCTGTTATGACGCCTCAAAGAGAAAAAACCTTGAATTTTTCAACTTTGAAGGTTCATAACTTTGCTCAAACAGAATGCGAACGAAATTTTAAATTTTGAAAACGCATGACTTTGCGCAAACTTCACTTATGGATATAAAATTCCGTAGATTTCATGATAAGTTCAATTCTGAAAGGGAGGGGGAGGCTCCGTTTTTTTTTTTTGAATGTTTTACACCTGTTACAGGTTAGAAACGGAGACGGAGGCTCCACCTCCGTTTTTTTTTTGGGATGCGGAGCCTCCCCCTCCGTTTTTTTGTGCGCGAATGCGGAGGGGGAGGCTCCACCTCCATTTTTTTTGCATTGGTAATCTGATGTCAACTTGGTGTTAATTATATCGATAAATATTTCGAAAATCTAAAAATTTTCAAAACTTTCAACATTTTCAGCTGTTTTCAGTATTTCAAAAAAAAAGTAATATCGATATAATTCATAGGTGGGATTTCGCGGATTTGGCCTAGTAACGAGTTTTACTTTTTTTTCACTTGACAAGGTGTAACGACCTTAACTTTTTTAATGAGTATCCAAAAATAGACGTTTGAATTGACGCACTTTCGGATATTCGTTTTTTAAGTGTTTATTCAGCGTTTTTGATGCTTTTTACGGTTTGTAGTCGCCTTAACTTAAAAAATTTTTTTTTTGTAACGAGCTTAACTTTGAGATTTCGAAATGACCTAATCCCACCTATGATATAATTAACACCAAGTTGACTGGAAAATCATCAGATTACCAATGCAAAAAAAAGAAAAAGAGTTTTCATTCAAAATTCGTGAAGAAAAACATCACATAGGAAAAGTGAATTTACAATTTTTTCATGTTCGTTCCGGGAGACCTCTTTATGTGTTCTAAGTGTTTTTTGTGCACGTCTACCTACATGGACGGTAAATGTTAGCTTCATTTCGCTAAATTTCTGAAAAAAAAAAACAACAAAATTTTTTTTAAATATGTGAGTCGAACCGCTTTCGAACCGTTTCAAACCGGTTAACTGGTTAAACCGAACCGTTGTCTCGCTATAGTAAAATCCCATTAAAAAACGAACACCTTAACCTGCTCAGTTCGATTCAGGTCGACCCGTGACATTTTGGAATATTTTTTTTTAATACTAGAAAATGTATTAAAAACACCTACTCCAATCGCATCATTTCGCGGTTTAATTATCTCATTCCTAATACATTCCGCCCGTAATTTGAAATCCTCCTTCATCATGTTGAAATCCTGAACTTTCAAGATTTTTTAGGCTAAAATGTTTTAAAGAAAATTTTCAGGCGCACCCCAAAATGAATAATATCATAGATGAGAAGTCGGGGAGTATCGACGATTCGTTCGCCGACTTTAACCTAAAAATATGTTTCTAAATTTTAGTTAAAAATTGAGGTGAAACCTTATCAATGATCATTTCAGCGTCTACTAGAGTATTCTTAAGATGTACACCCTTTTTGGATGGAAAATCGAGATTTTGAATCAGAAATATTTCATTGTCACGATCGAATGCATATACTTCATTTTTGTCGTAAATATAGACCATGTACCTTTAAAAATGTAAACTTTTTTATTAGTTTTTACCACTTCTTATATTTAAGGTATACCTCATCCCATCAGCTTTCCAAGAAACTTGAAAAAGTTCCGTTTGCAAAAGTTTAATATTTTGATGACTTAGAGAAACAGGTTGAAGTCCCGGAAATCCGTCACGATTGTAATGGCATAGTTGTTTGATCTAAATGTGTAAATAAGATATTTTCTAAAATTCAGAGCATTTACTTTTGCTCTCAACTGATTTTTCAAGCCAGAATCGTCTAGGAAGGTTACTCCCATCACCAGCCCATCCATGAATTGTTTACCGTTGTTATTTGCATTTTGACTGCTTGCTGAAAGGATTTGGATATTGATGTTTATATTCGATGGTTTTCTGCACAAATTCATTGGAAAACCGTGGAAAAATTATGTTTTTAATTACTGTTTACCGTATATTAAGAGTTCTCACTTATGAAAACCTAGGGATTACGTAGATACAGATACAGATCGTAGATAAAACAATATGATACTTAGTAACATTACATATATTTCTGAAGCACGTATTTCAGGTTTTCAAAGAAAAATCGTTAATTTTAACATTGCTATCAAACAAAGCAGTAACTCCGGGGCCAGGGACAAGGGTTTCAAAAGTTAGAGTATTTTTTAAGTTTCATCTTTCGTTATAAAATGTATTCTATTTAAACTTACAAGGACGTTGGCCACCAACACCTCTATCCTCCCTATGTTCCCCATTCGAAGAAACATTGGATATTCCTCCATTTTCTTCAGCATCGCCACCATTATCCCACGTTGGTCTTGGCGGTGCTTGAATCACATCATCTTCTGGGTCCCCATACCTGTCGAACAAATCATTTATATAATCTTGTTTGTAGATGCCTTTGTCTCGATTGCTGGCAAATTCTGAGATCGCTGCATCGATTTGCCAGCCCTAGAATCCAAAAGTATAGTTTTTTTAATTAAAAAAAAATTATTACCTCAACTGAGAACAAGTAGGCGGCAATAAGAAAGCCGGTACGATTGAAACCATGAGTACAATGAACCGCAACAATATCATTTGGATTTGACTGGCGAAAATTCGAAACAAGATCGATGAAAACTTTTGTCTCTTCTACGGTTGGTGAAGATCCGTGTCCAGCAAGCGGAAGCTTCTTATATATGCAACTTTTTCCAGTCACCTCATCCGTATAATAATATCGATCGGTTTTTGTCAAATCAATCCATAAGCCAATTTTTCGTCCACTGACATATGGATGCTTGAATACCTCATCCACATGAAACTGATATTTCCTTTCCGCGATTTGTTTGTCATAAAGATTGCACAATGGCGTTTTGAATGGGAAGAATACGTTCATTATTACCTGAACATTATGGAATTTTGAAAAATCATAGAGAAAAGATTTTAAAAATAAATTACTTACATTCCCAGTTTTTGGACAATGTAACCAACGGTCTGGTATACCCTTTGTTGCTTTTTCTGCGGATGGTCCAGGGGGAGCCATTTCTGTAAGAAATGTTAATTCTCGTTTAAAAATTTTTTTTTTAATTCGGTAATTTCAGAAAAAAGTATAGGAAAAGGAAGGTAGACGCAAAATAGGAAGAAACGAAAATATTAAAATACGATTAATTGTCAAAAAAAATAGAAAAAATCAGACGATTGACGAAAAAAAGAAAAAAAAAGAAAATGCAGGCACATGTGCGTCATGTGAATTGTTGCATGGCGCATTTCTCGAGCCATGACGTAATTTTGGGTATCTACAGTAATACATCAAAGCTTTGCAAAGCAGATCTGCGCAGATGGGATTTGAAGGGTACTGTGATGGGTACTATGAAGGGTGCTAAAAAGATACAGAAAATAATTAAAATGAAAAAATTGATCATAACGAGATTCCAAATCATTCAAAATGTATAAAACAAGGAAACAACATTTAAAGCGGGCCGGAACTTAAAGGCAGTGGCACGATGGGCTAAAGTGAACCGATTATAACTACTAAGAAAATTCAAAAAATTATAGTACGCCAATCTTTCATCTTACTAAACGAATAGTTCTGTGTTTGTGTACCAACATTTATCATGAATAACTTTTTGAAGCCTCGACCGATCTGCGACATACTTGGGATATCGTCATGCCTCTCGAAGCGCTTCACAAAAATACTGTTTGGATCTCGGGTTACTGTGGGAAATTTGAAATTGAAATTTACTTTATTTGTAAATTATATAGCTTTAAATGGTTCTGAAATGAAAGTTTTAAAAAAGTCAAATTGAGCCCTAAATTTTTGCTTTAATATTTTCCAAATATATTTCCTTCTTTTTTTCAAATACTGGTAATTTTCCAGCACAGTCGATGATTGTCTTAAGCGTGAGTTAAGCGTAAAAGCTCAAATTCATTTCCTTCATTTTGTAAAACTTAAAAATTCCCCCACTTTCTCGATTACAGGGTTACGGTCTCATAAAGGATCATATGACCCAAAATTTTGACATGAAAGATAAAATAGTTGTCTTAAAATCTTCCAAATATTTCCGTTGTCATATCATTCCATGATTGATTAGTTTTTTTTTAGAAAATTCGCTTTTTCTCCATTTTTGGATTGATATCTTATCGTACATTGGACACAAAATATACCTCTGTGAGCGTTTTCTAGACTAATCTTTTTGTCATCTCTTTTTGTCGTTAATTGGGAAAAAGGGCGGAACATTTTTGTGGGCTACATAAACTTTCATTGTTTATTATCATAATATTATTTTCGTGATAATATATTATATTTCATATTTACCCTGGAATAGTCGTATTTTTCCAGAGAGATTGCACGATGTGTAGCAGGGGGGAAATTTTAGCCGCGTGTTTTTTTTTTTGCGTACTTGGCATGACAAGATAATGGAGTGCCTAATCATAAAAATAAGTATTTTTATGGATAGTAATCATTGAAAGGTATCCCTCTTAGAAGTGTGCGCTCTTTGCGCTCTCACCGCAATTGCCGATTGTGGGCGAAGAATATTTCTCAGTCCGTGGCGAAAGTGTATGTACACTTTTACATACCGTGCATTGGCTGTAATTTGAGTAATTTCATCAATTAAAAAAAATTTATCAAATTTCAATATTTTTTATATTTCATTTATTTTTGAAGAGTTTCAGCCGACTTATGAACCTCAAAACATCTTCAATTTGCTGCTTTTTTTTCGGTACTTTGATCAACTGAGAAATTTCTTAAAATTCAGTCCCATCATATATTTTGAAGCTCTAAACACGAACTATCATTCTAAAAATTACAAAGAAGGATAAATTAAAAAAAAAGTAATGGGGATGTGAAAAATTTTTTTGGCTGCGAGAAATGTTCAAATTTTTCAAAACCCATTAGCTTTGTTTCTTCAATTTTTTGTGTTTTTTTTTGTGATTTGTAGACCGATATGTGGAAACATTGATCTGGAATCTAGAAAGCTCATGTTTGAAGCGTTTAATTCCCCTTGTATTTAATTTTCCGTATCACATTTAAGCCTTAGCTAACAATTTTTTCTTCAAAACTGAATCTTATTTACTAACATGCTGTCTTTAAATGTCTTATTTAAATTATCAAATTATCACAAGTTAGCAACGAAAATTAAAGGGACTCTTTACTGTTTATGGGTTTCAATTCCATTTTCATCTTCTTCACAGTATTTGAAAACCTAAGCAAAAAAAATGTATCGAAATTTCCTACGAAGGCGGCGAATGGCCGAACCGCTCGGCCGTGCGCGAGAGAGCATGCAAATGTGAGAGAGTTTGCAAATGTTAGGCCATTCGCCGCATTACCTTGTAAATGAGTTTTTTAGTGTCCTAAAAAAGGAAATTTCGCAAAAATATTTTTCTTGTATAGGTTTTCAAATATCAAGAAGAAGATGAAAATGGAATTGAAACCCAAAAACAGTAAAGAATCCCTTTAATATACTTGTGTTGAAAATAATTTTTGACTAGTGTAGAAATTTTCAGAATTGGTTTTTTTTGCCATTTTTTAAAGTTTCTTCATAGATCCAATAGCATCTTCAGGTTAATTTTGAGTGATGTATTATTATTTTTTAAATTCCAGTTTTGTCGGATCTCCTCGTTCATATTCATGAAATGTTCTCCGAGTCATACATCACAATTGTTATTGACGATTCAAGTACTTAAAAACTAGTAATATGTTGACAAACTTTGTTCGAATTTTTTTTTCATAAAATTCCGCAAAAAGTTTCTCTATTTTTAGATGACAATTAAAGAGAAGAAAGAGTTCAATCAAACAGATGAAATTGTGATCAGTAAGGAGAAAGTTTGTTAAAACAAAATATAGATTGAAAAATTTAATTTATTCAGCTTTATACCTTTGTTTTCGAATGTTTGGCAAAGTCTGGTTGTACTGGTGATCATGCCCAACAATTAGCTGATACTTTATTGGCTTCCGATTATAGGTTTCCTTTTTTAATGAAAACAAATTTAGTCCGCCCAAAATTTGGGGGAGGGGGTTTCAAGGGCACCTCTTTTTTCAGAAAAATATATACAAGTCTCTAAATTTCAGAGGGCATTATTCACATGGAATCAACAGATTACATATTTATGTTCATGATTTGTCAACGAAATCAACTGCGTCAAGTGGTGAGTGAGAATTTAGGGATATAGGGAGAGAGCTCCGGTTTCAGATGAATAAGAATATGATTATGTATCAATTGATAGGAAACCATTTTTAGTCGAAAAATAAGAAAAACCGATAAAAATAAATGTTTAAAAAATCGAATATGACCAATGGCCGAAGAAATGCAATCTGGATTTCTATATAAGGAAAAATACCGAAAGAGGGCCAAGAAATCAAAATTGTACCTCGTAGAAAATGTCGACATTTGATTTCTCATTAGGAAATTTTATTGGGAAAATCCTTATTAGGAAAAACGAAAAGATGGCCTAGAAACCCAGATTGCATTTCTTCGGTCATTGGTCATATCTGATTTTTTAACATTTTTAAAAATTTTTATAGGGTTTTCGAATTTTTTCGATTAAAATTTGTTTGCTATAAATTGGTAGATAATTATGTTCTTATTCACCTGAAACCCATTTCTGAACTCTCTGGTGCCCCCATCTAACGTGCAGATTAGGCACCCACACCCCGAAATGTATGTGCCCAGCGTAAAATATTTATATACCCACTTTTAGAAATACATTTTAATTTAAGTACAAAAATACACTTCGATTCTTTTGCAATGGATCACTTTTAGGTACCCACATCGAGGCAAGAACCAAAAATGAGATAACCTTTGATATGGGTGCCAAGTTGCACAAATTTTTAGTTCAAAAAGGTCCAATTGAAAATTCTGTAATCCAGGACTTCGAAATTCCGAATTTCTCAAAGTTACAGCAGCGTACCGTTAAGATTCACACAAAAAACTGGATGTTTTTTTGAACATTTACATCGACTGGCAAGTTTTCGTAGAGATCTGATTAGCTTGAGCCAAGTTAGGAAAAAAAGTAGGATAACTTTGAAATCTCATAACTTGGCTCAATATATTCCAATTCTAATAAAAATTTGCTACGTTATTTTCTAGGAATTTTAAACAATTTTGAAAAAATCCAACTTTTTTTTGGGTGAGGCCTGACGGTCCAAAGTGGAGAATCGCGGTTAATTTAAGAAATCCAGGCTTTCGAGAGTCTCAACCCACCAATATAATATTGGGCCTATTTTGAACCGCGAAATGTTTGCAACTTCCAAATTTTCGGAGGTAAATACATCTCTTGACAAATTCTGAGGTGACTATAATTATTGTGAAATATTATGCCAATACTTTCGTCGAGAGACATAGAGACGGTGGGTGCAGTGAGTACTTAATTCGAGAAAAAAAACGTGATTCAAATGAAGAAAAAAGGGTATTTTCGCAAATTAGTACCCAACGCATTACTTCCACCCAATAATGCAATGGGAGGACCCATTGGTGCATTTGATGCAACCATTTCAACAAAATTGTTTTTCGGGTACACAAATCTTCACACCGCTCATTTGGGTCCTCATTCTGCATACTTGGGTACATAAAAGTCACCGCAGATTAGTTCTCGTAGTTAATTTTTAATTTTGGGTACTTATTTTGTTGAACAACTGAAGATTAAGTGTTATTGATGTGAAGATTGAGGACCCAAGTGTGCCGTTTATGTGCCCACCAGAAATGGTTATTATTGCAATAGAGAGCGATTAATACCAGACGCTGAAAACGAAAATAAATAAATTTGAAAGAAATACTTTTATACAATCTTTTTTCTTTCCAATTGAGACAACTTGCTCTCGGTTTTCATTAATATGACGATCGCGAAACGATCGGAAATTATACAACATATTTCGGCGAAAATCGAAAAAAAGCTAACAAACACACAAAACCGCTCAAAACAAAGGGGTTATGCCATAAAAGATCGACTGTACTGAAAATTCGTGTCAAGACGGCAGAAAATAAATTTTTCTAATCAATCTATTCCGAAACTTCGAAAACTGCAGAAAAAGTCTAAATTATGAAGTTCGAAAAGAAAATTGGGAATACTTTAATGCCTTTTAATCCAAATATCTGATATTGAAATAAAAATAACATCACATGGTTTTTCCCGCTTGATCCATATTGAGTACTCTACTTAGTTACTTAGTTCGCGTAGTAATAATAAAATTTCTGATACACGAGCTGTACTTTTTCTTGGGTGTCTAAAATCTTCATATGTGGGTACACATTTTGCACATCTTGAGTACATTTGCACATCTTGGGTACATATTTTTCATCTCTATAGGAAGTTTTTGGGTACGTTGAATTCACTATCTATTTTGGGTAACTAATCTAAAACAAGAAAGAAAAAATAATATTTTTCCTTATTTCCCCTTCAATTTAATATCTTTTCCCGACATAAATACCTCCCATAAAAACAATTTTCTCACTCACAACAGGTACTCCTCAAATTTTGAAAGAAAAGGGTTCAACAGCCTGGGTAGACGGAAACAATCTGCTTGGACCAGTTGTTGGAAACTATTGCATGCAATTAGCAGTTGCAAAAGCGAAAGAATTCGGAATTGGATGGGTTGTTGCGAGAAATTCGAATCATTTCGGTATTGCTGGATGGTATGCTGATTATGCCCGACAGAATGGAATGATAGGAATGGCTTTTACCAACACGTCCCCGTGCGTTTTTCCGACCGGGTCTTCGGAGAAAAGTCTTGGATCCAATCCGATTTGTATGGCTGCACCGGCAAATGGAGGGGATTCCTTCTTTTTGGATATGGCTTCGACTACAGTTGCTTACGGAAAGGTTTGTTTATTATTGTCTCATAAATTCAGCTTCATAAACGTGAAGTTCCCTATTTTGCGAAATAGTGTATGGTGAGGGATAATAAGACAACGCAACGCATCCCTTCCCATTGCCCTCACGCATGGCGTGTCGATTTTTTTGACAGAGATTTTTCACGTTTATATAACAGAATTTGTAAACAACTAATATAAATATGTTAAATGATGTAAGTGCGCTCCATTAGAAATCAATCTTTTCCAAAAGGTTACTCGAGTATTGTCAACTTAAAAATTTTGGATCATTCATTTTCTTCTAAAAGACCGCGGCGCGACCGCTCGCAGGTAAAAAAGCATGGCTTTGTGAGACACTTAGATTTTCTGGGTAGGTCAAAACCAACTTGCATGATCAAGAATATGTGAGTTGACAATACTCAGACGGAATCCTGAACGGGTTTTGTGAGGCATTTCCCCCATCGGAATCCCGAACGGAATTAAAGTAAATCGGGATACCCGGTCGGAATTACGGCTGGTGAAATTCCACTGTTGTCGCAAAAACGCGAGAGATGATATGGACGCAATATCGAACTGTATCTCCAGATACAATTCTAGACAAAGTTTTGAAGTCAAGTATGCCCCCCTTCAACAGATAACCTTACTGTAGACTTTAAAAAACACGCAATGATTTTTTTGTGTTCATGAATCCCGGACGGGATTCCGACAATCTACCCAACCGCAATTCCGACCGTGGTCTAAAGACAGCGTGTAAGCTATTAGCTGCTTACAAAAACAAGTAAGCGCGCTCTAAAAAAATGGCACGCTCGCATGCGAAACATAACGATAGTGAAACTATTCCGAGACAGCTACCTCTCTTCAAACAACAATCTCGCAGAGGCAATAACTATAAAGATAATCTTCCTTTAATAATTATAACATTTTGAAACATTTTTACCAAACAAGCAACAACAACATTATCAAACCCTTGATATTCGCCAAAAACTAAAAAAAAGATTACAATATTGTCCTTAAGGCTTTAATTTTTCCAGAAAATGTTTTAAAAATTTCTAGATCGAAGTTATCGACCGAAAAGGGGAGACCTATATCCCAAATGCATGGGGTTCTGACAAGAATGGAATTGAGACCCATAATCCAAAACAAGTTCTTGAAGGTGGCGGATTACAACCATTAGGAGGATCCGAGATTACCGGTGGTTATAAAGGTTTGAACAAAAAAATTCAATCAATAACATTTCTTTTTCTAGGAACCGGTCTTTGCATGATGGTCGAAGTACTTTGCGGAATTCTTGGCGGATCAGCATTTGGAAAAAATATCCGTCAATGGCAGACTACTAGCAGAAGTGCGGACCTTGTCAGATTTTAACACCTTTATAAAACCCTGAAATTTTTACCTTAAAATTTTAGGGTCAATGCTTCATTGCAATCGATCCAGAATGTTTTGCTCCTGGATTCACCGACAGGCTCCAAGAATTTGTTGATGAAACAAGAGATTTGAAGCCGGTAAAATTTCGTACTTTATGGACCTATGCAGAAACTAAAATTGCTGCAAAAAATTGCAAACAAATGCAAAAAAATTCAATGCAGAAACTTGCAAAAAATTGCAAGAAATGTCAAGAAATTGCAATTTTTTGCAGCCGATTTACGGTAAAAATACGGTAATCGTTGCGAGACCATCAAAGGTTCTTACTCTTCGCTGCGAGATCCTCACAAATTTCACAGGTGTGCGTCCAAAAATACGGTCAAGAGCCGTTTTCATTGATGGTCTCGCAACGATTACCGTATTTTTCCCGTAAATCGGCTGCAAAAAATTGCAATTTCTTGACATTTCTTGCAATTTTTTGCAAGTTTCTGCATTGAATTTTTTGCATTTGTTTGCAATTTTTTGCAGCAATTTTAGTTTCTGCATAGGTCCATTAACTTTTAAAAAAATTCAACGAGCAATTTTTAGGTCGACCCCCGGAAGCCAATGCAGATTCCAGGTGATCCGGAGAGAGCCCATATGAACATGTGCGATGAATTGGGAGGTTTGGTTTATAAGAAAAAACAGTTGGAACATTTGGTAATTTTTAATTAAGGAAAAATTAATTTGTAAAATTTTTACAGAAAAACCTGGCCGATCGACTTGGTGTAATTATGCGATTAGTAGATGAGGCTTAATTGTTAATTTTTAATTCTTTACGTTTTTAACTTTTTCACAGAATAATGCAAATTTTAAAAATAAAATTTTAATTTTTTTCGATTGCTTTTTTTCTGGGTTATGGTAGATATGTGTGCGATTGTATTGTCCGCAAACACTGCAAACGACGACATTTTTTTCTCAACTTTTCTCGAACGGTTTTTTTATTATTATTTCGCATAAAAATCCTGGTTTCTCGGATTTTTGTCGGAAATTTCCGAAAAATTCACAAACGGAATGATTTTCGATCGAAACTAACAACTAACAAACCTTAAAATTAAAACAAAAACGTTTAGAGAGACCTCTTTCAAACTGGTTGATTATTTTTGAAATATTTAGTAAGAGGCATGTCTGTTGACCACGATTATGCTTTCTCCTCAACTAAGAAACCAACAATGCAAGGGAAAACGAGTGATGGTATTTTAAAACGGAGAATTTGAATAAATTAAAACAATTTAGGGCGACCGACTCAAATGATGGGCGGGCAGGTTCCAAATGGGTCGGAACATAGGTAACATAGAATTTTTAATGCACTTTAAGACTATTGTACTATTTAAGAATCGTTCAAAGAATGCCAACGATACCAACAAATCAAGGGAATATTATTCAAAGGGTAAATAAATGCCCAAAATTAAACATTTTCTTCTAAAGAATTTACAGCAAAGAGCCATAGTACAACAATCTATACGTTCTTCACCGCAATACGGGGTTGCTGGCTCAAATGGAATGGTATTTCAAAAACAGTGAGAAAAAATTAATTTAAAAAAAAATATTTCCAGAGTGGCACAATTGCTGGAAGGGCTTCACAATTTTCACAATATCAAACTGTTCGCCAGATTGTTCAACCTGGCCAGCAGTTGGTTTATCAAAGTGAGATTTTGTTAAACTTAAGATTTTGCAAAGAAACCAATTTGTATTTAAATATGAAATTTCAATCAAAATCGCGTGTGAACTTTAGTCAAATGTGAGTTTTTAATGAGTTTGGAAAATTTCACATTCCGTACAAGAGATTATTCAAAATTTGCTGTTCTATGTTGTCTAACTGATGAAAAGCCTCAAAAATTTTTTGTTATAAACTAGAAAATCACACCATGAATGTTGAGAGTGCCACGTTTTTCGGAAAAACTTCTTTTTTTTGTCACTTATTTTCCAAAAAAAGCTGAAATTTCATAAAACAATACAAAACTTAATTTTTTATAGCGTTAAAATGTTTAAAATCGTTAAATAAAAAATAACATTTTCAAAAAACCTTTTTATGGGAATGTCGGATGGAAACCTGATACTAGTTGTTTACAAATTCTGTTATATAAACGTGAAAAAACCTGGGTCAAAAAATCGACACGCCACGCGTGAGGGCAATGGGAATGGTTGCGTTGCCTTATTATCCCTCACCATACACTATTTCGCAAAATAGGGAAGTTCGCGTTTATGAAGCCGATTTTGTGAGACAATAATTACGAAAATTATGAATTTAATGATTATAAAACACCGATATTTTACAAAAATTATTATCAATCTCGCAAATACTCATTCATCATGTTAAAAACCAAAAAATCCGAAATTCCTATGCAAAAAAATTCCAAAAGCGTTTGTTTACTAGCAATTGGAAAATGGATTTTTTAAAAATCATTTTTCCAATTGTAAAAACAAACAGTATTCATCAAGCCCCCTATTTTCCTCTCGATTCCTCCAATCACGAAAAACTTAATTGTTGGCTCCGTTGACATCGTGAAATATGTTTTTAGCTTCTTCCCCCCCCCCCCCCCCCTTTTTTTCCCCAAGAAAAATAAATATATTTTTCAGGACAAGCGATGAATGGAAACCAAACACAACAAAGGCAAACTGTTCCCATAACCTATGCTTCAACGAATCAAGCGACTAAGTTTGTTCAAGTTGTTCAGCAGCAATCTCATTCTCAAAATCAGCAAGGGCAGATTCAGGTAATATTAGAAGAGAAAATCAAGAAAAACCTGGAATTTTAGCACCAGAATTATCAAATAATACAGCATCAACCGCAAATGCCGCAGCAGCCACAAATCATCCAACACCAAGTTTATAACCCAAATGTTGGTGGCGCACACTTGAAATCGATGAATTTGGCGGTCCCATTGAGAGAACCATCTCCTGAACCGGTACGTGTTTATTGTTTTCTCGGCGTTTACAGATTTTTTTACAGATTCATTAGAAAAATGTCCAACCAATTCTTTTGAAATTTAGCTAAATAACTCAAAAATGTTCTTAAATATAGGGGTTCACTTACTTTATTTCAAAAACTACTTCTAATGTAATTCAAGCGAAATTCCGATAAAAATGATATAAACTGAGTTTTTAAAAAAAAGTTATGAATAAGAAAAAACATGAAAAATGTATTAAAATTTAGAGAATATATAGAAATGCGTTTTTAGTTTCAATAAAAATGTATTTTTTTCTGAGAAAAATTAAGAAAGTGCTTTTTACCTTCAATTTTTTCAGATTCAACAACTAGTTCCTGTCCAAGAATCGGTAACCCAGTCTTCATCTAATCAAGAACCATTGCCAGCAGAAGATGAGGATATTGATATTCAGGTTTTTTTTTTGAAAGTTGAGCCATAATCCATAGCCTTTAATTATTCCAGATCCGAAATGTGGTATGTAATTATACATTGCCTCTTCACATTGATTTGAAAAAATTGGCAATGAACACGAATAACGTGACTTACGAGAGGGAAAAGGGGGTATTCACGTTTTTATTTATTTAATTATTTAAAAATTATCTATAATTTTCAGGTAATGATGAAACAGAAACGAAATCCGAATTGTTATATCAAAGTGTACAGTTCGGGAAAAGTGTATATTGTTGGATGTAATAGTGAGAATGATTGTAGAAGAGCGGCTAGATCGATTGCCAGACATATTCAGAGGGTTATGGGCAAGGTGAATGAGAGGGTGGCGATTCGCAATTATAGGGTGCGGTTTTAGCTCAAAAAATCGATTTTTTACTATTTTTCTCAGATTAACAACGTGTTGGCGACATGCCGAATGCCATTTGGTATAAAAATTGAGGATGTTTTTGCGAAATATCCTAGAGAATCCACATATGAGCCGGAATTGTCAGTCGGATTGGTTTGGAGGTCGACTACACCGAAGGCGACGTTGAGAATTCATACAACTGGATCGATTACGGTTACTGGAGGTATGTTATTACCAAGAGGGGAGGGAGCTCCGGAGAGCTCAGAAAAATGAACAAAATTGTATAATAATATGACCGAAGAGATTAAATTTGGATTTCTAGCCCATAAAAGAAAAAAAACTATAGTAGGTCTTGGGAATGTTCTTAATACTAATTTTCAGCAAGCTCGGAAGCTGATGTACTCGAAGTGTTGTCAAATATCTACCCGATTGTTCTGGAATTCCGTTGTCAAGAAAGAGCAAAGAGCAATGTGGCGAAGAAGCGAAAAAGAAAGGCGCCAGCTCCAAGAACGTTCGTTTCATTTAATAATCGAAGAAAAGGTTTTTATTTTATTTTCAGACCTGCAAAACGTGAACGCTTTGACGATTCGAGTTATGGTTCATCGGGTGTTATCAACAATAAGGTGGATAATTTCAAGTTTTCCAAAATATTTTTTTAAATATTACAAATTCAGGTGTACTTCTCCGATGAAGACGAGGATCTCTACGATGATCTCGATTTGGATGAATAGAGGGATAATATTCGATGATCTTTCGGTTTTTTAACAAATAGTTAGCGTCCTTTTCTCAAAACTTACTCAGATTTTTTGTTTGATTTTTCTTTTCTACTATTTTCATTTTATGGAAAAGAGGGGAGAGAAATTCGTTCTAAAAACTTTTTAAAAAAGTTAGAAATTTCAGAAATTGATTCAAGAAATGTCACTTTTTTTGAAAGGAATTCGATACATAGTTGCGTCGTAGTGTTTGCGGTATTACTATTTTGGAGAACATTATAATCTTTTTTTAATTTTCGAAAAACTAGATTTTACCTCGAATTTTCAATCAAAGAAAGCGTTTGCATTGTAAACTTGCTCTTTTGGACTCCTTTGATCGCGTTAAGCTATTTACTGTATGCATGTTAGTGAGCGTTTTAGACTCACACTCTTTTTTTTAAAATTATACCCAGATTATAAGTTTAATAACATTAAAAAAAACGGGACACATCCTTTGAAAAATATATTTGAAATATAACGAACTTGCATCATCGCTATTTGAACTTTTTACCTTAGAAAATGTTCAAAAAATCGTATTTTTCTGATTTTAAACAAATTTCTCGCTCCAATATCATATATATTTATAGATTGTATAATCTACTGTAGAAGCAAACCGATTCCAAACGCGCTCTACTGACAAACCTCGATTTTTTGGGGTGGTCCGGTGCACGGACAAAAAAAATTATTTTTCATAATTCGTCAAATAGATACTAAAAATGCAATTATAACTCAAAAATAATATTTTAAACACGTACGGACACGGAAAAGGCAAGAGAAGCTTGCGAAAACAGTGGTGCGCGTTTGGAATCGAATTGAACGAACAGTACTTCTATTCGTTTTTCAACAAAAAAAAATAAAATCTCATGACACATTTTTTTCTTAAACTTTCATTTGAGAATTTCCCTAAATACATAAAATTTCAACCTCTTCATGCTTTATACATATTTTTTGTATTTCATAGCCTAATCCTTCGTTTTTCTCTCTATCCAAATTTAAAATGTTCGCGATTTCTTGTTCCTTAAAAATGGTGTGATGCATCGGGTCATCAGTCCCCCCAACCAAAACGAAAAAATTTCAGAATTTTCACTCGTGTTTTATATATTTTTTAAATAATATTCCCCTTTTTTCATTCTTGCTCTTCAGAATTGTTCTTTCAGATAACAACAAAAAATCTTTTTATATGATCAAGTTCCTTTTTTCCCGAACTTAGCTCTTGAAGGATGTGTGACAAATAATTTTGTTTTTTTTTCTCGGTTTCTCTGTATTTTTGAAAAAATATTTCGCTTTCTTAACCTTTATTTTCCTTTTATATGAAACTTTTAAATTCTTTTCTTGACATTTTGATTTGTTCATTTGTAAAATTTTAATTTTTTAATAATCAAAGTTTATCTTTCCGAGCAGTCGCGCGGAATTCACGCTCGGTTTCGAATTGTCGATTGTCGGTGCGGTTGAGGAAGTCCATTTTGTTGAGGTAGCCGTTTTTGCCGCGGTTGTGCGAGGTGAGATCTTCCTGGAAAAAATGAGGTGTATGGGTCTTATTGGGAATTCTGGGGCGGAAAAATGTTCTTATAATGAAAAATTGTTTAAATTTGATGATAGAAATCCGAAAATTTAGAGAGTGAAATACGGGGCTTCAGAGAGATCAGAAATTAGTTTGGAGACTATTATATGCTCCATGACACCGAAAGGCAAAAAAAAAAACGAATTAAAAGGGAAGTTAGTCCGCGAAACTTTGGATTTATAGGCCATGACCCTCGAAAATGTTTTTTTCTGGTAGGAAATCGAAGACTGCCTACAGTTTTTCTAAATTTGAATTTTAAAATGTCTCGCTTTGGACAGTACCGTAATCTTTTTTTCAGTTTTAAATGATTTCCAGTCACGATCAGATTTTTCAAGAACTGAAATCTTTTGCTTCTTTGACAAGGCTTGAAGAGCTTCCATTGTTCCGGTTCGTCTGCAAATATTCGGGTTTTAAAAATTACTAATATCTAGAATATTTTGTTACTTTTTTGGTTTTGAAGAAATAGGTACGGCTTCTGGTTTTGTTTCTTCGTCCTGTTCGGAAGCGGATGGTTGGCTAAGTCTAAAAATAATAGATTATTACTGAATTTATCAAAATAGAATCTTACAGTTCTTCAATGTTCTCCTCGGATTTCTCTCCACCAACATTCAAGTCACTGTGAATTGAGTATCCCTGGAATTTCGAATCTTCAATCTTCTTTCTTCGATTAATTTCGGCAAGAAGTGGATCTTCACCAGTCAGTTCGGCAAATAGGGCGTCCACATCGGCGGATGATGAAGATGATGGGACGGTTGTGGAAGTTTCGGGTTGTTCTACGGCTAGATGATCTCCGTCGACGATTTCTGAGTCTTCCGCGTCGTCTAGCTGAAAACTGGATTTTTTGAGTTTTTTTGAGGAAAACGAGACTCACCACATCTTGCTCATCTAGGATATCGTTTTCTGGGTTGTAGTCTTCGTCGTCGGAGGATCTGCAAACAAATTTTGAGATTACTTTTTAATGTAGGTTTAAAAATTGTCCTATTTTCATCATTTTATACTTAATTCAGGGATTTTTAAGACTTTAAAATGCACACCACTAACCTATAACCGTCAGCATCCGCCATATTGCTTCAAAAATCTGTAAAATCAACAATTTTACGCAACAACTGAATGTACGTCCTAACTGAAAGAAAAGTGTGAGTGTAGATCAAATTTGAAAATTGAAACTGTGAGGCACTTAGAAATATAGTGGGCGGAGTTTAGGGGCTAAAAACACAAAAAAATGCCGTTTTTCAGTATTTCCAAAAAAGGACTACATTTTTTATGGAGAATACAACGCGTTGATTGAAAACGAAAATTTTGGGAAATTAGCAAAAGTCGCAAAATTCAACCAAATTAATTTTTAAAATTGTGTTCATGCTTCGTTATAATAATTTGATTCAAAGGCAACTTATGGACCTATGCAGAAACTAAAATTGCTGCAAAAAATTGCAAACAAATGCAAAAAATTCAATGCAGAAACTTGCAAAAAATTGCAAGAAATGTCAAGAAATTGCAATTTTTTGCAGCCGATTTACGGTAAAAATATGGTAATCGTTGCGAGACTATCAATGAAAACGGCTCTTGACCGTATTTTTGGACGCACACCTGTGAAATTTGTGAGGGTCTCGCAGCGAAGAGTAAGAACCTTTGATGGTCTCGCAACGATTACCGTATTTTTACCGTAAATCGGCTGCAAAAAATTGCAATTTCTTGACATTTCTTGCAATTTTTTGCAAGTTTCTGCATTGAATTTTTTGCATTTGTTTGCAATTTTTTGCAGCAATTTTAGTTTCTGCATAGGTCCATTATGTTTTTAAAACAAAAAAGCATTTTTAGAGTATAACGCTGTTTTTTGAGAAGTTAGTTTTTTTTTGTTGAAATTCGTGCTGAAAATAAATACTTTGATAATTAAGAGAACTTAAATCAAACTTACAAATGTCAACGAAATACGTTTCAAATGATTTTCAAACATATTTTTGAAAGCAGACTTGCAAATTGTCGTTGCTGCGGCAGATAACATGTTTGCGAAACTCAAGCGCACGAAAAGTCTTCAGGACAACTTTATATAGCTTTTTTTCCCACCGTGTAGCTTCTTTTAATTCATTACTATTTTTACTTATATTTTTATTGATGTTACATTTTCAGCTTAAATTAACAAACTTTCGATTATAAATAAAAAAAATAAATTAACGAAAATGGAGGAGTCACGACTCTGGAATATGCTCAATGAAACTGACAATAAAGCTGTTGTTAATGCTCAGAGGTTATTTATTTATTTAAAAACAAATGTAAAGACAAAAATAGAGAAAAAAAGAAAAATAGTTCGATAGAGCGCGTTTGCAATATACTTCTACTGGGGCCTAAAGCGAAGCGTCAATAATATTGGTTTCACACATTATTTTTTATTTATTACAGATTTATAATGATTGACCACGATTTTAAAGAGCGCTTGGCAAAACAAAGAGAGAAGGTTGAAGATTTATTTTATTTCGAAAATTCTAAGGTTCTCAATTTCAAAAATTTTCAAAACTAAATCGATAATTCAGATTGGTCGAGGGACGTATGGATTGGTTTACAAAGCGGTTCCAAAGAAACAATCAACAAAATATCCGAATAAAGAATATGCGCTAAAAATGATCGAAGGACAGGGTTTTTCGATGTCAGCATGTAGAGAAATTGCACTTTTTCGGGAGTTGAGGTAATACATTTTTTATTTTTTATTTTAAGAATCTTTTGCAGACATCCTAACCTCATTTGTCTTCAACGTGTATTTTTAACAAATGAGAAAAAAGTGTGGCTGCTTCTGGATTATGCTGAACACGATCTTTGGCATGTTATCAAGCATCATAGAACAGCGAAGAATAAGAAGGTGCCGATTATAGTGCCGAAGAATATGGTGAAGAATATTTTGTATCAGATTTTGTCGGGTAAGAGATTTGGAGTAGAAATATTGAACAAATGTCTCAACTTTTAAAATTGAAGTTCAAGATAAAGAGGAAACCTGATCATTTTTACCATTATTAAATATGTGTTTAAATGGGGCACATACTACAGTGTGCTAAGCGATTACATATGCCCCTTTAAACATATTCATGGAAAAGAGTTGGTTTTTGTGTCGATCTTTATCGAAAATGATCAGGAATTCTGCCAAGTGAGCCGAGGAGGCCGGAAAACCCCGAAAAATGTTACCAAATGTTTTTTGGGTCCATAAACGGTTGCTGACGCTTGGGGACCTCAAACTTGGGTAATTAAACATTTTATTCAACATAAGATAAAAAATAATACATAAAGATATAATACATGTATATAAAATAGAAAAATATAAAATATAAAATGGGAAAAGCGAAGGTTTTCCCCTCAACAACATTTACAATAATAAATGTTGCGGCCGCTCTGAGCCAAAACAAAACATTTTATTTTACAGTGCTGTTCAGCACAGTCCTGAAGCGAATCAGGTTAAAACTACAATTTCGAGAAATTAGAAATGTTATGAATTTTTTCAAACCAAATAGGTCCATAAAGATCTGGGTATTACCTTGACCTAATCTTCACTTGCTGAATGACATACTGTCTTTAATATCAATATTATTCTTGCAGGTATCCACTATCTCCATTCGAATTGGGTACTCCATCGCGATCTCAAACCCGCAAACATTCTTCTAATGGGCGACGGGCCACCAGACATGCGTGGACGGGTCAAAATCGCCGATCTTGGATTTTCGCGAATCTTCTCGAACCCACTGAAACCAATGGCTGATCTTGATCCTGTTGTTGTGACATTCTGGTACCGTGCACCAGAATTGTTGTTGGGTGCGAAACATTATACAAAAGCGATTGATGTCTGGGCGATTGGATGTATATTCGCCGAGCTTTTGACAGCTGAACCATTGTTTTTTTGTAAAGAGGAGGATATTAAGGCGCAGAATCCTTATCATTTTGAGCAGATTAAAAGGTACATTTTTGTATTTTTTATAGAAAAAGAACGAAACGAAGAATTAAAGAAATTGAATTAATCTGACCATTTCTGAAGAATGTTATTGTCAACATAAAATTTTTGTATCATGCACGTTGGTTTTGACCTACCCAGAAAAGCAAAATCTCTTACGCCGTCGTGCTATTTTTAATTGCAAGCGGTCTTTTAGCAGAAAATGGATGACCCAAAATTTTTAATTTGACAATAGTAGACAATAATTTCGTAATCTAGGCCATATCTTTTTTTAAACTTCATATGACCTAGAAACCCAAATTTCGGCTTTTCGGAATTTGACTTTTTTACTTCATAATTTTTTTTGCGTGTAGGTTGAAAGATTATTAAGCAAAAATGTTATTCGAAAAAAAGATTTTCTGACAAAAATTTTATGGAAAAAATCATTATTGTAAAAAAAAATGTTGGAAAAAAGATTTTTCGACAAAATCATTATTGAAAACATCATTAGGACGGAAGAGCGCGTTTGCTTCGCTTTTCATTTGGCGAAATTTCACCCGTTTATGATTTTTTTTTCTTGCACTTTTTGTGAATAAATAGTAAATTGTTGATCTTCCAGCTCTTAAACTATGTTGTTTTTGTATGATTAAAATTTTCTAACCAAGCGAATCGGCAACTAAAAGGGATGGGTCGAAAAATATTTTTTTCCGAATAATTTTTTTTACAATAATGATTTTTCCCATAATCTTTGTCAAAAATCTTTTTTTCGAATAATATTTTTGCTTAATAATCTTTCAAACTATACCTTTTTTTGCACCAAAATTAATTGGAAATTGAGAAAAGAGATTAAATTTTAATTCAAGCAATAATTTTCTAATTTAGTTTTTTTTTTGAAAAATTTTCTTATACAGTGCAAACTGGCTCATAACGCCAAGTTGGGCCTTTTCAATGGCGTTTTGCATGCTTCAAACGGTCAATTCCACACAATTCAAACGTAAAAGAATTTTAAAATAGCAAATTATGCGCCAAAATTGTCGCACTTTCTTTAACTATGTTTCAGGTAATCATTTACTAATTTTTCTTAGAAAAAGTTGCAAAATTTGTATTTTTAGGAAAATTTTTTGAAAAATGAAAAATCAATAAATTTTGAAAAAAAAGAACTGTAAGCATCTAAAAATAGAGAAAACACGTGAATTGTACATAAATTTTCGATTTTTAAATGCAAAATAACAAATTATGTACCAAACCTTTCGTTCCGAAGCCAGAATAATGTTTGAAGATTTTTAAAGACAAGGTACCACTTATTTTTAAAAACTCGAAAAGTTCAGACTCTCAAAAAAAATAAATTAAAACAAAATTCTTATTTTGTTCCAGAATATTCCACCATCTCGGATACCCTTCTGATGAAGATTGGCCGGATATGAAAAAAATGCCGGATTATCAGCGACTTCTAAGTGACGCAAGGGCCGAGGGACAACAATTGATCACCTGTCAACCACATTTGCCAAAATATATGGAAAAATCGAAAATCATGCCTCAATCAAATCCCTATAAATTAATGGTTAGACTGTTGGCTTTGGATCCGAAAAATAGGATCAGCTGTAAGGATGCGATGGAAGATCCGTATTTTAAAGTATCCTTTTTGGAGAATTAGATATTTTTAAAATAAAAATTTTGTTAGACAGAACCGCAGCCTACAGATGATGTATTCAACAAATATCCGATTCCATACGCGAAGAAGGAACACATGCAGGAAAGTGAACTTCTTGGAACAAAAGTCAAAATGGATCAACAACAACAGGAACAAGAAATTCAAAAGCAACAACAGAAACAGAAGGCACAGGAACAGGAAAGAGGTGGAGCGCAGATGGTTGAAGATATGGGCATGCATCAGGTTAAGGTATTTACTTATTCAGAAATGATTTTGAATTCCGCAAAAGAGTTTCTTTTAGATGCCACCAGCATATCCTCAAGAATATCATCCAATGATGGGACAGCCTGGACAAGGGATGATGGGACAACCGGGACAACCCGCTTTTGGTTATGCGGTAAGTTTTCGAAGTGGTTTCTCTCGTCTTCTCGATATTTGTGAACCTATGAAAGCTAAATAATGAGATATTTAAACTACTTTCGACAGTTTTGAAAAAAATAATTTCGCCAAATTTTTGAAAATGTGATTTTTTTTTTCAAAATTACATGATTTTCATAGAAAAATGCTAGAAAGTATTTGAATTTCATGAAAATTGAGGAAAGTATTAACCTAACGCTCAATTTTATGAATAAATTCAACAATCCACCTCACCCTACAAAGTTTCCTTTTTTTTTTGAAATACAGAAAACTCAGCTGAAATGCTGAAATTTCTGGAAATTTTTCGATTTTCGAAATTGTTCAACATATTTCGGAAGCTAGGGCTTTTTCATTCTTATTCTCAAAAAATCAGCCGATTTCATCAATTTTGAACAGTGAAAAAAGCGATTAGCAAAACACGCGCGCGGCACACCTGAAATTGGCGGAGGAATGTGCACACACTCGTGATGCAATGAGCGCACATACGCGAAGTATTTTTTCTTCCGAAATATATTGAACAATTTCGAAAATCGAAAAATTTCCAGAAATTTCAGCATTTTCACTTAGTTTTCTGTATTTCAAAAAAAATGGTAATATCGATATATTAGGTTGTACGGAAAGTAATCCAAAATTTTTCGATTTCTTTCAAACAAAAATTTATTAATTTATTATTGAAAACAATTATCAATGAGTGATATATTGACCATGTTGTTGGATGACCTCGTGCCAACGCAGCGGAAGTTGTTCGATTCCCTTTGCAAAGAATTCCGGGGGCTGGCATGCGAAAAAGTCATCAAGGTACGATTCCAGGTGCGCTCGGACTTCAAATCTTTGAGAGAGTTTTGAAGTGAGCGGAACAAATGATAATCAGTTAGGGCAAGGTCCGGACTATACGGTGGATGTGGCTGAACTTTGATATCCAGTACCCGCAGTCTGTCCTTGGTCGCTAAAGCGAAATGTGGTCTTGCATTGTCATGAGGTAAGAGAATCCGTGAAGCTCCTGGGCGAATTAGGTGGTGTTGATCGTACATTTTTTGTATTTGGAGAGAGTACAGGTCCGCATTGACAGTGGCTCGATCTTTAATAAGTTCACGGTAGATAACGCATTTCTTGTCCCATCAAATTGAAAGCATCACTTTTCTTCCTTTGACGTCTGTTTTTGGAGTTTCTCCGGCTGCTACCCATTGAAGCTTTCTACTATGATTGAACAAAGCACATCACTTTTAATCTCCAATGAAAATATTTTGAATTCACTCCGTGTTCCGTTTTCGGCAGAGCATGCCCTTAGGGGCTGCTTCCTTTACGAGTTCCTGTTGGGGTATTCAGCCGCTGTTGCTCATCGAAATTTGTGCGGTGCGACAGGCACGGATACCCTCAAATACGAAATGGTGAACTTCTGGTTCGATCGCTTCAAAGTAGGTGACGACGATCTCTCGAACACTATCCGGCCCCCATCAGCTTGAAATCGACGATTTTTCCAGAAGGAGCTGGAGGAAGTGCCCAGATCAAATGTTTGTGAAGTGTCTTCGGCACTTTGGCTACAGAAAACAACAGTACAGAAACTCCAAAAACAGACGTCAAAGGAAAAAAAGTGATGCTTTCGATTTGATGGGACAAGAATGCGTTATCTACCGTGAACTTATTCAAGATCGAGCCACTGTCAACGCGGACCTGTACTCTCTCCAAATACAAAAAATGTACGATCAACACCATCTATTTCGCCCAGGAGCTTCACGGATTCTCTTACCTCATGACAATGCAAGACCACATTTCGCTTTAGCGACCAAGGATAGACTGCGGGCACTGGATATCAAAGTTCTGCCACATCCACCGTATAGTTCGGACCTTGCCCCATCTGATTATCATTTGTTCCACTCACTTCAAAGCTCTCTCAAAGATTTGCAGTTCGACGACCGAGAGCACCTGGAATCGTACCTTGATGACTTTTTCGCCTGCCAGCCCCCGGAATTCTACGCAGAAGGAATCGAACAACTTCCGCTGCGTTGGCACGAGGTCATCCAACAGCATGGTCAATATATCACTCATTGATAATTGTTTTCAATTAATAAATTTTTGTTTGAAAAAATTCCCATTTTTTTCCGGACAACCTAATATAATTTACGGACAAAGTGTAGCCGCAACCGTAGCGGTTCTGATGGTCCTGGAATTTGGAAATTAAAGCAAAAAGAACCTAATAAACTGAGAATAGTTTCAGCCACGTCCTCAACTACCAGTTACTCAAATGGGCAGCCAGATAGGTAATCAAATGGGCAATCAAATGGGTAAGCTTTTTCCGAAATTTAAGAAAAAATATCCATTTTCATTACAGGATTCATGCAAGGACCCGCCCGGCAAGTCCCACAACTACCTCAACAAGTGCCACCTCAACAATATATGCAACGTGGACCACCTGGAATGATCCCACCACAGAACCCACAAGGACCGCCACAAGGCCCATGGGGTTATCGATGAGAAACAATTCTCATGTACAAAAAATTTGTAAATATTGTATTTTGAATATCTTTCTCTCTTGTCATCATCGTTCAGACATAATTTATAAACAAAAAAATCGAATAACCGAAAAAAAATTAAAACGAATGGTTCTTCGGGTTGGATATTTTCTGTTTACGAAGATGGGAAAGAAAAAATTCTCACTGGGGAGGGAACACAAAACATCAAAAAGAACAAATAATAGTTGCAACAATTGTAATAAAATTCGAATTTTTTCTGAGAAAATGAACATAAAAAGAAAGAAAGGAAAAAATAAATTAAATGATACACCATCAATATGAAGTATTTCCAATAAGACAAAAAGAAACACATGGGATTAAAATGTGGAATTTTCTCCAATAAATTATAAAACTATTTTAAAAATAATAAATATAAAGGGAGTAGGGGGTTAAAATATACATTTGTAGAATACATGAACAAAAAAACCAATATCAAAATCATTCACACGCATTCTGTTTCTCTTTTTGATGAACATGAAACCCGCAATATAACACAAAGAACAAATCAAATTATAATTGAGGTGTTGAGAGGAAAAATTGATAAAATTAGATAAGAAAATGAGGGGGGGGGGCTAATTTTCCATGATAAAACATTTTTTAAAACTCTTTTCGGCTGAAAATATGATGAGCAAGCTCAGACTTTTTTAAGCAACCGCTGTTGTCATCGCACCGTCACGCGATTGTTTCGAAGTTTCTGACAATGATCCATTCGTTGCTACCGATGATTTTGATTTGTCAAAACCGTTTGTCAAGCAGGAGCGTTTTTTGGGCGGTGGCGATTGGGATTGCTGTAAATATGTTTTTTTTCAGATTTCAAAATTAAAAACAATTTTTTCCAGATTGTATGTTTAATCAAAGTCCCGATCTTTAAAAATTCTCTAAATTTCAATATTTATATTTTTCAGAAAAAAACTGAACATATTGAAATTTTAATTAAAATCAAAAAATTCGAAAATCTGAAATTCTTATTAAAAATGTAAAAAAAAAGAGTTTTAAAAGAACAAAATTAAAATTTCCTGGTTTTCCGAGAAGTTTCAGCAAAACCTTTTCTGACGAAAATCAGAAATTTCAAAGTTTAAAATACTGAAATGATTTTAAAAGCTGTAAAATGTACATTTTTAAAACTTGATTTCTTTATTTCAGCTGTAATTTTCATCGTTTGGCTTTAGAAACGTAACACTTTAGAAATTCAGGGAATTCAGTAAAATTCTAGAAATGAATTATCTGAAAATCCTGATTTTCAGAAAAATTTTTAAAAAAATCCTGAAAATCTTCAATATTTATCGGATATTTTTTCAGAATCTGAAATTTCACAAACTTCAAAACCGACCTCATCAATCAACGCTCCTCTCTTATGCGAAAACACTTTCGTCACTTCATCCTTCTTAAAATCATGCTCAAATTCATCACATGACTCTTCTTCCGCTCCATTCTTCCCAGCATTACTACAACTTCCTAAACTTTCCGTTTCGTCGTCATGATTACTCGCACTTTTCTCCTCATTATTATCATTTCCTTGTTCCGAAATCGGTCCATCGTCAAATTGAATCTTTGTCTTTTCCGGCACCACATCTCCATGCTCTACAACCGATTTTTGAACTTCGTAGAGGATGTCAGCAATCATTCCAGCTACACGAGAATCCATCTGAAAAAAAAACATACCAACATTTTCAAGATATTTCAAAGAAAAAACGACTCCTACCAATTGACTCATTGTATACTGCAACATTCTCGGCTGATGTTGAACATACGATCGATACGCCAACGGAACCTTTATCAAATTCCGAAGCATCGCTGCAGCTCTTCTTAGCATTCCAACAGAGGTTCCCATCAATTCAGGATTGTCCCGCAATGCACTCATTCCATGCTGCTGCATTACCGAATGCATGTTCTGGTCGGCCCAATCGACGAAAAATATAAGTTGTGGAATTGCAGACGTTTCAATTGCGCACGTATAACACACTTCTTCACTCGCAACACATAGCGCGTTTAGGATCACAATTGCGAATTCTCTGGAAACCGAAAATTAATTATCTTGAAGAAGGACTTTAGAGAGCCAATGAATGCAACGAAGAAAAACTAAAATCTTTTAAATTTTAAAACCCGAAAAGTTCACAGGAAAAAGTTCGGCCGAGCGGAAACCTTTTCTTTTTGAAAATTTAATCATTAAAAAAGAAATTTTCAACACCTCACCTGTAATGCGTCTCCTCATGCAATGACAATAACTTTGCCAGAATCCTCACAAACTTCTCAATTCTTGCCCAAGATCCCGTCGAGAGAAACATATCAACATTTCTCTCAATCACAACCATTTTGCACATTATTTCAAGACAATAATCTCTGCAAAAAATATAACTTTTTTAAACAAAAAACCCCCACCCTCCCCCTTCGATAATTGAAAGCAAACCTCGGTGAGATCGGATTAGAAACCGATGATTCCGTAGCTTCTGGTACCGAGGAAATCGCCCAGTGTATCAAACCATCATAAATTGGAAAAGCAATCGCATCCGGCAGATCATACAAGCTCAATGAAACGCTTATATGTGTGAGCATAAGGAAAGCATCATCTCTCAATTGATTCGCCGTATCTGACAATAATGTTTCATCCGCATTATCTGCATCTAAAACCGCCAATGATTTAGCTATATTGTCTTCCAGCGACTCCGAAACTGTTGCTTTATTATCATCCTCTGCCGGTGGTATAATCCGTTTCTGGGTTACAACTTTCTTCTCCCGAACTCGTAGTCTGAAAAAAATCGATATTTCTGAATTTAGAAAAATCTGCAAATCTTTAGCTACATTTCAATATTAATATTTTAAATTCTAGCAATTCCAAAAAATTACAAATTCCATTTGTTTTAAAATTTAACTTTGCAAAATTTTTGGTGGGAAAAATATGAAATTTTCAGGAAATTTATTTACGGTTTTTAAACCGAATTTGAAATTTCAAGTTTTTTGCTCAATTCAATCGATAAATTTAGTCATAATAATTTTTTGAACCTACATCTTTCAAAGCTCACTTCACTTCAAAAAAATGAAAGTTTACATTTAATTATCGAAAAAAAGTACTTTTTGAACGAAACTAATATTTTAAATCATCTTTTTAACGCTAGGATTATGAAATTTCGAAAAAAAAAACGTTAAGGCGACTACAAAACGTAAAATGCAGCAAAAACGCTGAAAAAACTCTTAAAAAACGAATATATGACCAATTTTTTCAAGTAAAAAAGGTTAAGGTCGTTACTAGGCCAAATCCGCGGTATCGCACCTATGACCGTTTCTAATAGTATAACCCTGTCTGTAATATCTTTCTTCTTATTGTCAACTTAAAAATTTTGGATCATCCATTTTCTTCCGAAAGCACGCAGCGCAACCGCTCGCAAGTAAAAATAGCATGATTTTGTGAGAGACTTAGATTTTTTCGGTAGATCAAAACCAACTTGCATGATCAAGAATAATTGAGTTGACAATACTAAACGAATAGTTCTGTGTGTACAAACATTTCTCATGAATAACTTTTTGACCCCTCGACCGATCTGTCCCATATTTGGGGTATCGTCATGTCTCTGGGAGCGCTTCACAAAAATACAGTTTGGATCACGAGTTACTGTAGGATTACTGTAGCTACAGTACTACAATTTTTTTCACGTTTTTTTCAGAATTGTCTGATCGACACCAAACTTTCATGGTAACATCTTTGGAGTATTGTAAGGTCACCGTGAAAATTTGGTACGGATTACTATAGTATTACGGTACTTACCTTAACTTAAAGTTAGCGCGTTTTTCTCTGTGTCTCTTCATTTTTACATACTATTTCTCTCATTTTCATTATTATTGTCTCACAAATTCGGCTGTATAAACGTGAAATTCCCTATTTTGCGAAATAGTGTATGGTGAGGGGTAATAAGACAACGCAACGCATTCCTCCCCATTGCCCTCACGCGTGGCGTGTCGATTTTTTTGACAGAGGTTTTTCACGTTTATATAACAGATTTTGTAAACACCTAATACCGCCGCGAAGCGGCGTTAAACGGCTAGTATAATATTATTCAAGGATATCATCATTTTCCTTTTTACAAAGTTTTTCGCGGTGTATTCATAATTTTTAATATTTTTCGGGGTTTCGAAAAAAATCTCGAAAATTACCTCAAAAACCGTCCAAGAATATATAACAACGCTTCATTCCTCGCCATCGTCATTTCACTGCCCGCAACAAATGAAAACCCTCGCAAAATATTCGACAACGCCAACGCACGCTGCAACAACTCATCCAGTCCTTCATTCTTAGTTCTCAGTGTCGATAATCTCGGCACGTCCAGCTCTTTCTCATGCTTACAATCCGTTAATTCATCTGGTCGCGCTCCACGTATCAGTAGAACATCTTTTGGGATAATATCCTCCTCTTCACAATCATCGCCTTCTTCTTTGACCGCCGTTAATGTTTCAGCCTCACTTTTCTGTAATTAATACAATTTTCATAATTTTTAACTTAATCACACATCATATTTCGAGAAAACCGCCATATTCTTCTTCTCCAATTTCTCTCTCAATCTCGTCGCAATCCTTTCCGCCAATCCTCCCCCTAATCCAATCGAATTCCTCACCTCCACATATTTTAAGGTTAACGATTCTAAACAAAAATTTCAGAATTTCTATTTTCCCAAAAAAGCTCCTTCTTACCATCGCTCAAATTTCTCTCACTATTCTCATTCTCCCTAAAAACCCTCTTTCGCAAATTCTGCGGTATTTCGTCCTGCTTAAACTGCACGGCTAGACCATTTCTCGACTTCATCGTATATCTCGTCTTTTCAGTTCCTTTTTTCGGTACGACAGGCATTTTTTCAACAAACGATTTCAATTTCTGTTCTTCTGTCGCCAAAATTGCATCTATAAAACCGCTGGGCACTGAAGAAATATGCGGTTTTCCTGGTTCATCAATCTTCAAAAGAATTATTTTTATTTAACAAAATCAATAAAAATACTAGTTACCTTAAATTCCTGAGGATATAACACGGATAACGTCGCATAAAGATGCTCAACAATCACATTCACCAGTCCAGGCATTTGTTGTAAATTTGGTTGAGGATTCGTGTCATCATATAGCAGTATGGTTAGTGCATTAATTGCCCAGATTGCTTCCGCGTCGAGGCCCGATCGAAGTGACATTATTAATCGTCGCGGTGTTGCCTGCAAAATGAAAAAATTTTGTGAAGTTTTATTTTACAAAAAATGGTATTTTCACGGTTTGAAATCTAATCTAATTTCAAATTTTTTTAAATAATCAAATTGCGTTCAAAAATGACAGACTTTCTGAAACGTCTAGAAAGAAGATTTTACTAGAATTTAAATTTTTCTAAATGAAATGTAAGTTTTCTGGATAACTTTCAAAAAATTACAATTACATCGTTTTAAAATCAGAAATGCTTCGAATAATTAAAAAAAAATTATGGACAAATTGTTTTTTTCTCAATTTAAACTGTTTTTTTAAATCTCTAAAAATGTAAAAGAGCCTAGCCTAGAAAAGGGTCGATGTAAATTTGTCCACCGAGAAAAATGAGAAAAAATAGTAATTGAACGGAATAAATTTAAGTATTTTCCATAAATATGCATCAAAATCACACGTTAAAAAACTATTTTCGGTGAAAAGGCTTTTTAGACCTTTTTTTTTTGAAAGATTAGATTGTTGAAAATCCCCCTTTAAAATGGCCTAACTTTTCAGATAAATGACCAAGAAATCCAAAAAATCAGGATTTGCTCTGTCGAACATTTTTCGGGGTAGTCTATCTTTAAAAACTCACATTAATCAACTCTCTCGCCAATATTTTCCTGCGTTTAATCTGCGAAAAATTGGTCGCCTCAATACACCCCGGCGGATATTGATGTTGCGGAACGACACCAGCATATTGCGACGCTTGAGCAACAAACGATGTCGACGCTGCCGTCTGCGGTGTCGCTTGAATCGATGTTGATGGTGGTTGCATTGGTGTAGAGTTGAGCGCGGCAGTTGTCGCTGATTGTCCTCCAGCTCTCGGTGTTGGGGCCGCCGGTTGTGGATATCTGCTCTGCGATTGTGGTTGTACTTGTTGTTGTTGTTGTTGTTGTTGTTGTTGTTGTTGCTGTTGTTGTTGTTGCTGTTGCTGTTGCTGTTGCTGTTGCTGTTGCTGTTGCTGTTGCTGTTGTTGTTGTTGTTGCTGCTGTTGTTGTTGTTGCTGTTGTTGTTGTTGCTGCTGTTGTTGCTGCTGCTGCTGCTGCTGCTGCTGCTGTTGTTGTTGTTGTTGTTGTTGTTGTTGATTCTTCGCTAATGAAGGTGACGGAGAACTCGGCGGCTGTTGAAGCCCTGGTTGCTGTGGCGGTAGTCGACCGTAATTCGAGTACGGTGGTCGGGTGGCGCTTCCTGGTTGTGGCATTTGTTGTTGTTGTGGCGGTGGTGGGCCACTTGCGCTGTATCTTTGCTGTTGTTGTTGCTGCCAAGCCTGCAAGCGTGAAGGTTAACACGTCAAAATTTTTTTTCGAATTTTTCAAGGGAAGTCGTCTAAGCGTTTCTAGCAGTTTTCAATGAGACGAATATCATTTGAAAGATAATTTTTGCTGATCAAGGATCCTTTTTCAAAAACTGCAACAGGCTCAAAGTTTTACAATTTACACAAAATCAAACCTTATAGAGATGTAACTGGGCTCAATCCATATTTTCGAATACAATTTTGAGGTAGTGATATTTACTGAATGCATTGCTAGTTGATGGGCCACATTTCAACAAAATCCATCAACATTTTTCAAAAACGCATGTTTTGTGAAAAAAAGGCAGGGTTTCCGAAAAATATTGATGGATTCTGCTCAAATGTGGTACATCGACTACCCTGTTAACCCTCGAATTTTTTTGAGTTTAAGCCAAGTTACAGCTCTTCAAGGTCCGATTTTTTTCAATTTTCGGATTTTAAGCTCGAAAATATCATGTTCGAACTGCCCGTTAGCAATTTTTGAAAAACAGATCCTTGATCAAAAAAAATTATCTTTCAAATGAGTTGTCCCATTGAAAAAAGTCAGAAATGCTACATGGACTTCCCTTGTTAAAAAAAATAAATTGTCTTTAAAAACACCCACCATAAACTGTGCATGTTGCGGATGAGAAGGATGAGCTGCTGGATGCTGCTGATACCCTGGATGGGGTGCACCTGGCGGATAACCATACGGAGTCCCTGGCGCTGGGGCAAATCCTCCAGGTCGCATACCATAAGGATGTCCTGGATAGTATGGTCCCGGTGGTACGCCAGGTTGTAATCCATGAGGGGCTGGAGGTTGTTGTTGCTGCTGTTGAGGTGGCGGTGGTTGTGGAGTGGAACTTGGAGCTGGTGTGTGAGCAATACTTGTCGATGGTTCTTCGGTTTCCTTCTCTGGTGCCGCACTATCCGTTGAAGACGTTGTTGCAGCCGTCGTTGGAGCATCAGCTCCCGCACTCATTCTCGAACTACTATCCGGTGTTGCGGAAGCGGTATTCGTTGCTGGTCCAGCGCTTGGCGCCCTACTTCCAGCTTGACTTCCTTCTCCTTGACCTCCAGTTGTAGAGCTCGGTGGAGCTGGTGTCGGTGGTTGATTCGATGCTGATGGAGTAGCTGGTTGCGTATTAGGAGCACTAGTCTGAGCCTGTTGTTGTTGTTGTTGCTGCTGCTGAATCTGTTGTTGCTGCGCTTGTGCGGCTGCCTGTGTCGCTGCCTGTTGATGAGCCTGCGCCGCCATTTGTTGGTGATGTGCTTGAGCTGCTGCTTGTTGCTGTGCATACCATTGCTGATGTCTATGATGTTCTTCCATTTCATGTTGTGACATATGCTGTGGCATTGGCGCTCTCATCGGAGTGGGACCTGGTGGTATTCTTCCAGGAAACTGCCCCGGTGAAAACGGATGACCTTGTGGACCTGGATAGCCTGGCGGCGGCGGCGGCATCATTCCATGCTGGTAGTAATAGTTTGGATCAATGTGCTGTCCCGGATGACCTGGATGTCCTGGATACCCTGCTGGTGGTTGTGGTGGTGGTGCTCCATTCGCTGAAAATATTGAAAATAAGGTTTGGAATTTGAAAATTATTGATTTTTTTTAAATTTAGCTTTTACTCCGAGCACCTCTTCTCAAAATTTGCGGTTTTAAACAGAAGGATATTGAAAAATTAAGATATTATCAAAAAATGAGTTCTAGGACAGCAAACTTTGGTTTTCTGGTGATTGTAAGGTTTTTCGAAAAAAGTAACTATTTATTTTAATTTTTTGTTTTTTAAATTGAAGTGGTATCTTTTTATTTAAGATTCGTCCAAAGGGGAGACCTCTTAGAGACTCTTCCAAAGGTTGTATGGCTCAGAAAATGAGTATGCTGCGAGTTACAAGCACGCTCTGGTGAACAACACGGCGGAAATTTTATTCCATTTTTGGTTTTTAAAATTGAACCCCTTCGTATTTTCCATTATCAACTCAAATATTCTCCATCATCGCGTTTTGAAGACTGCTCAACCGCCCAAGCTTCCGACCATCAGTGCACTAGAAAATTCGAAAGAAAATGACTTCAAATTTTCAGAGGTCGGACACCGCATCGCTTGCGTGCGGAGCGTCATTAAGGTTGAGTAGCCTTCGAAAAGCAAAGATCAAGAATATTTGAGTTGAAAATAAAACATGATTGCTTTTTTCCACTACTCATACCATAAGCCGGATAGATGACCCCATGTTGACCGTTTCCCGGTGGGGGATACACCCCGCGACTTCGATAAAAATGTTCCCTATTCAACTGATGCTGCTGATGATGCTGATAAAATCCCATCGGATACGGATAAGGCATTGCTCCTTTAATTGGGTAAGGTACCGGCGGATAACCACCTACTCCTGGATAACCTGGATAACCCGGCGATCTTTGCGACGGTGAGGTCGGGCCCTGCTGTCCCAATGGAACGGACAGGTAACCATTCCCCTGTTGAGGTGTCTGTGGATACCATGTCGCTGTCGCGGCCGCCATTCTCGCATATACTCCTCCTCCACCTCCTCCTTGCTGCTGATAAGACGTTGAAGGCGATGTCATCTCATTCGGTGAATCAGAACGCGGTGTACCACCAGCGGCTGCGGTTGTGGCAGTCCCACCGCGTCCTTCTTTACTTTTTCTCAATTTCGGCGACGTTTTGACACAGAAGAATAAAGCAAATCAAATGATGGATGCGAAAATAATAACAAATCCTATTAGAAGGAGCAAAACACCTCAAAAATAACAATTTTAGGGAAAAAGAAGAATTGAAAATAAAATAAATGAAAAATTATAATTTAGATGATAGACAAGTGTGAGAAGATTGAGATGTATGAGAGAGAGAGAGTGCGAATACTAACCGGTAACGCAGACAAGCATGTAGTAGTGACCAATTTGAAGCGAAAAATTAGATGAAATGTTTCTATATGCAACAGGAAAGAAAAGATGCAAAATGTTTTCTTGGTCTTTTTTTTTACTCAATATCTCATTTTAATAGTAAGAAGAAGAGGATGAGGTTTTTGCACTTTGTTATATTCGTGATGAGATATATTTCTTGGTAGTGAAATTTTAAAAGGATTTTTTAAAAACAATTTTCAGATATTCGAATTTCTGAAAATTTGAATGTTCAATATAAACAACCAGTTAATTTAACTTTTTTGAAGAATTGATATGAAAGTCTTAATATTATAATTTTGATCGAACATATCTGAAATTCAAAAATCGGATTCATTAAAAATTGGATAAAATGTCTGAAAATTATAATTCTAGGCTCAAAATCAGTAAAAATTAAAATTTTCAATTCCAAAATTTTAATTCTATAAACTTCGAAATTCTATAAATTTCAGAAAAATGAAATTTCGACCAGAAAGATTAAATTAAATGAAGATTTTGTAAATAAAATTGGAATTTCTCGTTTTTTTAATCGCAGTTTTCTACTGGACCCAAAAGATTAAATATGTGTCCCTTTAAACAGTTTTTTTGAAAAATTGTGTTTTTGTGTATATCTTTGCGGGGGTGAACCCAAGTGAAAAATCTAAAAATTGCAATTTATCGGAAACGCTCGTAATTTTTCGAATTGTTTTTCCAAACTGAATAGGTCAATAAGAAACTAACAAAAAATTTATATAATTTATCTTTAAAATAATGCAATTCTAACGATCTCTAAAAAATCAAAATTTCAATTTCTAAATAGAATAAAACCCTGAAAAATGAGATACTATTGGAAATTCTTGTTGGCCATTTTGTCCAAAAATTCATATATTTCACAAAGAAAATCAATATTTTTCACATTTCTACTACAAAAAATCGGGGGAGTCTCCCGTTTTCTAAATTTCTTGGGAATTTACATGCCGTTTGGGCATAAAAATTGAGGCGGTTACAAGAGCGCTTTAAACCCGCCTAGGGTGTTTTGGAATTAAAAAGAACTCCTTTTGAAAGAGCGGAATCAGAATAGTTTAATGATGTTTTTAATTAACAGGTTATTCAGAAAAAAATACTTTTTAAATACTTACTTTCAGTTTCTTGAATTTTATTTAAACTAAATAAAAATTTAAGTGACACCCTAATTTTAAGTAAAAAAAATGTTTTTGGCCAAATTTTCAAAAAAAATCAATAAAAAAACTCCAAAACAATCACAAAAAATTAAAAAAAAAAGATATGAGACCATATCAGTAAACGCTAAAAATTGGCAAACAGAGAGATAATTTTTTTCCGCAATTTTGTGATGAAGAAAAAAAGAATTTTTTTTGGAATAGACGGAAAGGAAACATATATAGATAAGAGTAAGAGCATGAGAACAAAAATAATAAAAATATAAAATGTATAAGCTAACAAAACACAAGCTTCTGCATCTCTAATCCCCCGGCCAAGGGGTGGTTGGTTGCTATTGGTGAAATCAGTACAATAGGTATAAATAACATGTAAAAACTGGAAGGAAAGGGAGCTCATTTTGAGCAAAACACCACGGAGAAGAAGTAAAAGAAGAAGCCAACTCTCTCTCACTTCACTTCGCATTCGAGACCCCTTGTCACCATAGCAATAGAAGAGGAAAAGCTTCATTTCTACATTTACCCCCCCCCCTTTTTTTCCATCCCCTTCCCATATCGATAATAATATGATAGTATTAGGGGGGCTGCAGCTCACCTCCTCATTATCTCGAGAAAAGGGGGCTGTTGTCGTAGAAACCGCCGCAGATATCGCGGAGAGTTGGCCTGCAGCTGACTGAAAATCAAAGGGATGGAGGGGGCTCCCTTTTTTGTCCATTATTACATATTAAGGTAGATAAGCTGCTGCTCTGCTATCCCTTCTCAGTTTCTTTTCCAAAGGATGAGAAGGTATGTCCTCTTCTTATTTTTTATTCTTTCCTTCCATTTCTACTATATGAAAATTATATTCTTGATGGATGGACTTGTAACTGATCCTAAGAGTGAGTCTTTGAAATAAATGTTCTTACGAAAAGGTCGGTTTTTCATGAAAATGCAAAAAACAAATAAATAAAGAAATAGTTACTTTCGATTTTTCAAAACACATCTTGAAATTTTCAAAGTTTTTGCAAAATATTACAGTTTCACAGTTAATTAACGTCTAGTTGTCTTATTTCAGCATTTAAAATTTCAACATCTGTTTTTCCACGTCATTTTCACGTATTTTCAAGATAAAAATTTCAGTCCGCTCGTTTTGCGGAGTGTCGTTGGGAATTTCCTCGCAACGCGCAAGACCAACTGGGAAATTTGAATTTGAGCGCGTTGCCGTCGCGCTGCGAGGAAATTCCAAACGACACTCCGCAAAACGAGCGGTCAGAAATTTTTATCTTGACAATAAGACATGTGAATTTTTAGTTTTTTCACTTTTTTCAATATCCATGTCAAAAATCCAAGTCTTTCCATCAAATTAGGATTTTAAAGTGGTCGGAGTATTTAATTTTTCATGTAAAATCTTTAAATAACTAACCTCCTGGATATCCGCTAGCCGATGCTGGCCCAGCTTGAGCCTGTTGTGCTTGCTGAGCCTGTGCGTTCGCTTGTTGTTGAGCATTCCCGCCATTATCACGTTTACGTTGTCTTTTGAGCTTATCCGCAAATGCAACCTATAGAAAAAATTTTGTGTGCTTATTGAGTCTTGTTTAATTCAAATCCTACCTCATCTTCCGGATTCTTTCCCGTCTCCATACATTCTAACAGTAATAGATGCTTCTGGTAGTGTTTCCTTAACTGGTAACCAGCTGCTGAGGATTCCGACAAGTCTGGATTCGCCTCAACGCACAAAAATTTCCAGGCTTTGTCTCTTGTCACTTGTTGGAAGCCTCCACGGTTTCGTACACCAATGTAAAGCCTGTGTAGATCGATAGATTGTTTCGAGACTTGTGGAATCTGAAATTTGGGGGGAATATTAAAGGAATTGTGTCATTAGTTTTTTCTCTACTGTCACCTTGTATTTAAGAAAAATAACTATTTTTTTGAGATGATATCAATTTTTATCAACATCGTACTTATCAAAATCCGTTCTCTGCCAAAATTATATTGGTTTTAAAAAATTTACCATCTTAAAATCTTAAAGACAAGGTTCCACTCTTTAAAATTACAAACCAACCTGCACAATCGGATCATTATTCCTTTCACAAAACGCCACTAATCTCTCGAAAAAAGCCCTTCTTTCCGGCATAACGTGCACCGGATTATCCTTCGATATAGGTCCAACCAGCTTTTCAATCACCTCCTCTCTCGACAATACCTTTCCAGATGTGTGCGGTTTCGGTTCCGCTGGCGTTGCAGGTGTTGGAGGTGCTTGTTGTTGTTGTTGTTGTTGTTGTTGTTGTTGTTGGGATGTTTGCGGTGGTGGTTGTGGTGGTGCCTGAGCTTGTTGCGGTTGAGATGGCATTGGTGACATCAATGCTCCATGTGGTGGCATTTGTGGTTGTTGCTGCTGCTGCTGTTGTTTCTTCCACGTCTCCTCAGACGGTTTTCCATCGAGCGACTCTTCCGCTGTCGATGAAGTCGCTGGTGACGGTCCCGGTTGACTGGACGACGGTGTCGTTGGGTTACCATTGGGTCCGTGCTCCTTCATCCTCTGCTGCTGGGCTGCCCACTCCGTCGGTGTCAATCCTGGAGGCATTCTAACCATTTCCGATGGATGATGTGGAGGTCTCATCATACCAGGATGTGGGGGATATCCGGGATGTGGAGGATATCCAGGTGCCATTTGCGGTGGCGGGAAACCTCCATAGCCTGGATGCGGTGGTGGATATCCTGGATGTCTCGGCGCCATTCCATATTGCGGATAATGCTGCGGTGGGTACCCTTGCGGATGCATCCCCATTTCTGCTCCCGGCGGCGGCCATTGTGGATGTGGCTGACCGTGTGGAACCTGTCCGGACGGCGGTGGTGCAAACCCAGATAGTTGTGGTTGCGGTGGAGGCGGTTGTATTTGTGGTCCGGTTGGTATAGGTTCTGAGTTAGAACTTGAATTCTCCTCCTTTGGTGTGTTGTTATCCGTCGTATCTTGTGAATGCTCATTATCCTTCGATTTCTCCTCCTTATTTTCAGTAGACAAATTTTTTGTTGTTGTGGTGTTAGTTTTTCGACCACCACCACCGGCGGCTACTTCGGCAACTGATGCTTCGTATCGGTCGGGTTCCAGCCCAGTCTGAAATTTTTAAAATTAGTGTTTGTTCCTGCGTCATTTTTAGATTTACAGTAATTCTGTTTTTTTTTTTTTGTTTTTTTTTACTTCAGATTACTGCAGTTTTCGACTAAGGATTGTTATAAAATTTAAGGGTTACTGCAGTAAATAAACAGGGTACTGAAGCATGTTATTAAAATGTTTTGAAACTATATAAGTACTTAAAAACAAAAAATTAAAATGTTTTATAAAAGTTTGGAAAATGAAAATAAAATGCTACAGTAATCCAGAGGTTATAACTACAGTAATCACTTAGATGCAAGCTACAATAATCCGCTGTTGAAAACTACAGAACGCTAGGTTCTTAAATTAGTACTGGCGTAGAACGATTTTAATTGTTTCTTTTTAATGAACAACTAAAATTCCACAGAGATGAAATTCACCATAGGTGGGATACCGCGGATTTGGTCTAATAACGACCTTAACTTTTTTTCACTTGAAAATATGTAACGACCTTAACTCGAGGCGGATTCGAAGAACAGTGATGAAAAAATTGGTAATATATTCGTTTTTAAGTGTTTTTCAGCGTTTTTGCTGCATTTTACGTTTTGTAGTCGCCTTAACTTTTTTTTCCTTTTTTTTGTATCGAGCTTAACTCTGAGATTTCGAAATGACCCTATCCCACCTATGAAATTCACAAATTTCTATTTCACAAACGCTTGTTGAAAAAAGCTATCTCATTGTCTTAAAGTGTATTTTAAAATGAGTAATTTTTCGAAATATTCTCAGAACATCTTTCAGTGATGAAATGGAACTATAGGTTTTTCATCGATTGAAACTTAGAATTGAAAACATGCCAAAAAACTAAAGGAAATGTGAAATGGTGTTAATTATTTTGATAGTTTTTGTTTCGAATAGTAGTCAAAAAGCAGTAATTTGGTTCAGAACTATGAGCCAAATTCAATTGTAAAATCGGGAAAAGGTTATAGCGTTTCGTATTCTCTGCAAATTTTTTTTATTCTACTTGTTTAATCAACCAGAAAATCGTTTTCCCAAAAGCGCAGTTCAAATATGAATTTCAGATATAAGTTCGAGGGCCTAGCGCAAGGTCTCATCCTTTTTCAAAGGGCCTAGGGAGCTCATAACGCCGTATTTAACAATCCTACTTAACTGCAGTATTCCCCTTAGTTGAAAACTAAGTAATCCTGAATAACCCCGAGTTTAATCGTTTTTTTTTCTTTGCGGAGTTTGGACAATTGCCAAAACAGCAAAGAATCAAAAAACCAAAATTAAATTCTCCCACACTCCCAAAAAAATGTTTTCTCCACCCTCTGGTCAAGAAAAGACCAAATACACACTTTCTCTCTCCTACAAGCACTTCATGCAAAAGAAAAAAGACCGCAAACAATATTTATTCTCATGTTGTCGTGTTGTGTTGTTCTCTGTTCCTTTTCCAATTTTCCCATGACATGACGTCCCCACCCTCCCAACCATCGAAACAAAAAAAAGCGAGGAAGCAACAAAACGAGGTTTTTCCACTTTCTTCTCCCGTTCCATTGGTCAAAGATTATAAACCGACACGTGTTGTGATGATGATGAACAAAAAAAATCGTTTTTTGTTTTATTTTTTTATTTTCACCATGATAATTAGTTAGCGGCTGGGTTTTCCTTTCTCATGGTGGAATCCCCCTCTTCTTTTTTCTTTCGAGAATTTATATTTTGACTCTTGTTTTTTCTTCGAAATATTCATTGAGAGCTTGACAATGACAAAAAAATGTGTCCAACGTGACCAATTTAATGATTCTAGTAAATAAATATTTTAGGCTACAGTACACCGAAAATCCTGCAGATCAAACAAAAATAACGAGGGTTTCCAGTAACAGATTTTCCGGGTAGATCAAAAAAATTTACGTTGACAATAGCGAAAATTCAAATTTCGATTATAACTTTATTTCTGAAATCGAAAATTTTTAATGACTTTTTAATGCATTAATTGAAAAAAAATTTAATAAATTCTGTCAAAAAATATTTTCGAAAAATGTCATTTCGGCACCAAAGTTCGATACTTTTATTCATTTTACAAAAACATTAGAAGGTTCTCATAACTATCCGTGATTTCTTATTAAATCTACTCTTTTTGACCCCCACTCTTACAACAAAAAAAAATACTAAAAACACAATGAACGGCAATTATAGGGGGGCTAAATTTGGGAAGTTAGTCCCTAGAGCATACGAACTTCTGTGATGATCGAAATTTCTGTTTTTTTTTCTATTTCTTGTTTGTTTCTTATCAAAATAGGCTGCGCCAGTACAAGAGGGTGGTAGCTGAGATATAAACTCACTTCACAACTACGTCTATCGGGATGAAAAAAAACAGTGGATAAAATACCTTATATCCACCGCGCTAGGTGATAGTGAGTTTGATGTTCGATTTTTTTCAAAGTAAAAATTTAGACCCTCTCTTATATTATCCTTACACGTGTTTAAATTATATTTTTATATGTACAAATTCGTTAAATTCGTTACACGTAAATTTACTTACATGCCAAAAAATGTAACAATTTTGATTTAAAAAACACGCGAGATTATCTTTTTTACAAAACAGCTGTCAAGAATGACTGGCGGAACGTTTCGTAGATTAAGAAAAAAAATATTATCTAATAATTACATCATTATAATGCATGTTTCAAATTGTCTTGTATCCTTTTCTCCTCTATTTATATGTTCATCATCCCTCTTAATACACACAAAAATCCGAACACACTCCCCCTTTACGAAAAAAGCCTCAGCTATTTTGTCATCAAGTGAAAATGCCAGTTTGGACGCGACTGGCCGTGTATATAAATTTCTGACGGCGAGATAGAACCCAAATTGTGAGAGGGTCGAGAAAACGAGACAAGCTTCAAAATATACAGCACACCGAGGAGGTTTGACGAATGAGGACACACCATTCCTTCTACTCTCTTTTCTATTTGAGACACACCGATCAGAGACGCAGACATTTCTAGAGACGCAGAGAAGAACAATTTCTTTTTCCATTCGCCCCCCCCCCTTTTCTACAACACAACTGCATTCAAATGGCGTAGAGAGAGAGAGAGAGGCACACACACACACACACACATTCGCAAACATTCTCTCTTTTTTCAATTTCACTCACGCGAACAAGAGAAACACTCATAGAAAACTCACAACTTTTCTGAGTGTGTTTTTTTTCAAATTTAATCGTGTTCTTTTTCTTTTTTCATCAACAAAGGAACACTTATTTTGAAAAAAACTAAGAAAGCAAGTGTATGTTTCAAAAAACAAAGCAAACCGGGGCGAGAAAAGTGACCAGGAGGGAAAATTGGAAAAGAGGAGGAACTAATAATAGACTAATAATTGGTTTTTTTTTGTTATTTATGTGGTTGAGGGGGGGGGGGGGGAGGCAAAAACTGAAGAGGATAGTGAAATAAACAGCTGATTGTGGTTTTAAAAAAATGGTAATTGGAAATTGATTTTTTTTTCAAAAAAAAAAGGTTAAATGAAATTTAGAACAAATTTAAGAGCTATTTGGTTTTGTTCATTGGTCTGGGCCAGATATGAAGCTCCAAAATGTAAGTGGGGGCTCCTAAAGGGGAACAAAACGTTTTTAAGTATTTTCAGACTAAAAATATTATTAAAAATTCGGCCTCAAAAATTTTGAAGCCACGTACCCCTTTAAGAAAAAAAACATTTAACTTGACCGAAAATTAGAAAAAAAAATTATAAACTTGTGGTTTAGAGCTTGTTTTTTTTTTTGCATTTTTGGTAAATGAGACGAATTTTGATTCAGCAACGAATATAAACTGCTAAAAATCAATCCAATACAGATTTTCAAGAAGTTAAAAGATACTTTTTGGCCACTTTCCAAAAAAAATCCATTTTCTGCCCGTTAAACGGTTTTAGAATTTTTCAATGTTATTTTTATATTTTCACACCATTTTATTATCTTCGGAGCTCATTTGACCAAATCAAATGATTGAATTAGCAAAATACGAGATTTTCGCATATTTTTAAAAAATCTGCATATTTCCAAGGTCCAGAAACCGATTTCTTCAATTTTTTGTCTAGAAAATGTCTATTTTTATATTACAATCATTGTTTTCTTTTTTCTGGCTAATGACCAAAAACAAAAAACATTTTTCCCACGATATTTCAATTCGTTTTTTTTTCATTCCATTCCTCTTCTCATATTTCTTTTTTGAACATTCTCTTTCTTTACCTGTTCCTGAATATTTTCCTCTTCACCGGCTTTTACCACGTTTTCGTCGGCTACTGATGTTGTTGCCTGGAATTTTTATTGGAATTTTGTTTTTCAATAAAATTTAAAAAAAAAATAAAGCAATACCTGCTCATTATTTTCAGCCGTAGCACTTTCTTCACTCGCCATTATATTCTTCTTCACGTTTCTTTTCCCGATCTTCTTTTACCAACTTCTTCTTCTGAGCGACCGGTGAATTTCCTTCAAAAAAAAGTAATAATATAGTTTTTAAAGAAATTGTCATGGATTTTGGATACCAGAAAATTAGTCATGCGATGGTTTTCGATTCGGCCCTCAAATGTCGTCTAAAAAGCACCACGTAAAAGAGGCGATTCTAATCTGAAAAAAGGAAAATATTGATTTGAAAACCTATTTTCGAGAAAATTAAAAATTTCAAGGAAAAATACGAATTTTACGATGACTTTCGCTTTACAAAAATTTTTCAGCTGGTGAGTAGAATATATCAGCATTTCAAAATAGGAAACAAAACAGGGTTTTCGAGCCCCTAATAATACCCAAAACAAGAACATTATGCAACAAAAAACGAAAAAAAAGTGAGGAAATAACAAGCTTTTTCGAGTTAAGAATTTTAGAGGGACTAGTTTTCAAAAGAGGGACTAACATTTCAGATTTGGGAAATTCTTCTACCAAGTGTATTGACTTTTTTAAACTCCTAAAGCTTCTAATTTTGAAAAACTTGTATTTCGAATTTTGGAAATAAAAAATAATCTTAAAATTTAAAAAGCGAATATTTCTAAAGAAAATTATATATATAAATATACATAAAATTTAAACATTTTTGGGGAAAACTGAAATTTTCTACATCATTTTCCAGTTAAATATATTTTCAAAAACATAAAAAATGTCATTGGAAATTTTAGATTTATTCCGCTTTTGAAAAATTCAATAGTTTCAGAAAAAATAGTTTCTAATTGTAGAAATTTACACAAAAATTAAAAAATTAACTCAATGCAGAAATTGTCTGAAACAGAAAAAAAAATCTTCCTACTTTTTTATATGAAAAATCAAATATAACATGCATCTCATGAAAAAAAAATGCAAAATTGAACAAATTTTCGAAAAAGAAAATTGTAATTGATCTTTTTTGGGTAGTTTTTAGACCTCCTGTCCAAACGAAATGAATTTATGGAATTTTCTTAAAATCGCCAAACAGTCCGCGGTTGTTTCTTACATGAAAACGAAAAATTAACAAAAAATAATTCATGAATAAAAAATATATTTCTTCACACCTCAGAAAGGTTGGATATTGTTTTTTTTTCAGATCAAGCGAATTTTCTCGGCTAGTTTTTAGAAATTTTTCAGGAGTCTATTTTCAAGAGAGTTATTACATCCATAGATGAATTTTTTCATTCTAAATTTGGAAACATCGAAATTGATAAATATCGTACTCATTCAAGGTACATATCGTTTTGCGAACTTTGCAACGAAAATGGTTCTAACATCCGCAATTTAAATTTCTAAACGGGTTATGCCCCTAATGAATACTGTATTTTTGAGAGGAACAATCTTTTGAATAATTCACATGTGATAAGCTCCTTTCAAAAGACCGCTGAAAAACACTAGAATTTCATTATCTTAGAAAAAAGACAAATCTACTCTGATTCCCAAACAAACATAACATGAGCAACACTTATTATCTCATCATTGCATCTCAAATTTCAAACTTTGCTTCATACTCCAAAGAAAACATTTGTGCAATTATCATTAAATGTCACATCCTAAGATTGCATATTGAAGCATCAGACAACAAACAAACCACGTTCTCTCCCTTTCAAAAGAAAAGCAAAAAAAAACAAAAAACACCACGAAAAAATACATTTAACGTTGCCATTTTGATTGGCCACTACATAATACATTCCAAAAAAAAAGAAGATGCAAAAGAAAAAGAATATAGAAATTTAGGAGACTGCGTATTTTTCCCTCTATTGGACGCCACACGGTTAGAGCTCTTATTATGGCCAATGTATGCAGAGACCGAGTCTAATGTTCTCTAATGGTGCTACACTATTTTCACGTTGACAATTCCATTCAAAAAGATGGAAAATAAGAGGAGGAAGGCCGAATCGAATCGAAAGGAAAAGAGGACCGCGCGCACACACATAGGAAAGACACACATAACGCACACACACGGTCACAACGAAGACGAGAGAAAGGGGGGGGGGGGGGGGCATAGAGAGACGCTCTTCTCTTTTCCCATCTGTCCTCTTCTCTCTCTCTCTCCCTTAATTCTATCCATTCAGTCAAATGTATACGGATGGTGGTGAGCGCGCTCTGTGGTAGGCCCCTCCTACCCCACTGAAAAAAGAAAGAAAAACGGCGGGGAATAAGAAGAAGAAGAAGATGTAGAAGAAGACCAGTAGTATCGATTTGTAGAAGGGGTTGGGTTTTATGGCGTTTTCCATGAATGTGATCGGGCGTATATTTAAATACGTGTACTTTGTTTATTTTTAAAAAAATAGCCTGAAAAAATTTTGGAAATATTTGTATTCAGGTGGTTATTGGAAACATCTACACATCTGAAATAAATTTGATATTTTTTAACAAAAATTCGCAGTTTACACATTAATTCACTTATTTAGAATTATTTAAAAAATTACAATGCGATCCATTTGAAAATTCCGACCTAAACCAAACCGAAGTCGGAGAAAAATTAGAATTTCGCACAATTTAGGCTGGCATTCATGTTTTTCAAGGTTTTGGTGGGGAAACGCATAGAAAATGAATGAAAATTGGAATCTGAGAATTAAAAAACGTATTTGAAAAGTGTCGCTTTACCAAAAAAAAAGTAAAATTTTATTTAATATCCTTTTCCATATTTTATTTTTCTTTTCTTAATTCATATTTTTTGAATTTAAATACCAGTGGGCGTTTCAGTAAACAATTCTGAGTGGATTTATCCTTTAAATAGAACAGAAAATGTTGACAATGACCGAAAAACATTCAAAAAATTCAGTTTCCATTGATTTCACAACTAGTTCGTTTTTGTTGATTCCATCTTCAAGCTTTTTCACATTAAAAAAAATTTCAACTTTTTTGGGGCTTCTAGAAGAATCAGAATCTTTTTTGTTACCGCTATTCGTATATTATTGTCAAGTAAAAAATTTTGGATAGTCCATTTTCTACTAAGACCGTAGCGCAGCCGTTCGCAGGTAAAAATAGCAAGACTGCGTGATAGATTTAGATTTTCTGGGTAGGTCAAAACCAACTTGAATGATAAAAAAATTTCAGGTTGACAATACAACAATCGCACAAATCATTTTTATAATCAAAATATTTATGGACCTATTCAGTTTGAAAAAAAAATACAAAAAATGTCGAGAAATTCAATGCAGAAATTGCAGAGAAATGCCGAGAAATGCAGAGAAATTGCAATTTCTCTGCATTTCTCGGCATGCCATTTTTTTCGACCGAGACAGTCTTTTTCGGTCTAAATCAGATATGTTGGGCCTCTAAGGGCCATTGGGACTCACTACTAATTTTTTGGTAAAATTTCCACAACCATAGGCACAAAAACAACCATTTTTCATAAAATTGTTTAAAGGGACACAGATTAAATCGTTTGGGTCTTGAAGAAAACCAGTTCAAAAAATGCAGAGAAATTGAAATTTCACTGCATTTCTCGACATTTCTCTGCAATTTCTGCATTGAATTTCTCGACATTTTTTGTATTTTTTTTTCAAACTGAATAGGTCCATTAAGTAAATTATCGAAACAGATCGATTTTCGATGGAGCGCACTCGCAACATTCAATTTGAACAATTCCCCCGCGAATCAACCCTGTCGAAAGTTTACAAGGGAAGTATACGAGCAAATGTTAATTGTTTTGAATGGGAGATAGCTCATTGGAAAGATCATATTCTTGTCTACAAGGTAGCGTTTTCATTTTTTGCCGATGGACTCCTAGGAGCTTTTTATGGTCCCTCAAAGTTTTTGCCCAAATTTACTTCATTTTTCGCTCTAACATATATTTGGTAAATCACATGTAGTTTTCAACCGACGTGGTGGTGCAGCGCCAGTGTGTTTGACTGATAAGCATGAGGTCGAGGGTTCGAACCTAGCCTATTTTTGGTTTTGTTTTTTTTTGCTGCTTTTGTGAAGTTTCAAGAGTGTTAAATTCCTGTTTTCAAATTTTTCGAAGCGGCGAAATTCTGTATTTGCGTTGAAATCCCATCAAACCTTTTTGGGGCTTCAGGACAACATAGGCGAAATTTTACAGTGCGTCGCAAAATTCCAAAGGGTCCCCCCCCATGGAAAAATTATGAAAAAATTTTTTTTAATTTAAAATCTCCCCATATTATCAGAGGGAGTCTTACTAATGAATATTTCGTGTTTCCCTAAATATTAGCCATCTTGTGGACCTATGGGCCACGTAGCAATAGTTCAAAAACCTTCAGTCCCATACACAGCAAACTGTTTCCTGTATTGGAAAGCGCGATAGGCTAAATATTTATTAGTAAGACTCCCTCTGATAATATGGGGAGATTTTAAATTTAAAAAAACATTTTCAAAATTTTTCCATGGGGGGGGGACCCTTTGGAATTTTGCGACGCACTGTAAAATTTCGCCTATGTTGCCCTGAAGCCCCAAAAAGGTTTTATGGGATTTCAACGCAAATACAGAATTTTGCGCTTCGAAAAATTTGAAAACAGGAATATAACACTCTTGAAATTTCGCAAAAGCAGCAAAAAAAAACAAAACCAAAAATAGGCTAGGTTCGAACCCTCGACCTCATGCTTATCCTCAGACAATGGGGGAACTGGTTTTTTATCAGTTTTCCGACTAGTCGGCTAACTAGTAATGAACTAGTCGGGAACTCGTAATGAACTAGTCGGGAAACTGATAAAAAAGCAGTCGAATTTCATAAATCCCATTCACGAAAAAAATCGTAAAAAACACCATTGAAGCTTTATGATATCAGTATTTATTAAATAATACAAATAAACAACACGTTTCAAGGATAAAAAAAATAAAAATATATATAACAAAAAAAAGAAACCAAATACTTAGTAATTTATGTTGAGGTAGTCCTGGGATTCAAGTCGTTCATTCTCAGCGTTTCGGTTAGCGTTTTCCAGTTCTTTAGAAGACGCAACTCTTCACGCTTCGGTCCTAAAAATAAAAAATTATAAGTGCATATGCTTTCATGAACCTACATAGACTTCTTCAATTTTTGAGTGAATTCCTTTGCGTCCCACGAACTACGGATTCTTCTTAATTATAGAAATTTTCTGCTAAACCGCACCATCAATTGATTTATATAGTCTGTAATTTTAGAGATTTTGAAAATAGTAATGAAAAGACATGAAAACTGACTTTCTGTGTTAAAAAGATGAATCCTCGATGTTCAACTCAAGTGAACCATCTTCAAACTCAAAAAATGACTAAGACACTTCTGTAATTTTTCAATACTGATTTATATCATATTTTTAAATATTAACATTTTAAATAATCGACAACATCCGGCTTCATTGTCGTCAAATCTTGCTCCTCCATTCAAACTCTGTTGATATGTCAAATTTTTGAGCACTATTGTCGGATAGCCCTGAACTTTGAATGACTTCACAACTTTTTCGTTCTTCTGGATGATGGCACGTGAAAAATCGAAAAATGTACCTGTTGATGGACAAACCAAATCTGAGATCGTCGGTATAGTTGTTTCCAACCGACGAGCAGGATCTCACTCGCAGGGTCTCTCTTGGGTTTGGAGATAACTTTAATTTCTTGTTTCAAATAAAACTTTTTTAAGCAAAAAAAACTACCTGTTGAATAAAACATCAGTTTCAGCTAATTAAACACGATTTACAACATCTGCAAAAGATTAAATATACCTTTATATAATAAAAGTCCAAAATGTGTAAAAAAATTAAATTAAAATTTTCGACTGGTTTTTTATCAGTTACTGCTAAAAAAGCAGTTCTCTTTTCGATTTGGACTGGTTTTTTACCAGTACTGCCAAAAAAGCAGTTCTACTTTCGATTTCGACTGGTATTTTACCAGTACTGCCAAAAAAGCAGTCGAAATGGCCCCGAACTGATAAAAAAGCAGTTCCCCCATTGTCTGAGTCAGTCAAACACACTGGCGCTGCACCACCACGTCGGTTGAAAACTACATGTGATTTACCAAATATATGTTAGAGCGAAAAATGAAGTAAATTTGGGCAAAAATTTTGAGGGACCATAAAAAGCTCCTAGGAGTCCATCGGCAAAAAATGAAAACGGTTCCTTGTAGGCAAGAATATGCTCTTCCCAATGAGCTATCTCACATTCAAAACAATTAACATTTGCTCGTATACTTCCCTTGTTAAGTATTTCTTTAAATACCGTAACTTTAAAATAAAAAAGGTTGTCCTAGAAAATTTGAAAAAAAAATCATATTGCGCAAGAAATTCTCATCGCATTTTATGTAATTGGCCGGTGTTTATTAAAAAAAACAAAATATAGATAATCAAAACGGGAACATAAGTAAAATCCTTCATTCTTAACGAAAACATAATCTTTAAAACATTTATTCATAACAATTAAAGAAAACATTTCAAAAAAATATACACGAAGTGGAAAACAAAGAAAAACCGTAATTTCAATTAACATGTTTTTTCACCCGTCAGTTATTATCTTTTTCAAAATTATGGAACATTTGGATTCTGACCCGCATCATTGGAATCTCGTCTCGTTTTTTTTGCAGGACTATTATATTCAAGTGTCGTTGATTCGTTTGATCGTTTTCGAATATCTTGCTGGGCTTTGTTCTGAAAAATGCATAGATTTTTAGGGTGTGGGAATATAAACTTAAAGATAGGGGGTCACTCAGAAAAAGTGCATGTTTGAATCTTTTATGTTGAAAAAAAAACTTCATAGAGTAAAAACAAAGAAAAATTAGCAGTAAGAAGTAGGCATGTGGTCTAGAAATCCATATCATTTATTGTCAAGCTGATTTTTCTTGGCAGCTCGTTTTTGCGCGCTCTACGGATAACATTGAAAGCGTTGCGACCGCTCGCGTGCGACGGAACTCGCACGTGCAATTTTTATTTTATTTCTGTAAAAGTGGGTGTTTTTCCACGTTTTTATTCGATTTTTTTTGGTTATTTTTTTGCATGAAATCTTATTTTTGCAGATCACAACAAAATAAAGCCGCCCGCACCTCGAAAAATGGGTAAATCGCTGAAAAAAGGTATTCTTTTAAATTTTATTTAAAAAAATTATAATTCCGTTAATTTAACATTATTTTTCGAAACTTTTGCATAACATTAGCATTAATAAAAAGGAAAACATAGAAACTAATGAACATTTAGAAAAAAAAGTGTGTTTTTCGAAAAACAAATAAAAATTTGTGAAAAAAACGAACATTTATTGAAATTCTATTTTTTTCAGACGTGACAATGAATGATGGATGAAATAGAGGATGGAAGATGATCGTATTGATATTAGGTAAGATTTCAAAGGATTGTATTGTTCCGAAAAATATATTTTCGTAGGTTAAACACAGAACTTTTCAGGTTCCAAGTTCTTCGAGCAGCAATGTCGATGTTTCTTCCCGATTATGCTCATTTGTTGAATGAAGAAGGAAGAAGTAGAAGGGAAGGCTCGAGTTGCCTTTTCGTAAGAGTGTATGACTATTTTCGTAAGTTAAATGTTAATTTTTCAGAATCAGCATTCGAAGGATCGTTGAACATAGAGGAACGAAACTGAAAATCATCAAATCAATATATTGCAATAGTTTTGTTAAAAAATAAATAGTTAACAATTTATTATTTTTACATATTTTCGTAAAAAAAGAAACAATAGAAGGTTTAATCATCGGGAAGAAACATCGACATTGCTGCTCGAAGAACTTGGAACCTGGAAATTTCTGTGTTTAACCTACGAAAATATATTTTGCGGAACAATACAATCCTTTTGAAATCTTACCTAATATCAATGCGATCATTTTCCATCCTCTATTTCATCTGTAATTCGTTGTCACGTCTGAAAAAATAGAATTTCAATAAATTTTCGTTTTTTTCACAAATTTTTATTTATTTTCCGAAAATCTCACTTTTTTTCTAAATTTTCATTAGTTTCTATGCTTTCCTTTTTATTAATGCTAATGTTTCGAAAAATAATGTTAAATTAACGGAATTATAATTTTTTTAAATAAAATTTTTAAAAATACCTTTTTTTCAGCGATTTACCCATTTTTCGAGGTGCGGGCGGCTTTATTTTGTTGTGATCTGCAAAAATAAGATTTCATGCAAAAAAATAACCAAAAAAATCGAATAAAAACGTGGAAAAACACCCACTTTTACAGAAATAAAATAAAAATTGCACGTGCGAGTTCCGTCGCACGCGAGCGGTCGCAACGCTTTCAATGTTATCCGTAGAGCGCGCAAAAACGAGCTGCCAAGAAAAATCAGCTTGACAATAAAGACAGACCACATTCATTATTTTGTTGAAAGTGCTCAATTTTTCATTTTTCATGTAAAGTTGTTAGATAAATACTTTTTCTAACCTCTAAAGCCAATTTCATTAGACCAGTTTTTCAAATTCAACGTACCAACTCTTTCTCCAATTTCCTAACAATATATGGCGTTTTATCGTTCACGATCCCGAAGGCTTTCCCATCGTTGACACCACGTACATCATAAATCCGCTTTCCAACCTTTTTCTCCGTACTCTTCTGCTTTGTAAAATTCGAAAAATTGGCCGGATCCTTGCACGGAAATGCTTTCGTGAACAATGATGTTAGATTTGCTGAACTACTAATTTGGGCCATTATCTAGAAACAAAAAGCATTTTTTTATTAAAAAAAAATTAAAAAAATGTAACTCTATGTCACGAGAAACAGTTGACGAATGTGGAAAATAAGTCGATTAGTGCAAAATAAAGCCGGGAAAATTAGATCACGCCCTTATTGTATCAAATTTATCATAAGAAAATACCTTTTTGTTTTTGAAGACTTTTTGCAGGAAAGAAGCACGCACAGAAAATAATAATAAATAAATGTGAAAAGAAGTATGACAAAATAACAAATGTTCACATCTTTTTATCGATTTACTCAAGTTGGGGAACTATTTCGAAAAAAAACTGCGTACAAAAATAGGAGATGACACAACCAAACGGAAAATGGGGTTCAAATTCCAAAAACGTTATTTTAATAACATTTATCATGTTTTTTTTTCTAATGGGCCTATGCAGAAACTAAAAATACGTGAAAAAAATTGCAAGAAATGACAATAAATTGCAATTTTTGCAGCCGATTTACGGGAAATCTACGGTAATTGTTCAAACACATTTCACCGGTGTGCGTCCACAAATGAGGAAAATACGGTCAAGAGCCATTTTTCTTTGATGGTTTCGCAACGATTAAGGTAGATTTCCCGTAAATCGGCTGCAAAAATTTTTTTTGTCGAAAAATCTTTTTGTCAGAAAATCTTTTGGTTTTCCAATCAATTGACCTATACTCCTTTTTTTTCACGTTTCTGCATTGAATTTTTTGCAATTTTTTGCAGCATTTTTAGTTTCTGCATAGGTCCATAAGTTTTAAATTCAATTTTCCACGAAAAGGTACAATTTTAATTTTAATTTTAAAATTCCAAAAATCAATCAGTTTTTGAACTTTTATGCTTTTAAAAATTGACTATAACCTTTTTCATATTTCAGACAAAAAAAAATGAAATAAAAACTATAGGAACAAGGCAAAAAAAAATCTTGAAAATAATTGAAAATAAAAAAATTTCTGTCTAAAAAACAGATCTTCGTAACAACGTAGCATCGTACAATGCCAGGTAATTTGAAAGTTGTAAGTATTAATTTCACACCAAGCGAACGGAGAATTGTTTCAAAAGAATCCTGAAAATAAATTTTGAAAAAACAGAACGAATATTTAAAAAACCTTCAAATTTTCAGTTCCTTTCTCACAAAAATACATTGCATGTCGGAATAAAATCAATAAAGATTGATTTTCAGAAATTGTTCGAATTGTGAGAAGCTGAATATCTGGCGGCAATCGGGCAGCAATATTTTGGATACGTTTTTCTGAAGAAACGTTAATTAAAAAAAAAATCAATGAACCATTGGATTTTTCACTGGAAAATAAAGACGGAGGATTTAAAATTGATTGTAAAGCTTGTTGTGCTTGAGAACTATGAACTGTATAATGTGATTTCTGAAATATTGTTTTTAGAACATAAATTTTAGAAATAATCACTAATAACAACCTTGTTTAAGGAAATTTCATCAATGTTTTCAGCAATTATCTTAAAATTCATTTCAACTGGTAGTAAACCCCATCCAATTTATAATGAGTACGGTGCGCATTTCTGGGTGCGACCGCAATTGCTCGTCACGGTGTTTGCACCGAATTCAAATTTATAGTGAGGAATTTATATATGTAACCAGTTCTCGTTGCATTTTTGGATTTTTGTTGTTTCTTTTTGTTTTATAGTAATAAATTTGTCGTGTAAACTTTGTGTTCGGCATTTTTTGTAGACATTCGGTCAAAAGTGGTCAGTTGCCACTTAGAATTATCTTGAAAGGGTTTTGGGAAGTAGAGACAAGTGAGCTTGAAACCCAAACTACCCGCTTCTTGGGGGCCGAGCCGATTTGAATCCCGTGGTAGCCTAACACGCAACTTGGGGGCCGAATCAAAATTTTTGTGTTTGTCCTTGTCAATTTGTGTTACTCTCTCTTCCGTTCAACTTTCTTTTGATTTTAAACTCCAATTTGTCTATTGAAATCTTATTCTCCTGCGCTAACCCCAAAGGAGTTGATTTTTGCTTTCGCAGAATTATTCGTTGACTAACCCTCTTCGAGTAGCGAAAGACTATAGATAAATTTCTTGAATAATTTTCTCTTGGATTCTTTCTCCCGCGTTAACACCAAAGGAGGAGATTTCATTTCTTTTACAAATTATATTCGTTGACTAATCATCTTCGAGTAGTGGAAGATAATAGAGATATTTTTTCAGCATGGAAACTTCACAAGAACAAAAAAGTGAGCAGGGAAGGAAATCGATGGCGCAAGAGTTGGCAGAATGGGCGCGCGAAAAAGTGCTCCTGGCGGCGAATGATGAAATGGAGGAGAAGCAGTGGGAAGAAGTCGTAGAAAAGTGCAAAGAGCTTGCTTCCGCTGAGAATCCAGGACTTGAGGTACTTTCAAATACATTCAAAAAATTTGATGATGAAAAAGAAAAAGTTATCGGCAATGTTTTGAATAATTCGACGTTGACTGATAGGCAAGCTGATGTCATGTTAAGTCCAATAACTGAATGGATGAAAAAAGTCCAACGAGATTTTGATGAATTGACTATTTTGGGGGGAACAAATCAAATTGTTCCAAAATTGTCAAAAAATGAAATTGAGATGTTGGAAATGTTAAATGCATACCGATGTAACTCTTCAGAGATGTTGGAAAAATTCTTTAATGATATGAGAAGTGACAACAACAATTTATTATTGCAGGTTGAGGATCAGAAGTCCCAAATTGAGATGCTGCAGAAGAAATTGGAAGAACAACAAGAGCAATGTGAGAACCATTTGAAAGAGCAAAACCACTGGAAGTCGGAGTGCGAGAAACTCCTCAAAGATGTTGAGACTAAGGAAAAAGATAAGGAAAAGGGTATGGCTGCAAATGAAAATAAAGAGTCAATGAATCTTACATTGCAGAACATCGAGTTCTTCGCCAATCTTCGTGGCAAAAAGGAGTTGAAGCCGCCAGCATCCGTGGTCCAAACAAGCCGTTCCAGAGAAGGTAGTTTGATTTTTGAAAAATCAAAAACTCTTGAAAATAAGAAAAATGAAGCTTGGGAGCGGGATTGCGAAGTGTCGTCTTTAGGCAGCGCTAAATCAGTTTTGTCGGTAGATGATGTTAGAGATGCTAAGATGGAGATTTTGCAACAAAGTATGATTAATATGAGTGCTTGTTTTCAATCGTCCGCGCTTCCGGATCCAGAACCATTTTCGGGAGAAGATAGCAGGAGTTTTGAGAATTTCACTCGTGTGTTCGAAATGAAATATAAGGTTTTGGCGCCGGATGATGAGAGTTTGTTGACGATTTTTGGAGAGCGATTCCTTAAGGGAATGGCTAAGAAATTGTTCCAAAGTTTGCCGAAGCAAAGCTTGAAATCATTTGGTTCCGCAAAAGAAGATTTGAAGAATCTTTTGAAAGAATCAAAGTCTGATGAAATTGGTCGTGCACATGAGAGATGGGAATCTCTACGAATCAAGAAAAATCAGTCGTTGCGAGATTATATGTTGGTAGTCGATCGACTAGCTGAACAAGCATTCGGGTCAGATGTACCGCATAATCAAGTTGATTATTTGAAGATGACTAAAGTAATGAAGGCTATTGATCCAAGTTCTACACTCTTCTGTTTGTTGTCGGTTGAGAAAACCAAGAATAAAGATGGATTCAAGTATGACAGTATGAAACGAGCTGTGCTTCAATTTGAAAGTGATCAATTCAGTATTGCGCGTAATAAATCGAGATTAGATCCAGAGTTCGAGCCAAGATTCGAATCGAGGACACCGTTTCCAGTCAGGAAAGAATCAGAGTATGCAGAAGCAACTGATTCAAACAAAGTTGACGTTGGTAGTGGAAAACGTGACACAACAACATGTTTCAATTGTAAACAGCCAGGACATTGGGCATTTCAATGCGTTGAAGCCAAGGTAAACAGAATTGAACATGATTTGGATCAGCAAAAATCAGTTGGAGTGGCGATGATCGAAAAATCGATTATTGGAGATGTCGAGACTGATATTTTGTTGGATACCGGTAGCACAACATCAGTTATCTCAACTGGTTTTGTGAATCATTTGAAAAAGAAGAATAAGTATTGGGAAAAGCATATCAACAAAAGAATGGAACCAGGAAGTTTCAAGTTGAGAGATGCAAGTAATAGATTGATGTGGGTTGTCGAACAAATTGATATTCCGATCAAAATTCGAAATATTATCAGGACAGTGAGATTCCAAGTTGTTAAGAGGACAGAAAGGATGTGCTTGTTGGGTACAAATGCTTTTGACAAGTTTGGTATTTATTTGTCATGGAGATCAGATAAATTGACCAGAGCAGCCGAAAGTGTACGAATTCCACCGAAATCTGCGAAAATCGGCAGAATCAAAGTGGATAGCTGGAAGGGTGAAGCTCATAAAACTGCCAGATGGAATTCTCAAAACGAACAAGAGATTTGTAAAAAGCAGTTTGACAAAAGGAATAAGGGTGAGACATGGGATTATCCGAAGCAGGGTAATAGAGTTTTATTGAAAATTCCGACTGAAAAAGGAGCTTCGAAACATCCTAAATTGACAAACGAGTGGAAAGGACCGTACAGAGTTATGGAAACAACAGCAAATTCGGCCACAATTACTCCAATTATTGGGAAAGCAGAGGAAATTAAAGTTCCATTTGATCAGTTGAAAAGGGTGCCAAATGAGTTCTTAGATTGCCCAATTGAGACGAAAAAATCGCGCGGTAGGAAAAAGCGAAATGTGCAGCAAAATGTGGGAACGTGCCAAAAAATTACTCAAAACGAAAATGATGAAAAAATCATTAATTGTGAAATTTTCAGGAACGATGGTTGCGGATGTGGTGAATGTTCAGTCAACTTCAACTACAAATCCACCAAATTGGTCATCAAATCACCAATGCAATTTGCTCGAATTTTGGTTATGTCGAATGCTGGAGCATCGTTGAGTCCGGATGATTTGCAATGTTTTTCCAATTTTGACGTTATTCATGTGTCAAAGGAGACCAAGATGGAAGCGTTGAAAGCATTTGCGAAGTGTCCTGGATTTTTGGGAAAACTGAAGACAGACGAGTTCTGGAAAGATGCTGTTGATTTGATAGAGGAACAAGCGGCCAAAGCCTTCAAACCGAAACCATATTGTTTCAATGTTAAAAAGGTCATCTTCGTCCCAAAAGCGGAGTATTGCAAGATCAAGGCCAAGGAAGACGTAAAAGTCGTTGAATTGAGAAGCAGCGCTCTCGAAAAATTTGATGAGAAGTTCGACTTCAAGCATGTTGAAAAAGTTTTGTGGATGATCCGTGCCAAATTGGACCAACAATACTTTGAACAAGTGCAAAACGCTCTCCAATGGATCCCAGCATCAGTTGAAATTTTCCTCGTGTCGCTTCCACTCGAATCGGATTTCCCGGAGATATGCAGAATCGGCGCATGTTTTGGACAATTGAAGAGGGAAAAAGCCGGAGTCTTCGTCAAATTTGGGCCAGAATATCCAAGCACGCAGCAACAGAGACCATTGTCAACAATTGTATGCGATTTTGATCAACAAAACATGGAGAAATATTGGAAAGTCGTCATCGCAACGGTCAAAGAAAGCGGTTGGAAAATGGAGGAATGGTTGGCTGAAGATCCAGTGGAACCACAAGAAAAGAGAGCAAGAAGACAATAAATTTTCTCGCCCCAATCGGAAAATGTACATATTTTTATTGTATTTCCTTGAAAACGTATATCAACTCACTTATTGTATATTGATCTCAATGTTGCGGGCAACATTCTATAAAAAGGGGGGGAAGTAAACCCCATCCAATTTATAATGAGTACGGTGCGCATTTCTGGGTGCGACCGCAATTGCTCGTCACGGTGTTTGCACCGAATTCAAATTTATAGTGAGGAATTTATATATGTAACCAGTTCTCGTTGCATTTTTGGATTTTTGTTGTTTCTTTTTGTTTTATAGTAATAAATTTGTCGTGTAAACTTTGTGTTCGGCATTTTTTGTAGACATTCGGTCAAAAGTGGTCAGTTGCCACTTAGAATTATCTTGAAAGGGTTTTGGGAAGTAGAGACAAGTGAGCTTGAAACCCAAACTACCCGCTTCTTGGTTGCATATCAATGGGTATTGAGTCTGAAGCTTGTCCCAATCCCTTTCCATCATCCTGGTTCAAAATTCTATCTGAAAATCATATTTTTCTGAATTTTTCATTTCAACTCAAACCTGCTCCAAAGAAACTATTTTAAAAACATACCGTAAAAAAGTAAATTAAGACTTCACAATGGATAAGTTCAAAATAATGACATTTGTATTTAATAATTTTGTAAATCACACACAAAAATAAAAAAAATTTGAATTACGACCAACCAAAACACAACCGCGAAAAAATTGCGCTGTGCCAGCAATTATCGCAGCGAAGAGTAAAGACCTTTGATGGTCTAGCAGCGATTTCCGTAGATTTCCCGTAAATCTGCCGCAAAAAAATAGCGATATTGATTTTTTTATTGAAAAATTAAAATTTCAAAAAATTAAGAATTATGTTTTTGTCCGAATTTTGTGGGAATTTTCAATATTTCCTAAGAATATAATTTTTTTAATATTTGGAGCAATTATTAAGATTGTGTGCTAGATTAATTAAACTATAAAATTTTCAAATTACCTTGAAAAAATGTTTTTCCAAGAATTCTTATGGACCTATCCAGAAACTAAAATGACGCAAAAAATATCAGAAATTTCAATGCAGAAACGTGAAAACAATATTGACAACAAATATTATTGATCAATGCGTTTTGAGGGCTGTTCGACCTCGCTGACGCGTGCGGAGCGCTAGTGCGGTAGAACAGCCCTCAAAACGCAATGATCAGGAATATTTGAGTTGACAATAGCAAAAAATAATTGTTTTTAATTTTTAAAAATTAATTTTTCACGTTTCTGCATTGAATTTGTTACTATTTTTCGTTTTTAGTTTCTGGGTTCTTAACAAAAACTTGATTTTTCACGGATTGTAAAAAGAAACCGAAGAAAGAGGAAAACATTTCGCCCGACAATTAGAAAATTAGCGCACAAAAGTGTGCGTAGCACAGCGCAATTTTTTCGCGGTTGTGTTTTGGTTGGTCGTAATTCAAATATTTACATTTTTGTGTGTGATTTACAAAATTATTAAATACAAATGTCCGCAAACTTAAATTCGGTGTATGCACAAATTTTATTAGAGGCGAATGATTTTGGTTCAAATTTACACACCGTGCTTTTTAGCACCGAAAAACAATTCAATCTAATTTTTTTTGAAATTTGACTTTTTTATTGTCAAGTTAAACATTTTCGAAAATGAACAATTTCTACTAAAAGACGGCAGCGCATCCTCTCGCAGGTAAGAATAGCACCCCTCCGTGAGAGACATAGATTTTCTGGGTGGGTCAAAACAAACTTGCACGATACAAAAATGTTATTTATGTTGGCAATAATGAAATAACAAAAAAAATGAAACAATCAAAAAATTATTTCCTTATTTTAGGTTTGTTCGTCGCGACGTGACACGTTTTTAACGTCAATCGAATTTCAAAAAATCCAAGAAAATTTAATTGAAAATTTTAAAATAAAATTCCTCGATTGTTGCAAAAAAAGCATCCTCAAGTCTCAATTACTAGAAATTTTTCATTTCTTTCTTTCAATAAATTCTAACTCGGCGAAAATTTCTTATTCCAGTCTTAGAACCAAATTTTCAAACTCCCCCCGTTTCAACAGCAGTGCAATAGAGCGCACTTTTTCACAAACATTGGTTGCTGTTTTTCATTTTTAGCAAAAATCTTTGTTTATTTCCCTCGTTTTTCAAAAATGTCTTTATTTCGAAATTTTTTAAACTTCAGAATGTCAAGCAATGATGCTCCTATAATTTACACACAAACCGGTAAAAACTTCCAACTAAATAATGAACAAATTCACGCACTTTTGAACAAATTATCAAGTGATGAACAGAAAGAATTGCAGGAAGTTATGAAGACCTGTACCACTGAGGTTTGTTCCAATTTTTTTTTGGTATTTAGATTTTTAATTGTTTTTCCTTTTTCTTAAAGGTAACGATGACGCGAGGAATTCCCATCACTGCCGCCGTTCTCGGATCCCTTTGGTTCTCTCGTCAAAAGTTACCTCCACAATATCATTTCGGACCAAAAGGCTGGCCATTTTACGCTATTATGGGTGTTGCGTAAGTCGGAAAATGTATTGAAAAACTTTTAAAAATTCAATTTTCCAGTTCCCTAACTGCCACAAATCTACTTTTCATGGGAATTTGTCGAGATCGAGTTCAGCCCAGAATTGACCAGCTTTGGAGCAAGGTTAAAAACTTTAAAAGTATCCCAGATATCAATAATCTGAAAATTTAGTACCAAATGAGCAACACAAAAACGAGTTATGATGAAATTCGTCGACAAAACCGAGGAAAAGCTCCACAGATTCCTTCAGCTGAAGATTCTCCCGATTTGCGGTCATCGCCGGATCTTGTGGTAAGATTTAATATATTTGAGACACACGTTTTACAAGTGAAGTATACGAGCAAAGGATAATTGTTTTGAATGGGAGATAGCTCATTGGAAAGATCATATTCTTGTCTACAAGGAACCGTTCTCATTTTTTGCCGACGGACTCCTAGGAGCTTTTTATGGTCCCTCAAAGTTTTTGCCAAATTTACGTCAGGACTGTTTGGTATATGAAGTTCTACTTTATACGGGGGTTCAGGTGAGACGTCGCTTTGGAACAAGGACGTGACATCCACAAGAAGGCTAATATTCTGGGAAACCCTAAATATTTATTAGTAAGACTCCCTCTGATAATATGGGGAGATTTAAAAATTTTAAAATCTCCCCATTTTTTTGCAGCAAAAAAAACAAAAAACGTTGCCTGGGTTCGAACCCTAGACCTCATGCTTAATAGTCGTGACTGCAATCACACTGGCGCTGCACCAACAATTCTCAGACATTGGGGGAACTGTTTTTTTTATCAGTTTTCGACTAGTCGGCTAACTAGTAATGAACTAGTCGGAAAACTGACAAAAAATCAGTCGAAACGGCACGAAAAACTGCTTTTTTGGCAGTTTCGACTGCTTTTTTATGAGTTCGAAATTCAACTGAAATTACCAAATATATGTCAGAGGGAAAATGAAGAAAATTTGGTCAAAAACTTTGAGGGACCATATTCCGTCGGCAAAAAATGAAAACGGTACCTTGTAGACAAGAATATGATCTTTCCAATGATCTATCTCCCATTCAAAACAATTATCCTTTGCTCGTATATTTCCTTGTTAATAGTTTGGTCGGAGTAGCAAAAAAACTGTTGAGCATCATTTTTATGAGTTTAAAGTTTGAACATCTGTTAAAATTCGAAATTTGAAGTGCTATAACTTAACTTGACTGCAATTTTGAGGGATTCATATCGTCCCCATTCTGAACTAGTCAATATAGTTCATAACAAAATCTTAGTATTAATTAAAGGAGGGTTTTACGGAGATTATGAATGGGCCTGGGATGAAAATAGGCTTCATTCCAAATACGTTTTTAAAATTTTCTAAAACCACCTAGAAGCCGAGAAAACACGCCACAAAACAATGGCCTAGAAAAAAGGGCCACCGGCGAAAACTAGTCCGCAGGCATGAAAAGTTCAAAAAATGAAAAACAAAACATAAATTAAGATGAAAAAAACATTAAAAAGGGCTAATATAAGCATTCTGCATAACTATTTACCAACAACACACGAAAAAAGTTCATAGGAAAAAGTTTTTTAAATACAGGTTTGGAATGAGTCTGAAGCCTATTTTCTTCCCAGACGCATTCATAATCTCCGTAAAGCCCTCCTTTAATTAATTAAAATAAACCTATTACAGAATTTAAAAAAAAAACATAATCAAATTCTACCAGAAACCCCAAACCGACTACACAACAACTCCTTTCGGCGGTACTAGCGCTTCAACCTACCACTCGGACACTGGCCTTGGAACTCAATTAAATTACGATGCATACCCGAACTATACTCCAATTGTCAGTGGTGGAAGCGAATTCTCATCCTATGGCTCATCCTCATCATGCGAGAATCAAAATCGGCCACGTCGTCCTGCTCCACCAAATCCGTATCTCGATGATAGCAGCTTTATCTCCGGGACACCTTCCGGCCCACCTCAGAATAACAACAAGGGTGGATATTTTTCTTAAGCGAATTAAAAATTTTCAGTATAGGTTCACAGTTTGTTTAGATAAAAAAAATAAACAATTAAATAACATTTCTAACGGACAACAAAATTTGATAACCAGGAATCCTTCAACGCACAAATAAAATCAACAAATATAATAAATTAAGCCGAAATTTTGAGTTTCTTCGCTGGAGAATTCATCATCATTTCCAGTCTTTTGATACTTTCCTCCTCAATATGTCCCTTTTTCATTTTCTTGTAGCTCGAGATCAATGGACGAACCCATTCTGGATCGATAAGGGTTACTTGTCTGCAAAATTTTTGAATTTCGGACAGTTTTCTAAAATTATCTAGAAAAAACTTACAATGCATAGAGATCACTGGTTCTCATCAACTCCGAGAATACGAAATAACCGGGTTTTGACTGAAAATTTTTGTAATTTTCGGAATAATTGAAATAAAAAGTTAAGAAACTCACTCTTGAAAGGCAAGAACTTGGATGGATTTTCAATGTGATCGATGGATTGATCATCAATCGATATCGATCCTCTTGTCGATCGTATTCACAACTGTTTAGGAATAATCCACAGGCAAGCGCTTTTCTGGAAAATTGAAAGAAGATAGTAAATTTGGTAAAAAATATTTTTCTTAAAGACAAGGTACCACTTATTGTTTTTTCCGATTTTATTCACTTATAAGTTCAAACCGTTGTAAAAACTGTTTTTGGCAATGGGAATTTTTTTAAAAAGACATTTAAAGGGATTCTTTACTGTTTTTGTGTTCCTATTCCATTTGCATCTTCTTCACAATATTTCAAAACCTCTAGAAGCAAAAATATTTTTTCGAAATTTCCTTTTCTAGTACACGAAAAAAATTTACAGAGTAAATGGCCGAACAATTGCAAACACTCACATTCGCATGCTCTCTCGCGCGTGGCCGGCCAGCTAGACCATTTCGCGCCTTAATTTGTAAATATTTTTTTTCGTGTACTAGAAAAGGAAATTTTGAAAAAAATGTTTGCTTGTTTTGAAATATCGTGAAGAAGATGGAAATGGAATTGAAACCCAAAATCAGTAAAGAATCCCTTTAATTTATTCCATATTTGCCTATTTTTGAAAATTAAAACAAAAGATTTCGGGTAACATGTCATCAAAAATAATTCAATTTTTTAAATAACATTCTAAACCGACCTAACTCTCGTCAAATCCGTCAAACACGTCGAAAACGGTATCTTCTGCTCTACAGCAATCTCCTTCAGCTGTTCCTCAATCATGGATGCCGTTTTGAGATGCTGCTCACTAATCATATTCGAGACACAGAATTGTTTAATCTCTTTGTTATATTCTCGTTTCAATGACATATCCGCTCGACCATATCTCGCATCATTTTCCGTTTTTTTGTTCAACTGAAAACAACAGTTTCCATGATTACAACTAAATTTAACCAAAAATGAAAATATATACATGATTAAAAAACTCATTCGTCGCGAGAATCAATTTCAAAATTGTGATATGATCCCCTTCCCTAGTTTCATGCTTCCTTCTACACCTCTCCAATTCAGAATCCGACAATTCTGTAGATCCTGACGACCATAGGGACTCCGTCTGCATTGATGCAATGATTTTGATCGCTTCCATGATACAACCCTCCTTCTGGGCTTGATATAACACTCTAGCATGGTCTGGAGGTAGTGGAAACATGCAAAAATGATCTCCAATATCGGTAAGACCAAATTTTGTTCCTTCTGAGTTCAAAGGCCGGATTGCACCAAGTGACTGGAAAAATATTAAACTTTTTTAAAATAGTTTTTTCTAATTTTGGATCATCATATGTTTTTAAAAATAGTGAAAAAAAATCTGGTACACAACAGGGATGGGCGGGAAATTTCCCGGATTTCCCGGTACCATGACGGGAAATTTCCCTTCCCGAAAATTTCCCGAAAAGTTTCAGGAAATTTTTTAAATAGAAAAATAGAAAAACATCAAAAAAATAAAAAAACTCGAGAAGATCAAACTACAAAAATCAACGGAACTTTACTAAAATTTATTAATATGTCTTTCAAAGTCTCGAATAAGAAAACTTAACATTTTTCTTTTTTTAAACTCATTTATGCGATTCTGAAAAATGTTTGTTTTATTCAAAATCGTGCGCTGATTCCTGTTTTATCCTTTAGTTTTTATCGTTGGATGTTTATTAACTCTGAAAACCTAGGAAAATCGATAAAATCAGGAAAAACCAGTTTTGTAGTCAAATTTCCCGAATTTCCCGAAATTTCCCGGTCTTTGGAACCAGGAAAAACATTACCCGAAAGGGTTTTCCCGCCCATCCCTGGTACACAAGCTTTTTGAGGAAGCCTAGATCAATCAATATAGCACAAAGTGGATGTACTTAACATTTTAAAAAACGTGGTTAATAAGTAGCGATTTTTTTTGAGCTCATAGCCTGAAAATTCGTATAAATTAAAATTGTAGAGTTTTTATTCCGAATTTTCAGACTGAGCACCAGGGATGGACGGAAATTTTTTCCCGGGACCGGGAAATTTCCCGGTTTTCCCGGTACCATGACGGGAAATTTCCCGAAAAATTTCAGGAAATTTTTTAAATAGAACAAATATACTAACATCAAGAAAATCAAAAATTAGAAAAGATTAAGCAACAAAAATCAACGAAACTTTACTAAAATTGATTAATATGTCTTCAGAAGTCTCAAATAAGAAAACTTAACATTTTTCATTTTTTTAAAACTCATATATCCTATTCTAAAAAATTCGTTTTATTCAAAATCTTGCGTTTATTCCTGTTTTATCATTTTGTTTTTATCGTTGGATGTTTATTACCTCTGAAAACTTAGGAAAATCGGGATAAAACCAGTATTTGGAGTTAACTTTTCGAATTTCCCGAAATTTCCCGGTATTTGGAACCGGGAAAAACATTACCCGAAAGGGTTTTCCCGCCCATCTCTGCTGAGCACCAAAAAAGCATTCTCAGAGGCCTTCTTAGCACCGTTGTTATATGTCACCTACTCTCCAAAATGTGCTCTATAGATTGGTCCAAGCTTCATCAAAAAGTTCAAAAACACTTTTTTTAAACCTTAACCGTAGTTTTAAAACCTTAACCGTTTTTAAAACCTTAACCGTGTGAATTGTTGAGTATATAGGGCTGATGACGAACTCGTCTTAGTGTTCCCTCGGTTTAGTAGCACAAAAAATTTATTTTCCGAAAATCCGAAAAAAGTGCTACCAATCCAAGGGTCCCTTAAGACGAGTTCGTCAGCCCAATATTTTTTAATTGTGAAAAATTTTCGTTTCAAAAATGAAAAAAAAATTCTAATGTTGTTTTAAGAGTCGATGTCTCAGAAAGTCGAACATACCGTGGCACAGTTGCACCAACGTGAAGCTAGGATCTTGATATTTTGCATGGAGGGTACCTAGGCCCCCCTTAGAAAAAAAATACATAATTTATTTGACCACGCCCCCTTTGACCTGGTGAAAAAAATCCGGGTGGTCCCAAAATCGAAATTTTTAGTTTTATAGATAAAGTTAAAATCTCTTCGGTAATCGATTACCCGCACATTTTTGAGTAATTTTCATGTTGACACCTAATTTCCAGCTCGTCGGCATCATGCCGAAAATTTGATTTTTCTGAAAAAATGGTCCAAATTTTCCAGTTTTTCCCATTTTTCGATATAATGAAGTACTTGGCCCCGAATGGAAATATGGAAATTTGTAATCCTTATAATGTTTGTCATCAAATTCCGTGTTGATTTAGCGGAATCCCTGTAACCTTTTTGGAGTTTCAGGGCAAAATAGACGAGATTTTAACAAAATTCCAAAGGGTCCCCCCCATGGAATAAAAAATCGAAAATTTTAAAATCACCCCATATTATCAGAGGTACTCTTACTAATAAATATCTACTTTTTCCCAAAATATTAGCCATCATGTGGACCTATGGGCCGCGTGGCAACAGCTCAAAGAACCTACATTCAATATCGCGATTTCCAATACATGCAACAGTTTTCTGTGTACGGGGACTGAAGGTATTTGAGCTGTTGCCACGTCGCCCATAGGTCCACAAGATGGCTCATATTTTGGGAAACACTAGAAATTTATTAGTAAGAGTCCCTCTGATAATATGGGCAAATTTTAAAATTTTAAAATTTTTTTGCAAACTTTTTCCATAGGGGGGACCCTTTGGAATTTGGCGAAAATCTCGCCTATTTTGCCCTGAAACCCCAAAAAGGTTACAGGGATTCCGCTAAATCAACATGGAATTTGATGACAAACATCATAAGGATTAAAAATTTTCATATTTCCATTCGGGGCCAAGTACTTCATCATATCGAAAAATGGGAAAAACTGGAAAATTTGGACCACTTTTTCAGAAAAATCAAATTTTCGACATGATGTCGACGAGCTGGAAATTAGGTGTCAACATGAAAAATACTCAAAAATGTGCAGGTAATCCATTCCCGATGAGATTTTGACTTTATCTTTAAAACTAAAAATTTCGATTTAGGGACCACCCGGATTTTTTTCACTAGGTCAAAGGGGGCGTGGCCAAATAAATTATGTATTTTTTTTCTAACGGAGGCCTAGGTACCCTCCATGCAAAATATCAAGATCCTAGCTTCACGTTGGTGCAACTGTGCCATAGCCAATAGACCTGATGTCGAAAATCTCAGACATCGACTATTAAATATCAAAACTCACCACCAACTCCAAAAGTGCCGAATCAATATTCTTCTTCTCCGGTGGATCCAACAAACTCAATCGATGAGGATTTCTCATTCCTAATTTCATCAATTCTAGAAAAGTCGCCGCTAAATTACATCTCAAAATTTCAGGCATATTCTCCAGGTCAAATGACTTATACATCTTTTTCGTGTACAATCTATAGCATTTTCCTGGTGCATCTCTTCCAGCTCGACCCGCTCTTTGTTTTGCTTGTGCTTTGCTCACATTTTGCACTTTTAGCACGTCAATTCTATCCGTTGCGTCGAATTTTCTAGAAATTTTAAGATTTGATGACAATTTTCAGATTTTTAATGAATTTTCTATGAACTATGAAGTGAACAACTTCAAATGATGCTCTGATTTTAAATTAAAGGGACCGATTTTCAATTTCGTTTTCATTTTCATCTTTCATGTCATATTTGAACACATATGGAAGACATTTTTCGAAATTTCCTTCTCCCGTACAAAGAAACCCTTTTCCATTTATTTTGAGGGCGAGAGAATCCACCAGCGAGAGAGATGCAGAAAGTTAGTCCCCCAAGAAACCTAGAAATGGTCTTCTTTATCGTTACGACAATAGGAAAACTGTCGTCAAAAATTGGCTTCCATAGGTTTTCAAATATGGCAAAGAAGGTGAAAATTTGTTCATAATCTCTCAGAATAATTTCGGCTCGTAAACGGCGCGCCGAATCAGTACGCACGAGCCGTTAAAAAGCCGCAGGCAGTGGCACGCACACCGAGTACGAGCCGCAGGCAGCGCGCGAGCCGTTTGACGCCGAAAATACCATGAGCTCTTTAAAAAAACTTACTTGACTTTAACCTTCCCAGAATCAATAACAATCCGAATGCCGGGAATAGTCACCGACGTTTCAGCAATATTTGTTGAAATCACAACCTTTCTCATCCCATCTGGCGTGATTCGAAACGCGGCTCTCTGTTGTTCAGACGACAATGCAGCATACAACGGAACCGGCCAAATGATATCACTTCCGGCCGGAAGAGAAGTATTCAACTCTTTCAATTGATAATTCACCGCTTCAATTTCCTCGCTTCCCGTCAAAAACACTAGAATATCATGTCCTTTTGGCTCATTTAAATGTGCATGTTTAACAGTAACAATTGTGTTATAAATATAGTCACTACTTGAGAATGTTCCATTCTTATGAATTGGTACATGGTACACTTCAATCGGATATGTTCGTCCAGACACAACAATCACTTTTACATCATTGAAATATGTCTTAAATTTATCTGCTTGTAATGTAGCCGACATAATAATCAATCTCAATGGATTTGCAGTATCTTTCCTTTGTTGTTGACATTTTCTAAGAATACACATCAAAACATCCGAATGAAGACTTCTTTCATGAGCTTCGTCGATTATAATCACTGAATACATTTCCAAAAGTGGCGATACTAATGCTTTTCTGAAGAAAATCTGTTTCTTTTTTAAATTTTCTGTTTACTTATTTTCAATTTTCGTTTGGGGTCATTTTTGTTTGTTGAATTAATTAATAATTGGTGATTTCTAGTAGATTAAAATTAAAGTTGAAAATCAGTAAACAAACACTTTAAAAAATCTTAAGAACTTGGTTGGTGGGTTACCTTAAAACAATTCCATCGGTCATATATTCCATCTTCGTTTTTCCACTGGTCAAATTCTCGAATCGTACATGATATCCAACCTAGAAAAATCGATATTAGGAAAATTATTTGGAAAAAATTTCTAAGATGGGGTTTTTCCAGAAATATCGCCTTGAAGCTTAAAACTAAAAACCGATCTGAAAGTGATGAAATTTAAATATTTTAGAAATATTACATTTTCATTTGAAAGCTTGAGAAGTTTTTTGCGTGTGCTCAAAAAAATCATCTGATATCATCGATTCTGGAATAATGAAATTATTATTGTCAAGAAAATGGGTGATACATTTTGGATCACCCATTTTCTACAAAAAGACTGCAGCGCAACCGCGCGTCGGTGAAAATAGATAGCATGACCATGAGATATACTTAGATTTTTTCGGTAGACCAAAACCAACTGATACAAAAATTTTACGTTGACAATAATGCACTAAAAATTCGAAAATTTCATTTTCGCGCGCGTGTGGTATGGGGCTAATTCCTTTTTTTTAAACGAAAACTGCATTTTTCGAAATACTTTTAATTTCAGTATTTACGTTTCAAAAAAGATGAAATCAAGAGTTTTTGAGAATGTGCACAAGTTTTTCAAGTGAAAATTTAATATTTCGAAAATATGAGAATTTTTTCAAATTTCAGCGTACCAAGGCTCATAATTTTTAAACTGTACTTGTATGCTTTCTATTTTAATTTTCTAATTTGGTGGCTTTTCAGATATTTTAGTTAGAATAGGCGTGGAATACCTAGAAGACCTAGGTGGTGTGCCTCATATTCACAATGACTCTTTTTTCATTAATAATAACAATGTCACCTCTTCTCCAATGCTAGTTCCCATCTCCACAGCCACCCGATTAGCCAATGAAATGGCGGCAACTCTCCTCGGTTGTGTCACCCCGATCCTTCCTTTCATTGCCAATCCCACCCTATGACATAATTGAGGAACTTGTGTCGATTTTCCTGAACCAGTCTCTCCAATCACAATAATCGTTTCGTTTTTGATTAGCTCATTCATTAATTGAAATTCGACCAAATCAACCGGCAATTGGGGTCGTTGAAATTTCGTTTTCACTTCTATTGGTGTGGAGGAGGTTGATGCTGATGGTGTCGAAAATGAATTATTTTTCAAATTCGAACTTGTTTGTGGTTTATTATAGAACAAATGTTGAACCGATTGTTGACCGGACACTCCATTACTCATCATTTGCTTATTCTTATTTTTGAACTTGTTCTTCTTTTTCGTTTCCGTTATTCCATTTCGTCTATTCACCACAATTTGATGTGTTCGTGAAGATTTCGGAGCCTCGAAGTGCCTGAAATAAGACTTTCAGATTGATTTTAAAGAACTATCTAGAAAAATGCCAAAACGACACGTTTCTATTGTTATTATTCTCATTTATTGGAAATACTGAAGAATTGTTAATTGTTAAAAAATACTCGATGTAAATTCAAAAATTCAGGATGAAAATCAGGAAACTTTTTCAGATTCAAAACGAATGAGAAAACTGAATTTCTTCATCGTATTATATTTTATTTTAGAAAACAACCAACTTCTTCTTCTTTTTCAATTTCCCATTCTTCTTTGTCAGCCCAATAACATGCTTATTATCCTTTCGTTTTTTCATCTGAAAATGTTCTGAAATTCCTGTAGAAAACCTTTTGTTTTTTGGTAAATATACTGAAATATTCTCATACAGCTTGATAAAACTGAAAAAAAACCGATAAAATCAAGACCAAGTTTTTTAATGGAACTTTATAAGTTAACATTAGGATATAATATTCGAAACAAGTAAATAATTACCTAAAATAGAACCGTAATTATTTGGTAATAATTGAAAAAAATACACATAAATTAATGTAATACTCTAATATTTTTTAAAGGAATGTAGGGGTTTAAAAAGGCATGGATTAAATAAATAGCATGAAAGAAACAGTCAAAAACCATGAGAAGTATATTCCAGGTTAGGCCCTTATTTGAAATCGCAAAAATAGCCTAGGTGCCTAGGTAAAATATTTCGCAGCAGAAATCGTACAAATCTTCTCAACAAACGCCACATCATCCAATGGAGCAATATGAGCAGCTCTTCCGATTGCGCGGCTTGCTGTCGACGTTGGAAGCCGGTTCCAGACTGTGTATCGAACCAAATTCTCCAATTTTTCGCTTTTAATCGCTTTGCTTGTTATATTCGACATCATATCTCTAAAATTACAAAATATCATGATCTTACAGTGCAAACTAAGCGTTTTATATGATATCTAGCTCATTTAAAAGAGCTCGTCCTTAAGAAACTGAAATTTGTAGCTGCTAATATGCACAAGTGTCATAACGTCTCAAACACTGAAAATGTGTCAAAATTTTAACTTTGAAGAGCAATAACTTGCCCAAACTCAATATTTATAAATGAAAATTTCAGGAATAGAAAACGCTTCCATTTGGCACCAATGAGACAAATTGGGAATTTTGACACTAAAAATATTGGAAAACTCGTTGAAATTATTTTTAATGAGCTAAGTCTCACAAAAATTGCTTACAAGGGAAGTGCGCGAGTGCGCACCATCGCCAATCGAGTTGAGACCTATACCATTCGATAGTGCTTTACAAGTAGGTCTAGAATCCGTTTTAAAAGTCTGCCGGTTCGACCTGTGAGCTGGTGAAACATGGGTTCAAAGTTCTGAAATACGAGGTGCGCGCTTATAAGCGCACGGGAACCATCCTCCTCTATGTGGCTGCGTGGTTAAGTGGGTTATGTATGCACTTGTCTATGAAAATCTTTTGCAAATTTCGATTCCAACTGGCTGGTAATTGCTTTGCATACTTTCAATTTTCATCGTTTTTCATTTGTAAAAGTTCACCGTTGTCAATAATCAAAATCGTTATATTACTATTTTCATTCAAAACTGTTATTACAATTGTCAACTCAATTATTCTTGATCATTGCGTTCGGAAGGCTGCTCAACCTCACAGCCGCTCCGCACGAACGCGAAGCGGTGACCTCCCACTCAACACACTGAAATATTGGCGGGAAAATGAACTTTTCAAATGTTCCAGTGTATTTAGTGTCGGCAGCCGCGTGCAAAACAAATGCATAACCCACTTGACCACGCAGCCACGTGGTGGAGGAGGGTTCCAGTGCGCTTATAAGCGCGCACCTCGTATTACATAACGTTGAGCCCATTTTTTTTTCAACAGCTCACATGTCGAGGCTTTTAAAACGAATTATAGACCTGCTTTTAAAGCTCTATCGAGTGGTATAGGTCTCCTCTCGATTGGCGATGGTGACCTCGCGCACTTTCCTTGTTAGAGCTTGTACTGTCAAAAAAAGTACCTGAAACATGTTCCAAACGATGACATATCCTTAATCGAATTTTTACATGGAACCAAAACCGAAGAATGGTAGGGAACATACATATCATCTGAAGTTCAAAATATCACATTTTGTCTATTTGATATTTAAAAAAATACCTTTCGATCCAACCATTAAAACATTTCTAAATACTCCAAACGTATCCCCTGCAGAAAGTTGATAGAGAAATGTTTCATGTTGCAACACGGCATCTCTCATGAACAGTTGATTGACACATTTTCCATTTTTAAATCTAAAAAAACCGTTTTCTGAATATTCCAAAGAGCTCAATTATAATTACCACATTTACATTTATAAAAATATTTTCTGAAGGAAATTATCAATAAAATGATAATTTTAATTAATTTTCTTCCATTTTCAATGTTTTTCAGTGCAAAAACATTGCAAACCACTATAACTTTTTAAATTATACTTCTTCTAATTCCCGCTATTTTAAAATGATAAACATTCGATAATTACTTTTTTGTTTTTAGAAATTGCATCACCAAAATCATAGAAATAATTTCGAAGTTTTTCACGTAAATGATCAGTTTTCCTTGTCAAAATACGTCACAGTTGTCCTGACAGGAAAAAGACTCACCTGGCTGTTGCTGTAGCAATAATATCAACAGCTCTTGAAATATAAGGCAGTCCTAAATGCGGTGTGTTCAAGGTAAACAACGTATAACAGAAATCTGTCAACCATTTCGCTTCTGATTTCATTGCCTCATCAATTGCAGCTCGAACAATCAATCCTCCAAGGGAGTGGCATACAAAGCTGAAATTTTGCCAATTTTTTGAATTTTTGATCCTCTTCACAATTATTTTCGTTGGCATATTTCAATTTTTAAAAAATTTACGTTTCAAAACTAAAATTATCAATTTTAATTCGAGAATTTTTTAAATATCGCTGTTTGATAAATATTAAAAAAACATTTCCGAAAATCGATAAATCACTGAAGTGATTTATCGATGTTTGGACAATACAGAATCTCAGTTTTTGAGGTGGAAAAGGGGTTTTTAGAAACTAAGAAAATACTATTTTTGTGACTTTTAGTTTAAAAATTCCAAAACTTTCTTAAATAATGATGAGGGCTTTACGGAGACTAAAAATGAAGTTAAAACGCAAAAAAAAGACATACTTATGTTATAAACGGGTTTAAAAACATTTTTATAATTTGCAGAAGAAAAAAACAAGCCAAAAAAATTCCACCACTGAAGAGCTTTGGGCGAAAGTTTGTGTTCCTAGGCCACCTATTAAACTTGTGCATTTTTATTTATTTTTAAAATTTCAGTTTTCACAAACCTACTTTTTGTTGTTTTCTACTTTTTTTCAGAATGGGGAAAACTAGGAAGTGTTGCATTTGTTTAGAAACGAAAAATAGAGACGAGATGAGAAAAGTTACGAGAAGTAAGAAAAAGGTCAACAAATTGATTGAACTTCTCAGAGATGATTTTTTGAAAAATGTGCATAATATTAATAATTCGGTATTTTCAAAGCTCATTTTACATGCACTTCAGACGGAAAAGTTTTTTCTGGCGCTTTGCCACGAAATGATGTTTTTTTTTTAAATATGAATAAATGCAACCACTTTTGTTCTGTTTTTAATTTTAAAGACAGCTGTTCAGATAAAAAAATCCGACTTGCAAGGGTCCAAGTTTGAACACGCGCCCTTTTTAGTAACCATCTGCGCTCCACGGACAATCAGTCATGTGAGTGTGCGCGGGAAAAACTATTTTTGAAATTTTCCGTATTTTTCATAGTTTTTTTTGGTTATTTTTGGTGAATATTCGTTCTTCAATTTTTTTAAGTTTCAGAAAACAAACAAAATGGCAGAAAAATTAGGTAAAACACGAGTTCCATGCCGAAATTAAAAACTTCTCCTATCAATGCGTTAAGACTACGTTGATGACATTTTTATCTTCTTCAAGTTGTAAGAGATTATTTTAAATTTTATTTATTGAAATACACTTTTTTTTTAGATTTCTGGACAGCGAAGAATACGAAAATTCGGCGACTTCACCTCATTTCGCTTCGCCTTCATTTCAATTTCGCCAATGGTGCTTAAAAATTTATGCTGTGAATGCTAGGGATTTTGGTTAGTTCGGATTTTATGAAAATATCTAATTTATTGTTTTCAGTTAGTCGATTTCGGTCCCGTTTCAAATGAGCAAATTTCCCAGGCCACCGACATCAACTTCAGCTAAATGTAGTACGTGCCGTTCAACTGATTTTTTTCAATAAATTAACTTTCCTCGATAATTAAATGAAAATTATATTTTTCCGAATAAAATTACCTGGATAATAAATAATTCGTTCTACATGTGTTTTATCAGTGATGTTTTACGATTTGAATAAAGTTAACTGCTTAATAATACAAGAGCTACTTCCTATACACAAAACCTTGCTGAATCCCACGATTTCTGAAGAAATTTTTACGATGATTAAGATAATATTTTGAATTTATAATTATTTCTGTCAAATTCGTTTTGAAAATTTCTCATAATCAAAACACGATTATTATAAACCATTTACGTTCCGAAAATTATAAATTTCTCTGAAAAAATAGAAAAATAATTAATTTCTGAAAAATCTAAATTTTTTGAATTTTTTTGCTTCGCGCCATTTGTCGACCGCGTTGCACGGACCCGCGGCAATTCAAAATTTTATTTTTCCAACTTTGGCCGGCTGTTATAAATCGGTTTTTTTGCAAAAAAGTTTTTAATAGTCCTATCAGATTGCTGAAAGTAAGTAGTATTTTTGGTATATCGTGCATATGGGGTAAAATTAACTAAACAGCTTTCTTTAAAGGCAAAAAAAAAGAATAAAAATGAACAAATTTAATAGGTGGCCTAGGAACCAAACTTTCGCGGAAAGCTCTTCGGTGGGTCGTTTTTTCTTCCGCGAATAAATAAATGTTTACGATTACTGCGTGAGAATTTCAATCACAACAATTTATTTTAGTGCATAGAAAAAGTGGGCCTTTTGTGGGCGTGGCATTTTTGCAATTGTGCGGCCCACTTCAATTTTAAAGACCGTCGAGAACTTCTCGAGGTGATAAATAATCAATTTTTTGTTTTTCTTCAAATAAATCTTTATTTTCGTCATTTTTAATTAATTTTTTTGTTAAAAAAATAAGACAGGTTAGGATTGAAATAAAAATATACTTTTATTCTCGATTCGGAGTTTTTTTTTCTTTAAAAAAATGCTATTTTTCAGTTTTCCCCTATTTTCGCTTGAATTTTCTTTTGAAAATCAATTTATTCCATAAATTTTAGTTAGGCGAAAATAAAACAATTGTTTGAAGAAAAACGAAAATAAAAATTTTTTCAACGGCGTCTATTTTTCTGTGAATTTTTTCGTGAGCGTGTGTATGCAATTTGACGTCAACGTGCTCACACACTGCAAGTCCGCAATGAGGTTTTCGATTCAATTTGGCCCACCGTGGTTTACAACCATTTATAACATAAGCATGTCATTTTTTGCGTTTTAACTTCATTTATAATCTCCGTAAAGCCCTTTTTTAAATCAAAAAATTTTAAGTGTCCCGATGTTTGCCAATAATCTAATAATTTTATAAATTCAGTTCTATCAATAATTCTCTGAAACAGGGATTTTTTAATTCTAAAATTCGGAGAAATTCTTGCTGTTTTCGTTTCGAAACAAATTCATCATATTCTTCAAATTGATAAATTTCGACGAAACACTAAAATTTAATGAAATTTGTTTCAAAACGAAAGAACACCGATTGAACATTTAAAGTTCGGCAAATTTTAAGAAATTATGAAACAGTGAAGTTCTGGGAAATGGTTTTTTAAAAATTAATTTAAAATTTCGAGAAATTATCGCTGTCAGTAGTTCGCATAGGTGGGATTAGGTCATTTCGAAATCTCAAAGTTAAGCTCGTTACAAAAAAATATTTTTTTAAAGTTAACGCGACTACAAACCGTAAAAAGCATCAAAAACGCTGAAAAAACACTTAAAAAACGAATATCCGAAAGTGCGTCAAGGCAAACAAAAATGAAAGAAAAAGTCTATTTTTGGATACTCATTAAAAAAGTTAAGGTCGTGCACCTTGTCAAGTGAAAAAAAGTTAAACTCGTTACTAGGCTACATCCGCGGAATCCCACCTATGGTAGTTCGGAATGCATCAGCTGGTGCGGGAGCATTCGGCAGGAATATTTTTATTGTATGAAGTTTCGATAAACAATCAAACATACTAATAAGGGAGTTATTCGAAGTTGCCGCTTAAGAACCACAAATTTGAGGGTAATGGAATATGGAGAGTAATGGAATAGAAAATTGAGGGTAATGGAATATGGAGAATCAGAATCCGTCATAAAACTCTGCTAAATGTTTCTGTGAGCCGAGTTATGAGCCCGCAAACTTTTCCTATGGTTAAGGCTCTCCGCGTGAACTCACACTCTGCGAGATAGTCTATCGAATCTAGTACCACAGAAAATCAACGGTTGGTGGTTCAGTGGTAGTGTGGGGAGTTGGTGTGGGGTAGGATATCGGTTCGATCGCTCATATGCTAAACTTTTTTGGAAAATTTTGGGAATTATTTCCATCCGTCATTTATGCTTCTGAAACAGCTTTTTTCGCTGTTTTGACACCAGAACCTTATTATTCTAGTCCCTAGATATTATTTTTTTCAGTTTTAACACCTTTTTTTGCTATCAAGTGATGGGGAAAATTATGGAATTTTTTTTTGTTTTTTTGACGTTACTTTTTTACCTTACATACGTGAATTGGAATACTGTTGGAAACATCCGTATAAAAGGAAGGGGACAATCCGACTGATATATGCTTTGTTCGTCATGTCTACGGAATCTTTTCTCTCCCATTTTTTGTATGTAAGGGCAAAAAAGTAACGTCAAAAAAAACAAAAAAAATTCCATAATTTTCCCCACCACTTGATGGCAAAAAAAAGTGTTAAAACTGAAAAAAATAATATTGTGTTTTATTGTCAAAAACCCTTTCTAGGGACTAGAATAATAAGGAGCTGGTCAAAACAGCGAAAAAAACTGTTTCAGAAGCATAAATGACGGCTGGAAATAATTCCCAAAAATTTTCAAAAAAGTTTAGCATAGGAACCACCAACCGTTGATTTTCTGTGGTACTAGATTCGATAGACTATCTCGCAGAGTGTGAACTCACGCGGAGAGCCTTACCTATAGGAAAAGTTTGCGGGCTGATAACTCGGCTCACAGAAACATTTATCAGAGTTTTATGACTGATTCTGATTCTCCATATTCCATTCTATGTACCCTCAAATTTGTAGAAGGTTCTTAAGCGGCAACTTCGAATAACTCCCTTGTAAGAATTTTTTGAGAAAATTTTGAAACTGAAATTTTTACAGTAATTTCAACAAGTTCTAGAAAAATATTGAATACCAAACATTTGTTAATGGATATGATTTCAAAATTAGCTCTTTCAACCTACCTAATTCTATGCACAGCTCTCAATTCCTCAACAAATTCCTTCACTTCGCCCAGAAATCTCTTCCCAAGTTCCCTTATATCACTCCATGTAGTCTTTGGATCATTACACTCACTCATTTGAAACCTATACTCCCATCTATTCTCAATCTCCTCATTTTCCAGCTTTCTACAATGTTCCAACGACTCCAGCGACTGTTTCAAATACCATCTATATGAACACAAATCTAGCGGAGATCCTGAAAATCAATAATAAACACACACTTGCAAATCGCAACTGTAAACTTCAGAAACGTTGAGATATATTGTTTTCTAGAAATTAACCTAAATGCCACCCGAAAGTTCGCAAATGCATGCATGCGAAGCGCAAACTCATACGACAATTGACAAAAAACAAAGTACTGGGAGAATTCTTGTAAAATCTCTAAAATCGAGGTTGAGCAACCCTTAAAACACACGCACATGATCAAGAATATTTGAGTTGACAATAGCACGTTGCGAGTGAAAAAGGAATGTTTTCCGTTAAAATCTCAAATATCTTGAAGAGCGTTTCGAGAATTTTCATGCACGTCTGTGGCGTATATAACAAGAGTCAAGTCAAATTTGTAATGTTGGATGCTATTTTGATAATAAAATCAGCAACAACAAACAAAAAAAAAACGTATATCTGTTGTTTTCCACTGAGACAAAAGCTTTAGCTGGCATCAAGGCGAGTTTTTTCTCCAGTTTCAAGAGAATTGTTCAGTTTTAAATCAGAATTGTTCTCGAACGAACTCAATCTTATCATTCCTTCAATTAATATTTCTTAAAGGGATTTTTTTTTACTGATTTCGGGTTTTAATTTAATTTTCATCTTCTTCACAATATTTGAAAACCTATTGAAGCCAAACCATTTTTCGAAATTTCCTTTTCTAGTACGCGAAAAACACATTTACAGATTAAGGCGGAGAAATGACCGAACCGCTCGGCCGCTGTTAGGCCATTCTCCGCCTTATTTTGGAAAAATTGTTAGGCCATTCGCCGCCTTATTTTGGAAATGGGTGTGTTTGAGTACTGTAGAACAGGAAATTTCGAAAAATTTTTTTGCTTGGTATTTTTTTTGCCTAATTCAAATTTCAAAAGTTTTTTCGTTGTTGCGTACAACTCAAATCCCATAAAACTTGTTTCTTAATTATTAAGTGCCAGTTTTTAAAATGTTTTTAAAATGTTTTTGGGTATCTCGAAAAAATAATGTAATAATTAAATTTTTACTCCATTTCGGGTCGGTATTGAATTTCTAAACCGAATGAAAACATCGGCTTGTTAATTCCTCCCAGAAAGGCTTAATAGTCGATGTCTGATATTCTCGACATCAGGCCTATTGGATGTGGAACACTTGCACCAACGTGAAGCTAGGATCTTGATATTTTGCATGAAGGGTACCTAGGTCCCTGTTAGAAAAAAACTACATAATTTATTTGGCCACGCGGCCCATAGGTCCACAAGATGGCTCATATTTTGAGAAACACTAAATATTTATTAGTAAGAGTCACTCTGATAATATGGGGAGATTTTAAAATTTTAAAATTTTTTTCAAACATTTTCCATTTACCCTTTGGAATTTTGTTAAAATCTCGACTATTTTGCCCAGAAACCCAAAAAAGGTTACAGAGATTCCGCTAAATCAACATGGAATTTGATGACAAACATCATAAGGATTAAAAATTTCTATATTCCCGGATTTTTTTCACTTGGTCAAATGGGGCGTGGCCAAATAAATTATGTATTTTTTTTCTAACAGAGACCTAGGTACCCTCCATGCAAAATATCAAGATCCTAGCTTCACGTTGGTGCAACTGTGCCACAGTATGTTCGACTTTCTAAGACATCGACTCTTAAATTTCTTTGTTCGGCTTTTGAAAAGCAGTTCTTTATATATTGTCAAGATAATAATTTCTGGCCGCTCGTTTTGCGGAGTGTCGTTGGGAATTTACTCGCAGCGCGACCGCAACGCGCTCAAATTCAAATTTCTCAGTTGGTCTTGCGCGTAGCGGTCGCGTTGTGAGTAAATTCCCAACGACACTCCGCAAACCGAGCGGCCAGAAGTTATTATCTTGACAATATGAAACCTCAAATTTTGGGTCATTTTTAATGGTTGCGATTTGCCAGTTCATTTTCTAGAAATCAATATTTACCTTCCAATCCATGCACAAAAATAACCAAATGGAACTTTTTCGGCATTACTTCATAACTGTGGCTCACTTTTCTGGCAAAATCACTCTCAACTGGGACAAACCCCGGAATATTCAATGTTGTTTCAGCCTTTTCGCTGAAAATCCAATTTTTAAACATTTGGCGGTCAAAAATAGGTGAGTTTGTTAAAATTAGGCACGAAATTTTAGAAATATTTTTAAAAATAATCCAAACATATTATTCACCTCTGTAAATGCCCATCATAACCAAATTTCGAGTTTAATTTCATCATCAATTCTCTTCGTTCTTTCAAAAAATTCAGTATATTTGTTCGATCCATTGGGTTTTCTAAATTCAAGTGTTCATTTAACTTGTGCAATCTGTTAAATATTGTCAACATAAAATGTTTGTATCATGCAAGTTGGTTTTGACCAACCCAGAAAAGCTAAGTCTCTAACTCAGTCGTGCTATTTTTAAATGCGAGAAGTTTCACTGCGGCCTTTTAGTAGAAAATAAATGATACAACATTTTTAACGACAACATTTGATCGAAAAAATATACCATATTTGAGGTCAATATTTTCCATCCCAGCCTCTCGATTTTCAGGATTTACAGCGCTAATAACATCGTGTTCTTGAACAACTTCCGACACGATATCTGTTTTAGAGGTTTCCGTCTTATCCCGGTAATTTTCACCCGCTGCTGAGCATCGATCATCTTTCGAAACATTTTCTTCAGATTTTTGTCTACTAGAGGTATACGTGGAAGTATCAGCGAATGGAAGCCTAGACGTTGAAGGATCTTCACCTAAAAACATTTTCCATTTAAATTTTAAAAAAAAATCCTCACCTTGTTCACACGACTTGTTAATCTGATTCAAAAGAGCATTTTCCATTTTTTCATCAATCGGCGGAGTTCCATGTTCAACTGGTGAAGAAGCCCCTCGATTAATTACATCTTCCCATGTGCTCATAGTTTTATCGTTGGTTTCAGTCTCCTGTTCCGGTTCAATATGACCATCGGGCTAAAAAAATAATAAAAATTTGTTTTTTATTCAAATTTATATATCGAAGGATGTGAGAGAACCAATGAATTTATTGGTCTAGAAAAAGTTTCCACTAATGAAAAATAGTACTCGGACATAATTATGTGAAAAATCCAGAGAAATATAAAAACAAGTTACATAGAAATATGAATTTTTTGTTATTTGATTCGCTTCAAGACCCAAACGACTAAATAGGTCAAGACCCAAACGACTAAACAAGACCCAAACGACGAAATAGCTCAAAACGGCCAAAACCACGGCTTGTAAAAATGAACCTGTGTCATTCGCGCGTGAACAGGCTGGTTGCGCATTGTCCGCAAGCACAGATCAGAGAAAAACCTCTTCAAACTGCACGCTATTTACTGTAAAATATCGCGTGCCACAGTTGCGTTTTCCTTGCCACGCCCATTTCTGTGCAAAAATCTTGAATTGTCGGGCGGAAATTTTTCCTCTTTCCTTGGTTTTTTTTACAAGCCGTGAAAACGGTCAAAATGCCCCGAAAAAAAAAATGCAGAAACTTTTTTTGGCCGATTTTGGGCATTTTCTGGCTTTTCAGGCCTCATGGTCCACTTAGACTAATCCCTGATCGCATTCCACAAATATTTTCCATGAAACAATTGTTTAAATGGGAACTTGTTCACATTTCTTCCGACAAGAATAAACGAAAAGATCGCAAAAAATACTGAAAAAATTCAGAAGATTCACTAGACTTTTCTCCCGAATCAATGGAAGATTTATAAACTATTCTGATCCGGAATAGATTATGAAAAAAGACTAGAATTTTTCGGTCTTGAATCATTGGCAATTATAATAGAAGACTTGATATGAAATTTTTTCGAAACATACTCCTTGGAAGAGCTAATCACTTAAGTGAAGTGCACTTGGAAACATTCCATTTGAAAAAAAGCACGTTCGCACCTGAAAACGCTGCTCACAGGAGAATTTGTTCACTATTGAAGCCAATAAAAATAGACAGAACAACATGATTATTGCTAGGGACTTTGAGACTGCCTGTCAAAAATGAAACATTCTCAATAAGACTTCTAATCCGGCCGCAGTAATGGATTTTGTAGGAATTCGTGCCGATGGAAAAACGCCGCTCGTTTCCGTTGCTGTTGGAGCGAAAATAAACCATGAATACTACATCAGGAAGTTTCTCGAGTCCGCAGTATTGCCTTGGTCCAAATTTCACTACTGAGACCGTGATTGGATCTTCCAGCAAGACGGTGCACCTGCTCATACCGCCAAAGCAACCTAACAGTGGTGCAAACCCAATTTTCCGGGATTAATCGCTTCCGCTGAATGACTGGCTTCTAGTCTTGATCTCCCATGGATTTTGCAGTGTATGGATATTTGACCCAGAATGTTTCCACGAAAAACTATCCAAATTTGGGGGCCCTGAAGATTGCTCTCGAAAGGCCTGGGATGATCTTGATGCCAACTACCTCCGTGCCGTCATCGACTCGTATCCGAAGAGACTTCGAGCTGTTATCAAGGCGAAAGGTGGAAGATTCGAAAACTGTTAATGCCATTATTTTTTTATTATTTAATAAAGTTTTTGTTGAATTTGCAGAAAAAAATCTTTTGATTTGAAGTTTTTATACCGTCTCGAGTACGGCGATATATTTATTCCCCACCATGTACACCCCAATTTTTTTTTCCTCTACTGTATATTCACTTCAATATGTATATTTTTACATACTTTTTTTTCTTTTAAATTAACGATTGATTTTTGTCGTAACTCATATGTTGAATGCTTATTTAGTGTGTTTCACTCTTTTTTTTTTCTCACGAGTGCTTTTCCGCGTCGCAAATAAAATAAAATAAAAAACATGTTTAACCGCCAGGGTCTTAACCGAATCTTGTGATCTTTCTTCTTACTAAACGAATAGTTCTGTGTGTACAAACATTTCTCATGAATAACTTTTTGACCCCTCGACCGATCTGCCCCATACTTGGGATATTGTCATGGCTCTCGGAGCGCTTCACAAAAATACTGTTTGGATCTCGGGTTACTGTATATACAGTACTCCAGCACTTTTTCAAATTTTTTCAGAATGGTCGGATGGAGACCAGACTTTCGTGGTAACATCTTTGGAGTATTGTAAGGTCACCGTGAAAATTTGGTACGGATTACTCTAGTATTACGGTACTTACCTTAACTTAAAGTTAGTGCGTTTTTTCTCTGCGTATCTTCATTTTTACATACTATTTCTCTCATTTTCATTACCGCCGCGTAGTGGCGTTAAACGGCTAGTAGCTGCTATTCAAAAAATACCGAGAAATTCCACTTTCTCTGCCATTTCTGCATTTAATCATCGAAATTTTTAAAATTCTTTTCAAACTGAATATGTCCATTAAAAAATAGTTCGTCCAAGTCTAACTTTTTTCTAGGCCACTGTTTTGAAGCTTGTTTTCTCGGGGTCATTTGAAAATTTGGGAAATTTATTGGCTCTCTGAAATCCGCCTGTAAAGATGTTCTGAAAATTTCAGAAACCCTTTACATAAGAATCCTATAATAAATACCTGTGGATGAGAACTCGACTCCGGTACAAATCTTTCCCCAGACGAATAACATTCTTCGAAAATCACCGAGCTATACATTTTCAAAGATTATTCTGGAATTTTATTTTTTAAAAGAACTTCGACTCACCACGATTCACTACCCGCATCCCCAAACGTACATCTCAGCGATAATTCTGGCAACAATTCCAAATACTTTCCACTCTTCAAAAAATTGTAACAATCCTCTTGATCCCATGGATTCGTGTTTCGAAGCTCAGTCTTTAAACGTTCGCAATAGAAAAATGCTTCACCTAGTTGATTTCTTCTCGCTTTCCCATTTATCTCCGCTAGTTTTACCCAAACTTTGTTCGAACGAATAAATAGTCTTATGAAATCGTCAAAAGTTATGGAAACCATATCGTTCCATTTGGATATGAGACTTTCCACCATTGCTGGATTTGTATCATGAAGGTCAAGCATTGAACATGATTCCTGGATTTCTTTTTCAGCATCGATGGGTTCTGGAAAATGTTGGTTTTAATATTAGAAATACCTTAATCGAATCTGGATATTTTCAATAAAACTTAGACCATTTTGCGCTGATAAAAAAGGGAGGGCTTGAGTAGTTTTTTAGAGCTCAGATTCTGAAAATTCGCATAAAATCGAATTTGACGAGTTGTATCTTGGCTCAAATTCAATATTGATTGAAAAATTTTTAGGATATCATAAAGAATACATACTTAGTCGATTTTCCAAATTTCATCAACATTTCCAGCCTCTGGCACGTGTTCAAACGGGGGTTATTGTTTTTTCGACAAAATAAAATACCGAGAAAATGCAATTTCTCGGTATTTCACGGCATTTCTCTGCCATTTCTGCATTGAATTTCTTGGCATTTTTTGAATTTGTTTTCAAACTGAATCGGTCCATAAAATCCATACTTTCTTCATAAAAAGTATCTTAATTATCTCAAACAAACAAAAACTACAACTACTTCGATTACGTTTTTGGACTCGTGCCAAGGGCGGGTGTCCGTGGGGCGCAATTTTAATTACTTTTTTCGACCATTATATATACTCAACAAAGAATAGTTCCTTCCGCATTTTCCAGAACAAAATAGCAACGAGTTGAAAACAGAAAAGAAAAAAAGTGTTTTTTTCGACCAATATCTATTAAGAATAGATTTAACATGTTAACTTGAAAGCTTTTTAAAATGATTTTTGAGTTTATGACAAGTGTTGTATATGAACGGAATAAAAATGATATTTCATTGTGTGAACTTTATGCCACGAAGCAACCTGACTCCGGGGATCGAATGGAGGATACGAAAGGGATTCCAATTTAGCTTTCAATTGGATTAAATGCCTACTTTCTTATAATATTGCTATCCTAATGAAGTCTTTGAATCATGGGTTTCATTGTTGCATATACAACAAGTTATAGCCCTTCATAGTTCGTAATTTTGGTGAATTTTCAGAATGTGAGGTCGGAAAAACAAATACGCGCAAAAAGCCCTTTCAATTTGGCAGATCGTATTTTGTATCTTCAAACTATTTTCAAACCCCCTCCCCCATCAAAGATTTTAAGAATTTTAATCGGTTGATGAAACGGAAATAAGTTTAATTTAAAGTTTTCCACATTGTTTTAAAAGTTTTAAATCTCAAAAACGTTTTCAAAAAGATTTGTGCTACCCTTTCTACTACTTAATTTCTTACCCAAATCAACACAAATCCCCGTCAATTTCGAGCACTTCAGAATATGTATCTGAATCGATTTGATAGTATACACCAACGCATGAGCCACCTTAGTATGTTGACTTTGAATCCGCGACTTTGAAGACGAGAAAAACTGTGGGAAAATCAAAGTTTTTTCGAATTTTTAAAAATAATTTCTTACGGAATTAAACGAATTCTTTCTCACAGATGATTTCACGTTCACCAATGCTGAATATACACCAATTGTTACACTTGCTTTATCCATCCAGGCAAATGGAATCGGCCGGGCTGCCACAAATACGTTAGTCGGGTCTAATGTGATCTAAATCAACTTGTTAAACCTATATTTTCAGGAAAACTCACTTTTACGACTTGCTGAAACCTAAACTCAAATCTTTCCTCAATTGGGACTGTTTGTCGTTCCAAAAACCTGATTTTCCCAATATTAATTAAAATAATTGTTAAAAACCTACCAAACCTCCATTTCAACGTCTAAAACTTCAATCTCATTCACATTCTTCACTGGTTTCAATCTAGCATTTATTGTGAAGACATTATCTAAAAATTTCCCAATTTTCGATGTATTTTTCCCAGTTTTTAAATACCAATAGAAATAACTTCATCGCTATAATTCACTTCTAAAATTTTACTATAACCAATACCATTGTCTACGTGTGCACGTGTCACTAGATCACTTATTCTGAATATTTTCCATTAAATTTTGTTCAAAATTTAGAAGTCTCACGTTCCTGCGTCACTGATGTCGACCTTTAATTCAATCGACTCAATATTATCACTCTGAATTGGCTTGATGCGGACCTACGAAAATTTATTCCAATTTCCATCTTAACGACGGAGTGCCACTTAATTATTTTAAATGGCCCACTGTCTTTAAAATTCTATTTATCACCTGATAATACCCTCTTTTAGACAAATCATCATTTGAAAATTGGCTAAAATAGAGATTAACTTGATATAGTGGTTGAAAATCAAGTCTGTGTCGCATTCAAGCCTAAATTAAGAATCAACGTCGACCGTTTCCTTGTACTCCAATTGTTGCAAATAACTGTTTCTACTGTGGACATGTAACAGTAAAATTGAAAACAATAATGATTTATCAACAATAACTTTATTGACATGAGGAAGAAAATCAACAAAAATTTACTTTCCGGCGATAACCTTCTCGCTTTGAGAAATTTTGCGGAGCAATTCAGCGCGCTTGACGTTTTGTCTTTCCTCTCTGCGTTTGCGGCTTTCCTTATTCTTGTCACGTCTGGCTTGAGCTTGGTCGCTGAAATAATAAAATTGCCGAAAAGCTTTCAGAAAACAATTTTAGGAAACTTACGCGAGTTGCTTAGCTCTCTTGTTCTCAGTCTTCTTCTTGAAGATGTACTCGATAAGGTTCTTCTTGTTCTTGAAGTTGTTTCCCTTGGCTCTGAGGTACAATTCGTGGTACAAATGCTTGTCCAATTTCTTGGCATCTCTGTATCTTCTCAAAAGATTTCTGAGAACACGCATTCTTCGGATCCAGAGGGTCTTCTCTGACATACGGGCATTGGCTGTACCACGACGTTTACCGTAACCGGTGTGACGTCCCTGGACGAATTATTATTTATTAAATATAAGTATTATAAATATATGTAAAACTGAATTAAAAAAGCCAAAAAAAATAAAATTACCTTTCTGCGAGCCTCTTCGTATTCACGAGCACGGAAACGAGAGTGAACGGTGACTGGCTTGCGGATGATCAATCCGTCACTGACCAAACGGCGAATACTTTGGCGGGAGTTGGCTCCAGAGATTTCGCTGACCTCGTTAGGGTCCAACCAAACACGGTGCTTTCCGCATTTTAAAACGGCCGAAGCCAAACGTTTCTGCAGGCGCAAGTTGCTGAAAAATGTTATTTTTAATTGAATGATTATTATGAAAACTCACCTCATGTTAACCTGCTTACCCTTTCAATGAGATAACCTAGAAAAATAAATTGTTATTCAGATGCGTTTAAAAAAAGAAAACTGTTACACAACGTTACGCAATCTTTCGAAATCGGGGGGGGGGGGGGGGGTGGTATTTAGGAGCAAAAATTATCTTATGGAAACAATCTAGAAATTCGTTAAATGAAAAAAATCAGAATATGCAGAAAATACGTTTTTCGTAGGACGAGTTACTTTTAATTTAACAATTACTGAAAATTCTGGATAAAAATATTTCGAACCCATTCGTCGGTTAAATAGGTTTAAAAATACTATCAACGATAATTATAAAATCCTTTCACAATTACATTAAAGGATTCCTTTCACAATTACTTCCAAAAACCAATAAAACGAAAATTAATTTTTAAACAACTTCTTAGGCCTATTATAGATGATTTTCTCATCAATTTCTCAATTAACACATAAAAATACGGTTAATATTCACAAAAAGTATTTAATTCAAACAAAAAACCAAAAAAAAAATCATAAATTCAGCAGTTTCAATTGAAAAAACATTTAGGAAAAGAAAAAAGGAAATTTTCTGTCGAATTCGGTGTCTGACAACGCGACTAAAGGCGCACGGGTACGGTAGCAGTAGGTGACGTGTGCCGCCTTGTGAATCTAGGCCACGGGTTGTGTGAAGTTAGTCCGTAGACATTTATTTGAGAACAGCGTGAGAATTGATTTTTCGAACAATTTTAATGGTCTTTTTTGAACAAAAATCGGTGAGAGTCAATGAGAATAAAATATTTTTGAACGCTGCATGTTGCACAGCTGTCTTATGGACCTATTCAGTTTGAAAAAAAAATACAAAAAATGTCGAGAAATTCAATGCAGAAATTGCGCACGGTGGGAAAAAAAGCTACGTAAAGTTGTCGTGAAAACTTTTCGCGCGCTTGAGTTTCGCAAAACTTTTATCTGCCGCAACAACGAAAATTTTCAAGTCTGAATTTAATAATTTTTTTGAAAAATCAATTTTGCCGTATTTAAGATTACACAGGCATCGTTGACATTTGTAAGTTTGATTAAAATTATGTTAATGATCAAACTATTTATTTCCAGCACGAATATCAACAAAAACACAAACATTTCAAAAAATAGCGTTGTAAATTAAAAAGGTTTTTTTTGGGTTTTAAGGGCGTCTAAAAAACATAAATTTCTTATGAAAACATCAGATTATTATAGCGGAAGATGAACACAATCTTCAAAATTAATTTCGTAGCATTTTACTACTTTTTTGCTAATTTCCCAAAATTTTCATTTTCAATGAGCACGTTGAATTCTCAATCAACCAGGTCCAATCAGTACTCAAAATACGTGAAATTGAATAACTTAAAAGGTGAATTGAAAAAAAAAATTTTAAAATGTTAGTCCTTTTTTGAAAATAGGCAAAAACTGCCGTTTTAGGAGTTTTTAGCCCCTAAACTCCACCCACTATAATTCTAAGCGCCGCTCAGTTGCAATTTTCAAATTTGACCTACACACCCACTTTCCTTTCAGTTAGGACGAAAACGTTGTTGCGGTTTTTTCCCACCGCGTTGCAGAGAAATTGCAATTTCTCGGCATGTATTTTTTTCGACCACACAGTCATTTTGGGTCTAATTCAGATAGTTTGAGCCTCTAATGGTTATTGGGACTCATTACTGCTGTTTTGGTAAAATTTCCACAATCATAGGCACAAAAATAAACATTTTTCATAAAATTGTTTAAAGGGCACAGATTAAATCGATTGGGTCTTGAAGAAACCTAGTTCAAAAGATGCTGAGAAATTGCAATTTCTCGGTATTTCTCGGCATTTCTCTGCAATTTCTGCATTGAATTTATCGACAATTTTTGTTTTTTTTTTCAAATTGAATAGGTACATTAAAATTGAAATTAATTAACATTTCCACTCACTGTAACTTTTTTTTAAATTTTTATGTTCCAAAATGGAATCAACTCACCTTTAACATCAGCATATTCTTATCTTTCAATGAATTCTCTAGTCATTTGCATTCAACTAAATTATATGCCTTCTCATTTCTAATTTTTTTTCTTTTGTTACGCTATGACTCTTGCGGGTCTTAGTTATTATATTTATTCACTTTTTTTTGTACATCACTTTATTACAAGTTTGTCATTATGTCCGATGAATAAATCAATCAATCAAAAATCAAAATTGGATAACAATATTTTAGAAAATTGAAAATGGCGAAAAAACAGATAAGTTTACAAATTTTAAATTTCTTTTAGATGTTTATGATTTCTATTTTATTTTAAAATAGGATTTAAATAATCAACTTTTTAATTCATGAGCAATGTTTTTTTTTTGAAAATCCAACAAATAACAATATATGCGTCAATTTGAACGTCTCGCGCTCAAACACGTTACCAACTTTTTTTCCCGAAAACATTAAAAAGAGTGCCAATCAATTACATAGACCGCTGATCCAACCCCATCTGTTCGAGTCACTTGACTATTTCCTTCATTCGTTCTCCCAAATGCTGCTCAATTCACCCCAATCCCTTCTACTCCTTCCTATATTCATTTGCTTCAGTTCTATTAAATCTGAAACAATCCTTGATTTTTCCTTGAATCCTGTTAAAACTACCAAAAAACCTATCCAATTCTTTGTTTTGGATGAATTCCAAAATCAAATTTTGAAATATATTCCCTCAAAATTTGGCGGAATCTTTCGAGGACACGTGACCGTTAAAAATTTCACCAGTTTGGCTGTTCTTCGTATCGATGGATCGGATTTTGTTCAAAGTAAATACTTGAATTTATAGAAATAAAAAATGTTTAAAAAAAAATATTTTAATTTCAGACTTTGCCGCAATCCAACCAACGGAAAATCAATCCACGGTTTCTATTTCTACCAATCAATATAAACTGAAACTTTCAACCCATCGGGAATGTTTCAGTAATTTTTCAAGAATAATTGACTAAATAGTGTTCACAAGTCGACAATTTCCAGAACACATTATCGAACAAGCCTCAAATGGCTGCGAATGCGTTAAAGGAAATTGTGCATGTTGTTTAGCAATCGATATTCCGGAATTTCAACACTCAGGTGATTTATGAAGATTTTTTTCACCACTTTCGTTTTTTTCTGTGAACTAGCATACACGGCGCGGAAAACACTACGTGCCTATAATTTTCATTTTGTTTTCACTCATTGGGTTCTGGAGCAAAAAAGCTGAACGGCCATCCAAAATACGAAGTACCGATAAACTTAATACGTGTATTGATCAGAAAATGAAAAAAAAACCTTTCTCTTTCTTAAAATATCGACAAACTTAAAAACAGCGCGTAGTGTTTTTTGCGCCGTAGCATACAAGTTTACAAATTTTAATGCTTTTTATTTTAAAAAATATCATTTTTTCTCAAGTGCCATATTCAGTTTTTTTTTGTTTATTTTAACAGCAAATTTTTAAATTCTCAAAAATGACGAGAAAATAATATTTTTTTCTAAATTGAAAATAAAACACTCCTGGCAGTTTGTGTCAACGCCACCTACGACCCTCAATCAATCGGTTTGGAACTATCCATCGGAGTTGATAACCACTATTTCACCGAGGAAATTTCTGGTGAAACCTGACGTGATTAATACAAAAATAAATATATTTCCTTTATTCTAGTCCGCAACCCTCCACCAATTTGTTTCTCTCTTCCAGTTCCAGGTGTCGAACCAAGTTTATGTGTCGCACTTTCTGACGTTAGTTTTGAATTGTAAATATCTATAACCTAATAACTCTGGAAAAAATTGTTTTTCCATTTTCACTTTTTCAGCTAGACATTGACGAAAAACACAAGATTCTTTCCGGTTGTATCGATTTCGAGATCGAACTGGTTCATCTCCGCATGGTGCATATCAAAATCGGATGCTTCAAAATGCCAATTTGAATAAATGTTTAAATTTTTTCATTTAATAAAAACGTACTCCCTTCAATTCCGAAGCCATATAAAACGCGTTGTCGTTAATGTTTCCATAGAAACCGAAATAATAAAAAAATAAACCTAATTTTTCCAGCGAGTAAAATCTAATGCCGAGCAGAGAAAGAAACAGAAACACCTTCAAATTGTCAGATTTTTATTTAGGTGGAGTTTTCTTGTTTTTTCTTTTCTTTTTTGAACTCGTTGGTCTTTTGTTCTAGAAAATACGAAAGGAACTCTTCTTTGTTGAATATATATATATACCAGCCGTTTGCCGCCGCTTGGCGGCGGTAAACGGCTGGCGAGCTCGCTTCGCGATCCTGCGTTCTAAATTTTTGGTTAGAATGTCCCATAGGCCCTGAACCAATTTGACCAACTTAGAAAACATTTTTTTAGAACATTCTGGAATTTTCTAGAACATTCTGGAATTTTCTGGAAACTTCTGGAATTTTCTGGAAGCTTCTGGCATTTTTGGTATAAGAATTATCAAAATTGAAACTTGCTCTAATGAATTTTCCATATTTTTTGTAAAGGGTAAAAATAAGTGAACCCCTTGTCTTTAAGCTTTTTTTAAAATTATATTTAGTACCCTTTCATTGTCGTTATTTTTTATGTGCTGTCTGTTTTTTTTTTCGAGAATTCAAACATTTTTGAGAAGGCTAACAAGAAATAAGTGCTACACTGTATTTAACAGCGAGAAAATCCACAACATGTACTCATTATTTATTTCGTTCGATAACAAATGACAAGCAACCAACAAGTTCCTTTTACTTCGAAATATGTACCTTATACTCCCACTCACCCATATAAAAATCAAATCATTTTTCTGCCTTATTTTTTCCTTTTTTTCGTAGAAACCTCCCTTTTCTTATTTTCTCCTCACCTACTTGGTTTCAGAAGTTTTTTTTTCAGAATTAGTTTATGGGAGATGATAGAACAGACTCGGTGAGTTTTTTGTAATAACGACGTAATATGTAATAAAAGCATATGTACCAAAAAGTGAAGCCCTGGACAGAAGCTAGAAGCCTTATTCTAGAAAATATCCCTCCTGACTAATAACATTTATTAGATTTTTTTCTCCTTCGCATTGTTGTGTACTTTTTCCCAGGGACGAAATATATATTCGTATAAATTTATTTTTGGAGTAAAATACCTGTAATTTCTTTTCAATTTTTTTGGGGTTTGCAAGCGCCCTCCACCTCACATTTCTAAGATTTGGGGTGTGTGGTGGAGCGTCCTTTGAAAATTTAAATGCTATTTTTTCAAATTATTTCAGGAGTGGGCAATGCAACTCGGAAACCAATCAGCTAGTCTTGAACCAAAAAACGGCTTGATGAAAACGTACGAGAATCCAAATCGTACCTTCACTCGTCCCTATTCTGCAAAAACTGTTTATTTTTATAAGGAAGGGGACGTCTTTTTTACGGTATGTTTTTTACCAAGGTGTCATTTTATAGGTCACAAAAAGGTCAAAATTATATACAATTCCGTATTTTTTGTTTTGTATTGTTTTCTTGTTCCTAAAAATTTATTGTGAGAAAATTTATTACAAAGTTAATCAAAAACAAAGAAACCAAGGAAACGCTTAGATTTTCACAACCTTACTTTTTTTGCTCATTTTTTTCTTTATTTCGGTTTTATTAAAGTTTTATATATTAGGTTGTCCCGATATGAATCCAAATTTTTAAGATTTTTTCAAACAAAAATTTATTAACTGGAAACAATTATCAATGATTGATATATAGACCATGTTGTTCTATGACCTCGCGCCAACGCAGCGGAAGTTGTTTGATTCTCTTTGCGTAGAATTCCGGGGACTGGCAGGCAAAAAAGTCATCAAGGTACGATTCCAGGTGCTCTCGGTCGTCGAACTTCAAATCTTTGAGAGAGTTTTGAAGTGAGTGGAACAAATGATAATCAGTTGGGGCAAGGTCCGGACTATACGTTGGATGTGGCAGAACTTCGATATCCAGTGCCTGCAGTCTGTCCTTGGTCGCCAAAGCGACATGTGGTCTCGCATTGTCATGAAATAAGAAAATTCGTGAGGCTCCTGAACGAAGGAGATGGTGTTGATCGTACATTTTTTGTATTTGGAGAGAGTATAGGTCCGCATTGACATTGGCTCGATCTGGAAGAAGTTCACGGTAGATAACGCCTTTATTGTCCCGCCAAATCTTGTTCCTCGTGAAATTTTCCCTTGACGTCTGTTTTTTGAATTTCTCCAGCTGCTATCAATTTACGCTTTCTGCTATGATTGACCAACACACATCACTTTTCATCTCCAATAAAAATATTTTGAATCCACACCGTGTTTCGTTTTCGGCTGAGCAAAGACAAGGCAATGGTGCAACTCCTGTTCTTTTGATCATCAGTCAAATCGTAAGGAACAAGTTGACCAAACTTTGGCTCTTTCCACTTGCTCGGAGGTGGCGGTGTACTGTTGTTTTGTGTAGCCCAAGTGCTGAAGACAGTTCACGAACACTTGATCTGGTCTCTTCCTCCAGCTCCTTCTGGAAACGCTTGTCGATTTCAAGCTGTTGGCGGCCGGATAGTGGCTTGTTCGAGAGATCGTCGTCACCTTCTTTGAAGCGATGGTACCAGAAGTTCACCATTTCGTATTTGAGGGTGTCCGTGCCTATCGCATCGCACAAATTTCGATGAGCAACAGCGGCTGAATGTCCCAACAGGAACTCGTAAAGGAAACAACCCATGAGGGCATGTTTATCTTTTAACAGAAATTCCGCCATAACAAGGATTACTTGAAATACGGAAACACGTATTCATTGTTAAAGACTTAATGCATAAAATAAAAAAATAAAAACGGAAAAAAACTCCTCGAGAAACGAACGCGGTGAAACAGAAAAAAATTTGGATTCATTTCGGGACAACCTAATAAAAGTTATTATAAATATAACATTTCTTGGCAGCTCACCTTCGGCTGCACCAGCGATACGTTAAAGGCTACGCCATCGCAACGCATTCAAATTAAAAATTCTCAGTTGGTCTCACGCGTTACGGTCCCGTCGCATTTGATGTTATCAATGGAGCATCCAAAAATGAGCGGCCAAGAAAATTCAGCTTGACAATAACATCGGCAAAACTGAAAAACACACTAGATAAGGTGTACTAGATACTCATTTTCGTATTTTCAGACTCGAAGGATTAGTTTGAAAACAAATTAATTTAGAAGTTTTACAACGAAAGTAAAAATTTTAATTTGCACAAATTGAAAATAAAAAGTTGATGAGTTTCACAAATAAAAATTTGATGAGTTCTAAATTTAATTTAACCGATGCAATAAAACAACAAATTAAACACGAATTGCAAAAACTCAAATTTTAGGACTCAAAAACGTGGTAGTTTAGGTCACTTTTGATTCCATGTACAAGTTGTCTATGATTTTTGGCATAGCTGTTTTTCGTATAAAAAAGAGAAACCGATTTTACAATATTTGAAACATTGAAAAAATTAAAAAAAAAAAGAGATGTAAGCCAACAAATTGATATTTGAAAATTGGCACATTGATTTATGATGGACGAAATAGAAACATCTTGAATTTTTAATATCTTCCCAAATGTGAGAGGAGACTTGTGATAATGTCTGTGAATGTGAAAAAAAAAACAAAATCTGAGTAGGGTACAATGTTCCGCAACGGTCCGGGATCCGGTTCTATCCCGGTTCGGTCCTTGTTCCGGTCGGACAGGTCCGGGAACGGCCTCTACGTTTCCGAATAGCGCTGTGAAAATTCAAAAACTATGTTGACTGAAAATGTTATTTTTTGGAAATATTTTCAGTATGCGCACCTTTACAAAAAATCATATATCAACGATTTCGAAGCGTGAATACTGAAATGATTAATAAATGCTAAAAATTTGAATTTTTCATTTTCGCACGTGTGCGGTATAATTCCTTTTCTTTCATTATTGTCAACTCAAATATTCTTGAACATTGCGTTTTGAAGGCTGCTCAATCGCACTGCCACTCCGCACGCAATGCTCAAATTTTAAATGCTCAAATTTTCAGGGTGTCCGAATCCCAATATCACATCATCGTTACAAAACGTTTGAAAGCCTTTTAGAGGACTTGAACAATCAAATTTATATGCCGTTCGGTGTAAGCTCATTCAAAATAACCAGACCTTAACCACTATTTTTTTCTAGGTTCGCAATATAACAACTCCGATGGGAAGAACGGGAATCCAGAGTCTTGATCAATTGGAACATTTAGGAAGGTATTAGGAAAAAAAATGAATGTCGAAAATTAAGCCTAATACCTTTGAGATATGTCGCATCCTCCTCAAAACCGCCTCGTGGAGTCAATATCGAAGAAATTGAAAAAATGAGGGAAAAAATGTCAGCGGTACTTCGGAATCAACAAACCGCTGGACAACCAGTTTGGGTAATTGAATTTTATAGAAACGAAAAATTATAATCTGGAAAATCTCTATTCAATGCATATCTATTGTTATTCGAAAAAATAGATATCAACCAGGTATTGAATATAGAAAATTCGTTGAAAAGGATTAGAGCTATAAAAATTTGTATAGAATATGTTTTTTTCTCGTTTTTATAACTGCTTGAGGAGTTGTACGAATATATATCTTTTATTGATTTTTTCGAGAAATCCTATTATTTTTATGAAATTGTTGTTCTGATTGATTGAAAATGCATACATTTTGTATTTAAAAAAGAATAATTCAGATAATTCGATGCACCGATTTATGCAGAATCTAAAAAACTTGGGTACTTAATTATGGTGCATCGAATTCTCTGAACAACAAAAGAAGACCTCTTCGAATTGGCTAGGATTATTGCCAAATTTCCGGTTAGCCCCTCCTCCACCCGTTGTATGATCTAGGTATTGATTGAAGTACAGTAGTCTACTCAAGAAATGTAATCCTTAGATTTTTGTGGACAATACCTTTTTAAAAGCTCAACCCTCAAGTAACGCCCCCTTTCCCTCCCTCATTCCAAATTAGAACCGACCAGAGTTCTCCAAAGGCCGAAAAAAATTGAAAAATCCCCCAGCCCTTCTTATTTTCCCATCTTTTGAAGGAATCCTCTACATCCCCATCATCATCTCTCCCTCATAAACTTCGAATGACACGTTTATTAGGTTTCGAGCCTATTTCTTCCAAACAGGTATGTTACCTCTTCAAATACTTTGCTTTGCTTTCAGATTTAAAGTTATGAAATGCCATCAGCAGTTCCGACGTGAATGTCGTAGTTCATTACCAAACCTGAGAAGTGTTAATCGATTGTATCAGCCAAAAATTGTCAAGGTTTTTGAAATTATTCACCGCCGCTTTTGGTATATAAATAGTAGTAGAAATTGTAGCACAATGTTTTCTATCTTATGTCTACGAAAACAAATTTTAGTATATATAAAAATACAAATTCGATACATAAAAATTGAAGGGATATTAGCATTTCTTCATTTATTATTTTCCATTTCACAATGGATACTGAAAGCGGTGATGATGAAAGTGTAGGTGCTCGTTTTTTTGCACAAAATTGTTCGAAAAAGATTTTAATCCTTAAAATAATCAGGTATTCTTCGTGCTCAATGGGAAAGGGAAGTTTTATCGGACCCTCATAAATCCTATGAAGGTACCAACAATGGATCAATTGTTGGAAGAGGTTAGCACAGGATTAGCGACAGCGATTTTTCGGTTCTACACAGCGGATGGAATACGAATATCAACAGTAAATGATCTTTTGCAAAGCAACTCACCAAAAGTGATAGCATGCCCAAGAAATGAAAGGCCATTTATGCAATCAAGTGTAACTCTTCCGGAAATAAAACCAAGTCGATATGCTCCAAGAGCACCGTATAAAAATGAAAATACCTCTTTTAATTCATATGCAAGTGCGTCAACATCTGGTTCCAACAGTGTTGAGAAGGGGTAAGATAAAGGATTGAAAACTTATATTTAAGATTTATTTTTATATTTCAGCTCAAACGAAAGAGCCATTCGACAACGATACCGGAAAACAGTCCCAAAGACAAAAATAATAAGCCATTATGCGCAAAAAAAGGAAGATGTTCATAATGAAACCAAGAAGTGGACACATACAAAACTAAGTAAGAGTGTGGATAGTGGTTCAAGCACCAGTAACAAGGATTCAGGAACCGGAAATTCAATAAACAGTAGTTGGAACACATCAGAGAATGGGTCTGGAAGAGCTGAAAGTATGACGGAAAGGTAAGTGTCTAAAGCTTAAATGAGATAATATTAAAGGTTACAGAAAAGCCCAAATGATACGAGATGAAACAATGAATCAGAATGGGGTACACAGCGAAGAAGATTTGATACTTGAGGAAGAAAGTGATTTTGAGCACAAAAACGCTTTAAATCATGACGTTGGTGGAATTGAGAGTGGAACAGATGATGAAGATGAAACAGAAGAAGATAAAAAAAAGCCAGCCGTAAAATCCAGTAAAATAAACTCTCCAGGAAACGAGTCGAAGAACAGCTGTGCTGCTGTAGTAACTCCAGAGAGTATTAGTAGCCGAAAAAGCGCTAGAGATGATGGTGCTGGAAAAGCAAGGGAATCAATACCTGAGACACCAGGGGTTGGAACACCTGCAACATCAAGATCCGAGCGGCTGGAAACGCCAGCTATAAAGGTAATTGTTAAGAGAAATGTGTTAGGAAATCATTTTTGAATTACCAAGCACATCCACCCAATTTTTCTACTTTAGACTCCATCTAGAAAATCTACAGCAGAGTCACGACATACTGTTGGTACACCAGCAGCGCAAACTCCGGCCACACCTAGACGTTCAACTCCAAAATCAATTACACCGAAGTCGACAAGCCCTAAATCTGAAACAAGATCAGCTGAGAGTTCAGCGACATTGCGAGCAAAAAATGCAGCGGCAATTAAAATCCAATCAACGTTCAGAGGCTTTAAAGTACGGAAATCTTTGAAAGCTAGATTTTCTGACAATGTTCCAAACTTTCCAATGGAAGATGAAGTTGCATACGAAGACCTCAACAAAAATATGAGTGACGAGGAACAATATCAACGAAAAAGTAAGCTTCAACAATAAACAAATTATAAAAAAATCGAGAATTTTAGCAGCAACCTACACAGTTGATATAAAAATTGCTGCACGTTTCGGAAGTGAAACCGAATCAGATCTGACAATCATTATGTTTAGCGAAGAATCAAAATCTGAGAAACTTACTTTGAAACAAGATAGTGACTGGTTGACAACTCCAAAAGGCCGTTTTTATATGGATGAAATTACTCGGTTTTTTATCAACACTCCGAATTTGGGATTATTAACAAAGATTGAAGTCGGTCATGATAGAATGGGATACGGAGCAGGACTTTTCATTGAAAGTATAGTAATAACTGAAAATCTGGTAGATGGAAAACAGTTTCTGTTCGATGTGAACAAGTGGTTTGATGGGCACCAGGTTGATGGTTTGACCTGGAGATCGGTTCCGCTTTCTTCTTTTCTTCATTTAAATGCGAAACCTATTCTGAGGAACCCTGTGACAAGTAAAAATTCGTCTTGTTTGTAATGTAATTCAGCATATTTTTCAGTGGGACGGTGGGAATTCATTCTACATACCGAGAAAAATGAAACAGGGGGAACAACATCGAATTTATTCATTATTGGATACGGAGAGAAGGACTATTCGGTCAATAAAATTGAAAATGATAGAATGTTGAGAGAATACACATTGAATCCATTGATACAAGTGAGTTGCGGTAGAAATTTTAAAAACTTTTTTTCCAAATTTTCTAGGTGGATTTCGGTGAACACATCGGGCAGCTTCTCAAAGTTCGATTTGAGATTGATGGAGCTGGGGACCGCCCAAATTACTATTTGAACTACGTCGAAATTCGCGATTTGGATACCGATGAAAGGAGTGTTGTTCAGTAAGATGAAAGAAACCTTGATATTAAACATTATTCCAATTTTTTAGCGTCCAAAATTGGTTAGTACTGAAGCCAATGGAGAAAATGAAGATATTTCAACCGTTTCGAGAAATTTATATAATGAATAGATTGTCAATGCCAATAAACAGTAAGTTAAGGTGTACAACTGCTATTAGATCTGGAAATTTTCAGTGAAAATTTATGAAGGAAAAATTACATTCGCAGACACTTCACTTTTTGAAAATGAAAATGAACCAATATACCTCCAACTTTTCGGTGAATTATATGACACTGGCATTTTTCCGGTCTATCCGAAAAAATATCCATCTGGAAAAGTGGTATTAATTTATTTAAGCCTTGACTGAACATCGCTTATTAATACTCTCTCAGACTTACAACTTCCAAGTGGAATCTGTTTCATTGCAACAGATTCTAGAAGTACGAATTGTTCCGAAAATTACGAAGTTTGGGCGAGATATTCTTGCTGGATTTGAGTTGTTACAGCAGATTTATCTTAACAGAGGAGTTACTGTTTCAACAGCAAAGGATGTAGGAAAAAATTGTTCATATATTTATTTTAAATTCAAATTTCAGCTTTTTGTGAACGAAATTAGTGTCAGAGAAGGATCACACTCACCTTTTCAACGAATTTTCTCGAATTCTATGATCAAATTCGACCATACTAATGAGAACGGCAGTTATTTTAAAACATTACTTCTTACAAATATTCAAGGATTGTCGACGGTCAAAAAACAAAAGAAAAATGAGCCGTCCCAGGACAAAATGCATTTCTTGGTTGATATGAGTATTTTGGATGATGGTTTCTGTCATATTCCTAAAGTTACGCTATGTGATCAGAAGGAAATTTGTTATGATATGATGCCGATCGGTGAAAAGCCAAAGAATGGCACCGTATCCTTTGAGGTTAAAACAATTAATCGACTTCAGAAACCACTCAGTTTTCAGCTCTATGTTAATAACATTGGCTTGATCAAAAAGATTAGGATCGCAGTGGAACAAATACCCAATAAATATCACACTATTATTAATAAGGTTCATCTAGTTTTTTTTCTAACTTCATATTGTCAACTCAAATATGCTTGATCATCGTGTTTTGAGGGCTGCTCACCCGCACTGTCGCTCCGCACGCACTCTATGTGGCCGACACTCAAAACACTTGAAAATTTGAAAATTCATTTTCCTGCGAATTTTCCAGTCTGGTGTCGCATGCATGCGGAGCGTCTGTGAGGTTGAACAACCCTCAAAACGCGATGATCAAGAATTTTTGAGTTGACAATCCATTATAAAATAAAAATAAAAACTTTAGATCCGACTTGTCGAGACAATATCTGGAACAGAAACACGCTTAGAACAATTCCAAGAGTTGCAAGATTTTCAAGTTGTCGAACTAGCTTGTATCTACCCTGATATTTCACCAAAGCAAAGTAAAACATTCGAAGATTCTCAAAAAAAATGGGACGATTTTCAGCAGTATATTTCCGAATTGTTTTGAGAACGACGAAGGGAAAAGGAAAGGTTCGACCAGCTTTCAAAATCTTTGGAACGGATGGGAATTCTGGCGAACGGAAATATTCGAATTCGGTTGAGATTTCTGATGGGATGGTTCGTGTTTTGTTATTGATAGTACTCTTAGGAAAAATAAAGTTCCGATGCAAGGAAAATAAAAATTGCCGCTGAATTTTCTCACTAGCTTGCAATTAGGATCACAATTATAATTGGCATTTTTTCTTGCTGACCTGAACAAGGTCGGGGTTAATCCTTCTCTAGTTGGATTGTGTCCGACCTCGTGCAGAGGGTTTAAGTTTGGAATCCCTCCTGGGAAACAATATACATCCTCATTGGGGAAGCTGCACTGCTCCCTTTCGCGATCCGAGAAAAAAGCTTGTGATCTGAATGAAAAATAGCCAATTGGAATCCCAATGAAATTCTGTTTGGGCACGAACCCTTAATTCCTTCTTGATCACCAGTAGGAATATATCGGTAGAGAATCGTAACGAACACCCGAGGGTCTGTAGGTTACAATAGTATCGAATTTTGAAGCAAAAGAGAAAGTCGCAAACAACTTAATTCATAATTTCAGGAGCTTAGTATTGAGACAGAAGCTGTAGAAATCGGCGATCCGAAGTTCATTGAAATTGAAGCGCAAGCAGAAGGAAAATTTTCATGGAATTTCGAAGCAATTGTTTATTACATGTGGGAAAATAGGAACATCCGAATAAAGTACACCAAGAAGTATCAAGCGAAGAAAATGTGAGTAATGTTTTGACAAGTCCCGTAAAATAAAGGGGTAATAAATTCGATAAAACTTGAAAATCAAACGTCATTCGAAATAAAAAAAGGAAACTGTTCGTTCAAAAACGTGTATTTTTTCAGGAAACTGAAAACAGCAAACAGCAAAACGAAAGAAGAATTGATACATGTGAATAATAATGAAGAATATGAAAATGGCGATGATTATTACGAAGAAAGTGGACTTTAACTTAATTGTATACATAATATGTCAATTGATACATAAATCATTGTAAAATTTGTCACTTAAACACACAAGTACAATTTTATTCAAAAACTAACCGGCACTTACTCATTCTCGTCATTAATCAAAGGAAAAGAAAATAGAAAAATTTAAGACTAACAAATTAATTATTTCGGAAAATATGAACCTATGTACAAAACAATTATTTGAAAAAAAATTAAAGGTAAAGAAAAATGCATGAAATGAACATGAAAAAAAATGCAAAGATTGGGTTTATATAGGATATACAACACATTTTTTGGTCGCTGTCAAATATGTTGAATATGAGGTGTTGTAGATAAATATTCAATCAATGAGTTATTTAAAACTATACGTTAAATAATGGGTATGAGGAGGAGATGTGTGGGGGCTACTTCATACACGCTTGAATCATTTTTCGAAAAGCAATCGGAGTTTAAAAAGGTAGAGAAAAAAGAATAATAGCAAAAAAAAATAAAAATACGGTTAAAGGCAAGAGTAAATATAGAGTTGAAGTTCAAGCAAGGGAAACTCTCTTGAATCGGCTAGTCGGTGAGTCAAATGGTGCCGGAACTGATGGAGAGGCACCTCCGTTTGTCGGGGTTGCTAGTGGCGAACTTGAACTGTAACAATAAAAAATAGTAATGTAAGAACATAATGACTATCGGATTTTTTAAAAATTCATGCACCACTTTTCTAATCATAATTGTCGAGTCTGCTGATCCATGTTCAAAAACGAAACAGGTGGCCGTTGGTAAAATAGGAATAGGTTCATTCAAGGTCAAAAGAGGAACTCATCGATGTTCTCAATAAATTTGGAGAAAAGTTTTACAGTCATACGACAAAAAATTAATATGAAACTCTACACACTGTATTCGATGAACCGTGGTTTCAGATGCTTCATCAAGGATTTTGACTGGTCGGAAACACGTCAAAACTAGTGTAAGAAACTCAAATCCAGGGTAAAACAAGGAACAGAAACACTCGAAATTACCTGCTATGTGAAGACTGAGACGGAGAATGCGAAAGTGAAACACGTCGAACCCTCCTCGTCAATTCTTGTAAATCAGTGACAACAGTTCCAACAAGATTTTCAACATTTTCACATTCTTGGCTGCAAGTAAACCATTTGGATTCCTACTCAGCTTTGATATAACCTACATTTCTTGAGCAAATTTCTCCAACTCGTGTGTTATATTAACCAACTCTTTCGGTGGGTTCGAGTTTCCAATAATTTGATCAACCAACAAACCATTGACAACCATTTTCAAAACATCAAGGTTATACTTCTCAGCGATTAAAAGTAACTTTTTTGCCAGTGTTGTGTCCAGATTTTCCTGCAAAAAGAAACAGATTCAACGAGTTGTCGATCGTTCTCTCTGTGTACATTATTGAACTATGTCCTTTAAAGAATTCATATTTATCATTATTAATATAAGACTCAATATTTACAGAGCAAACAACATATTCTACGAAAATCAAAAATAGATACCTGAATGACTTCCTGACAAATGAATCGTTCAACTTCTTTTCGTAACGCCGGAATGTGTGCATAAGTGACACCATCAAGCAATGTTATAAAATCATCGAAAAAGTGCATTTCACGGGAGAGAACTCTTTCAAAATAGATGTGGGCGAACGTCTGAAATTCTGATTTTTGAACTCAACGAATAAATTTTAAAAAAATCTATTTTTATCTTAAAGGGACTCTTTACTGAATTTGGATTTCAATTTCATTTTCATCTTCTTAACAATATTTGAAAACCTATACAAGCAAAAAAATTGTCGAAATTTCCTGTTCTAGTACACGAAAAAAGACATTTACAGGTTAAGGCACCGAAATGGCCTAACCGCTCGGCCGCGCGCGAGAGAGCATGCGAATGTGATAGTGTTTGCAATTGTTAGGCCATTCGCCGCCTTATTTTGGAAATGATTGTGTTTGAGTACTAGAAAAGGAAATTTCGAAACAATAGTTTTCTTATATAGGTTTTCAAATATCAAGAAGAAGATGCAAATGCAATGAAAATCCAAAAACAGTAAAGAATCCCTTTAAGATCTAGGTACGAGGTCACCTTTGCACATCATAGTTTTTTTTTCTATTTTTGTCAGAGCAAACCATATTATTTCATTAGCTAGTTCATCACAAAAGACATCAAAATATTTACATTGGTTGACAAAGAGATTCTTAAGTTCTGTTTTCTCTCCCAGAAGCATATCGCAATTTTGTTTTTAAAATAGATAACGTTTCCAAAAAATGTATACTAGAGAGCCAAGATCATTGAAATAATAAATATACGAACTTACATTTTTAACAAGTTTGTCACAAATTTCTGAACTATCATTTTGACTGATTTCGCGGGTTACGGAATCAACACCAAAGATGAAGATGAGACGATGGATGGAGAATTTGTCGGTTCTCTATAACATGTGGATTCATTCTATAAAATGTAGGTCACACATTTTATTTCTGATTACCTTCTCATCAACATGCTCCAAATCTGGAATCCGAACCTTTCCAGCAATAACATCATCAACAAAATTGTTACACGCCTTCTCAATTCTCTGACTTCTAAACGCCGTCTCAACATCCGGTAAATAGTTAAGCGGTTCAAAAAGTGACGTCTTCATTCGAATCTCCACCATAACCAAAAGATTCTGATCCAACCTCTGATGCACAAATTCAGTCAGGTCTTCTCTCCTCTCCCTATCAACATGAATCGGCCACCCATTCCCGCGTGAGAACTCGATTTGATTCGATGCCAGTCCCGCGAACAATGTCTCATTTGTTATAGGATCTACGATATGGGCGCGAACCTCTTCCACCGCCACTTCGGAACATGGCCCCTCTTTGTAATAGAGATGCATTTGAACGTGACGAGTTGAATCAATTGCAGCTGAAAGAGAAACATCAAGAAAAAAATATTATATGAAATGTGAAAAACAATGGACAGGTCAGCAGAAGTCATGCGACTTTCGGTAAGTACAACTGTTTAATAAAATATAAACTCCAGATTGTTATTTATTTTTCAAGACTTCTGCAGAAATCAAATTTTTCCTACAACTAATGTTTTCACCATAATCTTTAAGTTTCTTTTCAATTTTGAAAAAAAAAACAATATGTGAATAAATTCCAGATCACTTGAACGAGACAGCTGTTGATCTAGATCATACTTAACATATGTAGCCATACCTTAGAATCAAAGTCCAAAAAACAACAATTGTTGTCGTTCTATCTCTCAAAAACTGTTCTGTTCTTTGATTATGATTCATAACTATTATCACATTCAATTTAAAAGTTGTGAACATTAAAAACATCTCCGAAATTTTCATTTCCGCCTACTAAATGATATAAAGAGAAAATATTTTCAATGTCTTACCATTATTCGAAAGAACATATTCATCGGTCAATCGAATGGCCCATGTGAATTGCACATGTTTGTATGAAGTTGAAAATGGGCGAGAGACATTCAGAATTATTTTCTCATCTTCGATTTGTCTGTAAAACTGATAATACTAGTTGAAGAGCTAAACATTTCTATTTTAATTAGTACGATGATGTGTATGCCAATCAAACTACATGAGCTTGTTATCTGCCCAACTAGTGAAAATTGTTGTTGAGAAAAATTATTAACAAATTTTTCGTTGATAACAGCTCTAATTTTTAGAAAATAACTGTCCGAAAAGATAATACTAACTGAATTTAAAACACCAAACGCCGAATTAGTACCTTTGGCAAACCTTGAGCGCCCATGAATATTGAAAAGCAATTACAGATTCATCACTACCAGAAGTGGAAGCAATTGGTACAGCGATATCATCCATTGTAACTTGATTTTTTATCTGAAAACAGAAATAATCAGAGATCAGGACCATGAATTCTAAAAGTGAGAAAAGGGGAAAAATGACGACTGGCGGATTGATTGGTATCGGAATGAGAAAACGAGAAAAAGGAAAAAAGAAGAAAAAAAACAAAGTTGACACGCCCACCGAATTTAGGTTCATTGTATTGTCAACTCAAAAATTCTTGATCATTCTGTTTTGAAGGCTGCTCAATCGCACTGTCGCTCCACGCGCACACTATGCGATGGCTTCCCACTCAATACACTGAAAAATTGTGTGGGAAAACTAATTTTCAAATTTTCCAGTGTCGAGTGGGTGCGGAGCGGCAGTGCGGTTGAGCAGCCTTCGAAGCGCAATGATCAAGAATATTTGAGTTAACAATAGTAGAGTTGATTTTCAAAAACAGAATTGTGCCCCGACGAAAGATTTAGTGAGGTCGAAATCGGTGTAGATGTACTACGATGACCTTGACAATTGTTTGGAATGGGCCACGTGGTTTGATTTTTGCAAATTCTGGGAGGAGGGAACATTCCTTTAAGGTGGTGTGGGGAAAAGACCACAAGTTCAGTCCATGTTTGAAAAAATGTGTTATGAAGGTATGTCAACAATAATGATTAGAATCAAAAGGGAATGTTAAAAAAACATAACTCTTTTTTGAGCCGATGTCAACGTCCCCCAAGATAAATTGCACATCTCCGAAAATTCAGTGTGCTAACACAGAGAAATAAAATACGTTTTCGTGGATCATGGACATATTTCTCTGAGCCCCGAAATTTTTTCTGAGACGCCGTGATTTTTCGGTCGATTTAAATGGTTTGAAAGTATAAGAGATCAATAGTTCAGTCAATATTAATATGTTCGCAAAACATGAATGTTTTAAGAACGGTAGTTCAATTTTAAACACTTTTATTCGTACTTCGAAAAAAAAAATGGCCATAAACTAAACCTAAATTGTTATTACTATATCGTATAGGAACAATTACAAAAACGTTTTGAAAACAAACGAACTACTTAAGCAATATTGAACTCGTACAATAGAAATGAGCCAAACTCAACAAACTTCGAAATTTTTGAACAACACGTGTTATTTTTGAATTTATACGTCTCTGACGAAGTTCTCTGATTCTAATCATAAGAACAAAGAAAGAGTTTGATACAAAAATTCACTGATAATAATTTATTTGAGAAGCTGCGACGATCATTTCGTTGATGACTAGACTGATAAATTCAGTGAACGATAAGTGATTTGATTTGGCAAGGAAGTTTATCATAAACATATGAGATCCAAAGGTATCCTTGATGTTTTTTACATAACAAAAATTGTATAGTGATAATGAAGCTCATCATAAGGGTCATTTTTGAAATGTCAAACAATTGTGACCGCGATCCTAGGGCTGGGGCACAGACACTCAATATTTCGTAACGAAGTAGTAGTCGGGATTCAGGGAAAAGGATCGAATTACAAGATAGAAGAAAATGCTCGTGGTTACTGCTAAATGACTTATGTTTTGAAAAACATAATAATAAGAACGAGTTGGAAACGAAAATTATTTTGACGTATGAGAAAGGAATTGTCCAGAAAACAACGAGCCAATTTTTAAAAATATAAATTTGAGAATTTTCAAAACAGAATACTGAACAATTGATGCTTACAAAGCAAAAAAAACATTGACAAATGAAACAGGTTCTAAGCTCTAAAGAATAGAGATAAAAGTTTAATCGGAAACACGCCTATCTTGTGATAAGGATCTTTACCAAAACTGTATTAAAGACAACGTTCAGTTATTGAAATTCGAGACCTATTAAAAAAAAAATTAAATTTGAAATTGTGCTGAAACCAGGTGAGTTCCGATTTCTATAGAATTGAGCTACGTTGATTTTGGACTTTTTCAAAAAAAGACACAAAAAACCAATATTTTTGATTATGAGACCTGAGTCGGATCTCATAATCCCACGCCATAAGAGCAAAAATGTACCTCATTATTACTGTACCACAATAGTCCAAATCAAACAAAAAATAAAATAAAATAATAATGGACATCAAAATGTGGAATGTATGATCGCCTTAAATGCACCTAATCTTTGGGTTTTATGTTCTATTCTTTTGTTTTTTCCTCCTCCTTCTCGTCCATTTTATAAACTATATTTATTTTGATAACATGAAATTCTAAATATAGAATTTTATATAAGGTCGTATCTCTAAGACCGGAACTTTGCGTGCCTTAGGGAAAGTTATTTACATGAGCGTATACTACATGTCTAAAGCATCATAATTCACAAAAAAAGTTGTCAAAATTTTGAGATACGGTAGCGTGGCGGGTTACGGTAGGTCATTATGTCGAAAATTCAAAACTTTTAGTATGGTAGTCATATGGGGTATTATTCGATTCCTTGTATTAATCTAATCATTTTTGTGGTTGACAACTTTTTTTGATCTCTTCTCATTAAAAAGTTATTGCTGAAAATGTTTAAAAAAAGGGTATATTTTTCACTCTGACAGAAAAAAATATCACTTTTTGGCGAGACGTCCTGGGGTTTTGACTGATTCTAAAACTAGAGACAAAATGCTACATTTTGATACTAAATAAAAAAAAATAAAAGTGTACCTAGCATGTTCTACGTAACTCCAAACATCACCACTTTACCAAAAAACCTCCAGTTAATATTACGTGTTCCAATTTTTTTTGAAATTTGGTGTAGTCACCAAGTCAAATTATGATTATTGCATGAAAACAAATATAATTTTCGAAAAACAACATGAAAATAACACAAATTTCAAGTTTCTATGGCGTGGCGGGCAATCGTAGATCACAATATTGAAAATTCAAAAGTTGACGTTTGGTAGTCAAATGTGGTATCAATCGATTCCTCATGTCATGCTGATAATTTTTAATATTGGCACTTTTTATTCATTTATTACTGTTTTCGAGTTATAGCTGAAAATGTTGAAAAAAATGACATGTTTTTCACTCTGACTGAAAAAAATATCACTTTTTGGAAAGACGTCCTGGGGTTTTGACAAAATCTAAAACTAGAGAAAAATTTCTATATTATGATTCTAAATACAAAAAAATAAAAGTGTACTTAGCATGTTTTAAGCCACTCCAAACATCACCACTTTTCCAAAAAATCTCTAGTTAATTTTACGTGTCCCCATTTTTTTGAAATTGGGTGTATTCACCAAGTTAAATGTGGGTCATTGCATGCAAACAGTTTTCATTTTCAAAAAACAACATTAAAGTCACAACATTTAAGTTACTATAGCGTGGCGGGCTACCGTAGAGCACAATATTGAAAATTCAAAACTTGCAGTATGGTAGGATTGACCACAGGTGTTGTTCCGAAGAGCATGTCGACCGATCTCATGCGGGTTGATTTTGAATCGTTGCAACGAACCAAGAAAAGAATTGATCAAGTTTCAAAGGTTTATAACTTTCGGTTTGAAAAGACGCAAATGACAGCCAAAAAATACGGTGGGTTCGTAGATGGTTGGAAAATTAATTCATGAAGGTATGAGGCTACAAGAGGATCATACCTCATTGAAACATCAGGCGGAAGTTCCTAAAATACCGAAAAAGAGGAAAACTAGTTAAAAAAAATAGATGGCGAAGAACTCGAACCGATAAATACAAAACATAGATCACTCCTACCATACTTCAAGTTTTGAATTTTCAATATTGTGCGCTACGGTAGCCCGCCACGCTATAGTAACTTAAATGTTGTGACTTTAATGTTGTTTTTTTGAAAATTAAAACTGTTTGCATGCAATGACCCACATTTAACTTGGTGAATACACCCAATTTCAAAAAAATGGGGACACGTAAAATTAACTAGAGATTTTTTGGAAAAGTGGTGATGTTTGGAGTGGCTTAAAACATGCTAAGTCCACTTTTATTTTTTTGTGTTTAGAATCATAATATAGAAATTTTTCTCTAGTTTTAGATTTTGTCAAAACCCCAGGACGTCTTTCCAAAAAGTGATATTTTTTTCAGTCAGAGTGAAAAACATGTCATTTTTTTCAACATTTTCAGCTATAACTCGAAAACAGTAATAAATGAATAAAAAGTGCCAATATTAAAAATTATCAGCATGACATGAGGAATCGATTGATACCACATTTGACTACCAAACGTCAACTTTTGAATTTTCAATATTGTGATCTACGATTGCCCGCCACGCCATAGAAACTTGAAATTTGTGTTATTTTCATGTTGTTTTTCGAAAATTATATTTGTTTTCATGAAATAATCATAATTTGACTTGGTGACTACACCAAATTTCAAAAAAAAATTGGAACACGTAATATTAACTGGAGGTTTTTTGGTAAAGTGGTGATGTTTGGAGTTACGTAGAACATGCTAGGTACACTTTTATTTTTTTATATTTAGTATCAAAATGTAGCATTTTGTCTCTAGTTTTAGAATCAGTCAAAACCCCAGGACGTCTCGCCAAAAAGTGATATTTTTTTCTATCAGAGTGAAAAATATACCCTTTTTTTAGACATTTTCAGCAATAACATTTTAATGAGAAGAGATCAAAAAAAGTTGTCAACCACAAAAATGATTAGATTAATACAAGGAATCGAATAATACCCCATATGACTACCATACTAAAAGTTTTGAATTTTCGACATAATGACCTACCGTAACCCGCCACGCTACCGTAACCTGAGCAAGGGAACTGAGACTTACGCAGAACATTGATTTTGACGTGCCCTATACGCTTGTGGAATATCAATTCGATATCTTTCATATTCGCCCTAAGGCAGGGCCTATGGTAGCATAGTTTCATTCTTACAGATACGACCTTATATACAAACCCACAAGGGTTTTTGAAACCATAAAAGAAACATACAGCCTCAAGTTTCGGAGCCAAATCAAACCAAACCATATTGAGCAAAAAAAGAGGTGTAAACATTCCAATCCTTAACAAATATGAAAAAAATTTCAAAAAAGAATATTAATTTCAAAATTGAAAGTGAACGAGAATTTAAAGTCCTGGAACATGTTTTATTTGTCAGTGAATTTACACTAAAAGTTACACAAAAAACACAGAAGAAACACCAAATGGACACATTTGTGTCCAATAACAAAACAAAGAAAATATTTACCTGTGACTAAGAATTTTGAAATACATTATGTGTACATGTTTTTCACCTTTTTTTCAAAAGAGCAACATCTCGAAAAATTAGAGGGGGAGAGGGAAGCAAACAATACCTCTTGTATATTTTGCGGTCATTTTTCATTTTTGTCTCGAATGCCGCATAATGAATGCAAATAATAAATTATTTCTGATACATTTATTATTGTTTTCAATTAATGAAGGATAAATGAGCAATAACTTGATCTTTCTGGTCAAATTATTGGGGAAAAGGGATTTGTAAATGTTTTCTGGGGAAAAGGGATTTGTAAATGTTTTCTGAATAATAGAATATGTATTTAAAAAAAACTTAATTACGGAATAAAAATGCAAATTTGATAATATATTTTCGGGCTTCCTGTTTTAAAACAAGTACTTTTCACCATGAGAAAATGGGTGAAAACATGGAATTCTCTGTGTAAGTGTGCAACTTGTCATGACGGTGAATGCACACCATATAATATAAAAATAAAATTATAAAGTAATAGAGAACTAGTGTTTCGTTCTAATCTTTTTTCTTTTTGAAATTTTCTATAAATCCCAAGAAGTCGAGAAAAATGACGTTTAAATCAATGGCCTAGAAAGTTTATCAAATTCGGACTACATCTTCTAGACAATTTTGAAACCCGATTTCTCTATGTTTTCACGGGAATATATTTGAATATATTTTTACGCTGAGTTTTCTTAGCCGCTCATTTTAGGCTGCTCATCTGATAACATCGAAGGCGTCGCCACCGCAATGCGTGTGACCAACTGAGAAATTTTAATTTGAGCGCGTTGCGGTCGCGTCGCCTTCAACGACTAGCTGCAGTTAGCAATATAAAAATAAATAAAGGCAATTTATAGAAAAGTGCCTGAATTCTTCAAGAATCCAAACAAGTGTCGCCAATATTAAACATATTAGACACTTTTCTGAAATCCTCGCACAGTTTTTAGTAACAAAAAATCGTTTAGTTTTTAGTATTTAACAAAAATCACAATTCCAGAAGCGTTAAATAAGCATAGGGGTCTTCCCGTGGAATTTCACAAACAATATCACGTGAAATTGTGAGAGACACAGAGATAGAAAGGAAAAATAACAAAAACACAACACAAAAACAAGCGTTCTATTTTGATAGAGAGTCGTCACATGCTCCAGATGTTGTTTTGCGAAAATCTAAGAAAAAATTGTTTTTCTTCAAAACCACTAATTACATATGACATAAATAAATATTTTGTTTAGGGATCTTGTCCGTTGCAAATTCTGAAACGCGAAGTAAACTTCATTATTATGGATGAAAAGTACAAGTGTAAGCTGAAAATGTGATACTGAGAAATTGAAAAAAAAATGAGGGATATACATTTTTGTTGATGGTGCCATGTCGGTTCTAGCCATGTGACCAGAATGTGGTCAGTGATCAGTTCGGATAAATAACTATGAATTATTTATGTATTTTTCGTATTTTTTTTTAGCTTTGGGGGTTTCAAACAAATCTCGATTCAGAAAACCTAGAGAACCCTCGTTTGAAAGTTGTCTGTCATTAAATGGACAAGAAGCGCCAATTTTTGTTTTTCAAAAAAAAATGGAATAGTTCAGAATGGTTAAGGAACAAATAAAACAAGTACTACCTAAAACACAAAAAATAGGAATTTGTATTTTAAAAAACTATTAATCGACCGGAAAATTATTAATTTCCTCCCGGAACCTTCCGAAAAATAAAATAAATCGTTTTGATCATTGCTACGATCTGTACGTTTAAGGGGGGGGGGGGGGTTGCAAAAAACGATGTGAAAAACACTCCCAAAAAGGGGTGGCGGTCGCCAAAAAACACCCTTTAAACAAGCCTAGTGCATCCCAAATATGGACCCATATCAAAAAAAGATGATTGGAAAATTGTTCAGTATTTAGATTCAAATCCTCAATATCTAAAAAAATGATAATCCTCAAAATATTATTGTTTTTGTTATCTATCTTCTTTTCGAATAAAAACTAAAAATTCAAGTTCCTTATGTTCAATTTCAGTATATATATTTTTTTCTCGTCTTAATTTGAGATTTTGAAACTCCAAAACTGATAAACAAGGAAACAATTTCAAACACAAGGAATCAACAAAAATTAAACATGTCATCAAATTCCCCCCGAAGAACATCAATGAAGGAAGAGAGAGAGAAAAACAAATGATTTTTGATTGCGCTTTCAAAAGCAGAAAACACATGACACCAGCACCCCTTGTCCTGTCATCACATTCGGATGAAAGATGGCAACGCTCGGCTTAAAATGACACTTTGATCCTTGCTCGAGGGGCTTCTTATAAGCTTTTTCTTGAGTTGTTGTTAAAGGTATAACAATATTTTATGGATGAGAAATGCTGCTCAAATTGAATACATATGAGTTGGCTATTGTCAAGATAATTTTTCTTGTCACTTTTTTTAGTTGCGAGCGCTGTATTACTGTTCCCCTCATTTCTATTCCCTCCATTAACTGATACGTTACGTTCCAGTTTATGGAGCACGTTTGGAATAGAAATGATGGAACAGTACACGCGTGTTTTAATCGAGCGGACAAGAAATGTTGTCTTGATAATAACAAAAACAATAATATTTGGAGAATGATCATATTTTGCGGGAAAGTGAAGTAATTCCTACTATCTTGGTGGTTTTTGCACTAAAAATCTAAAACCTAAATTTTTCAATTTTTAAAGGCAGCTGATCAGTTAAAACGATCCAAATTCAAGGCAAAAGATCAAAATTCGAATGAGAGCCCAGGTGGTCCAAAGAACAACACCAATATGTAGCCACATTCAAATAATTGTGTTTCGCGCCAATTCCGACCGCGTTGCACGGACACAGACCGCGTCGCACGGACACGCGCGCATTCAAATTTTTATTTTTTCAACTTTGGGCGACTGCTATGAAGCGTGTATTTATCGGTGTGATTTCGCATAAATTGCATTGTACTAATTAGAGAACGCTCTAATTTTTGAAACTAAGAACAGGTAGGGTCAAATTAACTGAACAGCTGTCTTTAAAAGCTGAAAAATTTCTTAATATCTATTAATTTTTAATAAAGCAAATATAAAGCAAAAATTCGAAAATAGTTGAGAAACAAGTAGATTCTTTACTATTTTCCATAAAATATAAAGTATATTTACTTTCAGAGGATAAGCCAGTTGCGGAAAAAACAATTCGATGAAAATGAAATTCGATTAAATTACAATTTCCTTAAATTTTACTAGAGCGCACTTGCTTCTTTGACAACGAATAACTGGAAAACTGGAGTGACGCAGACAGACATTGTCAACTAAAAATTTTTGGATCATCCATTTTGTACTAAAAGACCGCAGCGCTATATTTGAGTTGACAATACTTTCGGAGTACTTAAAAAAGCAACTGTGCTCTATTGAAAAAAAAATACGGTATTCATGAAGGGACACACAGTTTTTCTCAATTTGTGCAACGCCACGAAAAAAACCGAAAAGAACTCGAACAAAGCGCTTTTTCTATCAAAATTATACGAGTAAATTGTCAAGTTATTTTCAACCAGGAGTTGCGTGCCGCTACGCGGCAAAACTCCTGGACGACGCCTCGCCTTCGGCTTCGCTTCCTAACATGCCTCCGGCGTGCCCATTTTGTTACATTCGTTTCAAATAAAGATTACTTGTTATGAGATTCCAAACATGGTGACCTAACTTTTATTTGAAATCCGGAGTTAGTTTTTCGTTTATCATATATTTGGATTTCGCTTTTATTATCTACAATCATAACAACGACTTTTTCTACGGCTCGCCTCCGGCTTCGCACTTTACACGCCTCCGGCGTCACTTTCAATTATTTTGCGATTTCACACCTTCTGAATCTAATTGTGGGACCGAAATTTCTTGATCTAAAAGTATTGGAATGCGAGCCGAAGGCACAGAAGAAGCTCGCCTTCGGCTCGCTTCTTCCGTGCCTTCGGCACGCATTCCAATACTGTTGATCGTTTTTCCAACGCCGCTGCGCGGCGAAACGCTCCTAATCTAAATTTTAAAAAATGTCACTGGAATAAAAACCAACCATAATGGTCACACTTGATTTTATATCGAACGGTTATAATTAGCTGCTTAAATTTAAAAAAAAAAGAATCTGAAAAGAGTTCTTTACTCTAGCTCACCTTACCGTTTCCATTAAAAGTAGTCATCACAATAGAACGATCATTCTCTTTGAATAATTTTTTAAAGAATGAATCTAAACTCAGAAATGACAACAAAAAAATGAAGAAATGAAAATCCGCAATCATTAGATTTCGAAAAATCCCCCTCTTTCGGTGAACCCTATGGTCTACCGGTTAAGTAATCATTTCTTTACGTGAACCGATGCGAGTTCAATTCCACTCAGTAACTTTTGAATTTTACTATGAAAAAGGCTTCAGACACACGCCCCGCCCCCTTACCCAGTTATATAAAAGGATTGTTTGCATAATTTTAAAATTCGAAATTTGGACTACCTCAGGGTCGTAAGAGGCCACAGGTCGCAATTTTTCAAATGTCTTCTGCGATACGCGCAAATGTAGGCATTCCTTGCGACTTACGACTCCTTGGCGAAATTTTTTGCTTACATTAGAGAGAGCGCGCACAAGGAAGAGAGGACAACGAACGCGGCGGGCCAAGGCTTTTTGCCGGGCTCAATCCCCCAGCTTTGGACCTTCCTGATGATTTTTTATTTTCAAGAAACGTTATGTCCCTTTACTGAATACGGTATTTTCGATAGCGCACACTTTATTTTTTATCATCCGAAACAAATATTCTTAAACTTTTTCTAGAGAGAAAACGTTTCCGCCCGTCTTCTAACATCCGAAAATAAATGTTTTCCTTTTCCGAAGCACCAAGAACACTAAAAACATAAAATGAAGAAACAAAGCATATATTATTCTAAAAAAAAGCTGCGAAACACAACATAATCGATGGCGAAAAAGCCGCACGTGAGAAAAAAGAGAAAGAAAAGTGAGCATGAACAAAAAACGAACCAACGAAAAATGAAAATAGTCGGCTGGTGTTGGTGTTTGGTGTATAAGAGTGTTCCTTTCTAGAGAACATGAAAATAATGGTGTAAAAGCCTGGATTATGATGAAAGTGCGCTCTATTGGAATACAATAATTTGATGGCGGCAGAAAAATAAGTAACAAAGTTTTTACGTTTTTAAGGGCGTAGTTGAATTTTTTAAAATTGTTTTTTAAAATCGAATTGAATTTATTTACGGCGCGGTAAAGCAATAAATTTTTTTATCATTCTTAAAGGCAGTCAGCCAGCTTCTGCAACCCTATCCGCTTTCATTTGTAAAAAAATGCATCCTTTTTTTTCAATAATCCAATGTATCAAAGCTCCTAAAATTAAATTTTGAATGTGCACAGATTGTACACGAGGTTGGTGGGAATTAAAATTTAAAAAAAATTAATTTGTCAGTATGGATAAGTCAGCTATTTCAATTTTTACACATTAGTTCCATTATTGTAATCGATTTTAAACATTAAACGTTTCTATAAAAACCGTCTATGAAAACAAAACTGTCAACTATAAGCGTGAATCTTAAAATTATACTGTTGTTCTTTGAAACTTTTGAGAACGCGAACGAAAACACAACGAAAAACACCTAAAAACAAATGTTATCATTACACTTATTTTTCTAAAAACATTTGGCAAGTGTAGGTGGATGAAATAAAACGAAAAAGTTCAACATGCATTTTTACCGAAAAAATTTCGTATAGCGAGTATGTGTTTTTGTTTTAAAAAAAAGTTCAATGGTTCCCTTTCGACTCTCATTAATCAACTGGTCGAAGAAAGCGAAATATAATGCAAGATACATTTTGCGCTGATTGTTGGATGTGGATAGTGGTAAAAAATTAACCTTGGGGCAACGACCATATGGTTAGTGCGAGCTTGAAGAATAAAATAAAATTTAATGTTGAAAGTTTGAAGAAATAAAAGGAGAACAAAACACAATGGATAACTTGGGAAAATGAAAAAAAATGCACTTAAAGGGGCCTGAGAGGACGAAATAAATGATTGAAAAATGATGATAGTATGATTGTCTATAAATAAATGAATAAAAAATCCAAAGAAAAACTAGAAAATGGCAGAAAATTGTTTTTTGAAAAATCCATAAAACCGGTTTTCGGCTTAATGGCAGAAGAAACGCTTTTCGGTTTTCTAGGCCATTTGTTTTTTCTCGGCCGCCTGATTTTTTTTTTGAAAATTTATTTTTTAATACTCCTTTATATTGTCAAGATAAAAATTTCTGGCCGCTCGTTTTGCGAAGTGTCGTTGGGAATTTCCTCACAGCAATTCAAATTTCTCAGTTGGTCTTGCGCTTTGCGAGAAAATTCCCAACGACACTCCGCAAAATGAGTGGCCAGAAATTTTTACCTTGACATTTTTTTGAAAATTTATTTAGGATAATTTTATAGATAATTTTCTCTGAAAAAAATTGAAAAGAAAAGAAAAACAAGAAAACAAATTTTTCAAAATAAAAATCAGGCGGCAGAGAAAATCTACGGCCTAAAAAAGCAAAAAGCGTTTCTTCGACCATTAGGGCGAAAACCAGTTTTTTAAGGAAGTTTTTTCGCCATTTCCGAGTTTTTTTTTGGATTTTTTTTCATTTATTTATCAAAAATCATACTTTCATCATTTTTCAACCATTTATCTCGTCCCTCTTTAAAATCTGGGATTTTGTCGACAAAATGGTTTTTGATTTTTAAACTGAAACTTGACTGCAAATTCCTTGCAAATGTTGGTCCTTTTTTTAAATCATTACAACGCTAGTTCCACTTTTAGTTATTAAAAACCCAAATGGCCAAGATGAGCAAGTTTTAGTAAATTCTTCAAAGTAAACGCAAATTATATTTAGAAAATGTAATTTAAAATTGAAAACTTGAGAATTGTTATTATAATAACGAAACGTGAAAAAACCTATGTCAAAAAAAACGACACGCTGCGCAATGGGGAGGGTTGCGAAGCGTTGACTTATTATCCCTCGCCACACAGTATTTCGCAAAATAGGGAATTTCACGTTTATGCAGTCGATTTTGTGAGACAATAATATATCCCTTTAATGAATACGGTTATTTCACTAGAGCGCAGTTTCTTATTGAAAATTTATGTCCAATATTTCCTTGAAGTTTGAAAGATAAATTGTTGCATTCTCCTTTTGGCGAGTTTTCAAATTCTCGCCAAAAGCCTCACTTTCAGGAATTAAAGTTTATAAATTGTTTTATTAACAACAATCCGCTTATAACTTTTTGTTTCGTTTTTTTTCTAAGTGATCGCTCTTTGCGTTTCACTTTTTAAGATTGTAAATGCTTATTTTTTTTTTGGCTGATCTTTTTTGAAATCAAAAGATCAAAATGTTATCTTGAAATTTAACACTAGAAAATGAGCGGACAGGAAATTTCAATTTGACAATATGGTGTTGAACACATTTTTTCTATTATCAATCGAACTTTTTTGAAACGAAACATTTAAAAAAATCAAGTTCACATGATAAAGATCATTAAATGATGACGTCATGAGATCACCTTCACTAGTTCTACTACTGATACAAGGGATCATGAGATGACTTTGTACTTTTTTCATCTTTTGAAAACGAAAATGTTTTCAAAAATTTTGGAAAACCAGTTTATTTTTTTTTGCGAAAAAAACAAAAATTCTATTTTTCTATTTCTATGATGAACAAAAAAAAAGTTTTTTTTTGGAAATGTTTTCTTTGAGTAGAGATTGACGGTGCTGATCAGGTGATTGGCACCGCAAAAATGTTATTGTTGCAACATATGTTTCTATTTTTCAGATCGAATGGGGTCAGGTAATTTATCAAATGAATGGAAAAAAATCGAAAAGAAGATCAAGATTGAGCCAAAATTTTTAGGGTCCGCAATTTGTCGTAAGTGCAGAGAAAAAACCAACAAACTTTCAAAAATATTTGCCGAACACCTTTTAGTTTTTTTTTACAAATGTAAACAAAAAACAATGAAGTTGATCAAAAGTCAACTGGGTGAGAATAAAAACTTCAAAACAACACTAAAATTCATGAAAAAAAACAAATAAACATTGAGGAAAGAGAGAGAATTCGAAAAATAAAAAAGATTAAACAAAAAAAAACGGAAGCGTTTTATAGGGAATATTGAGGAAATTCCGAAAACTTTGGTGAAAGCAATTCAAATTACAATTTAGGACGTGTGCTGTGGTTCGCACTTGCTTGCATTCATTTTTAAAATTTTTGGACTGTGTCAGTGTTCGAAGCAATTCCGACAAAAATTTTTCCAAAATTCCAAGAATTTTGACTGAAAATGTTCATATTTCTGGAAACATTCTCAGAACTAATCTGTAATTCGCCTTCTGATGACCATTTGCTAAACAACCGCACGTATTGGTGGATTTTTGAAAATGTGAATGCGGTTTGTATTTTGGCGTTTTCGTTGCGAGTTCGAAATAAAAATAAAATATAATTACACAAACTGTCGTATTCAAATAAGTTTATCTTTTATTTTCGAAGAAACTTTTAATTTTTAAAATTTTGAAATACTAAAAACCGAACTAAAAATGCTTTAATTTGAAACAATTATCATATTTTCAAGAAGTTAAATTTTTGCTTGAAAGCTTGAAGAGTTTTGCGCATACTCTCAAAAAATCATTTGATTCCATCGATCGATATTGAAATGTGAATACTCAAACTAAAAGTATTTAAAAAAATACACCGATTTCGAGGGTAGGCCATTTTGCTCAATAAAACAATTCGATGAAAATGATATTTGATTAAATTACATTTTCCTTAACTTTTATTAGAGCGCGCTTGCTTCACTATCTATCAGCATCACTCTGATTTCTCCATTTTCTTCGTTGTCAAAGAAGAAAGTGCGCTCTAATAAAATTTAAGGAAATTGTATTTAATTTAATCAAATTACATTTTCATCAAATTGTTTTTTAGCAACTGCCATATCCTATTGAAGGAAACTTATTAGGTTACGAATAAACTGTGTAATCACAATGTTTTATTCCGAACTCACAAAAAAAAACGCCAAAATACAAATCGTATTCACATTTTCGAAAAACCACCAATTTGTGTTGTTTTTTGGGGTGGCTTTGTAGCATATGTTAATCAGAAGGCGAATTTTAAATATACAGAAGGCGAATATTAAATGACTCGAAGTCGCTTAGATTCCGAGTCGTTTCGATTCCGAGCCGGTTCGAGTCCGAGTCTATTCGAGTCGGTTCGATTCAAGTTCTTTTCGAGCCCGAACCGGGTACCCTCCCGGTTCAGAACACTGCTGTAAATACCCCTTTTTTTTCTCAAAAATGATATTTTGAAAGCAGTTGCTTTTGTAAAAAATGAAATAAATAAATGTATTTCCAGTTACCAGTTTTAGGGGGAAACTAGACATACCGGAGCCACTGAAAAATTAAAAATGTTGATAGACGAAAAATGTTTATTTATAAAAAAAAAAAAGCGATTGTGTTTTAAAGTTTTGTCAAAAGTTTAAAAACGAGGTGTTTTGCATAATTTGCATTTTTCAAAAGTTATAGCAAAGATCGATTTGCGAGAAAATATAAATAGCGTCATTCAATTCAATAATGAGAAAACAAGTGGGATATGATGAGTCAGTGTTGATTTTACACTTGTAATTGAAAAATTATTTCGATTTTTCAGCGTGCACTTGTTACATTGTATTCTGACCTTGTTCAAAGTTACGACGTTTCAAGTTCAAACGAAACTTATTTTTTTTAGTAATATTAAGTTTTTTATAGAAATATTCAGTTTTTCTTAACAAAAAATATCTGAAAAAATGATAAAATTTTGCAATAGACAAACTTCTGTCGAAAGGATACAACTTCTCCGGAAAAGTTGTGATCCTTGTACAAGATTATTCACCGATCCAAGCCTTCGTTGAAATTTCACCGAAACATGCTGATAATTTTTAAAAATCAGATGTGCATAATTTTTCAGCCAACGAATGCTGAAATTTCAGTGTTTTATTGTATGGTGTGATTGAAAATACCAAAATATCTGAAATTTTAGGATATTTTAATAGATCTGAAAATCTAAGAGTTAAAGTTTTGATCCATTTTTTGGCTGCCACTCATTTTCAGTTCTAAAATATTGATTAATTACAAATTATAGAGAAAGAAACCAAATATTTCTTATTTTAGACGCTGAAAAGAATTTCTGAAATTCGAGAAAGCCAAATAAATCCACTACATGTGTAATTTCAATTTTCCTTGTCAAAATACTTCCCAGTAAGCATGCATAAATTTTTTTTTTTTGTAGATTTCATCAATCAGGTTTTTTAAAAATCAGCAATAAGCTTTTGAGGATCAAAATTGATTGTCAGGGAGCCGGACATAAATCTTCGTAATCAGGACAATCGAAAACATCAGAAAACATATTTTTTACACGCTGCAGTGCAATTGCGCTTCACCAAAAAAATTTTTATGATCGAACGGTTTGTGGAAGACGAAGGATTTTTAATTATTTTTGTAAGGACAGGTGACAGACAATTAGAGAGAAAGTCGAATTCAGGAGAAAGGTAATTCGGTGTGCAAAATCACCGTTTTTTTCTGAAAAAAAGTTTATACCAGTTTAATTTTGTCCATCTCCCGAGTTGTCATTTCCCCAACTGTATTCTCCATTATTATTTTTCTCTCGAATTGTCACGTGCCCATATAGTTGTATTTTTTCTGTATTTTTTTTTAAATTTTCCGGGATAAGAAAACGGAATAGAAGAATTAAAAAGAACAATGGGCAGAATTGCAACTTTTTGTGGTTTTTTGAAAACTTTCGAATTTCGAAATCGGTTCATTGTTACATGAGAGAGAGACGAAATCTGATAGAAGCAGCTTCCAGTAATCGGTTGTCGAAGAGATTGCCATTAAGAAGGGCAATTAAAAAAATTAAAGAAATTAATTAAATATAACAAAAATAAGTTTCCATAAATTAATTTTCTGAAAGTTTCAGAATATTTGAATATTATCAACGTACCATTTGACATGGTCGTTGATTTGCATTCTCAATTTTTTTTTTGTTGATCTGAAAATGATAAATTTACTAAAAATAGAAATAATTCTTAAAATTTGTCTTTAGCATGAAACTTTTAGCATGTTTCTTTTTTAAACTTCGTAGGATGGTTCACAAACGTTATTTCATTCGTTTACTGTTCGTTAATTTCGATTCCAAACGCGCACCACTGTTTTCGCTTGTTTGTATGGGCTTTACCGTGTCCGTACGCGTTGAAAACATTATTTGTGAGCCATAAATGCATTTTTGGTATATTGGACTAATTATGAAAAATAAAGTTTTTGTCTGCGGAACACGCCAAAAACACGCCAAAAACCCGAGTTTGTTTGGTAGAAAGCGTTTGAAATCGGTTTCTACAGTACAGCGAAACTTGTTTCACGCAAAGCAATTTTTCATTCTCAAACTTCATTGAAGGCACTGACTAATAGAAAAAGTTTCATTTTTTTCAAGAACCGAGGTCCATTAAATAGGAAAAATTCAATTTTTGGAACGCCTGGAAAATAGAAAACTGTCCATTCGACTTTTACACTAAACCAATATTTTTTGTTTTATTAAATTTATCTAATCATTGGTTGTGTGGAACAGATTGGCAGGGACCTATTGCAAATTGTAGTTTTCGGGTGAATTTTTTCTGAGAAAATAGTACAGGGTGCCGAGAATCTGTTTCACTATCTTACTTGTTAGATCCCATAGAAACATAATGTTACAAATTCAAGGGAACCAAAAAGGACATTCTCTGGACTTCTTATCCGGCCGAAATGAAACACATGACTCTTCGAGCTATTCTGTTTTTGCAGAAAAACTACCCTCCGAACAAAATTCGGTGAAGCCAAATTCAAGAAAAAGTACAAACCCCTAAAAATGCTTGCACTTTAACAACACAACCACAATGTCTGTGTGTTCGTTTTTCAAAAGGCCGCAACCACTAAAACCTGAAGGGTAGAGGGGAAAGGGGGATCGTCGCAGAAAAAAAAATGGGGAAAAATCTAAACGCCACAGAGGGCACGACTCACGGGAAGCGATAGAAACATTTGCAGCAGACAAGGAAGAAAACGAACGAACAAAAAATGACGGAAAAAGATTCTACCCCCAGGCCTCTGTGCGTCTCGAGGAGAAGGTTCTCGTGTCGGCGTCTCCACCCCTTGAGGCATAGACGATGCGCCACATGTTGAGGAAAAATGAAAGATGCAGAGGCAGTTCTTTTTTTTTGTCTGTGTTGCCTACTCCCTGACAGACAAAGCCCTGGGGGAGAAGGACACGAAAAAAGTGTGGTGGGATGGAAATAGAGGGGAATTTGAAGTGAACCGAGAGATGAAAGACTCACACGGAGAGTCACTCTCACACGCACAGCCCCATACACTTTTTTTATCGTCGTGTATTTCTCGCTGCGTTTTTTTGTACTGCGTTCTGAAGATTTTTTTTGAAAAAAAAAATTTATTTTTCGAGACAGCAGTCTTCCTTTTATTTCTAGAACTTTGAGTTTTTATTGAAGAATTTTTGATTATTGTAACACATTTTCTAAAATTATTAAACGTTTTTTGTTGACAAAATTTGATTTGTGCATCGAAATCGTCTAAAAATTGGGAGCCGTGCTCTATAGGAATTCTACAGATTTTTCAAGCAGCACACAATTTTGCTTTTTTTTTAGATCACTACGAAAGGGTAGGTGTCAATTCGGAGAGGTTTATCGAGAAAGTCAATTCAGGAGAAATTTAAAATTTGGAGAGGCGAAAATAACAACCGTTGATAAACTTTTTTTTTCAAAAAAAAAACGTTTCTTTCGAACTAAAAGTCAAGGCAATAATTTCAACGAATTTTTCTATTCTTTCTAGTTTCTACTTTTTGTCCTCCCGAAATCACAATTTCTCTCCGATTGTCTTCTTCCGAATTTTCGTCTCCCGAATTGACGTCTCCCGAATTGACACCTGTCTCTACGAAAATAATTTAAAAAAAAGTTTTCTTTGTGAACTTATTCCGAAACTAAAAAACTAAAACAAAAGAAATTCAATGCTGAAAAAAATTCAAAAAGAAAAACAATTTCCAAAAATTAGAATTTTCTTAGACATTTTCGTTTTAATAATTTAAAAACGTGTGTGTACCTTTAAAGTATACGGTAGTATCGATGGTGGCTTCCTTGCTGAATTCAGACAGGTACCAGATGTAATGGGCCTATTATGTTTGAAAATTTTTTTTAAATACCGAGAAATTCTACATGAAGTATGACCTAATCTAATTTTTCACTCCGAATTACAAAATTTCGTCCCTGAATATTTAGCTGAATATAACTCGTTTTGTGAAACGGTGCCGCACCATTCCGAAAATGCCACGCCAAAAAACGCCCTCTTTTCTGCGTTAAATTTTTAATTCTCGTAATGAATTTTCTTTGTTATAATCGGTTAGACCAAAAATGCCATCAATTAGTTTATACAAATCCACTACATGTGTAATCCCGTAAATCTGTTGATTTTTCAGTATTTATTGTCAAGTTAAAAATTTTGGATCATCCATTTTCTACTGAAAGACCGCAGCGCAACCGTTCGAACTTAAAAATAGCACGACTGTGTGAGAGACTTAGATTTTCTGGGTACGTCAAAACCAACTTGCATGATCAAGAATATTTGAGTTGACAATAGGAAATGTTGAAATAACTTGCCTTTTTAAAGTTTCTATCAAGTTTACTATCGAATTTAAAACTCGACTTTTCATTTCTATTACAGTCGATTTGGGTTGCATAAACCTATTTTCTGCTGCTAATATTAAAAACAATTTTAAAAAAGTAAACTTTTTTTAACTGAAAAAAAAGCCTTACTATTCATTCTATGATACCAGGAAAACTGTCACCGCTTCGCGGTGGTTTTCCTGGTTTGTAGTTCGCCTTAGGCGCACTTAAAGGATTACTTTACGGAGCTAATACATGTACCTTAAATTGAAATAGACGTCATTCTAATTACAAAAGTTAGTTTTCGTCGGTTGAAACATTTTCTCGGTTATTTTTTCGAAGCTCGTTTTCCCGGCTTTTACGTGGTTATAGAAAATTAAAAGAACCGATTTGTAATGAGTATGACGTCTATTATTTAAGGTACATTCATTATCTCCGTAAAGTCTTTCTTTAATATTTTAATGTCATTTACCAATATAATGTGTTGGAAAAACATTGTATTGCTTCTACAGATACGACCATAAATTTATTTAAAATTGGGTAATCTAAAAGCCATTTCTTTGGATTTCGCTCTCTTTAACCTAAGCTCATCATAATTACCTAATATCTTTTTCTACGCCTCGCCTCCGGCTTCGCCCCTTACACGCCTTCGGCGTCACTTTCAATTATTTGGCGATTTCACACCTTTTGAATTTAGTTGTCGGGACCGAAATTTCTTGATCGAAAAGTATTGGAATGCGAGCCGAAGGCACAGAAGAAGCTCGCCTTCGGCTCGCTTCTCCCGTGCCTTCGGCACGCATTCCAATACTTTTGATCGTTTTTCCAACGCCGCTGCGCGGCGAAACGCTCCTAATTTAAAGTTTAACGATTTCACTGGAATATTCTCAAAAAAACCAACCATACTTATCTCATTTGATTACATATCGAATTATTTAGTCTTCTAAAATGATTATCATTAGCGTCTTAAATACAGAAATGACTCTGAAAAGAGGTTGATGTAATCTTCTTACTCTAGCTCACCTCACTTTTTCCAATTAATATCCCTCCAAAATTGGCAGTCCCAATGATCATTTTCTTCGAGTAAATTTTAAAATAATGAATCTCCACTCAGAAATGACAACAAATAATTTTTCAAATTTGACCTAGTTTCTTTGACCTATTTTTTCATAAAAGTCATGGAATTTTGACTAAATTTTTAAAAAAATGAAGAAATGAAAATCCACAATCATTAGGTTTCAAAAATTTCATCCCCTTTCGGTGACCCCTATGGTCTACCGGTTAAGTAATCATTTCTTTACGTGTACCGATTCGAGTTCAATTCCACTCAGTAACTTTTGAATTTTACTATGAAAAAAGCTTCGGAAACACAAAAAATTGCGAACAGATTTGTGTTAACAGACACTTTCTCGGCGTTTTCAAATATATAATAGGATAATTATCTCCGAATGGAATAAAATTTCTCATCTTATTGACCTAGTTCCCATTGTTAAAAAATTTATATATTCCATTTCCAAAAATGTTGTATAACTAATATAGTTTATTCGTTGACTTTTAGTAGGCCTACCGGACGTATGAACTTTATATCATTCAATTGTATGTCTTTTATTTTTCGCTCTTATATATTTTATTTCGCTTTTATATTTTATTATTTGCGTAAAATTTAAATAAATAAATGAACTGGAACTAGATGTAATTTGATTTTTTTTTCAGAAATCCTAAACTTTTGCCTTTAACTAGAGTAGTCTAAACGTAAATGTGAACGTAAATGTGTACAATTTTTTGAATTTTTTTCAGAAAAGTAATTATAATTTGGAATAATAATTGTTTTTCTTTTTTTTGCAATTCTTCAATTCGAAACAGTTTTTTTAAAACCAAGGAATTTTCAGGCCTCGTTCGGTCAACGGGTACTTCCTTTAAAAAGAGAGTAAACAATTCTTTCCGTTGTAACCAGAAGGAATCAAAATTGTGCGATTTGACTGAACAGTGCACAAGAAAGTCGAAAAAGTTATTTTTATTAGCGTCGTGAGGAGGAGGGTAGAAGAAACAGAAGACTAAAGCGAATCGTTTGTATGAGAGCTTGGAAGAAGTAAACGGGATTTGATTTGAGGAGGGCATGCGGCGCTGAAACGATAAGGATCACGCCATAACCCAAGATTTTATGAAGTGAGTTGAAGGAAAGTGAGACAGCCAAAAACGCAAATATTCATTATGCATGGTGTGTAAAATTGAACCGAATTCATTCGCTTTTAATAAAATCCTTGTATACACCGAATTGACTTTGAGCTTGCGGACATTTGTCATAATTTCGGAAATCACACGCAAACAAATTTTTGAATTACCGCCAACCAAAAACACAACCGTGAAAAAATTGCGCTGTGCCACGCCGATTTTTATGCGCTAATTTTCCGATTGTCGGGCGAAATTGTTTCCCCTTTCTTCGGTTTCTTTTTACAAACCGTGTTATGGACCTATTCAGTTTGAAAAAAAATTCAAAAAATACCGACAAATTCAATGCAGAAATGCCGAGAAATTGCAATTTCTCAGTATTTTTTGAACTTCCGAGAAATTGCAATTTCTCGGTATTTCTCTGTCATTTCTGCATTGAATTTCTCGGATTTTTTTCAAACTGAATAGGTTTAGTAGAACGCGTTTAGAATTGAAATAAAACAGAGTTTCTAAAAACAACACTCATCAGAGTATTTCTCTTTTTTCAAAATTATTTTCCACATTTTTAGCAATTTTTAAAAATAAATATGCATGGAGAAATAATCGAAAAAGAGAACAAAAATTACAATTTTTATGCATTCCCCTCGAATCGAATTTTCACAATTTTTTGTCATAATTGTCGTCGTTTAAAATGCATCGTGTGCATTTTTTCACGGGTGTGTGTATGCAGACATCAAAATCTACCTTAATCGCTTATGGGCTCGAAAATGATTTTTTTGCCAAATTTTGAGATTTTTCAGCAAAACTAAAATAATAAAACATTTCTAACACAAAAATAATTTAAAAAAACACACATTTTGCAGACTCGACACCACAAAACCCGATTTACCGCCAATAATAAGCAAAGTACCGTTTGGTGATTTTGTTGGCGGCCGTGTACAACAGCAACAAATTGCCTTTGAATATTGGTTGCGTGGAATGGTCGACGAAACGACGCAGTCACAACCACAAAAACCACCGGAAGGGGCGTCACTGGACCTGGACAGTGATTCGCGAGGTTCTTCGAGCAGTTTGGAAGGTTTCTGGCTGCGAAAAACTGAGAAAAATAAATAATCTATTTAATTAAATTTAATTAGAGGATTTTTCCATGTTTCCGGACTTTTTTAAAATTTAATTAAATTTTCAGACCTCAAACTTTATTTTTTCCATGTTTTATTTCTAGAATTTTTTTATTTGATCTACACCAATTTGAAGCGGATTTTTGATTTGAAAATCAACACGTTTTCATTTCTAGCGATTTTCGGTTTATTTATGTTTTTTAAATCAAAAATCAAATCAGTATCTATAAATTATCAATTTTTCTAGGTGATACAATGTCATCGCAGCAAGTAGAGCAACAACAACAGGATCAAGGAGATTTTAGCAACATTTTGATGCCTGCTTCTCAAATTCCATCCGGTGTTGAATTCACACCGGCGTTTAAGAAATCTGGAGCAGCGGCACCACCGCCATTGTCATCGTTTTTTGATACGCCACCGTCGATGCTTCAATCGCCGAATAGTCAACAACAACAACAACAACAACAACAAAATCATCAAAATGAGACGTTCTCACCGAATGGATCGTTTTTAAGAGGTTCGGTTTCATGTGTAGGAAGCCTTATGACACCAACCACGTTCTCACCACATATCTTCTTGTCGCCAACGCAATTTTCGAATGGTGGGATGTCGACGCCGTTGGATACGTCTATGATGTCCACCAGGAGTGTTGGTGAGCATGTTTTGGAATTTCTGAATTAGGAAACACAATAAGTCCATACAAATTTTGCACTCATCAACAAAAATATCCTTTTTTTCGAAAAATGGGAATTTTGAAAATATTCTTTTTTGAAACAGATGACCGTAAAGTTCAAAAATGTCAAAAAAAAACGAAAAGCAAATTTCTGTTCTATTTCTCCAGTATTTTTTTAAAATCACATTTTTTCCAGCAACTCCGCACCCATCCGATGGTCGTTCTTTCTCATTCTCCTTGAATGGACTTCCCGTTTCGCCGGCAATTCAAGGACATCCGAGAATGTCGACCTCAGCGTCGAATGGAATGAGTAATGTAGGAAACTTTCTTTTTTTTGGAAATTTCAACGTAGATCAACACAACACTTGATGAGTTATTTTCAGACACAAATTGATGCGTTGTCGTCACCATGGAGCACACTTGCACCACCGCCGCTGGCATTGAAGAATATTTCGAACTTGAATCCGGGATCACCTATGATTCCGAGCAATTTTGATTTGTTGGGGACGGTTAGAATACAAAATTCTTTTGAAAATATAGAAAATTTAATATGTCGAGAAATTTTAATGGGATTCCAAGTCTGAAAACAAAAAATTCAATGAAATTCTCGGTTTATTAGATATTTAAAGTGTTTATAATTAGAACGTTGAAAAAAGGATTTTTATTGTTGTTTACTAAATAAGTCTAAAAATGGAAATCTATGATACTTTTCTGTCTTTCTTCAAAGAGACTTAGCTGTTTTTTTTTATTTGAAAGAGAATTTTACGCTGGGAAAGGAACTTCTCTCCAGTTAATAGTTTTATCGCCATTTCTGTCATTTTTTTCAGAACGACGATGCACCCGTCTTCTCTCCATTGTCACCAACCAACACATCAAACATGATTCCACACCAAATATCGTCGAACGAATCAACTCCACCGAAACAGGCGTCTGTCATCGCACCGCCACGTTCATCGGTCTCGTCGACAACAACAAATCGATTGCCATCGACACCACAAGCGTTTCCCGCAATGATTCCAACGATGATGTTGCCGCCAGTTGTTCAACCGCCACCACCACCACCACCGACACAGCATCCACCAATGGGATTGCAACCACCACAATCGTTAACAATTGAATCGAACAATCCTTTTTTGGGCGGAGCACAATGTCAGGGATGTGAATCGAATCCGTAGGTTTTTTAAAAAGAAATACTCCACTGCATGTTTTTTACTACCCCCTCAATAGAAAAAATATGAGCTGAACGTTCGAGATCAAAAAATTTTGAAGTCTAAAAAATTGAAATTTTTAACTGGAAAATTTTTTTAATTCTGAGGGCAGCTTCTGAGGGCTTTTTTCAAAATTCTACTGAATACAATTTTTTCTTTTGCTAATTGTGCACCTTACAAAAAAATTTGAACGCCTCAACTTTATTGGTATTCAAAAATGCAGAGAAATTGCAATTTCTCGGTGTTTCTCGGCATTTCTCTGCAATTACTGCATTGAATTTCTCGACATTTTTTGTATTTTTTTTACAACTGAATAGGTCCATAAAAATTGTAGAAATTGAAGAAAAAGACAATTTCGGGAGTTTTTCAAATTTTTTTCGATGTCAGGTTCTTAAATACTCTTCCAACATCTGAAATTGTTAAAAAATGTTTATGGCATTTTAAAAAATATTTTTGTAGTTAAAGATTTGAGAAAAATAATTAATTTTTGTGGAAGTTTTCTAGTTTTTAATAACAATTCTTGAAAATTAGACTATTTTCCATTTTATAAACGATTTTTCATCACATTGTCTTTTTCTTTCAGATCATTTGCCTTCTGTCTTCAATGCAACGAAACACTGTGCAATCATTGTGTTCAAGCACATCAACGCGTTCGTGCCACCAAATTGCATCGAGTTGTGAGCTTGAATCAGCTTTTTGCACAAATTGTAAGATTTTCCCCTCTTTCTCTTATAAAAATTGTACTTCTTTTTCATAGTTTTACCCGGTTGTCGGGGGTACTAATGGAAAAAAAGAAAGTAAAAGGCTGAAAATGGATTTCTTTTTTGGTTCATGAATATATACACTTTTTATGTATATACTTTTTGGCTTGAAGAGAGTGGAAACGTACGAATACTAAAAAAAAGAAAGTCATCATTATTCTTTTATTCTTTTTTTGGGGTGTTCCGGGGAGATAATATGGGTGGAGTCAGTGGATCATTGAAAAAAGTGTAGCATTTTTTGGGATTTTTAAAGCAATTATTAATATTTTAAATTTTTTGAATTCAAATTTTTGTGGAATTTTCAAACTTTTTAATTGAAAGAAACAAATTAATTTAATAGGAAAAATCGATAATCTCTGAAAAAATTAGAAAATTAATTTGTATTTAACAATTGGTTGTGAATAGTACGTTGAAACGGCAATATTTATCCTCTGAAACTCAAATTTTTAAATTTTTTTTCAGTTTCCCAATTTTCAGATCCAGCAGCAAGCGCAGCTCCAATCACCATCGCTTACAATGAACGATGAAGTTGTCCGCGGTCAACGACGAAGCAACGCATGTACTGCCGGTTCGATATGCAGTCAAGGTGATGGGCAACCATCGTTTGGAGAATCCGAATCATATAGCGGTGAATCATCGCCAAGATCTTTGTCGACATGTGGATTCCATGATTCGAGAATTGTTGGATATTGTGATAATTGCCCACATCCGTTGTGTGCTGTATGCTTAGTTCAGCATTCGAGCAAGCATCGCGTTCAACCGATTGGTGATTTGAGATTAGCGATTGGTGAGCTGGTTAATGAGAATTGTATGTTGGAATGGCAGTGTGAGAAGACTGGCGAATCGATTCAACGGATTATTGAAGGTGTTATTGGAAACGCTCAAGCTGCTGAAAAGGATGTTAAAACCACATTGGATGTTCATATCAGCGCACTGGAGGAAAGGAAAAGAGAACTGTTGAAACGTGTCGAAACTGTGAAATCGCTCAAACTGGCTGTACTTTACTCGCAAGCGGAAAATCTGAAAAATCGACAGAGCAAGCTGAAAAGAGCCACGAAAACAGCTTCAGAGGCTTTAGAGGTGACGGATTGTGATGAAGGACAACTGCGACAGGTTTTTGAAACGCTGGCCGCTTGCCAATTGGCTGGAAATGTTGACGAATCGGTGGAGATGAATAATAATTTGATAAATGTGTTGATGTTGGCATGTCAGGTTAATGAGGATGATCGATTGAAGTTTAGTCCACCGCAGGATGGAACGCTCTTGAATAAGTAGGGGATATTTTTGAAGAAATTTCAAAAATTCAATACAAAAATTATCTTTTAATCGTATTTAAAAAATTGAAAATCGTAATTCGGAAATTGAAATTCTGATTAACGTTTAAAACGTTTTTTTCAGAATTCGTCAATTCGGCAACATTGAAAGTGGAGCATGCGCAAAGAATAGTACGATCATTGGTGACAATTATAAAAAGTAGGATATCTATGTAATTTTCCAAAAAAAATTAGATTTTCTTCAGAGCCATTCGAGAACGTCAAGCGATTAATTATGTGCAACTTCGTGATGGTTGCGGCGATTTGTTATCATCTTCAATTCCGGCGACTCAACCGAATTCTGTGGCTCTTTTACCGCATCAAGTAATCAATACGCATTTCGACAAGGCGGGTCCGACGGCGGATGTTCAAGCGGTTGTCTTGTCGCCAGATGGTGTTGCGATTGATTGTTCATTGACGTGGGGGTTTTTTTTTTGAAAAAAGGGCTTGACAGTGACATGAAAATTAACGATTTATTGATTTTTTTAAAGGATGAAAATCTGAAAATTTTTTAAAAGTTTTCAAAAACAAAAAATACAAACATTTTTAATTTTTGAGATTTTTCACAACTTTTGCTATTTTCAAGAAAAACCGTAGCTCGAAAATTTTGAATTGAAATGCTTTCCTGAAGTTTTTTTTTGAAGCTCTATACTTTAAACTTTTCATATTTTTTGGATTGTAATTGAAATGGCTAAAGTAGTTTTTAGTTTATCAGTACTATTTTTTTAATCTTCAGTCGTTTCTTAATCTCGAATTTTCAGACCTCGAGAAAACGGAATCGTAGCCATCTCCTACTTCCCATTCTCCGAAGGTGTCTACACCCTAAACGTGCTCGTCAAAGGAACCCCAATAACCGGATGTCCGGCAAGTATCGATGTTCGCCGCGGTCGAAATTATGAGGAAATTGCGGCTAAAGGTCCGATTTTCTCCTTCGGAAACGAAGGCTCCGGCGATGGTGAATTGTGCCGCCCGTGGGGAATTTGTGTAGACGTACGTGGACGGGTTCTTGTGGCTGATCGATCGAATAATAGGGTGCAAGTGTTTGATAAGGATGGAAAGTTTCTCTCGAAGTTTGGAACTGGCGGAAATCGTCCCGGACAGTTTGATCGACCTGCTGGAATTACGACGAATACGAAGGTGTGGATTTTTGAAAATTTTGAAATATGTTTAATACAGAAACGTATGAAAAAAATTCTGTTCATTTAGAGTTTGAAATTTTTAACGGTTACCTAGAAATTGTACTTCCTTGTCGTTTACCTGTAATTGCCACAATTAAAAAAAGTATGTTCTAAAAATCGACTAATAAGTCAAATTTTCAGAACCATATCGTCGTCGCCGACAAGGACAATCATCGAGTCCAAGTGTTTGATGAAAATGGCACATTTATTCTGAAATTTGGAGATCGCGGACGAGCAATTGGATATTTCAACTATCCATGGGGTGTGGCAACAAACTCGCATAATGCCATTGCCGTATCGGATACGAGAAATCACCGAGTGCAAATTTTCACGGAACAAGGGCAATTTGTGCGAAAATGCGGATTCGATTCTGCGTATTTCTTCAAGAATTTGGACTCACCGAGAGGATTGTGCTATTTGCCTGATGGACAATTGATGATCACGTGAGTTTTTGAAGTTTTGGCATACAACTATTTAGAACATTTGCAGAGATTTCAACAATCATCGATTGGCTGTGTTATCACCAAGAAATATGTCTGAAATGAAGGTTTATGGAAGCGAAGGAGATGCGGATGGAATGTTTGTCCGACCACAGGGTGTTAAGATTGACCCGGAAGGACATATTTTGGTATGCGATTCGAGGAATAATAGGATTCAGGTAAAAATGCAAAAATGAATCTAATTTTAGGTAAAACAAGTAAATTCATACATTGAATATCAATAAGTTACTGTTCCCTCATTTTTATTCCAAACGCGCCCCCGTAAACTGGAACGGTTTTTTATTTTAATTCAACGAATAGAAAACAAAAAATGAAAAAAACCGGATGAATAGGGTACAAACAATTGAATATTATAAAGACAGATATACCCACAAGAATATAAAGTCAGTAGAAAATGAAATGAGTAAAGTGAGTAGTTATTCAATGTTTTGGAAATTGAGAAGATACATTTTTTAACAATGGGATAAGGGAGACTAAGATCAATAAGATGAGACATTTTATTCCATTCAGGAACAATTTTATCATAGAAAGAGTGGCACGGTTATTTTGTGAGAATGAGTCTATTGGGATTTGTGGATGATTTGGTTTCTTGTTTCTTAAAAACCGGTACAACATATGAAGTTCTCCAATAAGAAGTAACCAGCCTTTTAACGCCGCTACGCGGCGGTAATGAGAAATAGTGTGTAAAATGAAGAGAAACAGAGACAAACGCTAATTTAAGGTTACGGTAACTACCGTAATACTTCAGTAATCCGCACAAAATTTTCATAGTGACCTTACAATACTCCAAAGATGTTACCATGAAAGTTTGGTCTCGATCCGACCATTTTGAAAAAAAACGTTTAAAAAATTGTAGTACTGTAGCTACAGTAATCCTACAGTAACCCGAGATCCAAACAGTATGTTTGTGAAGCGCTCCGAGAGGCATGACGATATGCCAAGTATGGGACAGATCGGTCGAGGGGTCAAAAAGTTATTCATGTGAAATGCTGGTACACACACACACACACACACAGAACTATTCGCTTAGTAAGAAGAAAGAAGATAGTGGAAGATAGAAAGGATTCTTGGAACAATAAAAAAAGTGGATTAGATAGGGAAGTAGCACATTTTTTAATAATAAGATAGTTTATTCCATCAGAAGAAAAATTAGTTTTGGATCCAATTGGAAGGGAGCTTAGACAAATACATATGAACAATGTGTAACGTTGCCAACACACCTTCTAAAAAAAATGTAAACGATTACTCACATGAATAACGTGGAATAGAAATGAGGGAACAGTTTTCTATTGCACAGTCTAATTAAAATGCTATTGTCAACTCAATTATTCTTGATCATGCGAGTTGATTTTGATCTACCCAGAAAATCTAAATCTCTCACAAAGTCATGCGATTTTTACCTGCGAGAGGTTGCGCTGCGGTCTTTTAATAGAAAACGGATGATCCAAAATTTTAAGTTGACAATAAATTGTTAATATTTATTCGTATATACTAGAAAAGGAAATTTCGAAAAAATTTTTGCTTTTATAGGTTTTGAAATATCGTGAAGAAAATGAAAATGGAATAGAAACCCAAATTCAGTAAATAATCCATTTAAAATACTGTAGAATTTCGGAGGAGCGCATTTACCTCTCTGGCATTTAATGTATAGAAAATGAGCAGGATTAGTCGTTTTATTATTAGAAATATTGGAAAAATTGAAAGTAGTATATTCATAGGTATTCGATTCTTCCGATATGAGATTCATTGCTTCATTTGGTATAAACCCTACCCCACCAGCCGGATTCCAAATGCCAACCGAATTGGCGATTCCATATTCGGTAATTTCATTTTATTATTTTCTCGTGAATATGCAAAATGTTTCAGTCCCTGAACGGCCCTTTCGGCGCCCCAACCTTCACCACCAACACCCCGACGCCAATGACACCAACCGCTGGCGCTGGAACCTCACCAACAACATCAACATCATCATCCGCCCAAAACCCACCATCGAACCAATTTATTCTCGACCGCCCGACCGACGTGGCAATCGGACAAGACGGTCGTATTTATGTTGTCGATTTTGGCAACAATTGTATTCGTGTGTTCTAATCGTTTCATAGTTCTATAATTATTATTATATATTATTGTAAGTTTTATTACTATTATTATGCTTGTTCGGTGTGTCAAAACACCAATATACGTCTCTGACCAAAAAAGCTAGTCCCCCTCCCCGCTTCACCACAAAAATGCCTATTTTTTTCGAAAAATTATATACATTTTGCACCCAAAAATATTAAAATGTGCCCAAATTTGCTTAGTTTGAAAAGCTCTTCAAAAGGGCTTCTTTTTCGAGTTTTGATTTTGGGCCATTTACCCCTCACCTACACATCATGTTATGCAAGTTTTCTCAGCCATTTTAATGGTATCTTTGTCACGTTTTTTCATTTTTTTTTTGAAATGCTAAGAATGCGTCTTGTGCTCTAGGCATCACACTTTTTTTCTCGTGTTCTTGGAGCATATATGTTGGCCACGCGCCCTTTTGTAAATTATCGATTTTTTGAAGGAAGAAATTGATGTGAATTTTGGCCCATACCCATCACCATAAAATTAGTATTGCTTTTTTCCCCTGCATTTTGTTTAATCTTGTTTCCTTTTTTGTGTTTTGTACCTATTTTAAATTTTCATTTTGCAACCCTCAATATCTCTCTCAAGTACTTTACAATTTTTATACAACCGTTCTATCCTCAAATCCCCCAAAAATCCTAGAATACAACCGTTCTGCCTCGAACATTTCTTTTTGGTCAAAAATGTTGTTTTTTAATTGCAAAAATTGCTCCAACACCCCTTCTGAAATATCCATGTTTTTTTCTAAATTTTCAAAGTTGAAATATTTGCATCCACCCATCCACCCGGTTCAACCCATTTTTTGGCCACCCAGTTCCTCTGAAAAGTTGAATTTTTATTGCATGCCGCCTAAATATATATTTTATTTATAATATGAGATCGTTATTTTTTGACACATGTTTTGTTACAATACGTTTGAGAAAAGCTAAATTGTCATTGTCTGATTCTTGTCGTGCTGTTTTAGCAGAAAATGTAAGAATAAAATGTTTGGAGTGAAGTAGATTTGTTTGAGCAGTTCAGAAATTTTGTTCTGAATGGGGTTAAGAAAGTTTCAGATTTATAAAAATGGGCGTTTCACTGCATTATAATTATTTTTGCTATTGTCTACTCAAATATTCTTGATCATGCAAGTTGGTTTTGAACTACCCGGAAGTTATTGAGATGATCTGGCTCAATGGTAAAACCAACCGATAATTTTTATGTTGAGAAATATTTACTGTTTTTTTTCATTTTTTTTGTTATTTTTCCGCGCTCTTTTCTTTATTATAGACCAAACAGTTTTTCACACAAAGTGTTTTAGAATCTACGACAAAATATCTATCGAATGGTATCAAAATCATTAAAATCCTATGTGTCAATCTTGAGATATGATTTATCAAACTTTAATGCTCAGCACTTAATAATGTAAACTGCAAAATTTTCAAATGTGCATAAAAATTGTTTAACTCGATGAAATTTCAAAATGTAAAATGTTTTTGATATCTACCAAAAATTTCCTATCCAGTGATACCAATATTTATGAATTTCGTCCAAAACTGAGTATTTTTTTTATTTTTTGAAAACCCTTTTTGACAACACCAATTTTCGAAACTTTAATTGAGCGTAACTACACGAAAAATTCATGAAATTTCAAAATTTCAAGTGTTTTAGAATCTACAACGAAAGCTCTATCGAATGGTATCAAAATCATTAAAATCGTCAATCTTGAGATATGATTTATCAAACTTTAAAGACAGCTGTTCAGATAAAAAAATCCGACTTGTAAGGGTGCAAATTTGAACTTGCGCGCTTTTTAGTAAACATCTGCGCTCCACATACAATCAGTCATGTGGGTGTGCGCGGGAAAGAACTATTTTTGATAATTTTTTTCCGATTTCGGGCCGGATTTTGATGCCTTTGGTCTCATTCGATTCGCATAAAAATGTAGATATGTTTAGTATTTTAAATTTTTTTTAAAAATTTAATTAGAAAAATTTTAAGAGCAATTTAAAACATCAGTTGAGTACATCGTAAACGGTGTTGGTTTATTTTTCAAACTGTAATATCTCCAGATTTTCGGGCCGGATTTTGATGCCTTTGGTCTCATTCGATTCGCATAAAAATGTAGATATTTTTAGCATTTCAAATTTTGAAATTTCGTTAATTAGAAAAATTTTAAGAGCAATTTAAGATATCAGTTGAGTACATCGTAAATGGTGTTGATTTATTTTTCAAACTGTCATATCTCCAGATTTTCGGGCCGGATTTTGATGCCTTTGGTCTCATTCGATTCGCATAAAAATGTAGATATTTTTGGCATTTCAAATTTTGAAATTTCGTTAATTAGAAAAATTTTAAGAGCAATTTAAGATATCAGTTGAGTACATCGTAAATGGTGTTGATTTATTTTTCAAACTGTCATATCTCCAGATTTTCGGGCCGGATTTTGATGCCTTTGGTCTCATTCGATTCGCATAAAAATAAAAAAATGAATGACACTACACTGTTAGCGTGGTAAACTTTAAATGAGTCTAAAATCCTTTTAAGTTGACGAAAACTCAAAATTTCAAGTGGATTAAGAATCTACGTCGCATTCTCTTTCGAATGGTACTAAAATGACTGAAATCCTGTGTGTCAGTCTTGAGATATGATTTTCTGAAATATACGTTTCGTGACACTACACTGTTAGCGTGGTAAACTTTAAATGAGTCTAAAATCCTTTTAAGTTGATGAAAACTCAAAATTTCAAGTGGATTAAGAATCTACGTCGCATTCTCTTTCGAATGGTACTAAAATGAGTGAAATCCTGTGTGTCAGTCTTGAGATATGATTTTCTGAAATATACGTTTCGTGACACTACACTGTTAGCGTGGTAAACTTTAAATGAGTCTAAAATCCTTTTAAGTTGACGAAAACTCAAAATTTCAAGTGGATTAAGAATCTACGTCGCATTCTCTTTCGAATGGTACTAAAATGACTGAAATCCTTTGTGTCAGTCTTGAGATATGATTTTCTGAAATATACGTTTCGTGACACTACACTGTTAGCGTGGTAAACTTTAAATGAGTCTAAAATCCTTTTAAGTTGACGAAAACTCAAAATTTCAAGTGGATTAGGAATCTACGTCGCATTCTCTTTCGAATGGTACTAAAATGACTGAAATCCTGTGTGTCATTCTTGAGATATGATTTTCTGAAATATACGTTTCGTGACACTACACTGTTAGCGTGGTAAACTTTAAATGAGTCTAAAATCCTTTTAAATTGACGAAAACTCAAAATTTCAAGTGGATTAGGAATCTACGTCGCATTCTCTTTCGAATGGTACTAAAATGACTGAAATCCTGTGTGTCAGTCTTGAGATATGATTTTCTGAAATATACGTTTCGTGACACTACACTGTTAGCGTGGTAAAATTTAAATGAGTCTCAAATCCTTTTAAGTTGACGAAAACTCAAAATTTCAAGTGGATTAGGAATCTACGTCGCATTCTCTTTCGAATGGTACTAAAATGACTGAAATCCTGTGTGTCATTCTTGAGATATGATTTTCTGAAATATACGTTTCGTGACACTACACTGTTAGCGTGGTAAAATTTAAATGAGTCTAAAATCCTTTTAAGTTGACGAAAACTCAAAATTTCAAGTGGATTAGGAATCTACGTCGCATTCTCTTTCGAATGGTACTAAAATGACTGAAATCCTGTGTGTCATTCTTGAGATATGATTTTCTGAAATATACGTTTCGTGACACTACACTGTTAGCGTGGTAAACTTTAAATGAGTCTAAAATCCTTTTAAGTTTACGAAAACTCAAAATTTCAAGTGGATTAAGAATCTACGTCGCATTCTCTTTCGAATGGTACTAAAATGACTGAAATCCTGTGTGTCAGTCTTGAGATATGATTTTCTGAAATATACGTTTCGTGACACTACACTGTTAGCGTGGTAAACTTTAAATGAGTCTAAAATCCTTTTAAATTGACGAAAACTCAAAATTTCAAGTGGATTAGGAATCTACGTCGCATTCTCTTTCGAATGGTACTAAAATGACTGAAATCCTGTGTGTCAGTCTTGAGATATGATTTTCTGAAATATACGTTTCGTGACACTACACTGTTAGCGTGGTAAACTTTAAATGAGTCTAAAATCCTTTTAAGTTTACGAAAACTCAAAATTTCAAGTGGATTAAGAATCTACGTCGCATTCTCTTTCGAATGGTACTAAAATGACTGAAATCCTGTGTGTCAGTCTTGAGATATGATTTTCTGAAATATACATTTCGTGACACTACACTGTTAGCGTGGTAAACTTTAAATGAGTCTAAAATCCTTTTAAGTTGACGAAAACTCAAAATTTCAAGTGGATTAAGAATCTACGTCGCAATCTCTTTCGAATGGTACTAAAATGACTGAAATCCTGTGTGTCAGTCTTGAGATATGATTTTCTGAAATATACGTTTCGTGACACTACACTGTTAGCGTGGTAAACTTTAAATGAGTCTAAAATCCTTTTAAGTTGACGAAAACTCAAAATTTCAAGTGGATTAGGAATCTACGTCGCATTCTCTTTCGAATGGTACTAAAATGACTGAAATCCTGTGTGTCAGTCTTGAGATATGATTTTCTGAAATATACATTTCGTGACACTACACTGTTAGCGTGGTAAACTTTAAATGAGTCTAAAATCCTTTTAAGTTGACGAAAACTCAAAATTTCAAGTGGATTAAGAATCTACGTCGCAATCTCTTTCGAATGGTACTAAAATGACTGAAATCCTGTGTGTCAGTCTTGAGATATGATTTTCTGAAATATACGTTTCGTGACACTACACTGTTAGCGTGGTAAACTTTAAATGAGTCTAAAATCCTTTTAAGTTGACGAAAACTCAAAATTTCAAGTGGATTAGGAATCTACGTCGCATTCTCTTTCGAATGGTACTAAAATGACTGAAATCCTGTGTGTCAGTCTTGAGATATGATTTTCTGAAATATACGTTTCGTGACACTACACTGTTAGCGTGGTAAAATTTAAATGAGTCTAAAATCCTTTTAAGTTGACGAAAACTCAAAATTTCAAGTGGATTAGGAATCTACGTCGCATTCTCTTTCGAATGGTACTAAAATGACTGAAATCCTGTGTGTCAGTCTTGAGATATGATTTTCTGAAATATACGTTTCGTGACACTACACTGTTAGCGTGGTAAACTTTAAATGAGTCTAAAATCCTTTTAAGTTGACGAAAACTCAAAATTTCAAGTGGATTAAGAATCTACGTCGCATTCTCTTTCGAATGGTACTAAAATGACTGAAATCCTGTGTGTCAGTCTTGAGATATGATTTTCTGAAATATACGTTTCGTGACACTACACTGTTAGCGTGGTAAACTTTAAATGAGTCTAAAATCCTTTTAAGTTGATGAAAACTCAAAATTTCAAGTGGATTAAGAATCTACGTCGCATTCTCTTTCGAATGGTACTAAAATGAGTGAAATCCTGTGTGTCAGTCTTGAGATATGATTTTCTGAAATATACGTTTCGTGACACTACACTGTTAGCGTGGTAAACTTTAAATGAGTCTAAAATCCTTTTAAGTTGACGAAAACTCAAAATTTCAAGTGGATTAAGAATCTACGTCGCATTCTCTTTCGAATGGTACTAAAATGACTGAAATCCTTTGTGTCAGTCTTGAGATATGATTTTCTGAAATATACGTTTCGTGACACTACACTGTTAGCGTGGTAAACTTTAAATGAGTCTAAAATCCTTTTAAGTTGACGAAAACTCAAAATTTCAAGTGGATTAGGAATCTACGTCGCATTCTCTTTCGAATGGTACTAAAATGACTGAAATCCTGTGTGTCATTCTTGAGATATGATTTTCTGAAATATACGTTTCGTGACACTACACTGTTAGCGTGGTAAACTTTAAATGAGTCTAAAATCCTTTTAAATTGACGAAAACTCAAAATTTCAAGTGGATTAGGAATCTACGTCGCATTCTCTTTCGAATGGTACTAAAATGACTGAAATCCTGTGTGTCAGTCTTGAGATATGATTTTCTGAAATATACGTTTCGTGACACTACACTGTTAGCGTGGTAAAATTTAAATGAGTCTCAAATCCTTTTAAGTTGACGAAAACTCAAAATTTCAAGTGGATTAGGAATCTACGTCGCATTCTCTTTCGAATGGTACTAAAATGACTGAAATCCTGTGTGTCATTCTTGAGATATGATTTTCTGAAATATACGTTTCGTGACACTACACTGTTAGCGTGGTAAAATTTAAATGAGTCTAAAATCCTTTTAAGTTGACGAAAACTCAAAATTTCAAGTGGATTAGGAATCTACGTCGCATTCTCTTTCGAATGGTACTAAAATGACTGAAATCCTGTGTGTCATTCTTGAGATATGATTTTCTGAAATATACGTTTCGTGACACTACACTGTTAGCGTGGTAAACTTTAAATGAGTCTAAAATCCTTTTAAGTTTACGAAAACTCAAAATTTCAAGTGGATTAAGAATCTACGTCGCATTCTCTTTCGAATGGTACTAAAATGACTGAAATCCTGTGTGTCAGTCTTGAGATATGATTTTCTGAAATATACGTTTCGTGACACTACACTGTTAGCGTGGTAAACTTTAAATGAGTCTAAAATCCTTTTAAATTGACGAAAACTCAAAATTTCAAGTGGATTAGGAATCTACGTCGCATTCTCTTTCGAATGGTACTAAAATGACTGAAATCCTGTGTGTCAGTCTTGAGATATGATTTTCTGAAATATACGTTTCGTGACACTACACTGTTAGCGTGGTAAACTTTAAATGAGTCTAAAATCCTTTTAAGTTTACGAAAACTCAAAATTTCAAGTGGATTAAGAATCTACGTCGCATTCTCTTTCGAATGGTACTAAAATGACTGAAATCCTGTGTGTCAGTCTTGAGATATGATTTTCTGAAATATACATTTCGTGACACTACACTGTTAGCGTGGTAAACTTTAAATGAGTCTAAAATCCTTTTAAGTTGACGAAAACTCAAAATTTCAAGTGGATTAAGAATCTACGTCGCAATCTCTTTCGAATGGTACTAAAATGACTGAAATCCTGTGTGTCAGTCTTGAGATATGATTTTCTGAAATATACGTTTCGTGACACTACACTGTTAGCGTGGTAAACTTTAAATGAGTCTAAAATCCTTTTAAGTTGACGAAAACTCAAAATTTCAAGTGGATTAGGAATCTACGTCGCATTCTCTTTCGAATGGTACTAAAATGACTGAAATCCTGTGTGTCAGTCTTGAGATATGATTTTCTGAAATATACGTTTCGTGACACTACACTGTTAGCGTGGTAAAATTTAAATGAGTCTAAAATCCTTTTAAGTTGACGAAAACTCAAAATTTCAAGTGGATTAGGAATCTACGTCGCATTCTCTTTCGAATGGTACTAAAATGACTGAAATCCTGTGTGTCAGTCTTGAGATATGATTTTCTGAAATATACGTTTCGTGACACTACACTGTTAGCGTGGTAAACTTTAAATGAGTCTAAAATCCTTTTAAGTTGACGAAAACTCAAAATTTCAAGTGGATTAAGAATCTACGTCGCATTCTCTTTCGAATGGTACTAAAATGACTGAAATCCTGTGTGTCAGTCTTGAGATATGATTTTCTGAAATATACGTTTCGTGACACTACACTGTTAGCGTGGTAAACTTTAAATGAGTCTAAAATCCTTTTAAGTTGACGAAAACTCAAAATTTCAAGTGGATTAAGAATCTACGTCGCATTCTCTTTCGAATGGTACTAAAATGACTGAAATCCTGTGTGTCAGTCTTGAGATATGATTTTCTGAAATATACGTTTCGTGACACTACACTGTTAGCGTGGTAAACTTTAAATGAGTCTAAAATCCTTTTAAGTTGACGAAAACTCAAAATTTCAAGTGGATTAAGAATCTACGTCGCAATCTCTTTCGAATGGTACTAAAATGACTGAAATCCTGTGTGTCAGTCTTGAGATATGATTTTCTGAAATATACGTTTCGTGACACTACACTGTTTGCGTGGTAAACTTTAAATGAGTCTAAAATCTTTTTAAGTTGACGAAAACTCAAAATTTCAAGTGGATTAGGAATCTACGTCGCATTCTCTTTCGAATGGTACTAAAATGACTGAAATCCTGTGTGTCATTCTTGAGATATGATTTTCTGAAATATACGTTTCGTGACACTACACTGTTAGCGTGGTAAACTTTAAATGAGTCTAAAATCCTTTTAAGTTGACGAAAACTCAAAATTTCAAGTGGATTAAGAATCTACGTCGCATTCTCTTTCGAATGGTACTAAAATGACTGAAATCCTGTGTGTCAGTCTTGAGATATGATTTTCTGAAATATACGTTTCGTGACACTACACTGTTAGCGTGGTAAACTTTAAATGAGTCTAAAATCCTTTTAAGTTGACGAAAACTCAAAATTTCAAGTGGATTAAGAATCTACGTCGCAATCTCTTTCGAATGGTACTAAAATGACTGAAATCCTGTGTGTCAGTCTTGAGATATGATTTTCTGAAATATACGTTTCGTGACACTACACTGTTAGCGTGGTAAACTTTAAATGAGTCTAAAATCCTTTTAAGTTGACGAAAACTCAAAATTTCAAGTGGATTAGGAATCTACGTCGCATTCTCTTTCGAATGGTACTAAAATGACTGAAATCCTGTGTGTCAGTCTTGAGATATGATTTTCTGAAATATACGTTTCGTGACACTACACTGTTAGCGTGGTAAACTTTAAATGAGTCTAAAATCCTTTTAAGTTGACGAAAACTCAAAATTTCAAGTGGATTAAGAATCTACGTCGCATTCTCTTTCGAATGGTACTAAAAGGACTGAAATCCTGTGTGTCAGTCTTGAGATATGATTTTCTGAAATATACGTTTCGTGACACTACACTGTTAGCGTGGTAAACTTTAAATGAGTCTAAAATCCTTTTAAGTTGACGAAAACTCAAAATTTCAAGTGGATTAGGAATCTACGTCGCATTCTCTTTCGAATGGTACTAAAATGACTGAAATCCTGTGTGTCATTCTTGAGATATGATTTTCTGAAATATACGTTTCGTGACACTACACTGTTAGCGTGGTAAACTTTAAATGAGTCTAAAATCCTTTTAAGTTTACGAAAACTCAAAATTTCAAGTGGATTAAGAATCTACGTCGCATTCTCTTTCGAATGCTACTAAAATGACTGAAATCCTGTGTGTCAGTCTTGAGATATGATTTTCTGAAATATACGTTTCGTGACACTACACTGTTAGCGTGGTAAACTTTAAATGAGTCTAAAATCCTTTTAAGTTGACGAAAACTCAAAATTTCAAGTGGATTAAGAATCTACGTCGCATTCTCTTTCGAATGGTACTAAAAGGACTGAAATCCTGTGTGTCAGTCTTGAGATATGATTTTCTGAAATATACGTTTCGTGACACTACACTGTTAGCGTGGTAAAATTTAAATGAGTCTAAAATCCTTTTAAGTTGACGAAAACTCAAAATTTCAAGTGGATTATTAATCTACGTCGCATTCTCTTTCGAATGGTACTAAAATGACTGAAATCCTGTGTGTCAGTCTTGAGATATGATTTTCTGAAATATACGTTTCGTGACACTACACTGTTAGCGTGGTAAACTTTAAATGAGTCTAAAATCCTTTTAAGTTGACGAAAACTCAAAATTTCAAGTGGATTAAGAATCTACGTCGCATTCTCTTTCGAATGGTACTAAAATGACTGAAATCCTGTGTGTCAGTCTTGAGATATGATTTTCTGAAATATACGTTTCGTGACACTACACTGTTAGCGTGGTAAACTTTAAATGAGTCTAAAATCCTTTTAAGTTGACGAAAACTCAAAATTTCAAGTGGATTAAGAATCTACGTCGCATTCTCTTTCGAATGGTACTAAAAGGACTGAAATCCTGTGTGTCAGTCTTGAGATATGATTTTCTGAAATATACGTTTCGTGACACTACACTGTTAGCGTGGTAAACTTTAAATGAGTCTAAAATCCTTTTAAGTTGACGAAAACTCAAAATTTCAAGTGGATTAAGAATCTACGTCGCATTCTCTTTCGAATGGTACTAAAATGACTGAAATCCTTTGTGTCAGTCTTGAGATATGATTTTCTGAAATATACGTTTCGTGACACTACACTGTTAGCGTGGTAAACTTTAAATGAGTCTAAAATCCTTTTAAGTTGACGAAAACTCAAAATTTCAAGTGGATTAGGAATCTACGTCGCATTCTCTTTCGAATGGTACTAAAATGACTGAAATCCTGTGTGTCATTCTTGAGATATGATTTTCTGAAATATACGTTTCGTGACACTACACTGTTAGCGTGGTAAACTTTAAATGAGTCTAAAATCCTTTTAAGTTTACGAAAACTCAAAATTTCAAGTGGATTAAGAATCTACGTCGCATTCTCTTTCGAATGGTACTAAAATGACTGAAATCCTGTGTGTCAGTCTTGAGATATGATTTTCTGAAATATACGTTTCGTGACACTACACTGTTAGCGTGGTAAACTTTAAATGAGTCTAAAATCCTTTTAAATTGACGAAAACTCAAAATTTCAAGTGGATTAGGAATCTACGTCGCATTCTCTTTCGAATGGTACTAAAATGACTGAAATCCTGTGTGTCAGTCTTGAGATATGATTTTCTGAAATATACGTTTCGTGACACTACACTGTTAGCGTGGTAAACTTTAAATGAGTCTAAAATCCTTTTAAGTTTACGAAAACTCAAAATTTCAAGTGGATTAAGAATCTACGTCGCATTCTCTTTCGAATGGTACTAAAATGACTGAAATCCTGTGTGTCAGTCTTGAGATATGATTTTCTGAAATATACGTTTCGTGACACTACACTGTTAGCGTGGTAAACTTTAAATGAGTCTAAAATCCTTTTAAGTTGACGAAAACTCAAAATTTCAAGTGGATTAAGAATCTACGTCGCATTCTCTTTCGAATGGTACTAAAAGGACTGAAATCCTGTGTGTCAGTCTTGAGATATGATTTTCTGAAATATACGTTTCGTGACACTACACTGTTAGCGTGGTAAACTTTAAATGAGTCTAAAATCCTTTTAAGTTGATGAAAACTCAAAATTTCAAGTGGATTAAGAATCTACGTCGCATTCTCTTTCGAATGGTACTAAAATGAGTGAAATCCTGTGTGTCAGTCTTGAGATATGATTTTCTGAAATATACGTTTCGTGACACTACACTGTTAGCGTGGTAAATTTAAATGAGTCTAAAATCCTTTTAAGTTGACGAAAACTCAAAATTTCAAGTGGATTAAGAATCTACGTCGCATTCTCTTTCGAATGGTACTAAAATGACTGAAATCCTTTGTGTCAGTCTTGAGATATGATTTTCTGAAATATACGTTTCGTGACACTACACTGTTAGCGTGGTAAACTTTAAATGAGTCTAAAATCCTTTTAAGTTGACGAAAACTCAAAATTTCAAGTGGATTAGGAATCTACGTCGCATTCTCTTTCGAATGGTACTAAAATGACTGAAATCCTGTGTGTCATTCTTGAGATATGATTTTCTGAAATATACGTTTCGTGACACTACACTGTTAGCGTGGTAAACTTTAAATGAGTCTAAAATCCTTTTAAGTTTACGAAAACTCAAAATTTCAAGTGGATTAAGAATCTACGTCGCATTCTCTTTCGAATGGTACTAAAATGACTGAAATCCTGTGTGTCAGTCTTGAGATATGATTTTCTGAAATATACGTTTCGTGACACTACACTGTTAGCGTGGTAAACTTTAAATGAGTCTAAAATCCTTTTAAATTGACGAAAACTCAAAATTTCAAGTGGATTAGGAATCTACGTCGCATTCTCTTTCGAATGGTACTAAAATGACTGAAATCCTGTGTGTCAGTCTTGAGATATGATTTTCTGAAATATACGTTTCGTGACACTACACTGTTAGCGTGGTAAACTTTAAATGAGTCTAAAATCCTTTTAATTTGACGAAAACTCAAAATTTCAAGTGGATTAAGAATCTACGTCGCATTCTCTTTCGAATGCTACTAAAATGACTGAAATCCTGTGTGTCAGTCTTGAGATATGATTTTCTGAAATATACGTTTCGTGACACTACACTGTTAGCGTGGTAAACTTTAAATGAGTCTAAAATCCTTTTAAGTTGACGAAAACTCAAAATTTCAAGTGGATTAAGAATCTACGTCGCATTCTCTTTCGAATGGTACTAAAAGGACTGAAATCCTGTGTGTCAGTCTTGAGATATGATTTTCTGAAATATACGTTTCGTGACACTACACTGTTAGCGTGGTAAAATTTAAATGAGTCTAAAATCCTTTTAAGTTGACGAAAACTCAAAATTTCAAGTGGATTATTAATCTACGTCGCATTCTCTTTCGAATGGTACTAAAATGACTGAAATCCTGTGTGTCAGTCTTGAGATATGATTTTCTGAAATATACGTTTCGTGACACTACACTGTTAGCGTGGTAAACTTTAAATGAGTCTAAAATCCTTTTAAGTTGACGAAAACTCAAAATTTCAAGTGGATTAAGAATCTACGTCGCATTCTCTTTCGAATGGTACTAAAATGACTGAAATCCTGTGTGTCAGTCTTGAGATATGATTTTCTGAAATATACGTTTCGTGACACTACACTGTTAGCGTGGTAAACTTTAAATGAGTCTAAAATCCTTTTAAGTTGACGAAAACTCAAAATTTCAAGTGGATTAAGAATCTACGTCGCATTCTCTTTCGAATGGTACTAAAAGGACTGAAATCCTGTGTGTCAGTCTTGAGATATGATTTTCTGAAATATACGTTTCGTGACACTACACTGTTAGCGTGGTAAACTTTAAATGAGTCTAAAATCCTTTTAAGTTGACGAAAACTCAAAATTTCAAGTGGATTAAGAATCTACGTCGCATTCTCTTTCGAATGGTACTAAAATGACTGAAATCCTGTGTGTCAGTCTTGAGATATGATTTTCTGAAATATACGTTTCGTGACACTACACTGTTAGCGTGGTAAACTTTAAATGAGTCTAAAATCCTTTTAAGTTGACGAAAACTCAAAATTTCAAGTGGATTAAGAATCTACGTCGCATTCTCTTTCGAGTGGTACTAAAAGGACTGAAATCCTGTGTGTCAGTCTTGAGATATGATTTTCTGAAATATACGTTTCGTGACACTACACTGTTAGCGTGGTAAACTTTAAATGAGTCTAAAATCCTTTTAAGTTGATGAAAACTCAAAATTTCAAGTGGATTAAGAATCTACGTCGCATTCTCTTTCGAATGGTACTAAAATGAGTGAAATCCTGTGTGTCAGTCTTGAGATATGATTTTCTGAAATATACGTTTCGTGACACTACACTGTTAGCGTGGTAAACTTTAAATGAGTCTAAAATCCTTTTAAGTTGACGAAAACTCAAAATTTCACGTGGATTAAGAATCTACGTCGCATTCTCTTTCGAATGGTACTAAAATGACTGAAATCCTTTGTGTCAGTCTTGAGATATGATTTTCTGAAATATACGTTTCGTGACACTACACTGTTAGCGTGGTAAACTTTAAATGAGTCTAAAATCCTTTTAAGTTGACGAAAACTCAAAATTTCAAGTGGATTAGGAATCTACGTCGCATTCTCTTTCGAATGGTACTAAAATGACTGAAATCCTGTGTGTCATTCTTGAGATATGATTTTCTGAAATATACGTTTCGTGACACTACACTGTTAGCGTGGTAAACTTTAAATGAGTCTAAAATCCTTTTAAGTTTACGAAAACTCAAAATTTCAAGTGGATTAAGAATCTACGTCGCATTCTCTTTCGAATGGTACTAAAATGACTGAAATCCTGTGTGTCAGTCTTGAGATATGATTTTCTGAAATATACGTTTCGTGACACTACACTGTTAGCGTGGTAAACTTTAAATGAGTCTAAAATCCTTTTAAATTGACGAAAACTCAAAATTTCAAGTGGATTAGGAATCTACGTCGCATTCTCTTTCGAATGGTACTAAAATGACTGAAATCCTGTGTGTCAGTCTTGAGATATGATTTTCTGAAATATACGTTTCGTGACACTACACTGTTAGCGTGGTAAACTTTAAATGAGTCTAAAATCCTTTTAATTTGAAGAAAACTCAAAATTTCAAGTGGATTAAGAATCTACGTCGCATTCTCTTTCGAATGCTACTAAAATGACTGAAATCCTGTGTGTCAGTCTTGAGATATGATTTTCTGAAATATACGTTTCGTGACACTACACTGTTAGCGTGGTAAACTTTAAATGAGTCTAAAATCCTTTTAAGTTGACGAAAACTCAAAATTTCAAGTGGATTAAGAATCTACGTCGCATTCTCTTTCGAATGGTACTAAAAGGACTGAAATCCTGTGTGTCAGTCTTGAGATATGATTTTCTGAAATATACGTTTCGTGACACTACACTGTTAGCGTGGTAAAATTTAAATGAGTCTAAAATCCTTTTAAGTTGACGAAAACTCAAAATTTCAAGTGGATTATTAATCTACGTCGCATTCTCTTTCGAATGGTACTAAAATGACTGAAATCCTGTGTGTCAGTCTTGAGATATGATTTTCTGAAATATACGTTTCGTGACACTACACTGTTAGCGTGGTAAACTTTAAATGAGTCTAAAATCCTTTTAAGTTGACGAAAACTCAAAATTTCAAGTGGATTAAGAATCTACGTCGCATTCTCTTTCGAATGGTACTAAAATGACTGAAATCCTGTGTGTCAGTCTTGAGATATGATTTTCTGAAATATACGTTTCGTGACACTACACTGTTAGCGTGGTAAACTTTAAATGAGTCTAAAATCCTTTTAAGTTGACGAAAACTCAAAATTTCAAGTGGATTAAGAATCTACGTCGCATTCTCTTTCGAATGGTACTAAAAGGACTGAAATCCTGTGTGTCAGTCTTGAGATATGATTTTCTGAAATATACGTTTCGTGACACTACACTGTTAGCGTGGTAAACTTTAAATGAGTCTAAAATCCTTTTAAGTTGACGAAAACTCAAAATTTCAAGTGGATTAAGAATCTACGTCGCATTCTCTTTCGAATGGTACTAAAATGACTGAAATCCTGTGTGTCAGTCTTGAGATATGATTTTCTGAAATATACGTTTCGTGACACTACACTGTTAGCGTGGTAAACTTTAAATGAGTCTAAAATCCTTTTAAGTTGACGAAAACTCAAAATTTCAAGTGGATTAAGAATCTACGTCGCATTCTCTTTCGAATGGTACTAAAATGACTGAAATCCTGTGTGTCAGTCTTGAGATATGATTTTCTGAAATATACGTTTCGTGACACTACACTGTTAGCGTGGTAAAATTTAAATGAGTCTAAAATCCTTTTAAATTGACGAAAACTCAAAATTTCAAGTGGATTAGGAATCTACGTCGCATTCTCTTTCGAATGGTACTAAAATGACTGAAATCCTGTGTGTCAGTCTTGAGATATGATTTTCTGAAATATACGTTTCGTGACACTACACTGTTAGCGTGGTAAACTTTAAATGAGTCTAAAATCCTTTTAAGTTGACGAAAACTCAAAATTTCAAGTGGATTAAGAATCTACGTCGCATTCTCTTTCGAATGGTACTAAAAGGACTGAAATCCTGTGTGTCAGTCTTGAGATATGATTTTCTGAAATATACGTTTCGTGACACTACACTGTTAGCGTGGTAAACTTTAAATGAGTCTAAAATCCTTTTAAGTTGACGAAAACTCAAAATTTCAAGTGGATTAAGAATCTACGTCGCATTCTCTTTCGAATGGTACTAAAATGACTGAAATCCTGTGTGTCAGTCTTGAGATATGATTTTCTGAAATATACGTTTCGTGACACTACACTGTTAGCGTGGTAAACTTTAAATGAGTCTAAAATCCTTTTAAGTTGACGAAAACTCAAAATTTCAAGTGGATTAAGAATCTACGTCGCATTCTCTTTCGAATGGTACTAAAAGGACTGAAATCCTGTGTGTCAGTCTTGAGATATGATTTTCTGAAATATACGTTTCGTGACACTACACTGTTAGCGTGGTAAACTTTAAATGAGTCTAAAATCCTTTTAAGTTGATGAAAACTCAAAATTTCAAGTGGATTAAGAATCTACGTCGCATTCTCTTTCGAATGGTACTAAAATGACTGAAATCCTTTGTGTCAGTCTTGAGATATGATTTTCTGAAATATACGTTTCGTGACACTACACTGTTAGCGTGGTAAACTTTAAATGAGTCTAAAATCCTTTTAAGTTGACGAAAACTCAAAATTTCAAGTGGATTAGGAATCTACGTCGCATTCTCTTTCGAATGGTACTAAAATGACTGAAATCCTGTGTGTCATTCTTGAGATATGATTTTCTGAAATATACGTTTCGTGACACTACACTGTTAGCGTGGTAAACTTTAAATGAGTCTAAAATCCTTTTAAGTTTACGAAAACTCAAAATTTCAAGTGGATTAAGAATCTACGTCGCATTCTCTTTCGAATGGTACTAAAATGACTGAAATCCTGTGTGTCAGTCTTGAGATATGATTTTCTGAAATATACGTTTCGTGACACTACACTGTTAGCGTGGTAAACTTTAAATGAGTCTAAAATCCTTTTAAATTGACGAAAACTCAAAATTTCAAGTGGATTAGGAATCTACGTCGCATTCTCTTTCGAATGGTACTAAAATGACTGAAATCCTGTGTGTCAGTCTTGAGATATGATTTTCTGAAATATACGTTTCGTGACACTACACTGTTAGCGTGGTAAACTTTAAATGAGTCTAAAATCCTTTTAATTTGACGAAAACTCAAAATTTCAAGTGGATTAAGAATCTACGTCGCATTCTCTTTCGAATGCTACTAAAATGACTGAAATCCTGTGTGTCAGTCTTGAGATATGATTTTCTGAAATATACGTTTCGTGACACTACACTGTTAGCGTGGTAAACTTTAAATGAGTCTAAAATCCTTTTAAGTTGACGAAAACTCAAAATTTCAAGTGGATTAAGAATCTACGTCGCATTCTCTTTCGAATGGTACTAAAAGGACTGAAATCCTGTGTGTCAGTCTTGAGATATGATTTTCTGAAATATACGTTTCGTGACACTACACTGTTAGCGTGGTAAAATTTAAATGAGTCTAAAATCCTTTTAAGTTGACGAAAACTCAAAATTTCAAGTGGATTAAGAATCTACGTCGCATTCTCTTTCGAATGGTACTAAAATGACTGAAATCCTGTGTGTCAGTCTTGAGATATGATTTTCTGAAATATACGTTTCGTGACACTACACTGTTAGCGTGGTAAACTTTAAATGAGTCTAAAATCCTTTTAAATTGACGAAAACTCAAAATTTCAAGTGGATTAGGAATCTACGTCGCATTCTCTTTCGAATGGTACTAAAATGACTGAAATCCTGTGTGTCAGTCTTGAGATATGATTTTCTGAAATATACGTTTCGTGACACTACACTGTTAGCGTGGTAAACTTTAAATGAGTCTAAAATCCTTTTAATTTGACGAAAACTCAAAATTTCAAGTGGATTAAGAATCTACGTCGCATTCTCTTTCGAATGCTACTAAAATGACTGAAATCCTGTGTGTCAGTCTTGAGATATGATTTTCTGAAATATACGTTTCGTGACACTACACTGTTAGCGTGGTAAACTTTAAATGAGTCTAAAATCCTTTTAAGTTGACGAAAACTCAAAATTTCAAGTGGATTAAGAATCTACGTCGCATTCTCTTTCGAATGGTACTAAAAGGACTGAAATCCTGTGTGTCAGTCTTGAGATATGATTTTCTGAAATATACGTTTCGTGACACTACACTGTTAGCGTGGTAAAATTTAAATGAGTCTAAAATCCTTTTAAGTTTACGAAAACTCAAAATTTCAAGTGGATTATTAATCTACGTCGCATTCTCTTTCGAATGGTACTAAAATGACTGAAATCCTGTGTGTCAGTCTTGAGATATGATTTTCTGAAATATACGTTTCGTGACACTACACTGTTAGCGTGGTAAACTTTAAATGAGTCTAAAATCCTTTTAAGTTGACGAAAACTCAAAATTTCAAGTGGATTAAGAATCTACGTCGCATTCTCTTTCGAATGGTACTAAAAGGACTGAAATCCTGTGTGTCAGTCTTGAGATATGATTTTCTGAAATATACGTTTCGTGACACTACACTGTTAGCGTGGTAAAATTTAAATGAGTCTAAAATCCTTTTAAGTTGACGAAAACTCAAAATTTCAAGTGGATTATTAATCTACGTCGCATTCTCTTTCGAATGGTACTAAAATGACTGAAATCCTGTGTGTCAGTCTTGAGATATGATTTTCTGAAATATACGTTTCGTGACACTACACTGTTAGCGTGGTAAACTTTAAATGAGTCTAAAATCCTTTTAAGTTGACGAAAACTCAAAATTTCAAGTGGATTAAGAATCTACGTCGCATTCTCTTTCGAATGGTACTAAAAGGACTGAAATCCTGTGTGTCAGTCTTGAGATATGATTTTCTGAAATATACGTTTCGTGACACTACACTGTTAGCGTGGTAAAATTTAAATGAGTCTAAAATCCTTTTAAGTTGACGAAAACTCAAAATTTCAAGTGGATTAAGAATCTACGTCGCATTCTCTTTCGAATGGTACTAAAAGGACTGAAATCCTGTGTGTCAGTCTTGAGATATGATTTTCTGAAATATACGTTTCGTGACACTACACTGTTAGCGTGGTAAAATTTAAATGAGTCTAAAATCCTTTTAAGTTGACGAAAACTCAAAATTTCAAGTGGATTATTAATCTACGTCGCATTCTCTTTCGAATGGTACTAAAAGGACTGAAATCCTGTGTGTCAGTCTTGAGATATGATTTTCTGAAATATACGTTTCGTGACACTACACTGTTAGCGTGGTAAAATTTAAATGAGTCTAAAATCCTTTTAAGTTGACGAAAACTCAAAATTTCAAGTGGATTAAGAATCTACGTCGCATTCTCTTTCGAATGGTACTAAAATGACTGAAATCCTGTGTGTCAGTCTTGAGATATGATTTTCTGAAATATACGTTTCGTGACACTACACTGTTAGCGTGGTAAACTTTAAATGAGTCTAAAATCCTTTTAAATTGACGAAAACTCAAAATTTCAAGTGGATTAGGAATCTACGTCGCATTCTCTTTCGAATGGTACTAAAATGACTGAAATCCTGTGTGTCAGTCTTGAGATATGATTTTCTGAAATATACGTTTCGTGACACTACACTGTTAGCGTGGTAAACTTTAAATGAGTCTAAAATCCTTTTAATTTGACGAAAACTCAAAATTTCAAGTGGATTAAGAATCTACGTCGCATTCTCTTTCGAATGCTACTAAAATGACTGAAATCCTGTGTGTCAGTCTTGAGATATGATTTTCTGAAATATACGTTTCGTGACACTACACTGTTAGCGTGGTAAACTTTAAATGAGTCTAAAATCCTTTTAAGTTGACGAAAACTCAAAATTTCAAGTGGATTAAGAATCTACGTCGCATTCTCTTTCGAATGGTACTAAAAGGACTGAAATCCTGTGTGTCAGTCTTGAGATATGATTTTCTGAAATATACGTTTCGTGACACTACACTGTTAGCGTGGTAAAATTTAAATGAGTCTAAAATCCTTTTAAGTTGACGAAAACTCAAAATTTCAAGTGGATTATTAATCTACGTCGCATTCTCTTTCGAATGGTACTAAAATGACTGAAATCCTGTGTGTCAGTCTTGAGATATGATTTTCTGAAATATACGTTTCGTGACACTACACTGTTAGCGTGGTAAACTTTAAATGAGTCTAAAATCCTTTTAAGTTGACGAAAACTCAAAATTTCAAGTGGATTAAGAATCTACGTCGCATTCTCTTTCGAATGGTACTAAAAGGACTGAAATCCTGTGTGTCAGTCTTGAGATATGATTTTCTGAAATATACGTTTCGTGACACTACACTGTTAGCGTGGTAAAATTTAAATGAGTCTAAAATCCTTTTAAGTTGACGAAAACTCAAAATTTCAAGTGGATTAAGAATCTACGTCGCATTCTCTTTCGAATGGTACTAAAAGGACTGAAATCCTGTGTGTCAGTCTTGAGATATGATTTTCTGAAATATACGTTTCGTGACACTACACTGTTAGCGTGGTAAAATTTAAATGAGTCTAAAATCCTTTTAAGTTGACGAAAACTCAAAATTTCAAGTGGATTATTAATCTACGTCGCATTCTCTTTCGAATGGTACTAAAATGACTGAAATCCTGTGTGTCAGTCTTGAGATATGATTTTCTGAAATATACGTTTCGTGACACTACACTGTTAGCGTTGTAAACTTTAAATGAGTCTAAAATCCTTTTAAGTTGACGAAAACTCAAAATTTCAAGTGGATTAAGAATCTACGTCGCATTCTCTTTCGAATGGTACTAAAATGACTGAAATCCTGTGTGTCAGTCTTGAGATATGATTTTCTGAAATATACGTTTCGTGACACTACACTGTTAGCGTGGTAAACTTTAAATGAGTCTAAAATCCTTTTAAGTTGACGAAAACTCAAAATTTCAAGTGGATTAAGAATCTACGTCGCAATCTCTTTCGAATGGTACTAAAATGACTGAAATCCTGTGTGTCAGTCTTGAGATATGATTTTCTGAAATATACGTTTCGTGACACTACACTGTTAGCGTGGTAAACTTTAAATGAGTCTAAAATCCTTTTAAGTTGACGAAAACTCAAAATTTCAAGTGGATTAGGAATCTACGTCGCATTCTCTTTCGAATGGTACTAAAATGACTGAAATCCTGTGTGTCAGTCTTGAGATATGATTTTCTGAAATATACGTTTCGTGACACTACACTGTTAGCGTGGTAAACTTTAAATGAGTCTAAAATCCTTTTAAGTTGACGAAAACTCAAAATTTCAAGTGGATTAGGAATCTACGTCGCATTCTCTTTCGAATGGTACTAAAATGACTGAAATCCTGTGTGTCAGTCTTGAGATATGATTTTCTGAAATATACGTTTCGTGACACTACACTGTTAGCGTGGTAAACTTTAAATGAGTCTAAAATCCTTTTACGTTGACGAAAACTCAAAATTTCAAGTGGATTAAGAATCTACGTCGCATTCTCTTTCGAATGGTACTAAAATGACTGAAATCCTGTGTGTCAGTCTTGAGATATGATTTTCTGAAATATACGTTTCGTGACACTACACTGTTAGCGTGGTAAACTTTAAATGAGTCTAAAATCCTTTTAAGTTGACGAAAACTCAAAATTTCAAGTGGATTAAGAATCTACGTCGCAATCTCTTTCGAATGGTACTAAAATGACTGAAATCCTGTGTGTCAGTCTTGAGATATGATTTTCTGAAATATACGTTTCGTGACACTACACTGTTAGCGTGGTAAACTTTAAATGAGTCTAAAATCCTTTTAAGTTGACGAAAACTCAAAATTTCAAGTGGATTAAGAATCTACGTCGCATTCTCTTTCGAATGGTACTAAAATGACTGAAATCCTGTGTGTCAGTCTTGAGATATGATTTTCTGAAATATACGTTTCGTGACACTACACTGTTAGCGTGGTAAACTTTAAATCAGTCTAAAATCCTTTTAAGTTGACGAAAACTCAAAATTTCAAGTGGATTAGGAATCTACGTCGCATTCTCTTTCGAATGGTACTAAAATGACTGAAATCCTGTGTGTCAGTCTTGAGATATGATTTTCTGAAATATACGTTTCGTGACACTACACTGTTAGCGTGGTAAACTTTAAATGAGTCTAAAATCCTTTTAAGTTGACGAAAACTCAAAATTTCAAGTGGATTAGGAATCTACGTCGCATTCTCTTTCGAATGGTACTAAAATGACTGAAATCCTGTGTGTCAGTCTTGAGATATGATTTTCTGAAATATACGTTTCGTGACACTACACTGTTAGCGTGGTAAACTTTAAATGAGTCTAAAATCCTTTTAAGTTGACGAAAACTCAAAATTTCAAGTGGATTAAGAATCTACGTCGCAATCTCTTTCGAATGGTACTAAAATGACTGAAATCCTGTGTGTCAGTCTTGAGATATGATTTTCTGAAATATACGTTTCGTGACACTACACTGTTAGCGTGGTAAACTTTAAATGAGTCTAAAATCCTTTTAAGTTGACGAAAACTCAAAATTTCAAGTGGATTAAGAATCTACGTCGCATTCTCTTTCGAATGGTACTAAAATGACTGAAATCCTGTGTGTCAGTCTTGAGATATGATTTTCTGAAATATACGTTTCGTGACACTACACTGTTAGCGTGGTAAACTTTAAATCAGTCTAAAATCCTTTTAAGTTGACGAAAACTCAAAATTTCAAGTGGATTAGGAATCTACGTCGCATTCTCTTTCGAATGGTACTAAAATGACTGAAATCCTGTGTGTCAGTCTTGAGATATGATTTTCTGAAATATACGTTTCGTGACACTACACTGTTAGCGTGGTAAACTTTAAATGAGTCTAAAATCCTTTTAAGTTGACGAAAACTCAAAATTTCAAGTGGATTAGGAATCTACGTCGCATTCTCTTTCGAATGGTACTAAAATGACTGAAATCCTGTGTGTCAGTCTTGAGATATGATTTTCTGAAATATACGTTTCGTGACACTACACTGTTAGCGTGGTAAACTTTAAATGAGTCTAAAATCCTTTTAAGTTGACGAAAACTCAAAATTTCAAGTGGATTAAGAATCTACGTCGCATTCTCTTTCGAATGGTACTAAAATGACTGAAATCCTGTGTGTCAGTCTTGAGATATGATTTTCTGAAATATACGTTTCGTGACACTACACTGTTAGCGTGGTAAACTTTAAATGAGTCTAAAATCCTTTTAAGTTGACGAAAACTCAAAATTTCAAGTGGATTAAGAATCTACGTCGCATTCTCTTTCGAATGGTACTAAAATGACTGAAATCCTGTGTGTCAGTCTTGAGATATGATTTTCTGAAATATACGTTTCGTGACACTACACTGTTAGCGTGGTAAACTTTAAATCAGTCTAAAATCCTTTTAAGTTGACGAAAACTCAAAATTTCAAGTGGATTAGGAATCTACGTCGCATTCTCTTTCGAATGGTACTAAAATGACTGAAATCCTGTGTGTCAGTCTTGAGATATGATTTTCTGAAATATACGTTTCGTGACACTACACTGTTAGCGTGGTAAACTTTAAATGAGTCTAAAATCCTTTTAAGTTGACGAAAACTCAAAATTTCAAGTGGATTAAGAATCTACGTCGCAATCTCTTTCGAATGGTACTAAAATGACTGAAATCCTGTGTGTCAGTCTTGAGATATGATTTTCTGAAATATACGTTTCGTGACACTACACTGTTAGCGTGGTAAACTTTAAATGAGTCTAAAATCCTTTTAAGTTGACGAAAACTCAAAATTTCAAGTGGATTAAGAATCTACGTCGCATTCTCTTTCGAATGGTACTAAAATGACTGAAATCCTGTGTGTCAGTCTTGAGATATGATTTTCTGAAATATACGTTTCGTGACACTACACTGTTAGCGTGGTAAACTTTAAATCAGTCTAAAATCCTTTTAAGTTGACGAAAACTCAAAATTTCAAGTGGATTAGGAATCTACGTCGCATTCTCTTTCGAATGGTACTAAAATGACTGAAATCCTGTGTGTCAGTCTTGAGATATGATTTTCTGAAATATACGTTTCGTGACACTACACTGTTAGCGTGGTAAACTTTAAATGAGTCTAAAATCCTTTTAAGTTGACGAAAACTCAAAATTTCAAGTGGATTAGGAATCTACGTCGCATTCTCTTTCGAATGGTACTAAAATGACTGAAATCCTGTGTGTCAGTCTTGAGATATGATTTTCTGAAATATACGTTTCGTGACACTACACTGTTAGCGTGGTAAACTTTAAATGAGTCTAAAATCCTTTTAAGTTGACGAAAACTCAAAATTTCAAGTGGATTAAGAATCTACGTCGCATTCTCTTTCGAATGGTACTAAAATGACTGAAATCCTGTGTGTCAGTCTTGAGATATGATTTTCTGAAATATACGTTTCGTGACACTACACTGTTAGCGTGGTAAACTTTAAATGAGTCTAAAATCCTTTTAAGTTGACGAAAACTCAAAATTTCAAGTGGATTAGGAATCTACGTCGCATTCTCTTTCGAATGGTACTAAAATGACTGAAATCCTGTGTGTCAGTCTTGAGATATGATTTTCTGAAATATACGTTTCGTGACACTACACTGTTAGCGTGGTAAACTTTAAATGAGTCTAAAATCCTTTTAAGTTGACGAAAACTCAAAATTTCAAGTGGATTAAGAATCTACGTCGCATTCTCTTTCGAATGGTACTAAAATGACTGAAATCCTGTGTGTCAGTCTTGAGATATGATTTTCTGAAATATACGTTTCGTGACACTACACTGTTAGCGTGGTAAACTTTAAATGAGTCTAAAATCCTTTTAAGTTGACGAAAACTCAAAATTTCAAGTGGATTAAGAATCTACGTCGCAATCTCTTTCGAATGGTACTAAAATGACTGAAATCCTGTGTGTCAGTCTTGAGATATGATTTTCTGAAATATACGTTTCGTGACACTACACTGTTAGCGTGGTAAACTTTAAATGAGTCTAAAATCCTTTTAAGTTGACGAAAACTCAAAATTTCAAGTGGATTAAGAATCTACGTCGCATTCTCTTTCGAATGGTACTAAAATGACTGAAATCCTGTGTGTCAGTCTTGAGATATGATTTTCTGAAATATACGTTTCGTGACACTACACTGTTAGCGTGGTAAACTTTAAATCAGTCTAAAATCCTTTTAAGTTGACGAAAACTCAAAATTTCAAGTGGATTAGGAATCTACGTCGCATTCTCTTTCGAATGGTACTAAAATGACTGAAATCCTGTGTGTCAGTCTTGAGATATGATTTTCTGAAATATACGTTTCGTGACACTACACTGTTAGCGTGGTAAACTTTAAATGAGTCTAAAATCCTTTTAAGTTGACGAAAACTCAAAATTTCAAGTGGATTAAGAATCTACGTCGCATTCTCTTTCGAATGGTACTAAAATGACTGAAATCCTGTGTGTCAGTCTTGAGATATGATTTTCTGAAATATACGTTTCGTGACACTACACTGTTAGCGTGGTAAACTTTAAATGAGTCTAAAATCCTTTTAAGTTGACGAAAACTCAAAATTTCAAGTGGATTAAGAATCTACGTCGCATTCTCTTTCGAATGGTACTAAAATGACTGAAATCCTGTGTGTCAGTCTTGAGATATGATTTTCTGAAATATACGTTTCGTGACACTACACTGTTAGCGTGGTAAACTTTAAATCAGTCTAAAATCCTTTTAAGTTGACGAAAACTCAAAATTTCAAGTGGATTAGGAATCTACGTCGCATTCTCTTTCGAATGGTACTAAAATGACTGAAATCCTGTGTGTCAGTCTTGAGATATGATTTTCTGAAATATACGTTTCGTGACACTACACTGTTAGCGTGGTAAACTTTAAATCAGTCTAAAATCCTTTTAAGTTGACGAAAACTCAAAATTTCAAGTGGATTAGGAATCTACGTCGCATTCTCTTTCGAATGGTACTAAAATGACTGAAATCCTGTGTGTCAGTCTTGAGATATGATTTTCTGAAATATACGTTTCGTGACACTACACTGTTAGCGTGGTAAACTTTAAATGAGTCTAAAATCCTTTTAAGTTGACGAAAACTCAAAATTTCAAGTGGATTAGGAATCTACGTCGCATTCTCTTTCGAATGGTACTAAAATGACTGAAATCCTGTGTGTCAGTCTTGAGATATGATTTTCTGAAATATACGTTTCGTGACACTACACTGTTAGCGTGGTAAACTTTAAATGAGTCTAAAATCCTTTTAAGTTGACGAAAACTCAAAATTTCAAGTGGATTAAGAATCTACGTCGCATTCTCTTTCGAATGGTACTAAAATGACTGAAATCCTGTGTGTCAGTCTTGAGATATGATTTTCTGAAATATACGTTTCGTGACACTACACTGTTAGCGTGGTAAACTTTAAATCAGTCTAAAATCCTTTTAAGTTGACGAAAACTCAAAATTTCAAGTGGATTAGGAATCTACGTCGCATTCTCTTTCGAATGGTACTAAAATGACTGAAATCCTGTGTGTCAGTCTTGAGATATGATTTTCTGAAATATACGTTTCGTGACACTACACTGTTAGCGTGGTAAACTTTAAATGAGTCTAAAATCCTTTTAAGTTGACGAAAACTCAAAATTTCAAGTGGATTAAGAATCTACGTCGCATTCTCTTTCGAATGGTACTAAAAGGACTGAAATCCTGTGTGTCAGTCTTGAGATATGATTTTCTGAAATATACGTTTCGTGACACTACACTGTTAGCGTGGTAAAATTTAAATGAGTCTAAAATCCTTTTAAGTTGACGAAAACTCAAAATTTCAAGTGGATTAAGAATCTACGTCGCATTCTCTTTCGAATGGTACTAAAATGACTGAAATCCTGTGTGTCAGTCTTGAGATATGATTTTCTGAAATATACGTTTCGTGACACTACACTGTTAGCGTGGTAAACTTTAAATGAGTCTAAAATCCTTTTAAGTTGACGAAAACTCAAAATTTCAAGTGGATTAAGAATCTACGTCGCAATCTCTTTCGAATGGTACTAAAATGACTGAAATCCTGTGTGTCAGTCTTGAGATATGATTTTCTGAAATATACGTTTCGTGACACTACACTGTTAGCGTGGTAAACTTTAAATGAGTCTAAAATCCTTTTAAGTTGACGAAAACTCAAAATTTCAAGTGGATTAGGAATCTACGTCGCATTCTCTTTCGAATGGTACTAAAATGACTGAAATCCTGTGTGTCAGTCTTGAGATATGATTTTCTGAAATATACGTTTCGTGACACTACACTGTTAGCGTGGTAAACTTTAAATGAGTCTAAAATCCTTTTAAGTTGACGAAAACTCAAAATTTCAAGTGGATTAAGAATCTACGTCGCATTCTCTTTCGAATGGTACTAAAATGACTGAAATCCTGTGTGTCAGTCTTGAGATATGATTTTCTGAAATATACGTTTCGTGACACTACACTGTTAGCGTGGTAAACTTTAAATGAGTCTAAAATCCTTTTAAGTTGACGAAAACTCAAAATTTCAAGTGGATTAAGAATCTACGTCGCATTCTCTTTCGAATGGTACTAAAATGACTGAAATCCTGTGTGTCAGTCTTGAGATATGATTTTCTGAAATATACGTTTCGTGACACTACACTGTTAGCGTGGTAAACTTTAAATGAGTCTAAAATCCTTTTAAGTTGACGAAAACTCAAAATTTCAAGTGGATTAAGAATCTACGTCGCAATCTCTTTCGAATGGTACTAAAATGACTGAAATCCTGTGTGTCAGTCTTGAGATATGATTTTCTGAAATATACGTTTCGTGACACTACACTGTTAGCGTGGTAAACTTTAAATGAGTCTAAAATCCTTTTAAGTTGACGAAAACTCAAAATTTCAAGTGGATTAGGAATCTACGTCGCATTCTCTTTCGAATGGTAATAAAATGACTGAAATCCTGTGTGTCAGTCTTGAGATATGATTTTCTGAAATATACGTTTCGTGACACTACACTGTTAGCGTGGTAAACTTTAAATGAGTCTAAAATCCTTTTAAGTTGACGAAAACTCAAAATTTCAAGTGGATTAAGAATCTACGTCGCATTCTCTTTCGAATGGTACTAAAATGACTGAAATCCTGTGTGTCAGTCTTGAGATATGATTTTCTGAAATATACGTTTCGTGACACTACACTGTTAGCGTGGTAAACTTTAAATCAGTCCAAAATCCTTTTAAGTTGACGAAAACTCAAAATTTCAAGTGGATTAGGAATCTACGTCGCATTCTCTTTCGAATGGTACTAAAATGACTGAAATCCTGTGTGTCAGTCTTGAGATATGATTTTCTGAAATATACGTTTCGTGACACTACACTGTTAGCGTGGTAAACTTTAAATGAGTCTAAAATCCTTTTAAGTTGACGAAAACTCAAAATTTCAAGTGGATTAAGAATCTACGTCGCATTCTCTTTCGAATGGTACTAAAATGACTGAAATCCTGTGTGTCAGTCTTGAGATATGATTTTCTGAAATATACGTTTCGTGACACTACACTGTTAGCGTGGTAAACTTTAAATGAGTCTAAAATCCTTTTAAGTTGACGAAAACTCAAAATTTCAAGTGGATTAAGAATCTACGTCGCATTCTCTTTCGAATGCTACTGAAATGACTGAAATCCTGTGTGTCAGTCTTGAGATATGATTTTCTGAAATATACGTTTCGTGACACTACACTGTTAGCGTGGTAAACTTTAAATGAGTCTAAAATCCTTTTAAATTGACGAAAACTCAAAATTTCAAGTGGATTAAGAATCTACGTCGCATTCTCTTTCGAATGGTACTAAAATGACTGAAATCCTGTGTGTCAGTCTTGAGATATGATTTTCTGAAATATACGTTTCGTGACACTACACTGTTAGCGTGGTAAACTTTAAATGAGTCTAAAATCCTTTTAAGTTGACGAAAACTCAAAATTTCAAGTGGATTAAGAATCTACGTCGCATTCTCTTTCGAATGGTACTAAAATGACTGAAATCCTTTGTGTCAGTCTTGAGATATGATTTTCTGAAATATACGTTTCGTGACACTACACTGTTAGCGTGGTAAACTTTAAATCAGTCTAAAATCCTTTTAAGTTGACGAAAACTCAAAATTTCAAGTGGATTAGGAATCTACGTCGCATTCTCTTTCGAATGGTACTAAAATGACCGAAATCCTGTGTGTCAGTCTTGAGATATGATTTTCTGAAATATACGTTTCGTGACACTACACTGTTAGCGTGGTAAACTTTAAATGAGTCTAAAATCCTTTTAAGTTGACGAAAATTCAAAATTTCAAGTGGATTAAGAATCTACGTCGCATTCTCTTTCGAATGGTACTAAAAGGACTGAAATCCTGTGTGTCAGTCTTGAGATATGATTTTCTGAAATATACGTTTCGTGACACTACACTGTTAGCGTGGTAAAATTTAAATGAGTCTAAAATCCTTTTAAGTTGACGAAAACTCAAAATTTCAAGTGGATTATTAATCTACGTCGCATTCTCTTTCGAATGGTACTAAAATGACTGAAATCCTGTGTGTCAGTCTTGAGATATGATTTTCTGAAATATACGTTTCGTGACACTACACTGTTAGCGTGGTAAACTTTAAATGAGTCTAAAATCCTTTTAAGTTGACGAAAACTCAAAATTTCAAGTGGATTAAGAATCTACGTCGCATTCTCTTTCGAATGCTACTAAAATGACTGAAATCCTGTGTGTCAGTCTTGAGATATGATTTTCTGAAATATACGTTTCGTGACACTACACTGTTAGCGTGGTAAACTTTAACTGAGTCTAAAATCCTTTTAAGTTGACGAAAACTCAAAATTTCAAGTGGATTAAGAATCTACGTCGCATTCTCTTTCGAATGGTACTAAAATGACTGAAATCCTGTGTGTCAGTCTTGAGATATGATTTTCTGAAATATACGTTTCGTGACACTACACTGTTAGCGTGGTAAACATTAAATGAGTCTAAAATCCTTTTAAGTTGACGAAAACTCAAAATTTCAAGTGGATTAAGAATCTACGTCGCATTCTCTTTCGAATGCTACTAAAATGACTGAAATCCTGTGTGTCAGTCTTGAGATATGATTTTCTGAAATATACGTTTCGTGACACTACACTGTTAGCGTGGTAAACTTTAAATGAGTCTAAAATCCTTTTAAATTGACGAAAACTCAAAATTTCAAGTGGATTAAGAATCTACGTCGCATTCTCTTTCGAATGGTACTAAAATGACTGAAATTCTGTGTGTCAGTCTTGAGATATGATTTTCTGAAATATACGTTTCGTGACACTACACTGTTAGCGTGGTAAACTTTAAATGAGTCTAAATTCCTTTTAAGTTGACGAAAACTCAAAATTTCAAGTGGATTAAGAATCTACGTCGCATTCTCTTTCGAATGCTACTAAAATGACTGAAATCCTGTGTGTCAGTCTTGAGATATGATTTTCTGAAATATACGTTTCGTGACACTACACTGTTAGCGTGGTAAACTTTAAATGAGTCTAAAATCCTTTTAAGTTGACGAAAACTCAAAATTTCAAGTGGATTAAGAATCTACGTCGCATTCTCTTTCGAATGGTACTAAAAGGACTGAAATCCTGTGTGTCAGTCTTGAGATATGATTTTCTGAAATATACGTTTCGTGACACTACACTGTTAGCGTGGTAAAATTTAAATGAGTCTAAAATCCTTTTAAGTTGACGAAAACTCAAAATTTCAAGTGGATTATTAATCTACGTCGCATTCTCTTTCGAATGGTACTAAAATGACTGAAATCCTGTGTGTCAGTCTTGAGATATGATTTTCTGAAATATACGTTTCGTGACACTACACTGTTAGCGTGGTAAACTTTAAATGAGTCTAAAATCCTTTTAAGTTGACGAAAACTTAAAATTTCAAGTGGATTAAGAATCTACGTCGCATTCTCTTTCGAATGCTACTAAAATGACTGAAATCCTGTGTGTCAGTCTTGAGATATGATTTTCTGAAATATACGTTTCGTGACACTACACTGTTAGCGTGGTAAACTTTAACTGAGTCTAAAATCCTTTTAAGTTGACGAAAACTCAAAATTTCAAGTGGATTAAGAATCTACGTCGCATTCTCTTTCGAATGGTACTAAAATGACTGAAATCCTGTGTGTCAGTCTTGAGATATGATTTTCTGAAATATACGTTTCGTGACACTACACTGTTAGCGTGGTAAACTTTAAATGAGTCTAAAATCCTTTTAAGTTGACGAAAACTCAAAATTTCAAGTGGATTAAGAATCTACGTCGCATTCTCTTTCGAATGCTACTAAAATGACTGAAATCCTGTGTGTCAGTCTTGAGATATGATTTTCTGAAATATACGTTTCGTGACACTACACTGTTAGCGTGGTAAACTTTAAATGAGTCTAAAATCCTTTTAAATTGACGAAAACTCAAAATTTCAAGTGGATTAAGAATCTACGTCGCATTCTCTTTCGAATGGTACTAAAATGACTGAAATTCTGTGTGTCAGTCTTGAGATATGATTTTCTGAAATATACGTTTCGTGACACTACACTGTTAGCGTGGTAAACTTTAAATGAGTCTAAAATCCTTTTAAGTTGACGAAAACTCAAAATTTCAAGTGGATTAAGAATCTACGTCGCATTCTCTTTCGAATGGTACTAAAAGGACTGAAATCCTGTGTGTCAGTCTTGAGATATGATTTTCTGAAATATACGTTTCGTGACACTACACTGTTAGCGTGGTAAAATTTAAATGAGTCTAAAATCCTTTTAAGTTGACGAAAACTCAAAATTTCAAGTGGATTATTAATCTACGTCGCATTCTCTTTCGAATGGTACTAAAATGACTGAAATCCTGTGTGTCAGTCTTGAGATATGATTTTCTGAAATATACGTTTCGTGACACTACACTGTTAGCGTGGTAAACTTTAAATGAGTCTAAAATCCTTTTAAGTTGACGAAAACTCAAAATTTCAAGTGGATTAAGAATCTACGTCGCATTCTCTTTCGAATGCTACTAAAATGACTGAAATCCTGTGTGTCAGTCTTGAGATATGATTTTCTGAAATATACGTTTCGTGACACTACACTGTTAGCGTGGTAAACTTTAACTGAGTCTAAAATCCTTTTAAGTTGACGAAAACTCAAAATTTCAAGTGGATTAAGAATCTACGTCGCATTCTCTTTCGAATGGTACTAAAATGACTGAAATCCTGTGTGTCAGTCTTGAGATATGATTTTCTGAAATATACGTTTCGTGACACTACACTGTTAGCGTGGTAAACATTAAATGAGTCTAAAATCCTTTTAAGTTGACGAAAACTCAAAATTTCAAGTGGATTAAGAATCTACGTCGCATTCTCTTTCGAATGCTACTAAAATGACTGAAATCCTGTGTGTCAGTCTTGAGATATGATTTTCTGAAATATACGTTTCGTGACACTACACTGTTAGCGTGGTAAACTTTAAATGAGTCTAAAATCCTTTTAAATTGACGAAAACTCAAAATTTCAAGTGGATTAAGAATCTACGTCGCATTCTCTTTCGAATGGTACTAAAATGACTGAAATTCTGTGTGTCAGTCTTGAGATATGATTTTCTGAAATATACGTTTCGTGACACTACACTGTTAGCGTGGTAAACTTTAAATGAGTCTAAATTCCTTTTAAGTTGACGAAAACTCAAAATTTCAAGTGGATTAAGAATCTACGTCGCATTCTCTTTCGAATGCTACTAAAATGACTGAAATCCTGTGTGTCAGTCTTGAGATATGATTTTCTGAAATATACGTTTCGTGACACTACACTGTTAGCGTGGTAAACTTTAAATGAGTCTAAAATCCTTTTAAGTTGACGAAAACTCAAAATTTCAAGTGGATTAAGAATCTACGTCGCATTCTCTTTCGAATGGTACTAAAAGGACTGAAATCCTGTGTGTCAGTCTTGAGATATGATTTTCTGAAATATACGTTTCGTGACACTACACTGTTAGCGTGGTAAAATTTAAATGAGTCTAAAATCCTTTTAAGTTGACGAAAACTCAAAATTTCAAGTGGATTATTAATCTACGTCGCATTCTCTTTCGAATGGTACTAAAATGACTGAAATCCTGTGTGTCAGTCTTGAGATATGATTTTCTGAAATATACGTTTCGTGACACTACACTGTTAGCGTGGTAAACTTTAAATGAGTCTAAAATCCTTTTAAGTTGACGAAAACTTAAAATTTCAAGTGGATTAAGAATCTACGTCGCATTCTCTTTCGAATGCTACTAAAATGACTGAAATCCTGTGTGTCAGTCTTGAGATATGATTTTCTGAAATATACGTTTCGTGACACTACACTGTTAGCGTGGTAAACTTTAACTGAGTCTAAAATCCTTTTAAGTTGACGAAAACTCAAAATTTCAAGTGGATTAAGAATCTACGTCGCATTCTCTTTCGAATGGTACTAAAATGACTGAAATCCTGTGTGTCAGTCTTGAGATATGATTTTCTGAAATATACGTTTCGTGACACTACACTGTTAGCGTGGTAAACTTTAAATGAGTCTAAAATCCTTTTAAGTTGACGAAAACTCAAAATTTCAAGTGGATTAAGAATCTACGTCGCATTCTCTTTCGAATGCTACTAAAATGACTGAAATCCTGTGTGTCAGTCTTGAGATATGATTTTCTGAAATATACGTTTCGTGACACTACACTGTTAGCGTGGTAAACTTTAAATGAGTCTAAAATCCTTTTAAATTGACGAAAACTCAAAATTTCAAGTGGATTAAGAATCTACGTCGCATTCTCTTTCGAATGGTACTAAAATGACTGAAATTCTGTGTGTCAGTCTTGAGATATGATTTTCTGAAATATACGTTTCGTGACACTACACTGTTAGCGTGGTAAACTTTAAATGAGTCTAAAATCCTTTTAAGTTGACGAAAACTCAAAATTTCAAGTGGATTAAGAATCTACGTCGCATTCTCTTTCGAATGGTACTAAAAGGACTGAAATCCTGTGTGTCAGTCTTGAGATATGATTTTCTGAAATATACGTTTCGTGACACTACACTGTTAGCGTGGTAAAATTTAAATGAGTCTAAAATCCTTTTAAGTTGACGAAAACTCAAAATTTCAAGTGGATTATTAATCTACGTCGCATTCTCTTTCGAATGGTACTAAAATGACTGAAATCCTGTGTGTCAGTCTTGAGATATGATTTTCTGAAATATACGTTTCGTGACACTACACTGTTAGCGTGGTAAACTTTAAATGAGTCTAAAATCCTTTTAAGTTGACGAAAACTCAAAATTTCAAGTGGATTAAGAATCTACGTCGCATTCTCTTTCGAATGCTACTAAAATGACTGAAATCCTGTGTGTCAGTCTTGAGATATGATTTTCTGAAATATACGTTTCGTGACACTACACTGTTAGCGTGGTAAACTTTAAATCAGTCTAAAATCCTTTTAAGTTGACGAAAACTCAAAATTTCAAGTGGATTAAGAATCTACGTCGCATTCTCTTTCGAATGGTACTAAAATGACTGAAATCCTGTGTGTCAGTCTTGAGATATGATTTTCTGAAATATACGTTTCGTGACACTACACTGTTAGCGTGGTAAACTTTAAATGAGTCTAAAATCCTTTTAAGTTGACGAAAACTCAAAATTTCAAGTGGATTAAGAATCTACGTCGCATTCTCTTTCGAATGCTACTAAAATGACTGAAATCCTGTGTGTCAGTCTTGAGATATGATTTTCTGAAATATACGTTTCGTGACACTACACTGTTAGCGTGGTAAACTTTAAATGAGTCTAAAATCCTTTTAAATTGACGAAAACTCAAAATTTCAAGTGGATTAAGAATCTACGTCGCATTCTCTTTCGAATGGTACTAAAATGACTGAAATTCTGTGTGTCAGTCTTGAGATATGATTTTCTGAAATATACGTTTCGTGACACTACACTGTTAGCGTGGTAAACTTTAAATGAGTCTAAAATCCTTTTAAGTTGACGAAAACTCAAAATTTCAAGTGGATTAAGAATCTACGTCGCATTCTCTTTCGAATGGTACTAAAAGGACTGAAATCCTGTGTGTCAGTCTTGAGATATGATTTTCTGAAATATACGTTTCGTGACACTACACTGTTAGCGTGGTAAAATTTAAATGAGTCTAAAATCCTTTTAAGTTGACGAAAACTCAAAATTTCAAGTGGATTATTAATCTACGTCGCATTCTCTTTCGAATGGTACTAAAATGACTGAAATCCTGTGTGTCAGTCTTGAGATATGATTTTCTGAAATATACGTTTCGTGACACTACACTGTTAGCGTGGTAAACTTTAAATGAGTCTAAAATCCTTTTAAGTTGACGAAAACTCAAAATTTCAAGTGGATTAAGAATCTACGTCGCATTCTCTTTCGAATGCTACTAAAATGACTGAAATCCTGTGTGTCAGTCTTGAGATATGATTTTCTGAAATATACGTTTCGTGACACTACACTGTTAGCGTGGTAAACTTTAACTGAGTCTAAAATCCTTTTAAGTTGACGAAAACTCAAAATTTCAAGTGGATTAAGAATCTACGTCGCATTCTCTTTCGAATGGTACTAAAATGACTGAAATCCTGTGTGTCAGTCTTGAGATATGATTTTCTGAAATATACGTTTCGTGACACTACACTGTTAGCGTGGTAAACTTTAAATGAGTCTAAAATCCTTTTAAGTTGACGAAAACTCAAAATTTCAAGTGGATTAAGAATCTACGTCGCATTCTCTTTCGAATGCTACTAAAATGACTGAAATCCTGTGTGTCAGTCTTGAGATATGATTTTCTGAAATATACGTTTCGTGACACTACACTGTTAGCGTGGTAAACTTTAACTGAGTCTAAAATCCTTTTAAGTTGACGAAAACTCAAAATTTCAAGTGGATTAAGAATCTACGTCGCATTCTCTTTCGAATGGTACTAAAATGACTGAAATCCTGTGTGTCAGTCTTGAGATATGATTTTCTGAAATATACGTTTCGTGACACTACACTGTTAGCGTGGTAAACTTTAAATGAGTCTAAAATCCTTTTAAGTTGACGAAAACTCAAAATTTCAAGTGGATTAAGAATCTACGTCGCATTCTCTTTCGAATGCTACTAAAATGACTGAAATCCTGTGTGTCAGTCTTGAGATATGATTTTCTGAAATATACGTTTCGTGACACTACACTGTTAGCGTGGTAAACTTTAAATGAGTCTAAAATCCTTTTAAATTGACGAAAACTCAAAATTTCAAGTGGATTAAGAATCTACGTCGCATTCTCTTTCGAATGGTACTAAAATGACTGAAATTCTGTGTGTCAGTCTTGAGATATGATTTTCTGAAATATACGTTTCGTGACACTACACTGTTAGCGTGGTAAACTTTAAATGAGTCTAAAATCCTTTTAAGTTGACGAAAACTCAAAATTTCAAGTGGATTAAGAATCTACGTCGCATTCTCTTTCGAATGGTACTAAAAGGACTGAAATCCTGTGTGTCAGTCTTGAGATATGATTTTCTGAAATATACGTTTCGTGACACTACACTGTTAGCGTGGTAAAATTTAAATGAGTCTAAAATCCTTTTAAGTTGACGAAAACTCAAAATTTCAAGTGGATTATTAATCTACGTCGCATTCTCTTTCGAATGGTACTAAAATGACTGAAATCCTGTGTGTCAGTCTTGAGATATGATTTTCTGAAATATACGTTTCGTGACACTACACTGTTAGCGTGGTAAACTTTAAATGAGTCTAAAATCCTTTTAAGTTGACGAAAACTCAAAATTTCAAGTGGATTAAGAATCTACGTCGCATTCTCTTTCGAATGCTACTAAAATGACTGAAATCCTGTGTGTCAGTCTTGAGATATGATTTTCTGAAATATACGTTTCGTGACACTACACTGTTAGCGTGGTAAACTTTAAATCAGTCTAAAATCCTTTTAAGTTGACGAAAACTCAAAATTTCAAGTGGATTAAGAATCTACGTCGCATTCTCTTTCGAATGGTACTAAAATGACTGAAATCCTGTGTGTCAGTCTTGAGATATGATTTTCTGAAATATACGTTTCGTGACACTACACTGTTAGCGTGGTAAACTTTAAATGAGTCTAAAATCCTTTTAAGTTGACGAAAACTCAAAATTTCAAGTGGATTAAGAATCTACGTCGCATTCTCTTTCGAATGCTACTAAAATGACTGAAATCCTGTGTGTCAGTCTTGAGATATGATTTTCTGAAATATACGTTTCGTGACACTACACTGTTAGCGTGGTAAACTTTAAATGAGTCTAAAATCCTTTTAAATTGACGAAAACTCAAAATTTCAAGTGGATTAAGAATCTACGTCGCATTCTCTTTCGAATGGTACTAAAATGACTGAAATTCTGTGTGTCAGTCTTGAGATATGATTTTCTGAAATATACGTTTCGTGACACTACACTGTTAGCGTGGTAAACTTTAAATGAGTCTAAAATCCTTTTAAGTTGACGAAAACTCAAAATTTCAAGTGGATTAAGAATCTACGTCGCATTCTCTTTCGAATGGTACTAAAAGGACTGAAATCCTGTGTGTCAGTCTTGAGATATGATTTTCTGAAATATACGTTTCGTGACACTACACTGTTAGCGTGGTAAAATTTAAATGAGTCTAAAATCCTTTTAAGTTGACGAAAACTCAAAATTTCAAGTGGATTATTAATCTACGTCGCATTCTCTTTCGAATGGTACTAAAATGACTGAAATCCTGTGTGTCAGTCTTGAGATATGATTTTCTGAAATATACGTTTCGTGACACTACACTGTTAGCGTGGTAAACTTTAAATGAGTCTAAAATCCTTTTAAGTTGACGAAAACTCAAAATTTCAAGTGGATTAAGAATCTACGTCGCATTCTCTTTCGAATGCTACTAAAATGACTGAAATCCTGTGTGTCAGTCTTGAGATATGATTTTCTGAAATATACGTTTCGTGACACTACACTGTTAGCGTGGTAAACTTTAACTGAGTCTAAAATCCTTTTAAGTTGACGAAAACTCAAAATTTCAAGTGGATTAAGAATCTACGTCGCATTCTCTTTCGAATGGTACTAAAATGACTGAAATCCTGTGTGTCAGTCTTGAGATATGATTTTCTGAAATATACGTTTCGTGACACTACACTGTTAGCGTGGTAAACTTTAAATGAGTCTAAAATCCTTTTAAGTTGACGAAAACTCAAAATTTCAAGTGGATTAAGAATCTACGTCGCATTCTCTTTCGAATGCTACTAAAATGACTGAAATCCTGTGTGTCAGTCTTGAGATATGATTTTCTGAAATATACGTTTCGTGACACTACACTGTTAGCGTGGTAAACTTTAAATGAGTCTAAAATCCTTTTAAATTGACGAAAACTCAAAATTTCAAGTGGATTAAGAATCTACGTCGCATTCTCTTTCGAATGGTACTAAAATGACTGAAATTCTGTGTGTCAGTCTTGAGATATGATTTTCTGAAATATACGTTTCGTGACACTACACTGTTAGCGTGGTAAACTTTAAATGAGTCTAAAATCCTTTTAAGTTGACGAAAACTCAAAATTTCAAGTGGATTAAGAATCTACGTCGCATTCTCTTTCGAATGGTACTAAAAGGACTGAAATCCTGTGTGTCAGTCTTGAGATATGATTTTCTGAAATATACGTTTCGTGACACTACACTGTTAGCGTGGTAAACTTTAAATGAGTCTAAAATCCTTTTAAGTTGACGAAAACTCAAAATTTCAAGTGGATTAAGAATCTACGTCGCATTCTCTTTCGAATGGTACTAAAAGGACTGAAATCCTGTGTGTCAGTCTTGAGATATGATTTTCTGAAATATACGTTTCGTGACACTACACTGTTAGCGTGGTAAAATTTAAATGAGTCTAAAATCCTTTTAAGTTGACGAAAACTCAAAATTTCAAGTGGATTAAGAATCTACGTCGCATTCTCTTTCGAATGGTACTAAAAGGACTGAAATCCTGTGTGTCAGTCTTGAGATATGATTTTCTGAAATATACGTTTCGTGACACTACACTGTTAGCGTGGTAAACTTTAAATGAGTCTAAAATCCTTTTAAGTTGACGAAAACTCAAAATTTCAAGTGGATTAAGAATCTACGTCGCATTCTCTTTCGAATGCTACTAAAATGACTGAAATCCTGTGTGTCAGTCTTGAGATATGATTTTCTGAAATATACGTTTCGTGACACTACACTGTTAGCGTGGTAAACTTTAAATGAGTCTAAAATCCTTTTAAATTGACGAAAACTCAAAATTTCAAGTGGATTAAGAATCTACGTCGCATTCTCTTTCGAATGGTACTAAAATGACTGAAATTCTGTGTGTCAGTCTTGAGATATGATTTTCTGAAATATACGTTTCGTGACACTACACTGTTAGCGTGGTAAACTTTAAATGAGTCTAAAATCCTTTTAAGTTGACGAAAACTCAAAATTTCAAGTGGATTAAGAATCTACGTCGCATTCTCTTTCGAATGCTACTAAAATGACTGAAATCCTGTGTGTCAGTCTTGAGATATGATTTTCTGAAATATACGTTTCGTGACACTACACTGTTAGCGTGGTAAACTTTAAATCAGTCTAAAATCCTTTTAAGTTGACGAAAACTCAAAATTTCAAGTGGATTAAGAATCTACGTCGCATTCTCTTTCGAATGGTACTAAAATGACTGAAATCCTGTGTGTCAGTCTTGAGATATGATTTTCTGAAATATACGTTTCGTGACACTACACTGTTAGCGTGGTAAACTTTAAATGAGTCTAAAATCCTTTTAAGTTGACGAAAACTCAAAATTTCAAGTGGATTAAGAATCTACGTCGCATTCTCTTTCGAATGCTACTAAAATGACTGAAATCCTGTGTGTCAGTCTTGAGATATGATTTTCTGAAATATACGTTTCGTGACACTACACTGTTAGCGTGGTAAACTTTAAATGAGTCTAAAATCCTTTTAAATTGACGAAAACTCAAAATTTCAAGTGGATTAAGAATCTACGTCGCATTCTCTTTCGAATGGTACTAAAATGACTGAAATTCTGTGTGTCAGTCTTGAGATATGATTTTCTGAAATATACGTTTCGTGACACTACACTGTTAGCGTGGTAAACTTTAAATGAGTCTAAAATCCTTTTAAGTTGACGAAAACTCAAAATTTCAAGTGGATTAAGAATCTACGTCGCATTCTCTTTCGAATGCTACTAAAATGACTGAAATCCTGTGTGTCAGTCTTGAGATATGATTTTCTGAAATATACGTTTCGTGACACTACACTGTTAGCGTGGTAAACTTTAAATGAGTCTAAAATCCTTTTAAGTTGACGAAAACTCAAAATTTCAAGTGGATTAAGAATCTACGTCGCATTCTCTTTCGAATGCTACTAAAATGACTGAAATCCTGTGTGTCAGTCTTGAGATATGATTTTCTGAAATATACGTTTCGTGACACTACACTGTTAGCGTGGTAAACTTTAAATGAGTCTAAAATCCTTTTAAATTGACGAAAACTCAAAATTTCAAGTGGATTAAGAATCTACGTCGCATTCTCTTTCGAATGGTACTAAAATGACTGAAATCCTGTGTGTCAGTCTTGAGATATGATTTTCTGAAATATACGTTTCGTGACACTACACTGTTAGCGTGGTAAACTTTAAATGAGTCTAAAATCCTTTTAAGTTGACGAAAACTCAAAATTTCAAGTGGATTAAGAATCTACGTCGCATTCTCTTTCGAATGGTACTAAAATGACTGAAATCCTGTGTGTCAGTCTTGAGATATGATTTTCTGAAATATACGTTTCGTGACACTACACTGTTAGCGTGGTAAACTTTAAATCAGTCTAAAATCCTTTTAAGTTGACGAAAACTCAAAATTTCAAGTGGATTAAGAATCTACGTCGCATTCTCTTTCGAATGGTACTAAAATGACTGAAATCCTGTGTGTCAGTCTTGAGATATGATTTTCTGAAATATACGTTTCGTGACACTACACTGTTAGCGTGGTAAACTTTAAATCAGTCTAAAATCCTTTTAAGTTGACGAAAACTCAAAATTTCAAGTGGATTAGGAATCTACGTCGCATTCTCTTTCGAATGGTACTAACATGACTGAAATCCTGTGTGTCAGTCTTGAGATATGATTTTCTGAAATATACGTTTCGTGACACTACACTGTTAGCGTGGTAAACTTTAAATGAGTCTAAAATCCTTTTAAGTTGACGAAAACTCAAAATTTCAAGTGGATTAAGAATCTACGTCGCATTCTCTTTCGAATGGTACTAAAATGACTGAAATCCTGTGTGTCAGTCTTGAGATATGATTTTCTGAAATATACGTTTCGTGACACTACACTGTTAGCGTGGTAAACTTTAAATGAGTCTAAAATCCTTTTAAGTTGACGAAAACTCAAAATTTCAAGTGGATTAAGAATCTACGTCGCATTCTCTTTCGAATGCTACTAAAATGACTGAAATCCTGTGTGTCAGTCTTGAGATATGATTTTCTGAAATATACGTTTCGTGACACTACACTGTTAGCGTGGTAAACTTTAAATGAGTCTAAAATCCTTTTAAATTGACGAAAACTGAAAATTTCAAGTGGATTAAGAATCTACGTCGCATTCTCTTTCGAATGGTACTAAAATGACTGAAATCCTGTGTGTCAGTCTTGAGATATGATTTTCTGAAATATACGTTTCGTGACACTACACTGTTAGCGAGGTAAACTTTAAATGAGTCTAAAATCCTTTTAAGTTGACGAAAACTCAAAATTTCAAGTGGATTAAGAATCTACGTCGCATTCTCTTTCGAATGGTACTAAAATGACTGAAATCCTGTGTGTCAGTCTTGAGATATGATTTTCTGAAATATACGTTTCGTGACACTACACTGTTAGCGTGGTAAACTTTAAATCAGTCTAAAATCCTTTTAAGTTGACGAAAACTCAAAATTTCAAGTGGATTAAGAATCTACGTCGCATTCTCTTTCGAATGGTACTAAAATGACTGAAATCCTGTGTGTCAGTCTTGAGATATGATTTTCTGAAATATACGTTTCGTGACACTACACTGTTAGCGTGGTAAACTTTAAATGAGTCTAAAATCCTTTTAAGTTGACGAAAACTCAAAATTTCAAGTGGATTAAGAATCTACGTCGCATTCTCTTTCGAATGCTACTAAAATGACTGAAATCCTGTGTGTCAGTCTTGAGATATGATTTTCTGAAATATACGTTTCGTGACACTACACTGTTAGCGTGGTAAACTTTAAATGAGTCTAAAATCCTTTTAAGTTGACGAAAACTCAAAATTTCAAGTGGATTAAGAATCTACGTCGCATTCTCTTTCGAATGGTACTAAAATGACTGAAATCCTGTGTGTCAGTCTTGAGATATGATTTTCTGAAATATACGTTTCGTGACACTACACTGTTAGCGTGGTAAACTTTAAATGAGTCTAAAATCCTTTTAAGTTGACGAAAACTCAAAATTTCAAGTGGATTAAGAATCTACGTCGCATTCTCTTTCGAATGCTACTAAAATGACTGAAATCCTGTGTGTCAGTCTTGAGATATGATTTTCTGAAATATACGTTTCGTGACACTACACTGTTAGCGTGGTAAACTTTAAATGAGTCTAAAATCCTTTTAAATTGACGAAAACTCAAAATTTCAAGTGGATTAAGAATCTACGTCGCATTCTCTTTCGAATGGTACTAAAATGACTGAAATTCTGTGTGTCAGTCTTGAGATATGATTTTCTGAAATATACGTTTCGTGACACTACACTGTTAGCGTGGTAAACTTTAAATGAGTCTAAAATCCTTTTAAGTTGACGAAAACTCAAAATTTCAAGTGGATTAAGAATCTACGTCGCATTCTCTTTCGAATGCTACTAAAATGACTGAAATCCTGTGTGTCAGTCTTGAGATATGATTTTCTGAAATATACGTTTCGTGACACTACACTGTTAGCGTGGTAAACTTTAAATGAGTCTAAAATCCTTTTAAGTTGACGAAAACTCAAAATTTCAAGTGGATTAAGAATCTACGTCGCATTCTCTTTCGAATGGTACTAAAATGACTGAAATCCTGTGTGTCAGTCTTGAGATATGATTTTCTGAAATATACGTTTCGTGACACTACACTGTTAGCGTGGTAAACTTTAAATGAGTCTAAAATCCTTTTAAGTTGACGAAAACTCAAAATTTCAAGTGGATTAAGAATCTACGTCGCATTCTCTTTCGAGTGCTACTAAAATGACTGAAATCCTGTGTGTCAGTCTTGAGATATGATTTTCTGAAATATACGTTTCGTGACACTACACTGTTAGCGTGGTAAACTTTAAATGAGTCTAAAATCCTTTTAAGTTGACGAAAACTCAAAATTTCAAGTGGATTAAGAATCTACGTCGCATTCTCTTTCGAATGCTACTAAAATGACTGAAATCCTGTGTGTCAGTCTTGAGATATGATTTTCTGAAATATACGTTTCGTGACACTACACTGTTAGCGTGGTAAACTTTAAATGAGTCTAAAATCCTTTTAAGTTGACGAAAACTCAAAATTTCAAGTGGATTAAGAATCTACGTCGCATTCTCTTTCGAATGGTACTAAAATGACTGAAATCCTGTGTGTCAGTCTTGAGATATGATTTTCTGAAATATACGTTTCGTGACACTACACTGTTAGCGTGGTAAACTTTAAATGAGTCTAAAATCCTTTTAAGTTGACGAAAACTCAAAATTTCAAGTGGATTAAGAATCTACGTCGCATTCTCTTTCGAGTGCTACTAAAATGACTGAAATCCTGTGTGTCAGTCTTGAGATATGATTTTCTGAAATATACGTTTCGTGACACTACACTGTTAGCGTGGTAAACTTTAAATGAGTCTAAAATCCTTTTAAGTTGACGAAAACTCAAAATTTCAAGTGGATTAAGAATCTACGTCGCATTCTCTTTCGAGTGCTACTAAAATGACTGAAATCCTGTGTGTCAGTCTTGAGATATGATTTTCTGAAATATACGTTTCGTGACACTACACTGTTAGCGTGGTAAACTTTAAATGAGTCTAAAATCCTTTTAAATTGACGAAAACTCAAAATTTCAAGTGGATTAAGAATCTACGTCGCATTCTCTTTCGAATGGTACTAAAATGACTGAAATCCTGTGTGTCAGTCTTGAGATATGATTTTCTGAAATATACGTTTCGTGACACTACACTGTTAGCGTGGTAAACTTTAAATGAGTCTAAAATCCTTTTAAATTGACGAAAACTCAAAATTTCAAGTGGATTAAGAATCTACGTCGCATTCTCTTTCGAATGGTACTAAAATGACTGAAATCCTGTGTGTCAGTCTTGAGATATGATTTTCTGAAATATACGTTTCGTGACACTACACTGTTAGCGTGGTAAACTTTAAATGAGTCTAAAATCCTTTTAAGTTGACGAAAACTCAAAATTTCAAGTGGATTAAGAATCTACGTCGCAATCTCTTTCGAATGGTACTAAAATGACTGAAATCCTGTGTGTCAGTCTTGAGATATGATTTTCTGAAATATACGTTTCGTGACACTACACTGTTAGCGTGGTAAACTTTAAATCAGTCTAAAATCCTTTTAAGTTGACGAAAACTCAAAATTTCAAGTGGATTAAGAATCTACGTCGCATTCTCTTTCGAGTGCTACTAAAATGACTGAAATCCTGTGTGTCAGTCTTGAGATATGATTTTCTGAAATATACGTTTCGTGACACTACACTGTTAGCGTGGTAAACTTTAAATGAGTCTAAAATCCTTTTAAATTGACGAAAACTCAAAATTTCAAGTGGATTAAGAATCTACGTCGCATTCTCTTTCGAATGGTACTAAAATGACTGAAATCCTGTGTGTCAGTCTTGAGATATGATTTTCTGAAATATACGTTTCGTGACACTACACTGTTAGCGTGGTAAACTTTAAATGAGTCTAAAATCCTTTTAAGTTGACGAAAACTCAAAATTTCAAGTGGATTAAGAATCTACGTCGCAATCTCTTTCGAATGGTACTAAAATGACTGAAATCCTGTGTGTCAGTCTTGAGATATGATTTTCTGAAATATACGTTTCGTGACACTACACTGTTAGCGTGGTAAACTTTAAATCAGTCTAAAATCCTTTTAAGTTGACGAAAACTCAAAATTTCAAGTGGATTAAGAATCTACGTCGCATTCTCTTTCGAATGCTACTAAAATGACTGAAATCCTGTGTGTCAGTCTTGAGATATGATTTTCTGAAATATACGTTTCGTGACACTACACTGTTAGCGTGGTAAACTTTAAATGAGTCTAAAATCCTTTTAAATTGACGAAAACTCAAAATTTCAAGTGGATTAAGAATCTACGTCGCATTCTCTTTCGAATGGTACTAAAATGACTGAAATCCTGTGTGTCAGTCTTGAGATATGATTTTCTGAAATATACGTTTCGTGACACTACACTGTTAGCGTGGTAAACTTTAAATGAGTCTAAAATCCTTTTAAGTTGACGAAAACTCAAAATTTCAAGTGGATTAAGAATCTACGTCGCATTCTCTTTCGAATGGTACTAAAATGACTGAAATCCTGTGTGTCAGTCTTGAGATATGATTTTCTGAAATATACGTTTCGTGACACTACACTGTTAGCGTGGTAAACTTTAAATGAGTCTAAAATCCTTTTAAGTTGACGAAAACTCAAAATTTCAAGTGGATTAAGAATCTACGTCGCAATCTCTTTCGAATGGTACTAAAATGACTGAAATCCTGTGTGTCAGTCTTGAGATATGATTTTCTGAAATATACGTTTCGTGACACTACACTGTTAGCGTGGTAAACTTTAAATCAGTCTAAAATCCTTTTAAGTTGACGAAAACTCAAAATTTCAAGTGGATTAAGAATCTACGTCGCATTCTCTTTCGAATGCTACTAAAATGACTGAAATCCTGTGTGTCAGTCTTGAGATATGATTTTCTGAAATATACGTTTCGTGACACTACACTGTTAGCGTGGTAAACTTTAAATGAGTCTAAAATCCTTTTAAATTGACGAAAACTCAAAATTTCAAGTGGATTAAGAATCTACGTCGCATTCTCTTTCGAATGGTACTAAAATGACTGAAATCCTGTGTGTCAGTCTTGAGATATGATTTTCTGAAATATACGTTTCGTGACACTACACTGTTAGCGTGGTAAACTTTAAATGAGTCTAAAATCCTTTTAAGTTGACGAAAACTCAAAATTTCAAGTGGATTAAGAATCTACGTCGCATTCTCTTTCGAATGGTACTAAAATGACTGAAATCCTGTGTGTCAGTCTTGAGATATGATTTTCTGAAATATACGTTTCGTGACACTACACTGTTAGCGTGGTAAACTTTAAATGAGTCTAAAATCCTTATAAATTGACGAAAACTCAAAATTTCAAGTGGATTAAGAATCTACGTCGCATTCTCTTTCGAATGGTACTAAAATGACTGAAATCCTGTGTGTCAGTCTTGAGATATGATTTTCTGAAATATACGTTTCGTGACACTACACTGTTAGCGTGGTAAACTTTAAATGAGTCTAAAATCCTTTTAAGTTGACGAAAACTCAAAATTTCAAGTGGATTAAGAATCTACGTCGCATTCTCTTTCGAATGGTACTAAAATGACTGAAATCCTGTGTGTCAGTCTTGAGATATGATTTTCTGAAATATACGTTTCGTGACACTACACTGTTAGCGTGGTAAACTTTAAATCAGTCTAAAACCCTTTTAAGTTGACGAAAACTCAAAATTTCAAGTGGATTAAGAATCTACGTCGCATTCTCTTTCGAATGCTACTAAAATGACTGAAATCCTGTGTGTCAGTCTTGAGATATGATTTTCTGAAATATACGTTTCGTGACACTACACTGTTAGCGTGGTAAACTTTAAATGAGTCTAAAATCCTTTTAAGTTGACGAAAACTCAAAATTTCAAGTGGATTAAGAATCTACGTCGCATTCTCTTTCGAATGGTACTAAAATGACTGAAATCCTGTGTGTCAGTCTTGAGATATGATTTTCTGAAATATACGTTTCGTGACACTACACTGTTAGCGTGGTAAACTTTAAATGAGTCTAAAATCCTTATAAATTGACGAAAACTCAAAATTTCAAGTGGATTAAGAATCTACGTCGCATTCTCTTTCGAATGGTACTAAAATGACTGAAATCCTGTGTGTCAGTCTTGAGATATGATTTTCTGAAATATACGTTTCGTGACACTACACTGTTAGCGTGGTAAACTTTAAATGAGTCTAAAATCCTTTTAAGTTGACGAAAACTCAAAATTTCAAGTGGATTAAGAATCTACGTCGCATTCTCTTTCGAATGGTACTAAAATGACTGAAATCCTGTGTGTCAGTCTTGAGATATGATTTTCTGAAATATACGTTTCGTGACACTACACTGTTAGCGTGGTAAACTTTAAATCAGTCTAAAATCCTTTTAAGTTGACGAAAACTCAAAATTTCAAGTGGATTAAGAATCTACGTCGCATTCTCTTTCGAATGCTACTAAAATGACTGAAATCCTGTGTGTCAGTCTTGAGATATGATTTTCTGAAATATACGTTTCGTGACACTACACTGTTAGCGTGGTAAACTTTAAATGAGTCTAAAATCCTTTTAAGTTGACGAAAACTCAAAATTTCAAGTGGATTAAGAATCTACGTCGCAATCTCTTTCGAATGGTACTAAAATGACTGAAATCCTGTGTGTCAGTCTTGAGATATGATTTTCTGAAATATACGTTTCGTGACACTACACTGTTAGCGTGGTAAACTTTAAATGAGTCTAAAATCCTTTTAAGTTGACGAAAACTCAAAATTTCAAGTGGATTAAGAATCTACGTCGCATTCTCTTTCGAATGGTACTAAAATGACTGAAATCCTGTGTGTCAGTCTTGAGATATGATTTTCTGAAATATACGTTTCGTGACACTACACTGTTAGCGTGGTAAACTTTAAATGAGTCTAAAATCCTTTTAAGTTGACGAAAACTCAAAATTTCAAGTGGATTAAGAATCTACGTCGCATTCTCTTTCGAATGCTACTAAAATGACTGAAATCCTGTGTGTCAGTCTTGAGATATGATTTTCTGAAATATACGTTTCGTGACACTACACTGTTAGCGTGGTAAACTTTAAATGAGTCTAAAATCCTTTTAAATTGACGAAAACTCAAAATTTCAAGTGGATTAAGAATCTACGTCGCATTCTCTTTCGAATGGTACTAAAATGACTGAAATCCTGTGTGTCAGTCTTGAGATATGATTTTCTGAAATATACGTTTCGTGACACTACACTGTTAGCGTGGTAAACTTTAAATGAGTCTAAAATCCTTTTAAGTTGACGAAAACTCAAAATTTCAAGTGGATTAAGAATCTACGTCGCATTCTCTTTCGAATGGTACTAAAATGACTGAAATCCTGTGTGTCAGTCTTGAGATATGATTTTCTGAAATATACGTTTCGTGACACTACACTGTTAGCGTGGTAAACTTTAAATGAGTCTAAAATCCTTTTAAGTTGACGAAAACTCAAAATTTCAAGTGGATTAAGAATCTACGTCGCATTCTCTTTCGAATGCTACTAAAATGACTGAAATCCTGTGTGTCAGTCTTGAGATATGATTTTCTGAAATATACGTTTCGTGACACTACACTGTTAGCGTGGTAAACTTTAAATGAGTCTAAAATCCTTTTAAATTGACGAAAACTCAAAATTTCAAGTGGATTAAGAATCTACGTCGCATTCTCTTTCGAATGGTACTAAAATGACTGAAATCCTGTGTGTCAGTCTTGAGATATGATTTTCTGAAATATACGTTTCGTGACACTACACTGTTAGCGTGGTAAACTTTAAATGAGTCTAAAATCCTTTTAAGTTGACGAAAACTCAAAATTTCAAGTGGATTAAGAATCTACGTCGCATTCTCTTTCGAATGGTACTAAAATGACTGAAATCCTGTGTGTCAGTCTTGAGATATGATTTTCTGAAATATACGTTTCGTGACACTACACTGTTAGCGTGGTAAACTTTAAATCAGTCTAAAATCCTTTTAAGTTGACGAAAACTCAAAATTTCAAGTGGATTAGGAATCTACGTCGCATTCTCTTTCGAATGGTACTAACATGACTGAAATCCTGTGTGTCAGTCTTGAGATATGATTTTCTGAAATATACGTTTCGTGACACTACACTGTTAGCGTGGTAAACTTTAAATGAGTCTAAAATCCTTTTAAGTTGACGAAAACTCAAAATTTCAAGTGGATTAAGAATCTACGTCGCATTCTCTTTCGAATGGTACTAAAATGACTGAAATCCTGTGTGTCAGTCTTGAGATATGATTTTCTGAAATATACGTTTCGTGACACTACACTGTTAGCGTGGTAAACTTTAAATGAGTCTAAAATCCTTTTAAGTTGACGAAAACTCAAAATTTCAAGTGGATTAAGAATCTACGTCGCATTCTCTTTCGAATGCTACTAAAATGACTGAAATCCTGTGTGTCAGTCTTGAGATATGATTTTCTGAAATATACGTTTCGTGACACTACACTGTTAGCGTGGTAAACTTTAAATGAGTCTAAAATCCTTTTAAATTGACGAAAACTCAAAATTTCAAGTGGATTAAGAATCTACGTCGCATTCTCTTTCGAATGCTACTAAAATGACTGAAATCCTGTGTGTCAGTCTTGAGATATGATTTTCTGAAATATACGTTTCGTGACACTACACTGTTAGCGTGGTAAACTTTAAATGAGTCTAAAATCCTTTTAAATTGACGAAAACTCAAAATTTCAAGTGGATTAAGAATCTACGTCGCATTCTCTTTCGAATGGTACTAAAATGACTGAAATCCTGTGTGTCAGTCTTGAGATATGATTTTCTGAAATATACGTTTCGTGACACTACACTGTTAGCGTGGTAAACTTTAAATGAGTCTAAAATCCTTTTAAGTTGACGAAAACTCAAAATTTCAAGTGGATTAAGAATCTACGTCGCATTCTCTTTCGAATGCTACTAAAATGACTGAAATCCTGTGTGTCAGTCTTGAGATATGATTTTCTGAAATATACGTTTCGTGACACTACACTGTTAGCGTGGTAAACTTTAAATGAGTCTAAAATCCTTTTAAATTGACGAAAACTCAAAATTTCAAGTGGATTAAGAATCTACGTCGCATTCTCTTTCGAATGGTACTAAAATGACTGAAATCCTGTGTGTCAGTCTTGAGATATGATTTTCTGAAATATACGTTTCGTGACACTACACTGTTAGCGTGGTAAACTTTAAATGAGTCTAAAATCCTTTTAAGTTGACGAAAACTCAAAATTTCAAGTGGATTAAGAATCTACGTCGCATTCTCTTTCGAATGGTACTAAAATGACTGAAATCCTGTGTGTCAGTCTTGAGATATGATTTTCTGAAATATACGTTTCGTGACACTACACTGTTAGCGTGGTAAACTTTAAATCAGTCTAAAATCCTTTTAAGTTGACGAAAACTCAAAATTTCAAGTGGATTAAGAATCTACGTCGCATTCTCTTTCGAATGGTACTAAAATGACTGAAATCCTGTGTGTCAGTCTTGAGATATGATTTTCTGAAATATACGTTTCGTGACACTACACTGTTAGCGTGGTAAACTTTAAATGAGTCTAAAATCCTTTTAAGTTGACGAAAACTCAAAATTTCAAGTGGATTAAGAATCTACGTCGCATTCTCTTTCGAATGGTACTAAAATGACTGAAATCCTGTGTGTCAGTCTTGAGATATGATTTTCTGAAATATACGTTTCGTGACACTACACTGTTAGCGTGGTAAACTTTAAATCAGTCTAAAATCCTTTTAAGTTGACGAAAACTCAAAATTTCAAGTGGATTAAGAATCTACGTCGCATTCTCTTTCGAATGGTACTAAAATGACTGAAATCCTGTGTGTCAGTCTTGAGATATGATTTTCTGAAATATACGTTTCGTGACACTACACTGTTAGCGTGGTAAACTTTAAATCAGTCTAAAATCCTTTTAAGTTGACGAAAACTCAAAATTTCAAGTGGATTAGGAATCTACGTCGCATTCTCTTTCGAATGGTACTAACATGACTGAAATCCTGTGTGTCAGTCTTGAGATATGATTTTCTGAAATATACGTTTCGTGACACTACACTGTTAGCGTGGTAAACTTTAAATGAGTCTAAAATCCTTTTAAGTTGACGAAAACTCAAAATTTCAAGTGGATTAAGAATCTACGTCGCATTCTCTTTCGAATGGTACTAAAATGACTGAAATCCTGTGTGTCAGTCTTGAGATATGATTTTCTGAAATATACGTTTCGTGACACTACACTGTTAGCGTGGTAAACTTTAAATGAGTCTAAAATCCTTTTAAGTTGACGAAAACTCAAAATTTCAAGTGGATTAAGAATCTACGTCGCATTCTCTTTCGAATGCTACTAAAATGACTGAAATCCTGTGTGTCAGTCTTGAGATATGATTTTCTGAAATATACGTTTCGTGACACTACACTGTTAGCGTGGTAAACTTTAAATGAGTCTAAAATCCTTTTAAATTGACGAAAACTGAAAATTTCAAGTGGATTAAGAATCTACGTCGCATTCTCTTTCGAATGGTACTAAAATGACTGAAATCCTGTGTGTCAGTCTTGAGATATGATTTTCTGAAATATACGTTTCGTGACACTACACTGTTAGCGTGGTAAACTTTAAATGAGTCTAAAATCCTTTTAAGTTGACGAAAACTCAAAATTTCAAGTGGATTAAGAATCTACGTCGCATTCTCTTTCGAATGGTACTAAAATGACTGAAATCCTGTGTGTCAGTCTTGAGATATGATTTTCTGAAATATACGTTTCGTGACACTACACTGTTAGCGTGGTAAACTTTAAATCAGTCTAAAATCCTTTTAAGTTGACGAAAACTCAAAATTTCAAGTGGATTAGGAATCTACGTCGCATTCTCTTTCGAATGGTACTAACATGACTGAAATCCTGTGTGTCAGTCTTGAGATATGATTTTCTGAAATATACGTTTCGTGACACTACACTGTTAGCGTGGTAAACTTTAAATGAGTCTAAAATCCTTTTAAGTTGACGAAAACTCAAAATTTCAAGTGGATTAAGAATCTACGTCGCATTCTCTTTCGAATGCTACTAAAATGACTGAAATCCTGTGTGTCAGTCTTGAGATATGATTTTCTGAAATATACGTTTCGTGACACTACACTGTTAGCGTGGTAAACTTTAAATGAGTCTAAAATCCTTTTAAGTTGACGAAAACTCAAAATTTCAAGTGGATTAAGAATCTACGTCGCATTCTCTTTCGAATGGTACTAAAATGACTGAAATCCTGTGTGTCAGTCTTGAGATATGATTTTCTGAAATATACGTTTCGTGACACTACACTGTTAGCGTGGTAAACTTTAAATCAGTCTAAAATCCTTTTAAGTTGACGAAAACTCAAAATTTCAAGTGGATTAGGAATCTACGTCGCATTCTCTTTCGAATGGTACTAAAATGACTGAAATCCTGTGTGTCAGTCTTGAGATATGATTTTCTGAAATATACGTTTCGTGACACTACACTGTTAGCGTGGTAAACTTTAAATCAGTCTAAAATCCTTTTAAGTTGACGAAAACTCAAAATTTCAAGTGGATTAGGAATCTACGTCGCATTCTCTTTCGAATGGTACTAACATGACTGAAATCCTGTGTGTCAGTCTTGAGATATGATTTTCTGAAATATACGTTTCGTGACACTACACTGTTAGCGTGGTAAACTTTAAATGAGTCTAAAATCCTTTTAAGTTGACGAAAACTCAAAATTTCAAGTGGATTAAGAATCTACGTCGCATTCTCTTTCGAATGGTACTAAAATGACTGAAATCCTGTGTGTCAGTCTTGAGATATGATTTTCTGAAATATACGTTTCGTGACACTACACTGTTAGCGTGGTAAACTTTAAATGAGTCTAAAATCCTTTTAAGTTGACGAAAACTCAAAATTTCAAGTGGATTAAGAATCTACGTCGCATTCTCTTTCGAATGCTACTAAAATGACTGAAATCCTGTGTGTCAGTCTTGAGATATGATTTTCTGAAATATACGTTTCGTGACACTACACTGTTAGCGTGGTAAACTTTAAATGAGTCTAAAATCCTTTTAAATTGACGAAAACTCAAAATTTCAAGTGGATTAAGAATCTACGTCGCATTCTCTTTCGAATGGTACTAAAATGACTGAAATCCTGTGTGTCAGTCTTGAGATATGATTTTCTGAAATATACGTTTCGTGACACTACACTGTTAGCGTGGTAAACTTTAAATGAGTCTAAAATCCTTTTAAGTTGACGAAAACTCAAAATTTCAAGTGGATTAAGAATCTACGTCGCATTCTCTTTCGAATGGTACTAAAATGACTGAAATCCTGTGTGTCAGTCTTGAGATATGATTTTCTGAAATATACGTTTCGTGACACTACACTGTTAGCGTGGTAAACTTTAAATCAGTCTAAAATCCTTTTAAGTTGACGAAAACTCAAAATTTCAAGTGGATTAAGAATCTACGTCGCATTCTCTTTCGAATGGTACTAAAATGACTGAAATCCTGTGTGTCAGTCTTGAGATATGATTTTCTGAAATATACGTTTCGTGACACTACACTGTTAGCGTGGTAAACTTTAAATCAGTCTAAAATCCTTTTAAGTTGACGAAAACTCAAAATTTCAAGTGGATTAGGAATCTACGTCGCATTCTCTTTCGAATGGTACTAACATGACTGAAATCCTGTGTGTCAGTCTTGAGATATGATTTTCTGAAATATACGTTTCGTGACACTACACTGTTAGCGTGGTAAACTTTAAATGAGTCTAAAATCCTTTTAAGTTGACGAAAACTCAAAATTTCAAGTGGATTAAGAATCTACGTCGCATTCTCTTTCGAATGGTACTAAAATGACTGAAATCCTGTGTGTCAGTCTTGAGATATGATTTTCTGAAATATACGTTTCGTGACACTACACTGTTAGCGTGGTAAACTTTAAATGAGTCTAAAATCCTTTTAAGTTGACGAAAACTCAAAATTTCAAGTGGATTAAGAATCTACGTCGCATTCTCTTTCGAATGCTACTAAAATGACTGAAATCCTGTGTGTCAGTCTTGAGATATGATTTTCTGAAATATACGTTTCGTGACACTACACTGTTAGCGTGGTAAACTTTAAATGAGTCTAAAATCCTTTTAAATTGACGAAAACTGAAAATTTCAAGTGGATTAAGAATCTACGTCGCATTCTCTTTCGAATGGTACTAAAATGACTGAAATCCTGTGTGTCAGTCTTGAGATATGATTTTCTGAAATATACGTTTCGTGACACTACACTGTTAGCGAGGTAAACTTTAAATGAGTCTAAAATCCTTTTAAGTTGACGAAAACTCAAAATTTCAAGTGGATTAAGAATCTACGTCGCATTCTCTTTCGAATGGTACTAAAATGACTGAAATCCTGTGTGTCAGTCTTGAGATATGATTTTCTGAAATATACGTTTCGTGACACTACACTGTTAGCGTGGTAAACTTTAAATCAGTCTAAAATCCTTTTAAGTTGACGAAAACTCAAAATTTCAAGTGGATTAGGAATCTACGTCGCATTCTCTTTCGAATGGTACTAACATGACTGAAATCCTGTGTGTCAGTCTTGAGATATGATTTTCTGAAATATACGTTTCGTGACACTACACTGTTAGCGTGGTAAACTTTAAATGAGTCTAAAATCCTTTTAAATTGACGAAAACTCAAAATTTCAAGTGGATTAAGAATCTACGTCGCATTCTCTTTCGAATGGTACTAAAATGACTGAAATCCTGTGTGTCAGTCTTGAGATATGATTTTCTGAAATATACGTTTCGTGACACTACACTGTTAGCGTGGTAAACTTTAAATGAGTCTAAAATCCTTTTAAATTGACGAAAACTCAAAATTTCAAGTGGATTAAGAATCTACGTCGCATTCTCTTTCGAATGGTACTAAAATGACTGAAATCCTGTGTGTCAGTCTTGAGATATGATTTTCTGAAATATACGTTTCGTGACACTACACTGTTAGCGTGGTAAACTTTAAATGAGTCTAAAATCCTTTTAAGTTGACGAAAACTCAAAATTTCAAGTGGATTAAGAATCTACGTCGCAATCTCTTTCGAATGGTACTAAAATGACTGAAATCCTGTGTGTCAGTCTTGAGATATGATTTTCTGAAATATACGTTTCGTGACACTACACTGTTAGCGTGGTAAACTTTAAATCAGTCTAAAATCCTTTTAAGTTGACGAAAACTCAAAATTTCAAGTGGATTAAGAATCTACGTCGCATTCTCTTTCGAGTGCTACTAAAATGACTGAAATCCTGTGTGTCAGTCTTGAGATATGATTTTCTGAAATATACGTTTCGTGACACTACACTGTTAGCGTGGTAAACTTTAAATGAGTCTAAAATCCTTTTAAATTGACGAAAACTCAAAATTTCAAGTGGATTAAGAATCTACGTCGCATTCTCTTTCGAATGGTACTAAAATGACTGAAATCCTGTGTGTCAGTCTTGAGATATGATTTTCTGAAATATACGTTTCGTGACACTACACTGTTAGCGTGGTAAACTTTAAATGAGTCTAAAATCCTTTTAAGTTGACGAAAACTCAAAATTTCAAGTGGATTAAGAATCTACGTCGCATTCTCTTTCGAATGCTACTAAAATGACTGAAATCCTGTGTGTCAGTCTTGAGATATGATTTTCTGAAATATACGTTTCGTGACACTACACTGTTAGCGTGGTAAACTTTAAATGAGTCTAAAATCCTTTTAAATTGACGAAAACTCAAAATTTCAAGTGGATTAAGAATCTACGTCGCATTCTCTTTCGAATGGTACTAAAATGACTGAAATCCTGTGTGTCAGTCTTGAGATATGATTTTCTGAAATATACGTTTCGTGACACTACACTGTTAGCGTGGTAAACTTTAAATGAGTCTAAAATCCTTTTAAGTTGACGAAAACTCAAAATTTCAAGTGGATTAAGAATCTACGTCGCATTCTCTTTCGAATGGTACTAAAATGACTGAAATCCTGTGTGTCAGTCTTGAGATATGATTTTCTGAAATATACGTTTCGTGACACTACACTGTTAGCGTGGTAAACTTTAAATCAGTCTAAAATCCTTTTAAGTTGACGAAAACTCAAAATTTCAAGTGGATTAAGAATCTACGTCGCATTCTCTTTCGAATGGTACTAAAATGACTGAAATCCTGTGTGTCAGTCTTGAGATATGATTTTCTGAAATATACGTTTCGTGACACTACACTGTTAGCGTGGTAAACTTTAAATCAGTCTAAAATCCTTTTAAGTTGACGAAAACTCAAAATTTCAAGTGGATTAGGAATCTACGTCGCATTCTCTTTCGAATGGTACTAACATGACTGAAATCCTGTGTGTCAGTCTTGAGATATGATTTTCTGAAATATACGTTTCGTGACACTACACTGTTAGCGTGGTAAACTTTAAATGAGTCTAAAATCCTTTTAAGTTGACGAAAACTCAAAATTTCAAGTGGATTAAGAATCTACGTCGCATTCTCTTTCGAATGGTACTAAAATGACTGAAATCCTGTGTGTCAGTCTTGAGATATGATTTTCTGAAATATACGTTTCGTGACACTACACTGTTAGCGTGGTAAACTTTAAATGAGTCTAAAATCCTTTTAAGTTGACGAAAACTCAAAATTTCAAGTGGATTAAGAATCTACGTCGCATTCTCTTTCGAATGCTACTAAAATGACTGAAATCCTGTGTGTCAGTCTTGAGATATGATTTTCTGAAATATACGTTTCGTGACACTACACTGTTAGCGTGGTAAACTTTAAATGAGTCTAAAATCCTTTTAAATTGACGAAAACTGAAAATTTCAAGTGGATTAAGAATCTACGTCGCATTCTCTTTCGATTGGTACTAAAATGACTGAAATCCTGTGTGTCAGTCTTGAGATATGATTTTCTGAAATATACGTTTCGTGACACTACACTGTTAGCGTGGTAAACTTTAAATCAGTCTAAAATCCTTTTAAGTTGACGAAAACTCAAAATTTCAAGTGGATTAGGAATCTACGTCGCATTCTCTTTCGAATGGTACTAACATGACTGAAATCCTGTGTGTCAGTCTTGAGATATGATTTTCTGAAATATACGTTTCGTGACACTACACTGTTAGCGTGGTAAACTTTAAATGAGTCTAAAATCCTTTTAAGTTGACGAAAACTCAAAATTTCAAGTGGATTAAGAATCTACGTCGCATTCTCTTTCGAATGGTACTAAAATGACTGAAATCCTGTGTGTCAGTCTTGAGATATGATTTTCTGAAATATACGTTTCGTGACACTACACTGTTAGCGTGGTAAACTTTAAATGAGTCTAAAATCCTTTTAAGTTGACGAAAACTCAAAATTTCAAGTGGATTAAGAATCTACGTCGCATTCTCTTTCGAATGCTACTAAAATGACTGAAATCCTGTGTGTCAGTCTTGAGATATGATTTTCTGAAATATACGTTTCGTGACACTACACTGTTAGCGTGGTAAACTTTAAATGAGTCTAAAATCCTTTTAAATTGACGAAAACTGAAAATTTCAAGTGGATTAAGAATCTACGTCGCATTCTCTTTCGAATGGTACTAAAATGACTGAAATCCTGTGTGTCAGTCTTGAGATATGATTTTCTGAAATATACGTTTCGTGACACTACACTGTTAGCGTGGTAAACTTTAAATGAGTCTAAAATCCTTTTAAGTTGACGAAAACTCAAAATTTCAAGTGGATTAAGAATCTACGTCGCATTCTCTTTCGAATGGTACTAAAATGACTGAAATCCTGTGTGTCAGTCTTGAGATATGATTTTCTGAAATATACGTTTCGTGACACTACACTGTTAGCGTGGTAAACTTTAAATCAGTCTAAAATCCTTTTAAGTTGACGAAAACTCAAAATTTCAAGTGGATTAGGAATCTACGTCGCATTCTCTTTCGAATGGTACTAACATGACTGAAATCCTGTGTGTCAGTCTTGAGATATGATTTTCTGAAATATACGTTTCGTGACACTACACTGTTAGCGTGGTAAACTTTAAATGAGTCTAAAATCCTTTTAAGTTGACGAAAACTCAAAATTTCAAGTGGATTAAGAATCTACGTCGCATTCTCTTTCGAATGGTACTAAAATGACTGAAATCCTGTGTGTCAGTCTTGAGATATGATTTTCTGAAATATACGTTTCGTGACACTACACTGTTAGCGTGGTAAACTTTAAATGAGTCTAAAATCCTTTTAAGTTGACGAAAACTCAAAATTTCAAGTGGATTAAGAATCTACGTCGCATTCTCTTTCGAATGCTACTAAAATGACTGAAATCCTGTGTGTCAGTCTTGAGATATGATTTTCTGAAATATACGTTTCGTGACACTACACTGTTAGCGTGGTAAACTTTAAATGAGTCTAAAATCCTTTTAAATTGACGAAAACTCAAAATTTCAAGTGGATTAAGAATCTACGTCGCATTCTCTTTCGAATGGTACTAAAATGACTGAAATCCTGTGTGTCAGTCTTGAGATATGATTTTCTGAAATATACGTTTCGTGACACTACACTGTTAGCGTGGTAAACTTTAAATGAGTCTAAAATCCTTTTAAGTTGACGAAAACTCAAAATTTCAAGTGGATTAAGAATCTACGTCGCATTCTCTTTCGAATGGTACTAAAATGACTGAAATCCTGTGTGTCAGTCTTGAGATATGATTTTCTGAAATATACGTTTCGTGACACTACACTGTTAGCGTGGTAAACTTTAAATCAGTCTAAAATCCTTTTAAGTTGACGAAAACTCAAAATTTCAAGTGGATTAAGAATCTACGTCGCATTCTCTTTCGAATGGTACTAAAATGACTGAAATCCTGTGTGTCAGTCTTGAGATATGATTTTCTGAAATATACGTTTCGTGACACTACATTGTTAGCGTGGTAAACTTTAAATCAGTCTAAAATCCTTTTAAGTTGACGAAAACTCAAAATTTCAAGTGGATTAGGAATCTACGTCGCATTCTCTTTCGAATGGTACTAACATGACTGAAATCCTGTGTGTCAGTCTTGAGATATGATTTTCTGAAATATACGTTTCGTGACACTACACTGTTAGCGTGGTAAACTTTAAATGAGTCTAAAATCCTTTTAAGTTGACGAAAACTCAAAATTTCAAGTGGATTAAGAATCTACGTCGCATTCTCTTTCGAATGGTACTAAAATGACTGAAATCCTGTGTGTCAGTCTTGAGATATGATTTTCTGAAATATACGTTTCGTGACACTACACTGTTAGCGTGGTAAACTTTAAATGAGTCTAAAATCCTTTTAAGTTGACGAAAACTCAAAATTTCAAGTGGATTAAGAATCTACGTCGCATTCTCTTTCGAATGGTACTAAAATGACTGAAATCCTGTGTGTCAGTCTTGAGATATGATTTTCTGAAATATACGTTTCGTGACACTACACTGTTAGCGTGGTAAACTTTAAATCAGTCTAAAATCCTTTTAAGTTGACGAAAACTCAAAATTTCAAGTGGATTAAGAATCTACGTCGCATTCTCTTTCGAATGGTACTAAAATGACTGAAATCCTGTGTGTCAGTCTTGAGATATGATTTTCTGAAATATACGTTTCGTGACACTACATTGTTAGCGTGGTAAACTTTAAATCAGTCTAAAATCCTTTTAAGTTGACGAAAACTCAAAATTTCAAGTGGATTAGGAATCTACGTCGCATTCTCTTTCGAATGGTACTAACATGACTGAAATCCTGTGTGTCAGTCTTGAGATATGATTTTCTGAAATATACGTTTCGTGACACTACACTGTTAGCGTGGTAAACTTTAAATGAGTCTAAAATCCTTTTAAGTTGACGAAAACTCAAAATTTCAAGTGGATTAAGAATCTACGTCGCATTCTCTTTCGAATGGTACTAAAATGACTGAAATCCTGTGTGTCAGTCTTGAGATATGATTTTCTGAAATATACGTTTCGTGACACTACACTGTTAGCGTGGTAAACTTTAAATGAGTCTAAAATCCTTTTAAGTTGACGAAAACTCAAAATTTCAAGTGGATTAAGAATCTACGTCGCATTCTCTTTCGAATGCTACTAAAATGACTGAAATCCTGTGTGTCAGTCTTGAGATATGATTTTCTGAAATATACGTTTCGTGACACTACACTGTTAGCGTGGTAAACTTTAAATGAGTCTAAAATCCTTTTAAATTGACGAAAACTCAAAATTTCAAGTGGATTAAGAATCTACGTCGCATTCTCTTTCGAATGGTACTAAAATGACTGAAATCCTGTGTGTCAGTCTTGAGATATGATTTTCTGAAATATACGTTTCGTGACACTACACTGTTAGCGTGGTAAACTTTAAATGAGTCTAAAATCCTTTTAAGTTGACGAAAACTCAAAATTTCAAGTGGATTAAGAATCTACGTCGCATTCTCTTTCGAATGGTACTAAAATGACTGAAATCCTGTGTGTCAGTCTTGAGATATGATTTTCTGAAATATACGTTTCGTGACACTACACTGTTAGCGTGGTAAACTTTAAATCAGTCTAAAATCCTTTTAAGTTGACGAAAACTCAAAATTTCAAGTGGATTAGGAATCTACGTCGCATTCTCTTTCGAATGGTACTAAAATGACTGAAATCCTGTGTGTCAGTCTTGAGATATGATTTTCTGAAATATACGTTTCGTGACACTACACTGTTAGCGTGGTAAACTTTAAATCAGTCTAAAATCCTTTTAAGTTGACGAAAACTCAAAATTTCAAGTGGATTAGGAATCTACGTCGCATTCTCTTTCGAATGGTACTAACATGACTGAAATCCTGTGTGTCAGTCTTGAGATATGATTTTCTGAAATATACGTTTCGTGACACTACACTGTTAGCGTGGTAAACTTTAAATGAGTCTAAAATCCTTTTAAGTTGACGAAAACTCAAAATTTCAAGTGGATTAAGAATCTACGTCGCATTCTCTTTCGAATGGTACTAAAATGACTGAAATCCTGTGTGTCAGTCTTGAGATATGATTTTCTGAAATATACGTTTCGTGACACTACACTGTTAGCGTGGTAAACTTTAAATGAGTCTAAAATCCTTTTAAGTTGACGAAAACTCAAAATTTCAAGTGGATTAAGAATCTACGTCGCATTCTCTTTCGAATGCTACTAAAATGACTGAAATCCTGTGTGTCAGTCTTGAGATATGATTTTCTGAAATATACGTTTCGTGACACTACACTGTTAGCGTGGTAAACTTTAAATGAGTCTAAAATCCTTTTAAATTGACGAAAACTCAAAATTTCAAGTGGATTAAGAATCTACGTCGCATTCTCTTTCGAATGGTACTAAAATGACTGAAATCCTGTGTGTCAGTCTTGAGATATGATTTTCTGAAATATACGTTTCGTGACACTACACTGTTAGCGTGGTAAACTTTAAATGAGTCTAAAATCCTTTTAAGTTGACGAAAACTCAAAATTTCAAGTGGATTAAGAATCTACGTCGCATTCTCTTTCGAATGGTACTAAAATGACTGAAATCCTGTGTGTCAGTCTTGAGATATGATTTTCTGAAATATACGTTTCGTGACACTACACTGTTAGCGTGGTAAACTTTAAATCAGTCTAAAATCCTTTTAAGTTGACGAAAACTCAAAATTTCAAGTGGATTAAGAATCTACGTCGCATTCTCTTTCGAATGGTACTAAAATGACTGAAATCCTGTGTGTCAGTCTTGAGATATGATTTTCTGAAATATACGTTTCGTGACACTACACTGTTAGCGTGGTAAACTTTAAATCAGTCTAAAATCCTTTTAAGTTGACGAAAACTCAAAATTTCAAGTGGATTAGGAATCTACGTCGCATTCTCTTTCGAATGGTACTAACATGACTGAAATCCTGTGTGTCAGTCTTGAGATATGATTTTCTGAAATATACGTTTCGTGACACTACACTGTTAGCGTGGTAAACTTTAAATGAGTCTAAAATCCTTTTAAGTTGACGAAAACTCAAAATTTCAAGTGGATTAAGAATCTACGTCGCATTCTCTTTCGAATGGTACTAAAATGACTGAAATCCTGTGTGTCAGTCTTGAGATATGATTTTCTGAAATATACGTTTCGTGACACTACACTGTTAGCGTGGTAAACTTTAAATGAGTCTAAAATCCTTTTAAGTTGACGAAAACTCAAAATTTCAAGTGGATTAAGAATCTACGTCGCATTCTCTTTCGAATGCTACTAAAATGACTGAAATCCTGTGTGTCAGTCTTGAGATATGATTTTCTGAAATATACGTTTCGTGACACTACACTGTTAGCGTGGTAAACTTTAAATGAGTCTAAAATCCTTTTAAATTGACGAAAACTCAAAATTTCAAGTGGATTAAGAATCTACGTCGCATTCTCTTTCGAATGGTACTAAAATGACTGAAATCCTGTGTGTCAGTCTTGAGATATGATTTTCTGAAATATACGTTTCGTGACACTACACTGTTAGCGTGGTAAACTTTAAATCAGTCTAAAATCCTTTTAAGTTGACGAAAACTCAAAATTTCAAGTGGATTAGGAATCTACGTCGCATTCTCTTTCGAATGGTACTAACATGACTGAAATCCTGTGTGTCAGTCTTGAGATATGATTTTCTGAAATATACGTTTCGTGACACTACACTGTTAGCGTGGTAAACTTTAAATGAGTCTAAAATCCTTTTAAGTTGACGAAAACTCAAAATTTCAAGTGGATTAAGAATCTACGTCGCATTCTCTTTCGAATGGTACTAAAATGACTGAAATCCTGTGTGTCAGTCTTGAGATATGATTTTCTGAAATATACGTTTCGTGACACTACACTGTTAGCGTGGTAAACTTTAAATGAGTCTAAAATCCTTTTAAGTTGACGAAAACTCAAAATTTCAAGTGGATTAAGAATCTACGTCGCATTCTCTTTCGAATGGTACTAAAATGACTGAAATCCTGTGTGTCAGTCTTGAGATATGATTTTCTGAAATATACGTTTCGTGACACTACACTGTTAGCGTGGTAAACTTTAAATGAGTCTAAAATCCTTTTAAGTTGACGAAAACTCAAAATTTCAAGTGGATTATTAATCTACGTCGCATTCTCTTTCGAATGGTACTAAAATGACTGAAATCCTGTGTGTCAGTCTTGAGATATGATTTTCTGAAATATACGTTTCGTGACACTACACTGTTAGCGTGGTAAACTTTAAATGAGTCTAAAATCCTTTTAAGTTGACGAAAACTCAAAATTTCAAGTGGATTAAGAATCTACGTCGCATTCTCTTTCGAATGGTACTAAAATGACTGAAATCCTGTGTGTCAGTCTTGAGATATGATTTTCTGAAATATACGTTTCGTGACACTACACTGTTAGCGTGGTAAACTTTAAATCAGTCTAAAATCCTTTTAAGTTGACGAAAACTCAAAATTTCAAGTGGATTAAGAATCTACGTCGCATTCTCTTTCGAATGGTACTAAAATGACTGAAATCCTGTGTGTCAGTCTTGAGATATGATTTTCTGAAATATACGTTTCGTGACACTACACTGTTAGCGTGGTAAACTTTAAATCAGTCTAAAATCCTTTTAAGTTGACGAAAACTCAAAATTTCAAGTGGATTAGGAATCTACGTCGCATTCTCTTTCGAATGGTACTAACATGACTGAAATCCTGTGTGTCAGTCTTGAGATATGATTTTCTGAAATATACGTTTCGTGACACTACACTGTTAGCGTGGTAAACTTTAAATGAGTCTAAAATCCTTTTAAGTTGACGAAAACTCAAAATTTCAAGTGGATTAAGAATCTACGTCGCATTCTCTTTCGAATGGTACTAAAATGACTGAAATCCTGTGTGTCAGTCTTGAGATATGATTTTCTGAAATATACGTTTCGTGACACTACACTGTTAGCGTGGTAAACTTTAAATGAGTCTAAAATCCTTTTAAATTGACGAAAACTCAAAATTTCAAGTGGATTAAGAATCTACGTCGCATTCTCTTTCGAATGGTACTAAAATGACTGAAATCCTGTGTGTCAGTCTTGAGATATGATTTTCTGAAATATACGTTTCGTGACACTACACTGTTAGCGTGGTAAACTTTAAATGAGTCTAAAATCCTTTTAAGTTGACGAAAACTCAAAATTTCAAGTGGATTAAGAATCTACGTCGCATTCTCTTTCGAATGGTACTAAAATGACTGAAATCCTGTGTGTCAGTCTTGAGATATGATTTTCTGAAATATACGTTTCGTGACACTACACTGTTAGCGTGGTAAACTTTAAATCAGTCTAAAATCCTTTTAAGTTGACGAAAACTCAAAATTTCAAGTGGATTAAGAATCTACGTCGCATTCTCTTTCGAATGGTACTAAAATGACTGAAATCCTGTGTGTCAGTCTTGAGATATGATTTTCTGAAATATACGTTTCGTGACACTACACTGTTAGCGTGGTAAACTTTAAATCAGTCTAAAATCCTTTTAAGTTGACGAAAACTCAAAATTTCAAGTGGATTAGGAATCTACGTCGCATTCTCTTTCGAATGGTACTAACATGACTGAAATCCTGTGTGTCAGTCTTGAGATATGATTTTCTGAAATATACGTTTCGTGACACTACACTGTTAGCGTGGTAAACTTTAAATGAGTCTAAAATCCTTTTAAGTTGACGAAAACTCAAAATTTCAAGTGGATTAAGAATCTACGTCGCATTCTCTTTCGAATGGTACTAAAATGACTGAAATCCTGTGTGTCAGTCTTGAGATATGATTTTCTGAAATATACGTTTCGTGACACTACACTGTTAGCGTGGTAAACTTTAAATGAGTCTAAAATCCTTTTAAGTTGACGAAAACTCAAAATTTCAAGTGGATTAAGAATCTACGTCGCATTCTCTTTCGAATGCTACTAAAATGACTGAAATCCTGTGTGTCAGTCTTGAGATATGATTTTCTGAAATATACGTTTCGTGACACTACACTGTTAGCGTGGTAAACTTTAAATGAGTCTAAAATCCTTTTAAATTGACGAAAACTCAAAATTTCAAGTGGATTAAGAATCTACGTCGCATTCTCTTTCGAATGGTACTAAAATGACTGAAATCCTGTGTGTCAGTCTTGAGATATGATTTTCTGAAATATACGTTTCGTGACACTACACTGTTAGCGTGGTAAACTTTAAATGAGTCTAAAATCCTTTTAAGTTGACGAAAACTCAAAATTTCAAGTGGATTAAGAATCTACGTCGCATTCTCTTTCGAATGGTACTAAAATGACTGAAATCCTGTGTGTCAGTCTTGAGATATGATTTTCTGAAATATACGTTTCGTGACACTACACTGTTAGCGTGGTAAACTTTAAATCAGTCTAAAATCCTTTTAAGTTGACGAAAACTCAAAATTTCAAGTGGATTAGGAATCTACGTCGCATTCTCTTTCGAATGGTACTAACATGACTGAAATCCTGTGTGTCAGTCTTGAGATATGATTTTCTGAAATATACGTTTCGTGACACTACACTGTTAGCGTGGTAAACTTTAAATGAGTCTAAAATCCTTTTAAGTTGACGAAAACTCAAAATTTCAAGTGGATTAAGAATCTACGTCGCATTCTCTTTCGAATGGTACTAAAATGACTGAAATCCTGTGTGTCAGTCTTGAGATATGATTTTCTGAAATATACGTTTCGTGACACTACACTGTTAGCGTGGTAAACTTTAAATGAGTCTAAAATCCTTTTAAGTTGACGAAAACTCAAAATTTCAAGTGGATTAAGAATCTACGTCGCATTCTCTTTCGAATGGTACTAAAATGACTGAAATCCTGTGTGTCAGTCTTGAGATATGATTTTCTGAAATATACGTTTCGTGACACTACACTGTTAGCGTGGTAAACTTTAAATGAGTCTAAAATCCTTTTAAGTTGACGAAAACTCAAAATTTCAAGTGGATTATTAATCTACGTCGCATTCTCTTTCGAATGGTACTAAAATGACTGAAATCCTGTGTGTCAGTCTTGAGATATGATTTTCTGAAATATACGTTTCGTGACACTACACTGTTAGCGTGGTAAACTTTAAATGAGTCTAAAATCCTTTTAAGTTGACGAAAACTCAAAATTTCAAGTGGATTAAGAATCTACGTCGCATTCTCTTTCGAATGCTACTAAAATGACTGAAATCCTGTGTGTCAGTCTTGAGATATGATTTTCTGAAATATACGTTTCGTGACACTACACTGTTAGCGTGGTAAACTTTAAATGAGTCTAAAATCCTTTTAAATTGACGAAAACTCAAAATTTCAAGTGGATTAAGAATCTACGTCGCATTCTCTTTCGAATGGTACTAAAATGACTGAAATCCTGTGTGTCAGTCTTGAGATATGATTTTCTGAAATATACGTTTCGTGACACTACACTGTTAGCGTGGTAAACTTTAAATGAGTCTAAAATCCTTTTAAGTTGACGAAAACTCAAAATTTCAAGTGGATTAAGAATCTACGTCGCATTCTCTTTCGAATGGTACTAAAATGACTGAAATCCTGTGTGTCAGTCTTGAGATATGATTTTCTGAAATATACGTTTCGTGACACTACACTGTTAGCGTGGTAAACTTTAAATGAGTCTAAAATCCTTTTAAGTTGACGAAAACTCAAAATTTCAAGTGGATTAAGAATCTACGTCGCATTCTCTTTCGAATGGTACTAAAATGACTGAAATCCTGTGTGTCAGTCTTGAGATATGATTTTCTGAAATATACGTTTCGTGACACTACACTGTTAGCGTGGTAAACTTTAAATGAGTCTAAAATCCTTTTAAGTTGACGAAAACTCAAAATTTCAAGTGGATTATTAATCTACGTCGCATTCTCTTTCGAATGGTACTAAAATGACTGAAATCCTGTGTGTCAGTCTTGAGATATGATTTTCTGAAATATACGTTTCGTGACACTACACTGTTAGCGTGGTAAACTTTAAATGAGTCTAAAATCCTTTTAAGTTGACGAAAACTCAAAATTTCAAGTGGATTAAGAATCTACGTCGCATTCTCTTTCGAATGCTACTAAAATGACTGAAATCCTGTGTGTCAGTCTTGAGATATGATTTTCTGAAATATACGTTTCGTGACACTACACTGTTAGCGTGGTAAACTTTAAATGAGTCTAAAATCCTTTTAAATTGACGAAAACTCAAAATTTCAAGTGGATTAAGAATCTACGTCGCATTCTCTTTCGAATGGTACTAAAATGACTGAAATCCTGTGTGTCAGTCTTGAGATATGATTTTCTGAAATATACGTTTCGTGACACTACACTGTTAGCGTGGTAAACTTTAAATGAGTCTAAAATCCTTTTAAGTTGACGAAAACTCAAAATTTCAAGTGGATTAAGAATCTACGTCGCATTCTCTTTCGAATGGTACTAAAATGACTGAAATCCTGTGTGTCAGTCTTGAGATATGATTTTCTGAAATATACGTTTCGTGACACTACACTGTTAGCGTGGTAAACTTTAAATCAGTCTAAAATCCTTTTAAGTTGACGAAAACTCAAAATTTCAAGTGGATTAGGAATCTACGTCGCATTCTCTTTCGAATGGTACTAACATGACTGAAATCCTGTGTGTCAGTCTTGAGATATGATTTTCTGAAATATACGTTTCGTGACACTACACTGTTAGCGTGGTAAACTTTAAATGAGTCTAAAATCCTTTTAAGTTGACGAAAACTCAAAATTTCAAGTGGATTAAGAATCTACGTCGCATTCTCTTTCGAATGGTACTAAAATGACTGAAATCCTGTGTGTCAGTCTTGAGATATGATTTTCTGAAATATACGTTTCGTGACACTACACTGTTAGCGTGGTAAACTTTAAATGAGTCTAAAATCCTTTTAAGTTGACGAAAACTCAAAATTTCAAGTGGATTAAGAATCTACGTCGCATTCTCTTTCGAATGGTACTAAAATGACTGAAATCCTGTGTGTCAGTCTTGAGATATGATTTTCTGAAATATACGTTTCGTGACACTACACTGTTAGCGTGGTAAACTTTAAATGAGTCTAAAATCCTTTTAAGTTGACGAAAACTCAAAATTTCAAGTGGATTATTAATCTACGTCGCATTCTCTTTCGAATGGTACTAAAATGACTGAAATCCTGTGTGTCAGTCTTGAGATATGATTTTCTGAAATATACGTTTCGTGACACTACACTGTTAGCGTGGTAAACTTTAAATGAGTCTAAAATCCTTTTAAGTTGACGAAAACTCAAAATTTCAAGTGGATTAAGAATCTACGTCGCATTCTCTTTCGAATGGTACTAAAATGACTGAAATCCTGTGTGTCAGTCTTGAGATATGATTTTCTGAAATATACGTTTCGTGACACTACACTGTTAGCGTGGTAAACTTTAAATCAGTCTAAAATCCTTTTAAGTTGACGAAAACTCAAAATTTCAAGTGGATTAAGAATCTACGTCGCATTCTCTTTCGAATGGTACTAAAATGACTGAAATCCTGTGTGTCAGTCTTGAGATATGATTTTCTGAAATATACGTTTCGTGACACTACACTGTTAGCGTGGTAAACTTTAAATCAGTCTAAAATCCTTTTAAGTTGACGAAAACTCAAAATTTCAAGTGGATTAGGAATCTACGTCGCATTCTCTTTCGAATGGTACTAACATGACTGAAATCCTGTGTGTCAGTCTTGAGATATGATTTTCTGAAATATACGTTTCGTGACACTACACTGTTAGCGTGGTAAACTTTAAATGAGTCTAAAATCCTTTTAAGTTGACGAAAACTCAAAATTTCAAGTGGATTAAGAATCTACGTCGCATTCTCTTTCGAATGGTACTAAAATGACTGAAATCCTGTGTGTCAGTCTTGAGATATGATTTTCTGAAATATACGTTTCGTGACACTACACTGTTAGCGTGGTAAACTTTAAATGAGTCTAAAATCCTTTTAAATTGACGAAAACTCAAAATTTCAAGTGGATTAAGAATCTACGTCGCATTCTCTTTCGAATGGTACTAAAATGACTGAAATCCTGTGTGTCAGTCTTGAGATATGATTTTCTGAAATATACGTTTCGTGACACTACACTGTTAGCGTGGTAAACTTTAAATGAGTCTAAAATCCTTTTAAGTTGACGAAAACTCAAAATTTCAAGTGGATTAAGAATCTACGTCGCATTCTCTTTCGAATGGTACTAAAATGACTGAAATCCTGTGTGTCAGTCTTGAGATATGATTTTCTGAAATATACGTTTCGTGACACTACACTGTTAGCGTGGTAAACTTTAAATCAGTCTAAAATCCTTTTAAGTTGACGAAAACTCAAAATTTCAAGTGGATTAAGAATCTACGTCGCATTCTCTTTCGAATGGTACTAAAATGACTGAAATCCTGTGTGTCAGTCTTGAGATATGATTTTCTGAAATATACGTTTCGTGACACTACACTGTTAGCGTGGTAAACTTTAAATCAGTCTAAAATCCTTTTAAGTTGACGAAAACTCAAAATTTCAAGTGGATTAGGAATCTACGTCGCATTCTCTTTCGAATGGTACTAACATGACTGAAATCCTGTGTGTCAGTCTTGAGATATGATTTTCTGAAATATACGTTTCGTGACACTACACTGTTAGCGTGGTAAACTTTAAATGAGTCTAAAATCCTTTTAAGTTGACGAAAACTCAAAATTTCAAGTGGATTAAGAATCTACGTCGCATTCTCTTTCGAATGGTACTAAAATGACTGAAATCCTGTGTGTCAGTCTTGAGATATGATTTTCTGAAATATACGTTTCGTGACACTACACTGTTAGCGTGGTAAACTTTAAATGAGTCTAAAATCCTTTTAAGTTGACGAAAACTCAAAATTTCAAGTGGATTAAGAATCTACGTCGCATTCTCTTTCGAATGCTACTAAAATGACTGAAATCCTGTGTGTCAGTCTTGAGATATGATTTTCTGAAATATACGTTTCGTGACACTACACTGTTAGCGTGGTAAACTTTAAATGAGTCTAAAATCCTTTTAAATTGACGAAAACTCAAAATTTCAAGTGGATTAAGAATCTACGTCGCATTCTCTTTCGAATGGTACTAAAATGACTGAAATCCTGTGTGTCAGTCTTGAGATATGATTTTCTGAAATATACGTTTCGTGACACTACACTGTTAGCGTGGTAAACTTTAAATGAGTCTAAAATCCTTTTAAGTTGACGAAAACTCAAAATTTCAAGTGGATTAAGAATCTACGTCGCATTCTCTTTCGAATGGTACTAAAATGACTGAAATCCTGTGTGTCAGTCTTGAGATATGATTTTCTGAAATATACGTTTCGTGACACTACACTGTTAGCGTGGTAAACTTTAAATCAGTCTAAAATCCTTTTAAGTTGACGAAAACTCAAAATTTCAAGTGGATTAGGAATCTACGTCGCATTCTCTTTCGAATGGTACTAACATGACTGAAATCCTGTGTGTCAGTCTTGAGATATGATTTTCTGAAATATACGTTTCGTGACACTACACTGTTAGCGTGGTAAACTTTAAATGAGTCTAAAATCCTTTTAAGTTGACGAAAACTCAAAATTTCAAGTGGATTAAGAATCTACGTCGCATTCTCTTTCGAATGGTACTAAAATGACTGAAATCCTGTGTGTCAGTCTTGAGATATGATTTTCTGAAATATACGTTTCGTGACACTACACTGTTAGCGTGGTAAACTTTAAATGAGTCTAAAATCCTTTTAAGTTGACGAAAACTCAAAATTTCAAGTGGATTAAGAATCTACGTCGCATTCTCTTTCGAATGCTACTAAAATGACTGAAATCCTGTGTGTCAGTCTTGAGATATGATTTTCTGAAATATACGTTTCGTGACACTACACTGTTAGCGTGGTAAACTTTAAATGAGTCTAAAATCCTTTTAAATTGACGAAAACTCAAAATTTCAAGTGGATTAAGAATCTACGTCGCATTCTCTTTCGAATGGTACTAAAATGACTGAAATCCTGTGTGTCAGTCTTGAGATATGATTTTCTGAAATATACGTTTCGTGACACTACACTGTTAGCGTGGTAAACTTTAAATGAGTCTAAAATCCTTTTAAGTTGACGAAAACTCAAAATTTCAAGTGGATTAAGAATCTACGTCGCATTCTCTTTCGAATGCTACTAAAATGACTGAAATCCTGTGTGTCAGTCTTGAGATATGATTTTCTGAAATATACGTTTCGTGACACTACACTGTTAGCGTGGTAAACTTTAAATGAGTCTAAAATCCTTTTAAATTGACGAAAACTCAAAATTTCAAGTGGATTAAGAATCTACGTCGCATTCTCTTTCGAATGGTACTAAAATGACTGAAATCCTGTGTGTCAGTCTTGAGATATGATTTTCTGAAATATACGTTTCGTGACACTACACTGTTAGCGTGGTAAACTTTAAATGAGTCTAAAATCCTTTTAAGTTGACGAAAACTCAAAATTTCAAGTGGATTAAGAATCTACGTCGCATTCTCTTTCGAATGCTACTAAAATGACTGAAATCCTGTGTGTCAGTCTTGAGATATGATTTTCTGAAATATACGTTTCGTGACACTACACTGTTAGCGTGGTAAACTTTAAATGAGTCTAAAATCCTTTTAAATTGACGAAAACTCAAAATTTCAAGTGGATTAAGAATCTACGTCGCATTCTCTTTCGAATGGTACTAAAATGACTGAAATCCTGTGTGTCAGTCTTGAGATATGATTTTCTGAAATATACGTTTCGTGACACTACACTGTTAGCGTGGTAAACTTTAAATGAGTCTAAAATCCTTTTAAGTTGACGAAAACTCAAAATTTCAAGTGGATTAAGAATCTACGTCGCATTCTCTTTCGAATGGTACTAAAATGACTGAAATCCTGTGTGTCAGTCTTGAGATATGATTTTCTGAAATATACGTTTCGTGACACTACACTGTTAGCGTGGTAAACTTTAAATCAGTCTAAAATCCTTTTAAGTTGACGAAAACTCAAAATTTCAAGTGGATTAAGAATCTACGTCGCATTCTCTTTCGAATGGTACTAAAATGACTGAAATCCTGTGTGTCAGTCTTGAGATATGATTTTCTGAAATATACGTTTCGTGACACTACACTGTTAGCGTGGTAAACTTTAAATCAGTCTAAAATCCTTTTAAGTTGACGAAAACTCAAAATTTCAAGTGGATTAGGAATCTACGTCGCATTCTCTTTCGAATGGTACTAAAATGACTGAAATCCTGTGTGTCAGTCTTGAGATATGATTTTCTGAAATATACGTTTCGTGACACTACACTGTTAGCGTGGTAAACTTTAAATGAGTCTAAAATCCTTTTAAGTTGACGAAAACTCAAAATTTCAAGTGGATTAAGAATCTACGTCGCATTCTCTTTCGAATGGTACTAAAATGACTGAAATCCTGTGTGTCAGTCTTGAGATATGATTTTCTGAAATATACGTTTCGTGACACTACACTGTTAGCGTGGTAAACTTTAAATGAGTCTAAAATCCTTTTAAGTTGACGAAAACTCAAAATTTCAAGTGGATTAAGAATCTACGTCGCATTCTCTTTCGAATGGTACTAAAATGACTGAAATCCTGTGTGTCAGTCTTGAGATATGATTTTCTGAAATATACGTTTCGTGACACTACACTGTTAGCGTGGTAAACTTTAAATCAGTCTAAAATCCTTTTATGTTGACGAAAACTCAAAATTTCAAGTGGATTAAGAATCTACGTCGCATTCTCTTTCGAATGGTACTAAAATGACTGAAATCCTGTGTGTCAGTCTTGAGATATGATTTTCTGAAATATACGTTTCGTGACACTACACTGTTAGCGTGGTAAACTTTAAATCAGTCTAAAATCCTTTTAAGTTGACGAAAACTCAAAATTTCAAGTGGATTAGGAATCTACGTCGCATTCTCTTTCGAATGGTACTAAAATGACTGAAATCCTGTGTGTCAGTCTTGAGATATGATTTTCTGAAATATACGTTTCGTGACACTACACTGTTAGCGTGGTAAACTTTAAATGAGTCTAAAATCCTTTTAAGTTGACGAAAACTCAAAATTTCAAGTGGATTAAGAATCTACGTCGCATTCTCTTTCGAATGCTACTAAAATGACTGAAATCCTATGTGTCAGTCTTGAGATATGATTTTCTGAAATATACGTTTCGTGACACTACACTGTTAGCGTGGTAAACTTTAAATGAGTCTAAAATCCTTTTAAGTTGACGAAAACTCAAAATTTCAAGTGGATTAAGAATCTACGTCGCATTCTCTTTCGAATGGTACTAAAATGACTGAAATCCTGTGTGTCAGTCTTGAGATATGATTTTCTGAAATATACGTTTCGTGACACTACACTGTTAGCGTGGTAAACTTTAAATCAGTCTAAAATCCTTTTAAGTTGACGAAAACTCAAAATTTCAAGTGGATTAAGAATCTACGTCGCATTCTCTTTCGAATGGTACTAAAATGACTGAAATCCTGTGTGTCAGTCTTGAGATATGATTTTCTGAAATATACGTTTCGTGACACTACACTGTTAGCGTGGTAAACTTTAAATCAGTCTAAAATCCTTTTAAGTTGACGAAAACTCAAAATTTCAAGTGGATTAGGAATCTACGTCGCATTCTCTTTCGAATGGTACTAAAATGACTGAAATCCTGTGTGTCAGTCTTGAGATATGATTTTCTGAAATATACGTTTCGTGACACTACACTGTTAGCGTGGTAAACTTTAAATGAGTCTAAAATCCTTTTAAGTTGACGAAAACTCAAAATTTCAAGTGGATTAAGAATCTACGTCGCATTCTCTTTCGAATGGTACTAAAATGACTGAAATCCTGTGTGTCAGTCTTGAGATATGATTTTCTGAAATATACGTTTCGTGTCACTACACTGTTAGCGTGGTAAACTTTAAATCAGTCTAAAATCCTTTTAAGTTGACGAAAACTCAAAATTTCAAGTGGATTAGGAATCTACGTCGCATTCTCTTTCGAATGGTACTAAAATGACTGAAATCCTGTGTGTCAGTCTTGAGATATGATTTTCTGAAATATACGTTTCGTGACACTACACTGTTAGCGTGGTAAACTTTAAATGAGTCTAAAATCCTTTTAAGTTGACGAAAATTCAAAATTTCAAGTGGATTAAGAATCTACGTCGCATTCTCTTTCGAATGGTACTAAAATGACTGAAATCCTGTGTGTCAGTCTTGAGATATGATTTTCTGAAATATACGTTTCGTGACACTACACTGTTAGCGTGGTAAACTTTAAATGAGTCTAAAATCCTTTTAAGTTGACGAAAACTCAAAATTTCAAGTGGATTAAGAATCTACGTCGCATTCTCTTTCGAACGGTACTAAAATGACTGAAATCCTGTGTGTCAGTCTTGAGATATGATTTTCTGAAATATACGTTTCGTGACACTACACTGTTAGCGTGGTAAACTTTAAATGAGTCTAAAATCCTTTTAAGTTGACGAAAACTCAAAATTTCAAGTGGATTAAGAATCTACGTCGCATTCTCTTTCGAATGCTACTAAAATGACTGAAATCCTATGTGTCAGTCTTGAGATATGATTTTCTGAAATATACGTTTCGTGACACTACACTGTTAGCGTGGTAAACTTTAAATGAGTCTAAAATCCTTTTAAGTTGACGAAAACTCAAAATTTCAAGTGGATTAAGAATCTACGTCGCATTCTCTTTCGAATGGTACTAAAATGACTGAAATCCTGTGTGTCAGTCTTGAGATATGATTTTCTGAAATATACGTTTCGTGACACTACACTGTTAGCGTGGTAAACTTTAAATCAGTCTAAAATCCTTTTAAGTTGACGAAAACTCAAAATTTCAAGTGGATTAAGAATCTACGTCGCATTCTCTTTCGAATGGTACTAAAATGACTAAAATCCTGTGTGTCAGTCTTGAGATATGATTTTCTGAAATATACGTTTCGTGACACTACACTGTTAGCGTGGTAAACTTTAAATGAGTCTAAAATCCTTTTAAGTTGACGAAAACTCAAAATTTCAAGTGGATTAAGAATCTACGTCGCATTCTCTTTCGAATGGTACTAAAATGACTGAAATCCTGTGTGTCAGTCTTGAGATATGATTTTCTGAAATATACGTTTCGTGACACTACACTGTTAGCGTGGTAAACTTTAAATCAGTCTAAAATCCTTTTAAGTTGACGAAAACTCAAAATTTCAAGTGGATTAAGAATCTACGTCGCATTCTCTTTCGAATGGTACTAAAATGACTGAAATCCTGTGTGTCAGTCTTGAGATATGATTTTCTGAAATATACGTTTCGTGACACTACATTGTTAGCGTGGTAAACTTTAAATCAGTCTAAAATCCTTTTAAGTTGACGAAAACTCAAAATTTCAAGTGGATTAGGAATCTACGTCGCATTCTCTTTCGAATGGTACTAACATGACTGAAATCCTGTGTGTCAGTCTTGAGATATGATTTTCTGAAATATACGTTTCGTGACACTACACTGTTAGCGTGGTAAACTTTAAATGAGTCTAAAATCCTTTTAAGTTGACGAAAACTCAAAATTTCAAGTGGATTAAGAATCTACGTCGCATTCTCTTTCGAATGGTACTAAAATGACTGAAATCCTGTGTGTCAGTCTTGAGATATGATTTTCTGAAATATACGTTTCGTGACACTACACTGTTAGCGTGGTAAACTTTAAATGAGTCTAAAATCCTTTTAAGTTGACGAAAACTCAAAATTTCAAGTGGATTAAGAATCTACGTCGCATTCTCTTTCGAATGCTACTAAAATGACTGAAATCCTGTGTGTCAGTCTTGAGATATGATTTTCTGAAATATACGTTTCGTGACACTACACTGTTAGCGTGGTAAACTTTAAATGAGTCTAAAATCCTTTTAAATTGACGAAAACTCAAAATTTCAAGTGGATTAAGAATCTACGTCGCATTCTCTTTCGAATGGTACTAAAATGACTGAAATCCTGTGTGTCAGTCTTGAGATATGATTTTCTGAAATATACGTTTCGTGACACTACACTGTTAGCGTGGTAAACTTTAAATGAGTCTAAAATCCTTTTAAGTTGACGAAAACTCAAAATTTCAAGTGGATTAAGAATCTACGTCGCATTCTCTTTCGAATGGTACTAAAATGACTGAAATCCTGTGTGTCAGTCTTGAGATATGATTTTCTGAAATATACGTTTCGTGACACTACACTGTTAGCGTGGTAAACTTTAAATCAGTCTAAAATCCTTTTAAGTTGACGAAAACTCAAAATTTCAAGTGGATTAAGAATCTACGTCGCATTCTCTTTCGAATGGTACTAAAATGACTGAAATCCTGTGTGTCAGTCTTGAGATATGATTTTCTGAAATATACGTTTCGTGACACTACACTGTTAGCGTGGTAAACTTTAAATCAGTCTAAAATCCTTTTAAGTTGACGAAAACTCAAAATTTCAAGTGGATTAGGAATCTACGTCGCATTCTCTTTCGAATGGTACTAAAATGACTGAAATCCTGTGTGTCAGTCTTGAGATATGATTTTCTGAAATATACGTTTCGTGACACTACACTGTTAGCGTGGTAAACTTTAAATGAGTCTAAAATCCTTTTAAGTTGACGAAAACTCAAAATTTCAAGTGGATTAAGAATCTACGTCGCATTCTCTTTCGAATGGTACTAAAATGACTGAAATCCTGTGTGTCAGTCTTGAGCTATGATTTTCTGAAATATACGTTTCGTGACACTACACTGTTAGCGTGGTAAACTTTAAATGAGTCTAAAATCCTTTTAAGTTGACGAAAACTCAAAATTTCAAGTGGATTAAGAATCTACGTCGCATTCTCTTTCGAATGGTACTAAAATGACTGAAATCCTGTGTGTCAGTCTTGAGATATGATTTTCTGAAATATACGTTTCGTGACACTACACTGTTAGCGTGGTAAACTTTAAATGAGTCTAAAATCCTTTTAAGTTGACGAAAACTCAAAATTTCAAGTGGATTAAGAATCTACGTCGCATTCTCTTTCGAATGGTACTAAAATGACTGAAATCCTGTGTGTCAGTCTTGAGATATGATTTTCTGAAATATACGTTTCGTGACACTACACTGTTAGCGTGGTAAACTTTAAATCAGTCTAAAATCCTTTTAAGTTGACGAAAACTCAAAATTTCAAGTGGATTAAGAATCTACGTCGCATTCTCTTTCGAATGGTACTAAAATGACTGAAATCCTGTGTGTCAGTCTTGAGATATGATTTTCTGAAATATACGTTTCGTGACACTACACTGTTAGCGTGGTAAACTTTAAATGAGTCTAAAATCCTTTTAAGTTGACGAAAATTCAAAATTTCAAGTGGATTAAGAATCTACGTCGCATTCTCTTTCGAATGGTACTAAAATGACTGAAATCCTGTGTGTCAGTCTTGAGATATGATTTTCTGAAATATACGTTTCGTGACACTACACTGTTAGCGTGGTAAACTTTAAATGAGTCTAAAATCCTTTTAAGTTGACGAAAACTCAAAATTTCAAGTGGATTAAGAATCTACGTCGCATTCTCTTTCGAATGGTACTAAAATGACTGAAATCCTGTGTGTCAGTCTTGAGATATGATTTTCTGAAATATACGTTTCGTGACACTACACTGTTAGCGTGGTAAACTTTAAATCAGTCTAAAATCCTTTTAAGTTGACGAAAACTCAAAATTTCAAGTGGATTAGGAATCTACGTCGCATTCTCTTTCGAATGGTACTAAAATGACTGAAATCCTGTGTGTCAGTCTTGAGATATGATTTTCTGAAATATACGTTTCGTGACACTACACTGTTAGCGTGGTAAACTTTAAATGAGTCTAAAATCCTTTTAAGTTGACGAAAACTCAAAATTTCAAGTGGATTAAGAATCTACGTCGCATTCTCTTTCGAATGGTACTAAAATGACTGAAATCCTGTGTGTCAGTCTTGAGATATGATTTTCTGAAATATACGTTTCGTGACACTACACTGTTAGCGTGGTAAACTTTAAATCAGTCTAAAATCCTTTTAAGTTGACGAAAACTCAAAATTTCAAGTGGATTAGGAATCTACGTCGCATTCTCTTTCGAATGGTACTAAAATGACTGAAATCCTGTGTGTCAGTCTTGAGATATGATTTTCTGAAATATACGTTTCGTGACACTACACTGTTAGCGTGGTAAACTTTAAATGAGTCTAAAATCCTTTTAAGTTGACGAAAACTCAAAATTTCAAGTGGATTAAGAATCTACGTCGCATTCTCTTTCGAATGGTACTAAAATGACTGAAATCCTGTGTGTCAGTCTTGAGATATGATTTTCTGAAATATACGTTTCGTGACACTACACTGTTAGCGTGGTAAACTTTAAATGAGTCTAAAATCCTTTTAAGTTGACGAAAACTCAAAATTTCAAGTGGATTAAGAATCTACGTCGCATTCTCTTTCGAATGCTACTAAAATGACTGAAATCCTGTGTGTCAGTCTTGAGATATGATTTTCTGAAATATACGTTTCGTGACACTACACTGTTAGCGTGGTAAACTTTAAATGAGTCTAAAATCCTTTTAAGTTGACGAAAACTCAAAATTTCAAGTGGATTAAGAATCTACGTCGCATTCTCTTTCGAATGGTACTAAAATGACTGAAATCCTGTGTGTCAGTCTTGAGATATGATTTTCTGAAATATACGTTTCGTGACACTACACTGTTAGCGTGGTAAACTTTAAATGAGTCTAAAATCCTTTTAAGTTGACGAAAACTCAAAATTTCAAGTGGATTAAGAATCTACGTCGCATTCTCTTTCGAATGCTACTAAAATGACTGAAATCCTGTGTGTCAGTCTTGAGATATGATTTTCTGAAATTTACGTTTCGTGACACTACACTGTTAGCGTGGTAAACTTTAAATGAGTCTAAAATCCTTTTAAGTTGACGAAAACTCAAAATTTCAAGTGGATTAAGAATCTACGTCGCATTCTCTTTCGAGTGGTACTAAAATGACTGAAATCCTGTGTGTCAGTCTTGAGATATGATTTTCTGAAATATACGTTTCGTGACACTACACTGTTAGCGTGGTAAACTTTAAATGAGTCTAAAATCCTTTTAAGTTGACGAAAACTCAAAATTTCAAGTGGATTAAGAATCTACGTCGCATTCTCTTTCGAATGCTACTAAAATGACTGAAATCCTGTGTGTCAGTCTTGAGATATGATTTTCTGAAATTTACGTTTCGTGACACTACACTGTTAGCGTGGTAAACTTTAAATGAGTCTAAAATCCTTTTAAGTTGACGAAAACTCAAAATTTCAAGTGGATTAAGAATCTACGTCGCATTCTCTTTCGAATGGTACTAAAATGACTGAAATCCTGTGTGTCAGTCTTGAGATATGATTTTCTGAAATATACGTTTCGTGACACTACACTGTTAGCGTGGTAAACTTTAAATCAGTCTAAAATCCTTTTAAGTTGACGAAAACTCAAAATTTCAAGTGGATTAAGAATCTACGTCGCAATCTCTTTCGAATGGTACTAAAATGACTGAAATCCTGTGTGTCAGTCTTGAGATATGATTTTCTGAAATATACGTTTCGTGACACTACACTGTTAGCGTGGTAAACTTTAAATGAGTCTAAAATCCTTTTAAGTTGACGAAAACTCAAAATTTCAAGTGGATTAAGAATCTACGTCGCATTCTCTTTCGAATGGTACTAAAATGACTGAAATCCTGTGTGTCAGTCTTGAGATATGATTTTCTGAAATATACGTTTCGTGACACTACACTGTTAGCGTGGTAAACTTTAAATGAGTCTAAAATCCTTTTAAGTTGACGAAAACTCAAAATTTCAAGTGGATTAAGAATCTACGTCGCATTCTCTTTCGAATGCTACTAAAATGACTGAAATCCTGTGTGTCAGTCTTGAGATATGATTTTCTGAAATATACGTTTCGTGACACTACACTGTTAGCGTGGTAAACTTTAAATCAGTCTAAAATCCTTTTAAGTTGACGAAAACTCAAAATTTCAAGTGGATTAGGAATCTACGTCGCATTCTCTTTCGAATGGTACTAACATGACTGAAATCCTGTGTGTCAGTCTTGAGATATGATTTTCTGAAATATACGTTTCGTGACACTACACTGTTAGCGTGGTAAACTTTAAATGAGTCTAAAATCCTTTTAAGTTGACGAAAACTCAAAATTTCAAGTGGATTAAGAATCTACGTCGCATTCTCTTTCGAATGGTACTAAAATGACTGAAATCCTGTGTGTCAGTCTTGAGATATGATTTTCTGAAATATACGTTTCGTGACACTACACTGTTAGCGTGGTAAACTTTAAATGAGTCTAAAATCCTTTTAAGTTGACGAAAACTCAAAATTTCAAGTGGATTAAGAATCTACGTCGCATTCTCTTTCGAATGCTACTAAAATGACTGAAATCCTGTGTGTCAGTCTTGAGATATGATTTTCTGAAATATACGTTTCGTGACACTACACTGTTAGCGTGGTAAACTTTAAATGAGTCTAAAATCCTTTTAAATTGACGAAAACTCAAAATTTCAAGTGGATTAAGAATCTACGTCGCATTCTCTTTCGAATGGTACTAAAATGACTGAAATCCTGTGTGTCAGTCTTGAGATATGATTTTCTGAAATATACGTTTCGTGACACTACACTGTTAGCGTGGTAAACTTTAAATGAGTCTAAAATCCTTTTAAGTTGACGAAAACTCAAAATTTCAAGTGGATTAAGAATCTACGTCGCATTCTCTTTCGAATGGTACTAAAATGACTGAAATCCTGTGTGTCAGTCTTGAGATATGATTTTCTGAAATATACGTTTCGTGACACTACACTGTTAGCGTGGTAAACTTTAAATCAGTCTAAAATCCTTTTAAGTTGACGAAAACTCAAAATTTCAAGTGGATTAAGAATCTACGTCGCATTCTCTTTCGAATGGTACTAAAATGACTGAAATCCTGTGTGTCAGTCTTGAGATATGATTTTCTGAAATATACGTTTCGTGACACTACACTGTTAGCGTGGTAAACTTTAAATCAGTCTAAAATCCTTTTAAGTTGACGAAAACTCAAAATTTCAAGTGGATTAGGAATCTACGTCGCATTCTCTTTCGAATGGTACTAAAATGACTGAAATCCTGTGTGTCAGTCTTGAGATATGATTTTCTGAAATATACGTTTCGTGACACTACACTGTTAGCGTGGTAAACTTTAAATGAGTCTAAAATCCTTTTAAGTTGACGAAAACTCAAAATTTCAAGTGGATTAAGAATCTACGTCGCATTCTCTTTCGAATGGTACTAAAATGACTGAAATCCTGTGTGTCAGTCTTGAGCTATGATTTTCTGAAATATACGTTTCGTGACACTACACTGTTAGCGTGGTAAACTTTAAATGAGTCTAAAATCCTTTTAAGTTGACGAAAACTCAAAATTTCAAGTGGATTAAGAATCTACGTCGCATTCTCTTTCGAATGGTACTAAAATGACTGAAATCCTGTGTGTCAGTCTTGAGATATGATTTTCTGAAATATACGTTTCGTGACACTACACTGTTAGCGTGGTAAACTTTAAATGAGTCTAAAATCCTTTTAAGTTGACGAAAACTCAAAATTTCAAGTGGATTAAGAATCTACGTCGCATTCTCTTTCGAATGGTACTAAAATGACTGAAATCCTGTGTGTCAGTCTTGAGATATGATTTTCTGAAATATACGTTTCGTGACACTACACTGTTAGCGTGGTAAACTTTAAATCAGTCTAAAATCCTTTTAAGTTGACGAAAACTCAAAATTTCAAGTGGATTAAGAATCTACGTCGCATTCTCTTTCGAATGGTACTAAAATGACTGAAATCCTGTGTGTCAGTCTTGAGATATGATTTTCTGAAATATACGTTTCGTGACACTACACTGTTAGCGTGGTAAACTTTAAATGAGTCTAAAATCCTTTTAAGTTGACGAAAATTCAAAATTTCAAGTGGATTAAGAATCTACGTCGCATTCTCTTTCGAATGGTACTAAAATGACTGAAATCCTGTGTGTCAGTCTTGAGATATGATTTTCTGAAATATACGTTTCGTGACACTACACTGTTAGCGTGGTAAACTTTAAATGAGTCTAAAATCCTTTTAAGTTGACGAAAACTCAAAATTTCAAGTGGATTAAGAATCTACGTCGCATTCTCTTTCGAATGGTACTAAAATGACTGAAATCCTGTGTGTCAGTCTTGAGATATGATTTTCTGAAATATACGTTTCGTGACACTACACTGTTAGCGTGGTAAACTTTAAATCAGTCTAAAATCCTTTTAAGTTGACGAAAACTCAAAATTTCAAGTGGATTAGGAATCTACGTCGCATTCTCTTTCGAATGGTACTAAAATGACTGAAATCCTGTGTGTCAGTCTTGAGATATGATTTTCTGAAATATACGTTTCGTGACACTACACTGTTAGCGTGGTAAACTTTAAATGAGTCTAAAATCCTTTTAAGTTGACGAAAACTCAAAATTTCAAGTGGATTAAGAATCTACGTCGCATTCTCTTTCGAATGGTACTAAAATGACTGAAATCCTGTGTGTCAGTCTTGAGATATGATTTTCTGAAATATACGTTTCGTGACACTACACTGTTAGCGTGGTAAACTTTAAATCAGTCTAAAATCCTTTTAAGTTGACGAAAACTCAAAATTTCAAGTGGATTAGGAATCTACGTCGCATTCTCTTTCGAATGGTACTAAAATGACTGAAATCCTGTGTGTCAGTCTTGAGATATGATTTTCTGAAATATACGTTTCGTGACACTACACTGTTAGCGTGGTAAACTTTAAATGAGTCTAAAATCCTTTTAAGTTGACGAAAACTCAAAATTTCAAGTGGATTAAGAATCTACGTCGCATTCTCTTTCGAATGGTACTAAAATGACTGAAATCCTGTGTGTCAGTCTTGAGATATGATTTTCTGAAATATACGTTTCGTGACACTACACTGTTAGCGTGGTAAACTTTAAATGAGTCTAAAATCCTTTTAAGTTGACGAAAACTCAAAATTTCAAGTGGATTAAGAATCTACGTCGCATTCTCTTTCGAATGGTACTAAAATGACTGAAATCCTGTGTGTCAGTCTTGAGATATGATTTACTGAAATATACGTTTCGTGACACTACACTGTTAGCGTGGTAAACTTTAAATCAGTCTAAAATCCTTTTAAGTTGACGAAAACTCAAAATTTCAAGTGGATTAAGAATCTACGTCGCAATCTCTTTCGAATGGTACTAAAATGACTGAAATCCTGTGTGTCAGTCTTGAGATATGATTTTCTGAAATATACGTTTCGTGACACTACACTGTTAGCGTGGTAAACTTTAAATGAGTCTAAAATCCTTTTAAGTTGACGAAAACTCAAAATTTCAAGTGGACTAAGAATCTACGTCGCATTCTCTTTCGAATGGTACTAAAATGACTGAAATCCTGTGTGTCAGTCTTGAGATATGATTTTCTGAAATATACGTTTCGTGACACTACACTGTTAGCGTGGTAAACTTTAAATGAGTCTAAAATCCTTTTAAGTTGACGAAAACTCAAAATTTCAAGTGGATTAAGAATCTACGTCGCATTCTCTTTCGAATGCTACTAAAATGACTGAAATCCTGTGTGTCAGTCTTGAGATATGATTTTCTGAAATATACGTTTCGTGACACTACACTGTTAGCGTGGTAAACTTTAAATGAGTCTAAAATCCTTTTAAGTTGACGAAAACTCAAAATTTCAAGTGGATTAAGAATCTACGTCGCATTCTCTTTCGAATGGTACTAAAATGACTGAAATCCTGTGTGTCAGTCTTGAGATATGATTTTCTGAAATATACGTTTCGTGACACTACACTGTTAGCGTGGTAAACTTTAAATGAGTCTAAAATCCTTTTAAGTTGACGAAAACTCAAAATTTCAAGTGGATTAAGAATCTACGTCGCATTCTCTTTCGAATGCTACTAAAATGACTGAAATCCTGTGTGTCAGTCTTGAGATATGATTTTCTGAAATTTACGTTTCGTGACACTACACTGTTAGCGTGGTAAACTTTAAATGAGTCTAAAATCCTTTTAAGTTGACGAAAACTCAAAATTTCAAGTGGATTAAGAATCTACGTCGCATTCTCTTTCGAATGGTACTAAAATGACTGAAATCCTGTGTGTCAGTCTTGAGATATGATTTTCTGAAATATACGTTTCGTGACACTACACTGTTAGCGTGGTAAACTTTAAATGAGTCTAAAATCCTTTTAAGTTGACGAAAACTCAAAATTTCAAGTGGATTAAGAATCTACGTCGCATTCTCTTTCGAATGGTACTAAAATGACTGAAATCCTGTGTGTCAGTCTTGAGATATGATTTTCTGAAATATACGTTTCGTGACACTACACTGTTAGCGTGGTAAACTTTAAATCAGTCTAAAATCCTTTTAAGTTGACGAAAACTCAAAATTTCAAGTGGATTAAGAATCTACGTCGCAATCTCTTTCGAATGGTACTAAAATGACTGAAATCCTGTGTGTCAGTCTTGAGATATGATTTTCTGAAATATACGTTTCGTGACACTACACTGTTAGCGTGGTAAACTTTAAATGAGTCTAAAATCCTTTTAAGTTGACGAAAACTCAAAATTTCAAGTGGATTAAGAATCTACGTCGCATTCTCTTTCGAATGGTACTAAAATGACTGAAATCCTGTGTGTCAGTCTTGAGATATGATTTTCTGAAATATACGTTTCGTGACACTACACTGTTAGCGTGGTAAACTTTAAATGAGTCTAAAATCCTTTTAAGTTGACGAAAACTCAAAATTTCAAGTGGATTAAGAATCTACGTCGCATTCTCTTTCGAATGCTACTAAAATGACTGAAATCCTGTGTGTCAGTCTTGAGATATGATTTTCTGAAATATACGTTTCGTGACACTACACTGTTAGCGTGGTAAACTTTAAATGAGTCTAAAATCCTTTTAAGTTGACGAAAACTCAAAATTTCAAGTGGATTAAGAATCTACGTCGCATTCTCTTTCGAATGGTACTAAAATGACTGAAATCCTGTGTGTCAGTCTTGAGATATGATTTTCTGAAATATACGTTTCGTGACACTACACTGTTAGCGTGGTAAACTTTAAATGAGTCTAAAATCCTTTTAAGTTGACGAAAACTCAAAATTTCAAGTGGATTAAGAATCTACGTCGCATTCTCTTTCGAATGGTACTAAAATGACTGAAATCCTGTGTGTCAGTCTTGAGATATGATTTTCTGAAATATACGTTTCGTGACACTACACTGTTAGCGTGGTAAACTTTAAATGAGTCTAAAATCCTTTTAAGTTGACGAAAACTCAAAATTTCAAGTGGATTAAGAATCTACGTCGCATTCTCTTTCGAATGCTACTAAAATGACTGAAATCCTGTGTGTCAGTCTTGAGATATGATTTTCTGAAATATACGTTTCGTGACACTACACTGTTAGCGTGGTAAACTTTAAATGAGTCTAAAATCCTTTTAAGTTGACGAAAACTCAAAATTTCAAGTGGATTAAGAATCTACGTCGCATTCTCTTTCGAATGGTACTAAAATGACTGAAATCCTGTGTGTCAGTCTTGAGATATGATTTTCTGAAATATACGTTTCGTGACACTACACTGTTAGCGTGGTAAACTTTAAATGAGTCTAAAATCCTTTTAAGTTGACGAAAACTCAAAATTTCAAGTGGATTAAGAATCTACGTCGCATTCTCTTTCGAATGCTACTAAAATGACTGAAATCCTGTGTGTCAGTCTTGAGATATGATTTTCTGAAATTTACGTTTCGTGACACTACACTGTTAGCGTGGTAAACTTTAAATGAGTCTAAAATCCTTTTAAGTTGACGAAAACTCAAAATTTCAAGTGGATTAAGAATCTACGTCGCATTCTCTTTCGAGTGGTACTAAAATGACTGAAATCCTGTGTGTCAGTCTTGAGATATGATTTTCTGAAATATACGTTTCGTGACACTACACTGTTAGCGTGGTAAACTTTAAATGAGTCTAAAATCCTTTTAAGTTGACGAAAACTCAAAATTTCAAGTGGATTAAGAATCTACGTCGCATTCTCTTTCGAATGCTACTAAAATGACTGAAATCCTGTGTGTCAGTCTTGAGATATGATTTTCTGAAATATACGTTTCGTGACACTACACTGTTAGCGTGGTAAACTTTAAATGAGTCTAAAATCCTTTTAAATTGACGAAAACTCAAAATTTCAAGTGGATTAAGAATCGACGTCGCATTCTCTTTCGAATGGTACTAAAATGACTGAAATCCTGTGTGTCAGTCTTGAGATATGATTTTCTGAAATATACGTTTCGTGACACTACACTGTTAGCGTGGTAAACTTTAAATGAGTCTAAAATCCTTTTAAGTTGACGAAAACTCAAAATTTCAAGTGGATTAAGAATCTACGTCGCATTCTCTTTCGAATGCTACTAAAATGACTGAAATCCTGTGTGTCAGTCTTGAGATATGATTTTCTGAAATATACGTTTCGTGACACTACACTGTTAGCGTGGTAAACTTTAAATGAGTCTAAAATCCTTTTAAGTTGACGAAAACTCAAAATTTCAAGTGGATTAAGAATCTACGTCGCATTCTCTTTCGAATGGTACTAAAATGACTGAAATCCTGTGTGTCAGTCTTGAGATATGATTTTCTGAAATATACGTTTCGTGACACTACACTGTTAGCGTGGTAAACTTTAAATGAGTCTAAAATCCTTTTAAGTTGACGAAAACTCAAAATTTCAAGTGGATTAAGAATCTACGTCGCATTCTCTTTCGAATGCTACTAAAATGACTGAAATCCTGTGTGTCAGTCTTGAGATATGATTTTCTGAAATATACGTTTCGTGACACTACACTGTTAGCGTGGTAAACTTTAAATGAGTCTAAAATCCTTTTAAATTGACGAAAACTCAAAATTTCAAGTGGATTAAGAATCTACGTCGCATTCTCTTTCGAATGGTACTAAAATGACTGAAATCCTGTGTGTCAGTCTTGAGATATGATTTTCCGAAATATACGTTTCGTGACACTACACTGTTAGCGTGGTAAACTTTAAATGAGTCTAAAATCCTTTTAAGTTGACGAAAACTCAAAATTTCAAGTGGATTAAGAATCTACGTCGCATTCTCTTTCGAATGGTACTAAAATGACTGAAATCCTGTGTGTCAGTCTTGAGATATGATTTTCTGAAATATACGTTTCGTGACACTACACTGTTAGCGTGGTAAACTTTAAATCAGTCTAAAATCCTTTTAAGTTGACGAAAACTCAAAATTTCAAGTGGATTAGGAATCTACGTCGCATTCTCTTTCGAATGGTACTAACATGACTGAAATCCTGTGTGTCAGTCTTGAGATATGATTTTCTGAAATATACGTTTCGTGACACTACACTGTTAGCGTGGTAAACTTTAAATGAGTCTAAAATCCTTTTAAGTTGACGAAAACTCAAAATTTCAAGTGGATTAAGAATCTACGTCGCATTCTCTTTCGAATGGTACTAAAATGACTGAAATCCTGTGTGTCAGTCTTGAGATATGATTTTCTGAAATATACGTTTCGTGACACTACACTGTTAGCGTGGTAAACTTTAAATCAGTCTAAAATCCTTTTAAGTTGACGAAAACTCAAAATTTCAAGTGGATTAGGAATCTACGTCGCATTCTCTTTCGAATGGTACTAAAATGACTGAAATCCTGTGTGTCAGTCTTGAGATATGATTTTCTGAAATATACGTTTCGTGACACTACACTGTTAGCGTGGTAAACTTTAAATGAGTCTAAAATCCTTTTAAGTTGACGAAAACTCAAAATTTCAAGTGGATTAAGAATCTACGTCGCATTCTCTTTCGAATGATACTAAAATGACTGAAATCCTGTGTGTCAGTCTTGAGATATGATTTTCTGAAATATACGTTTCGTGACACTACACTGTAAGCGTGGTAAACTTTAAATGAGTCTAAAATCCTTTTAAGTTGACGAAAACTCAAAATTTCAAGTGGATTAAGAATCTACGTCGCATTCTCTTTCGAACGGTACTAAAATGACTGAAATCCTTTGTGTCAGTCTTGAGATATGATTTTCTGAAATATACGTTTCGTGACACTACACTGTTAGCGTGGTAAACTTTAAATGAGTCTAAAATCCTTTTAAGTTGACGAAAACTCAAAATTTCAAGTGGATTAAGAATCTACGTCGCATTCTCTTTCGAATGCTACTAAAATGACTGAAATCCTATGTGTCAGTCTTGAGATATGATTTTCTGAAATATACGTTTCGTGACACTACACTGTTAGCGTGGTAAACTTTAAATGAGTCTAAAATCCTTTTAAATTGACGAAAACTCAAAATTTCAAGTGGATTAAGAATCTACGTCGCATTCTCTTTCGAATGGTACTAAAATGACTGAAATCCTGTGTGTCAGTCTTGAGATATGATTTTCTGAAATATACGTTTCGTGACACTACACTGTTAGCGTGGTAAACTTTAAATGAGTCTAAAATCCTTTTAAGTTGACGAAAACTCAAAATTTCAAGTGGATTAAGAATCTACGTCGCATTCTCTTTCGAATGATACTAAAATGACTGAAATCCTGTGTGTCAGTCTTGAGATATGATTTTCTGAAATATACGTTTCGTGACACTACACTGTAAGCGTGGTAAACTTTAAATGAGTCTAAAATCCTTTTAAGTTGACGAAAACTCAAAATTTCAAGTGGATTAAGAATCTACGTCGCATTCTCTTTCGAACGGTACTAAAATGACTGAAATCCTTTGTGTCAGTCTTGAGATATGATTTTCTGAAATATACGTTTCGTGACACTACACTGTTAGCGTGGTAAACTTTAAATGAGTCTAAAATCCTTTTAAGTTGACGAAAACTCAAAATTTCAAGTGGATTAAGAATCTACGTCGCATTCTCTTTCGAATGCTACTAAAATGACTGAAATCCTATGTGTCAGTCTTGAGATATGATTTTCTGAAATATACGTTTCGTGACACTACACTGTTAGCGTGGTAAACTTTAAATGAGTCTAAAATCCTTTTAAATTGACGAAAACTCAAAATTTCAAGTGGATTAAGAATCTACGTCGCATTCTCTTTCGAATGGTACTAAAATGACTGAAATCCTGTGTGTCAGTCTTGAGATATGATTTTCTGAAATATACGTTTCGTGACACTACACTGTTAGCGTGGTAAACTTTAAATGAGTCTAAAATCCTTTTAAGTTGACGAAAACTCAAAATTTCAAGTGGATTAAGAATCTACGTCGCATTCTCTTTCGAATGGTACTAAAATGACTGAAATCCTTTGTGTCAGTCTTGAGATATGATTTTCTGAAATATACGTTTCGTGACACTACACTGTTAGCGTGGTAAACTTTAAATCAGTCTAAAATCCTTTTAAGTTGACGAAAACTCAAAATTTCAAGTGGATTAGGAATCTACGTCGCATTCTCTTTCGAATGGTACTAAAATGACTGAAATCCTGTGTGTCAGTCTTGAGATATGATTTTCTGAAATATACGTTTCGTGACACTACACTGTTAGCGTGGTAAACTTTAAATGAGTCTAAAATCCTTTTAAGTTGACGAAAACTCAAAATTTGAAGTGGATTAGGAATCTACGTCGCATTCTCTTTCGAATGGTACTAAAATGACTGAAATCCTGTGTGTCAGTCTTGAGATATGATTTTCTGAAATATACGTTTCGTGACACTACACTGTTAGCGTGGTAAACTTTAAATGAGTCTAAAATCCTTTTAAGTTGACGAAAACTCAAAATTTCAAGTGGATTAAGAATCTACGTCGCATTCTCTTTCGAATGGTACTAAAATGACTGAAATCCTTTGTGTCAGTCTTGAGATATGATTTTCTGAAATATACGTTTCGTGACACTACACTGTTAGCGTGGTAAACTTTAAATCAGTCTAAAATCCTTTTAAGTTGACGAAAACTCAAAATTTCAAGTGGATTAGGAATCTACGTCGCATTCTCTTTCGAATGGTACTAAAATTACTGAAATCCTGTGTGTCAGTCTTGAGATATGATTTTCTGAAATATACGTTTCGTGACACTACACTGTTAGCGTGGTAAACTTTAAATCAGTCTAAAATCCTTTTAAGTTGACGAAAACTCAAAATTTCAAGTGGATTAGGAATCTACGTCGCATTCTCTTTCGAATGGTACTAAAATGACTGAAATCCTTTGTGTCAGTCTTGAGATATGATTTTCTGAAATATACGTTTCGTGACACTACACTGTTAGCGTGGTAAACTTTAAATCAGTCTAAAATCCTTTTAAGTTGACGAAAACTCAAAATTTCAAGTGGATTAGGAATCTACGTCGCATTCTCTTTCGAATGGTACTAAAATTACTGAAATCCTGTGTGTCAGTCTTGAGATATGATTTTCTGAAATATACGTTTCGTGACACTACACTGTTAGCGTGGTAAACTTTAAATGAGTCTAAAATCCTTTTAAGTTGACGAAAACTCAAAATTTCAAGTGGATTAAGAATCTACGTCGCATTCTCTTTCGAATGGTACTAAAATGACTGAAATCCTGTGTGTCAGTCTTGAGATATGATTTTCTGAAATATACGTTTCGTGACACTACACTGTTAGCGTGGTAAACTTTAAATCAGTCTAAAATCCTTTTAAGTTGACGAAAACTCAAAATTTCAAGTGGATTAGGAATCTACGTCGCATTCTCTTTCGAATGGTACTAACATGACTGAAATCCTGTGTGTCAGTCTTGAGATATGATTTTCTGAAATATACGTTTCGTGACACTACACTGTTAGCGTGGTAAACTTTAAATGAGTCTAAAATCCTTTTAAGTTGACGAAAACTCAAAATTTCAAGTGGATTAAGAATCTACGTCGCAATCTCTTTCGAATGGTACTAACATGACTGAAATCCTGTGTGTCAGTCTTGAGATATGATTTTCTGAAATATACGTTTCGTGACACTACACTGTTAGCGTGGTAAACTTTAAATCAGTCTAAAATCCTTTTAAGTTGACGAAAACTCAAAATTTCAAGTGGATTAAGAATCTACGTCGCAATCTCTTTCGAATGGTACTAAAATGACTGAAATCCTGTGTGTCAGTCTTGAGATATGATTTTCTGAAATATACGTTTCGTGACACTACACTGTTAGCGTGGTAAACTTTAAATGAGTCTAAAATCCTTTTAAGTTGACGAAAACTCAAAATTTCAAGTGGATTAAGAATCTACGTCGCATTCTCTTTCGAATGGTACTAAAATGACTGAAATCCTGTGTGTCAGTCTTGAGATATGATTTTCTGAAATATACGTTTCGTGACACTACACTGTTAGCGTGGTAAACTTTAAATGAGTCTAAAATCCTTTTAAGTTGACGAAAACTCAAAATTTCAAGTGGATTAAGAATCTACGTCGCATTCTCTTTCGAATGCTACTAAAATGACTGAAATCCTGTGTGTCAGTCTTGAGATATGATTTTCTGAAATATACGTTTCGTGACACTACACTGTTAGCGTGGTAAACTTTAAATCAGTCTAAAATCCTTTTAAGTTGACGAAAACTCAAAATTTCAAGTGGATTAGGAATCTACGTCGCATTCTCTTTCGAATGGTACTAACATGACTGAAATCCTGTGTGTCAGTCTTGAGATATGATTTTCTGAAATATACGTTTCGTGACACTACACTGTTAGCGTGGTAAACTTTAAATGAGTCTAAAATCCTTTTAAGTTGACGAAAACTCAAAATTTCAAGTGGATTAAGAATCTACGTCGCATTCTCTTTCGAATGGTACTAAAATGACTGAAATCCTGTGTGTCAGTCTTGAGATATGATTTTCTGAAATATACGTTTCGTGACACTACACTGTTAGCGTGGTAAACTTTAAATGAGTCTAAAATCCTTTTAAGTTGACGAAAACTCAAAATTTCAAGTGGATTAAGAATCTACGTCGCATTCTCTTTCGAATGCTACTAAAATGACTGAAATCCTGTGTGTCAGTCTTGAGATATGATTTTCTGAAATATACGTTTCGTGACACTACACTGTTAGCGTGGTAAACTTTAAATGAGTCTAAAATCCTTTTAAATTGACGAAAACTCAAAATTTCAAGTGGATTAAGAATCTACGTCGCATTCTCTTTCGAATGGTACTAAAATGACTGAAATCCTGTGTGTCAGTCTTGAGATATGATTTTCTGAAATATACGTTTCGTGACACTACACTGTTAGCGTGGTAAACTTTAAATGAGTCTAAAATCCTTTTAAGTTGACGAAAACTCAAAATTTCAAGTGGATTAAGAATCTACGTCGCATTCTCTTTCGAATGGTACTAAAATGACTGAAATCCTGTGTGTCAGTCTTGAGATATGATTTTCTGAAATATACGTTTCGTGACACTACACTGTTAGCGTGGTAAACTTTAAATCAGTCTAAAATCCTTTTAAGTTGACGAAAACTCAAAATTTCAAGTGGATTAAGAATCTACGTCGCATTCTCTTTCGAATGGTACTAAAATGACTGAAATCCTGTGTGTCAGTCTTGAGATATGATTTTCTGAAATATACGTTTCGTGACACTACACTGTTAGCGTGGTAAACTTTAAATCAGTCTAAAATCCTTTTAAGTTGACGAAAACTCAAAATTTCAAGTGGATTAGGAATCTACGTCGCATTCTCTTTCGAATGGTACTAAAATGACTGAAATCCTGTGTGTCAGTCTTGAGATATGATTTTCTGAAATATACGTTTCGTGACACTACACTGTTAGCGTGGTAAACTTTAAATGAGTCTAAAATCCTTTTAAGTTGACGAAAACTCAAAATTTCAAGTGGATTAAGAATCTACGTCGCATTCTCTTTCGAATGGTACTAAAATGACTGAAATCCTGTGTGTCAGTCTTGAGCTATGATTTTCTGAAATATACGTTTCGTGACACTACACTGTTAGCGTGGTAAACTTTAAATGAGTCTAAAATCCTTTTAAGTTGACGAAAACTCAAAATTTCAAGTGGATTAAGAATCTACGTCGCATTCTCTTTCGAATGGTACTAAAATGACTGAAATCCTGTGTGTCAGTCTTGAGATATGATTTTCTGAAATATACGTTTCGTGACACTACACTGTTAGCGTGGTAAACTTTAAATGAGTCTAAAATCCTTTTAAGTTGACGAAAACTCAAAATTTCAAGTGGATTAAGAATCTACGTCGCATTCTCTTTCGAATGGTACTAAAATGACTGAAATCCTGTGTGTCAGTCTTGAGATATGATTTTCTGAAATATACGTTTCGTGACACTACACTGTTAGCGTGGTAAACTTTAAATCAGTCTAAAATCCTTTTAAGTTGACGAAAACTCAAAATTTCAAGTGGATTAAGAATCTACGTCGCATTCTCTTTCGAATGGTACTAAAATGACTGAAATCCTGTGTGTCAGTCTTGAGATATGATTTTCTGAAATATACGTTTCGTGACACTACACTGTTAGCGTGGTAAACTTTAAATGAGTCTAAAATCCTTTTAAGTTGACGAAAATTCAAAATTTCAAGTGGATTAAGAATCTACGTCGCATTCTCTTTCGAATGGTACTAAAATGACTGAAATCCTGTGTGTCAGTCTTGAGATATGATTTTCTGAAATATACGTTTCGTGACACTACACTGTTAGCGTGGTAAACTTTAAATGAGTCTAAAATCCTTTTAAGTTGACGAAAACTCAAAATTTCAAGTGGATTAAGAATCTACGTCGCATTCTCTTTCGAATGGTACTAAAATGACTGAAATCCTGTGTGTCAGTCTTGAGATATGATTTTCTGAAATATACGTTTCGTGACACTACACTGTTAGCGTGGTAAACTTTAAATCAGTCTAAAATCCTTTTAAGTTGACGAAAACTCAAAATTTCAAGTGGATTAGGAATCTACGTCGCATTCTCTTTCGAATGGTACTAAAATGACTGAAATCCTGTGTGTCAGTCTTGAGATATGATTTTCTGAAATATACGTTTCGTGACACTACACTGTTAGCGTGGTAAACTTTAAATGAGTCTAAAATCCTTTTAAGTTGACGAAAACTCAAAATTTCAAGTGGATTAAGAATCTACGTCGCATTCTCTTTCGAATGGTACTAAAATGACTGAAATCCTGTGTGTCAGTCTTGAGATATGATTTTCTGAAATATACGTTTCGTGACACTACACTGTTAGCGTGGTAAACTTTAAATCAGTCTAAAATCCTTTTAAGTTGACGAAAACTCAAAATTTCAAGTGGATTAGGAATCTACGTCGCATTCTCTTTCGAATGGTACTAAAATGACTGAAATCCTGTGTGTCAGTCTTGAGATATGATTTTCTGAAATATACGTTTCGTGACACTACACTGTTAGCGTGGTAAACTTTAAATGAGTCTAAAATCCTTTTAAGTTGACGAAAACTCAAAATTTCAAGTGGATTAAGAATCTACGTCGCATTCTCTTTCGAATGGTACTAAAATGACTGAAATCCTGTGTGTCAGTCTTGAGATATGATTTTCTGAAATATACGTTTCGTGACACTACACTGTTAGCGTGGTAAACTTTAAATCAGTCTAAAATCCTTTTAAGTTGACGAAAACTCAAAATTTCAAGTGGATTAGGAATCTACGTCGCATTCTCTTTCGAATGGTACTAACATGACTGAAATCCTGTGTGTCAGTCTTGAGATATGATTTTCTGAAATATACGTTTCGTGACACTACACTGTTAGCGTGGTAAACTTTAAATGAGTCTAAAATCCTTTTAAGTTGACGAAAACTCAAAATTTCAAGTGGATTAAGAATCTACGTCGCATTCTCTTTCGAATGGTACTAAAATGACTGAAATCCTGTGTGTCAGTCTTGAGATATGATTTTCTGAAATATACGTTTCGTGACACTACACTGTTAGCGTGGTAAACTTTAAATCAGTCTAAAATCCTTTTAAGTTGACGAAAACTCAAAATTTCAAGTGGATTAGGAATCTACGTCGCATTCTCTTTCGAATGGTACTAAAATGACTGAAATCCTGTGTGTCAGTCTTGAGATATGATTTTCTGAAATATACGTTTCGTGACACTACACTGTTAGCGTGGTAAACTTTAAATGAGTCTAAAATCCTTTTAAGTTGACGAAAACTCAAAATTTCAAGTGGATTAAGAATCTACGTCGCATTCTCTTTCGAATGCTACTAAAATGACTGAAATCCTATGTGTCAGTCTTGAGATATGATTTTCTGAAATATACGTTTCGTGACACTACACTGTTAGCGTGGTAAACTTTAAATGAGTCTAAAATCCTTTTAAATTGACGAAAACTCAAAATTTCAAGTGGATTAAGAATCTACGTCGCATTCTCTTTCGAATGGTACTAAAATGACTGAAATCCTGTGTGTCAGTCTTGAGATATGATTTTCTGAAATATACGTTTCGTGACACTACACTGTTAGCGTGGTAAACTTTAAATGAGTCTAAAATCCTTTTAAGTTGACGAAAACTCAAAATTTCAAGTGGATTAAGAATCTACGTCGCATTCTCTTTCGAATGGTACTAAAATGACTGAAATCCTTTGTGTCAGTCTTGAGATATGATTTTCTGAAATATACGTTTCGTGACACTACACTGTTAGCGTGGTAAACTTTAAATCAGTCTAAAATCCTTTTAAGTTGACGAAAACTCAAAATTTCAAGTGGATTAGGAATCTACGTCGCATTCTCTTTCGAATGGTACTAAAATGACTGAAATCCTGTGTGTCAGTCTTGAGATATGATTTTCTGAAATATACGTTTCGTGACACTACACTGTTAGCGTGGTAAACTTTAAATGAGTCTAAAATCCTTTTAAGTTGACGAAAACTCAAAATTTGAAGTGGATTAGGAATCTACGTCGCATTCTCTTTCGAATGGTACTAAAATGACTGAAATCCTGTGTGTCAGTCTTGAGATATGATTTTCTGAAATATACGTTTCGTGACACTACACTGTTAGCGTGGTAAACTTTAAATGAGTCTAAAATCCTTTTAAGTTGACGAAAACTCAAAATTTCAAGTGGATTAAGAATCTACGTCGCATTCTCTTTCGAATGGTACTAAAATGACTGAAATCCTTTGTGTCAGTCTTGAGATATGATTTTCTGAAATATACGTTTCGTGACACTACACTGTTAGCGTGGTAAACTTTAAATCAGTCTAAAATCCTTTTAAGTTGACGAAAACTCAAAATTTCAAGTGGATTAGGAATCTACGTCGCATTCTCTTTCGAATGGTACTAAAATGACTGAAATCCTGTGTGTCAGTCTTGAGATATGATTTTCTGAAATATACGTTTCGTGACACTACACTGTTAGCGTGGTAAACTTTAAATGAGTCTAAAATCCTTTTAAGTTGACGAAAACTCAAAATTTCAAGTGGATTAAGAATCTACGTCGCATTCTCTTTCGAATGGTACTAAAATGACTGAAATCCTTTGTGTCAGTCTTGAGATATGATTTTCTGAAATATACGTTTCGTGACACTACACTGTTAGCGTGGTAAACTTTAAATCAGTCTAAAATCCTTTTAAGTTGACGAAAACTCAAAATTTCAAGTGGATTAGGAATCTACGTCGCATTCTCTTTCGAATGGTACTAAAATGACTGAAATCCTGTGTGTCAGTCTTGAGATATGATTTTCTGAAATATACGTTTCGTGACACTACACTGTTAGCGTGGTAAACTTTAAATGAGTCTAAAATCCTTTTAAGTTGACGAAAACTCAAAATTTCAAGTGGATTAAGAATCTACGTCGCATTCTCTTTCGAATGGTACTAAAATGACTGAAATCCTTTGTGTCAGTCTTGAGATATGATTTTCTGAAATATACGTTTCGTGACACTACACTGTTAGCGTGGTAAACTTTAAATCAGTCTAAAATCCTTTTAAGTTGACGAAAACTCAAAATTTCAAGTGGATTAGGAATCTACGTCGCATTCTCTTTCGAATGGTACTAAAATGACTGAAATCCTGTGTGTCAGTCTTGAGATATGATTTTCTGAAATATACGTTTCGTGACACTACACTGTTAGCGTGGTAAACTTTAAATGAGTCTAAAATCCTTTTAAGTTGACGAAAACTCAAAATTTGAAGTGGATTAGGAATCTACGTCGCATTCTCTTTCGAATGGTACTAAAATGACTGAAATCCTGTGTGTCAGTCTTGAGATATGATTTTCTGAAATATACGTTTCGTGACACTACACTGTTAGCGTGGTAAACTTTAAATGAGTCTAAAATCCTTTTAAGTTGACGAAAACTCAAAATTTCAAGTGGATTAAGAATCTACGTCGCATTCTCTTTCGAATGGTACTAAAATGACTGAAATCCTTTGTGTCAGTCTTGAGATATGATTTTCTGAAATATACGTTTCGTGACACTACACTGTTAGCGTGGTAAACTTTAAATCAGTCTAAAATCCTTTTAAGTTGACGAAAACTCAAAATTTCAAGTGGATTAGGAATCTACGTCGCATTCTCTTTCGAATGGTACTAAAATTACTGAAATCCTGTGTGTCAGTCTTGAGATATGATTTTCTGAAATATACGTTTCGTGACACTACACTGTTAGCGTGGTAAACTTTAAATCAGTCTAAAATCCTTTTAAGTTGACGAAAACTCAAAATTTCAAGTGGATTAGGAATCTACGTCGCATTCTCTTTCGAATGGTACTAAAATGACTGAAATCCTTTGTGTCAGTCTTGAGATATGATTTTCTGAAATATACGTTTCGTGACACTACACTGTTAGCGTGGTAAACTTTAAATCAGTCTAAAATCCTTTTAAGTTGACGAAAACTCAAAATTTCAAGTGGATTAGGAATCTACGTCGCATTCTCTTTCGAATGGTACTAAAATTACTGAAATCCTGTGTGTCAGTCTTGAGATATGATTTTCTGAAATATACGTTTCGTGACACTACACTGTTAGCGTGGTAAACTTTAAATGAGTCTAAAATCCTTTTAAGTTGACGAAAACTCAAAATTTCAAGTGGATTAAGAATCTACGTCGCATTCTCTTTCGAATGGTACTAAAATGACTGAAATCCTGTGTGTCAGTCTTGAGATATGATTTTCTGAAATATACGTTTCGTGACACTACACTGTTAGCGTGGTAAACTTTAAATCAGTCTAAAATCCTTTTAAGTTGACGAAAACTCAAAATTTCAAGTGGATTAGGAATCTACGTCGCATTCTCTTTCGAATGGTACTAACATGACTGAAATCCTGTGTGTCAGTCTTGAGATATGATTTTCTGAAATATACGTTTCGTGACACTACACTGTTAGCGTGGTAAACTTTAAATGAGTCTAAAATCCTTTTAAGTTGACGAAAACTCAAAATTTCAAGTGGATTAAGAATCTACGTCGCAATCTCTTTCGAATGGTACTAACATGACTGAAATCCTGTGTGTCAGTCTTGAGATATGATTTTCTGAAATATACGTTTCGTGACACTACACTGTTAGCGTGGTAAACTTTAAATCAGTCTAAAATCCTTTTAAGTTGACGAAAACTCAAAATTTCAAGTGGATTAAGAATCTACGTCGCAATCTCTTTCGAATGGTACTAAAATGACTGAAATCCTGTGTGTCAGTCTTGAGATATGATTTTCTGAAATATACGTTTCGTGACACTACACTGTTAGCGTGGTAAACTTTAAATGAGTCTAAAATCCTTTTAAGTTGACGAAAACTCAAAATTTCAAGTGGATTAAGAATCTACGTCGCATTCTCTTTCGAATGGTACTAAAATGACTGAAATCCTGTGTGTCAGTCTTGAGATATGATTTTCTGAAATATACGTTTCGTGACACTACACTGTTAGCGTGGTAAACTTTAAATGAGTCTAAAATCCTTTTAAGTTGACGAAAACTCAAAATTTCAAGTGGATTAAGAATCTACGTCGCATTCTCTTTCGAATGCTACTAAAATGACTGAAATCCTGTGTGTCAGTCTTGAGATATGATTTTCTGAAATATACGTTTCGTGACACTACACTGTTAGCGTGGTAAACTTTAAATCAGTCTAAAATCCTTTTAAGTTGACGAAAACTCAAAATTTCAAGTGGATTAGGAATCTACGTCGCATTCTCTTTCGAATGGTACTAACATGACTGAAATCCTGTGTGTCAGTCTTGAGATATGATTTTCTGAAATATACGTTTCGTGACACTACACTGTTAGCGTGGTAAACTTTAAATGAGTCTAAAATCCTTTTAAGTTGACGAAAACTCAAAATTTCAAGTGGATTAAGAATCTACGTCGCATTCTCTTTCGAATGGTACTAAAATGACTGAAATCCTGTGTGTCAGTCTTGAGATATGATTTTCTGAAATATACGTTTCGTGACACTACACTGTTAGCGTGGTAAACTTTAAATGAGTCTAAAATCCTTTTAAGTTGACGAAAACTCAAAATTTCAAGTGGATTAAGAATCTACGTCGCATTCTCTTTCGAATGCTACTAAAATGACTGAAATCCTGTGTGTCAGTCTTGAGATATGATTTTCTGAAATATACGTTTCGTGACACTACACTGTTAGCGTGGTAAACTTTAAATGAGTCTAAAATCCTTTTAAGTTGACGAAAACTCAAAATTTCAAGTGGATTAAGAATCTACGTCGCATTCTCTTTCGAATGGTACTAAAATGACTGAAATCCTGTGTGTCAGTCTTGAGATATGATTTTCTGAAATATACGTTTCGTGACACTACACTGTTAGCGTGGTAAACTTTAAATGAGTCTAAAATCCTTTTAAGTTGACGAAAACTCAAAATTTCAAGTGGATTAAGAATCTACGTCGCATTCTCTTTCGAATGGTACTAAAATGACTGAAATCCTGTGTGTCAGTCTTGAGATATGATTTTCTGAAATATACGTTTCGTGACACTACACTGTTAGCGTGGTAAACTTTAAATCAGTCTAAAATCCTTTTAAGTTGACGAAAACTCAAAATTTCAAGTGGATTAAGAATCTACGTCGCATTCTCTTTCGAATGGTACTAAAATGACTGAAATCCTGTGTGTCAGTCTTGAGATATGATTTTCTGAAATATACGTTTCGTGACACTACACTGTTAGCGTGGTAAACTTTAAATCAGTCTAAAATCCTTTTAAGTTGACGAAAACTCAAAATTTCAAGTGGATTAGGAATCTACGTCGCATTCTCTTTCGAATGGTACTAAAATGACTGAAATCCTGTGTGTCAGTCTTGAGATATGATTTTCTGAAATATACGTTTCGTGACACTACACTGTTAGCGTGGTAAACTTTAAATGAGTCTAAAATCCTTTTAAGTTGACGAAAACTCAAAATTTCAAGTGGATTAAGAATCTACGTCGCATTCTCTTTCGAATGGTACTAAAATGACTGAAATCCTGTGTGTCAGTCTTGAGCTATGATTTTCTGAAATATACGTTTCGTGACACTACACTGTTAGCGTGGTAAACTTTAAATGAGTCTAAAATCCTTTTAAGTTGACGAAAACTCAAAATTTCAAGTGGATTAAGAATCTACGTCGCATTCTCTTTCGAATGGTACTAAAATGACTGAAATCCTGTGTGTCAGTCTTGAGATATGATTTTCTGAAATATACGTTTCGTGACACTACACTGTTAGCGTGGTAAACTTTAAATGAGTCTAAAATCCTTTTAAGTTGACGAAAACTCAAAATTTCAAGTGGATTAAGAATCTACGTCGCATTCTCTTTCGAATGGTACTAAAATGACTGAAATCCTGTGTGTCAGTCTTGAGATATGATTTTCTGAAATATACGTTTCGTGACACTACACTGTTAGCGTGGTAAACTTTAAATCAGTCTAAAATCCTTTTAAGTTGACGAAAACTCAAAATTTCAAGTGGATTAAGAATCTACGTCGCATTCTCTTTCGAATGGTACTAAAATGACTGAAATCCTGTGTGTCAGTCTTGAGATATGATTTTCTGAAATATACGTTTCGTGACACTACACTGTTAGCGTGGTAAACTTTAAATGAGTCTAAAATCCTTTTAAGTTGACGAAAATTCAAAATTTCAAGTGGATTAAGAATCTACGTCGCATTCTCTTTCGAATGGTACTAAAATGACTGAAATCCTGTGTGTCAGTCTTGAGATATGATTTTCTGAAATATACGTTTCGTGACACTACACTGTTAGCGTGGTAAACTTTAAATGAGTCTAAAATCCTTTTAAGTTGACGAAAACTCAAAATTTCAAGTGGATTAAGAATCTACGTCGCATTCTCTTTCGAATGGTACTAAAATGACTGAAATCCTGTGTGTCAGTCTTGAGATATGATTTTCTGAAATATACGTTTCGTGACACTACACTGTTAGCGTGGTAAACTTTAAATCAGTCTAAAATCCTTTTAAGTTGACGAAAACTCAAAATTTCAAGTGGATTAGGAATCTACGTCGCATTCTCTTTCGAATGGTACTAAAATGACTGAAATCCTGTGTGTCAGTCTTGAGATATGATTTTCTGAAATATACGTTTCGTGACACTACACTGTTAGCGTGGTAAACTTTAAATGAGTCTAAAATCCTTTTAAGTTGACGAAAACTCAAAATTTCAAGTGGATTAAGAATCTACGTCGCATTCTCTTTCGAATGGTACTAAAATGACTGAAATCCTGTGTGTCAGTCTTGAGATATGATTTTCTGAAATATACGTTTCGTGACACTACACTGTTAGCGTGGTAAACTTTAAATCAGTCTAAAATCCTTTTAAGTTGACGAAAACTCAAAATTTCAAGTGGATTAGGAATCTACGTCGCATTCTCTTTCGAATGGTACTAAAATGACTGAAATCCTGTGTGTCAGTCTTGAGATATGATTTTCTGAAATATACGTTTCGTGACACTACACTGTTAGCGTGGTAAACTTTAAATGAGTCTAAAATCCTTTTAAGTTGACGAAAACTCAAAATTTCAAGTGGATTAAGAATCTACGTCGCATTCTCTTTCGAATGGTACTAAAATGACTGAAATCCTGTGTGTCAGTCTTGAGATATGATTTTCTGAAATATACGTTTCGTGACACTACACTGTTAGCGTGGTAAACTTTAAATCAGTCTAAAATCCTTTTAAGTTGACGAAAACTCAAAATTTCAAGTGGATTAGGAATCTACGTCGCATTCTCTTTCGAATGGTACTAAAATGACTGAAATCCTGTGTGTCAGTCTTGAGATATGATTTTCTGAAATATACGTTTCGTGACACTACACTGTTAGCGTGGTAAACTTTAAATGAGTCTAAAATCCTTTTAAGTTGACGAAAACTCAAAATTTCAAGTGGATTAAGAATCTACGTCGCATTCTCTTTCGAATGGTACTAAAATGACTGAAATCCTGTGTGTCAGTCTTGAGATATGATTTTCTGAAATATACGTTTCGTGACACTACACTGTTAGCGTGGTAAACTTTAAATGAGTCTAAAATCCTTTTAAGTTGACGAAAACTCAAAATTTCAAGTGGATTAAGAATCTACGTCGCATTCTCTTTCGAATGGTACTAAAATGACTGAAATCCTGTGTGTCAGTCTTGAGATATGATTTTCTGAAATATACGTTTCGTGACACTACACTGTTAGCGTGGTAAACTTTAAATCAGTCTAAAATCCTTTTAAGTTGACGAAAACTCAAAATTTCAAGTGGATTAAGAATCTACGTCGCAATCTCTTTCGAATGGTACTAAAATGACTGAAATCCTGTGTGTCAGTCTTGAGATATGATTTTCTGAAATATACGTTTCGTGACACTACACTGTTAGCGTGGTAAACTTTAAATGAGTCTAAAATCCTTTTAAGTTGACGAAAACTCAAAATTTCAAGTGGATTAAGAATCTACGTCGCATTCTCTTTCGAATGGTACTAAAATGACTGAAATCCTGTGTGTCAGTCTTGAGATATGATTTTCTGAAATATACGTTTCGTGACACTACACTGTTAGCGTGGTAAACTTTAAATGAGTCTAAAATCCTTTTAAGTTGACGAAAACTCAAAATTTCAAGTGGATTAAGAATCTACGTCGCATTCTCTTTCGAATGCTACTAAAATGACTGAAATCCTGTGTGTCAGTCTTGAGATATGATTTTCTGAAATATACGTTTCGTGACACTACACTGTTAGCGTGGTAAACTTTAAATGAGTCTAAAATCCTTTTAAGTTGACGAAAACTCAAAATTTCAAGTGGATTAAGAATCTACGTCGCATTCTCTTTCGAATGGTACTAAAATGACTGAAATCCTGTGTGTCAGTCTTGAGATATGATTTTCTGAAATATACGTTTCGTGACACTACACTGTTAGCGTGGTAAACTTTAAATCAGTCTAAAATCCTTTTAAGTTGACGAAAACTCAAAATTTCAAGTGGATTAAGAATCTACGTCGCAATCTCTTTCGAATGGTACTAAAATGACTGAAATCCTGTGTGTCAGTCTTGAGATATGATTTTCTGAAATATACGTTTCGTGACACTACACTGTTAGCGTGGTAAACTTTAAATGAGTCTAAAATCCTTTTAAGTTGACGAAAACTCAAAATTTCAAGTGGATTAAGAATCTACGTCGCATTCTCTTTCGAATGGTACTAAAATGACTGAAATCCTGTGTGTCAGTCTTGAGATATGATTTTCTGAAATATACGTTTCGTGACACTACACTGTTAGCGTGGTAAACTTTAAATGAGTCTAAAATCCTTTTAAGTTGACGAAAACTCAAAATTTCAAGTGGATTAAGAATCTACGTCGCATTCTCTTTCGAATGCTACTAAAATGACTGAAATCCTGTGTGTCAGTCTTGAGATATGATTTTCTGAAATATACGTTTCGTGACACTACACTGTTAGCGTGGTAAACTTTAAATGAGTCTAAAATCCTTTTAAGTTGACGAAAACTCAAAATTTCAAGTGGATTAAGAATCTACGTCGCATTCTCTTTCGAATGGTACTAAAATGACTGAAATCCTGTGTGTCAGTCTTGAGATATGATTTTCTGAAATATACGTTTCGTGACACTACACTGTTAGCGTGGTAAACTTTAAATGAGTCTAAAATCCTTTTAAGTTGACGAAAACTCAAAATTTCAAGTGGATTAAGAATCTACGTCGCATTCTCTTTCGAATGCTACTAAAATGACTGAAATCCTGTGTGTCAGTCTTGAGATATGATTTTCTGAAATTTACGTTTCGTGACACTACACTGTTAGCGTGGTAAACTTTAAATGAGTCTAAAATCCTTTTAAGTTGACGAAAACTCAAAATTTCAAGTGGATTAAGAATCTACGTCGCATTCTCTTTCGAGTGGTACTAAAATGACTGAAATCCTGTGTGTCAGTCTTGAGATATGATTTTCTGAAATATACGTTTCGTGACACTACACTGTTAGCGTGGTAAACTTTAAATGAGTCTAAAATCCTTTTAAGTTGACGAAAACTCAAAATTTCAAGTGGATTAAGAATCTACGTCGCATTCTCTTTCGAATGCTACTAAAATGACTGAAATCCTGTGTGTCAGTCTTGAGATATGATTTTCTGAAATATACGTTTCGTGACACTACACTGTTAGCGTGGTAAACTTTAAATGAGTCTAAAATCCTTTTAAATTGACGAAAACTCAAAATTTCAAGTGGATTAAGAATCGACGTCGCATTCTCTTTCGAATGGTACTAAAATGACTGAAATCCTGTGTGTCAGTCTTGAGATATGATTTTCTGAAATATACGTTTCGTGACACTACACTGTTAGCGTGGTAAACTTTAAATGAGTCTAAAATCCTTTTAAGTTGACGAAAACTCAAAATTTCAAGTGGATTAAGAATCTACGTCGCATTCTCTTTCGAATGCTACTAAAATGACTGAAATCCTGTGTGTCAGTCTTGAGATATGATTTTCTGAAATATACGTTTCGTGACACTACACTGTTAGCGTGGTAAACTTTAAATGAGTCTAAAATCCTTTTAAGTTGACGAAAACTCAAAATTTCAAGTGGATTAAGAATCTACGTCGCATTCTCTTTCGAATGGTACTAAAATGACTGAAATCCTGTGTGTCAGTCTTGAGATATGATTTTCTGAAATATACGTTTCGTGACACTACACTGTTAGCGTGGTAAACTTTAAATGAGTCTAAAATCCTTTTAAGTTGACGAAAACTCAAAATTTCAAGTGGATTAAGAATCTACGTCGCATTCTCTTTCGAATGCTACTAAAATGACTGAAATCCTGTGTGTCAGTCTTGAGATATGATTTTCTGAAATATACGTTTCGTGACACTACACTGTTAGCGTGGTAAACTTTAAATGAGTCTAAAATCCTTTTAAATTGACGAAAACTCAAAATTTCAAGTGGATTAAGAATCTACGTCGCATTCTCTTTCGAATGGTACTAAAATGACTGAAATCCTGTGTGTCAGTCTTGAGATATGATTTTCCGAAATATACGTTTCGTGACACTACACTGTTAGCGTGGTAAACTTTAAATGAGTCTAAAATCCTTTTAAGTTGACGAAAACTCAAAATTTCAAGTGGATTAAGAATCTACGTCGCATTCTCTTTCGAATGGTACTAAAATGACTGAAATCCTGTGTGTCAGTCTTGAGATATGATTTTCTGAAATATACGTTTCGTGACACTACACTGTTAGCGTGGTAAACTTTAAATCAGTCTAAAATCCTTTTAAGTTGACGAAAACTCAAAATTTCAAGTGGATTAGGAATCTACGTCGCATTCTCTTTCGAATGGTACTAACATGACTGAAATCCTGTGTGTCAGTCTTGAGATATGATTTTCTGAAATATACGTTTCGTGACACTACACTGTTAGCGTGGTAAACTTTAAATGAGTCTAAAATCCTTTTAAGTTGACGAAAACTCAAAATTTCAAGTGGATTAAGAATCTACGTCGCATTCTCTTTCGAATGGTACTAAAATGACTGAAATCCTGTGTGTCAGTCTTGAGATATGATTTTCTGAAATATACGTTTCGTGACACTACACTGTTAGCGTGGTAAACTTTAAATCAGTCTAAAATCCTTTTAAGTTGACGAAAACTCAAAATTTCAAGTGGATTAGGAATCTACGTCGCATTCTCTTTCGAATGGTACTAAAATGACTGAAATCCTGTGTGTCAGTCTTGAGATATGATTTTCTGAAATATACGTTTCGTGACACTACACTGTTAGCGTGGTAAACTTTAAATGAGTCTAAAATCCTTTTAAGTTGACGAAAACTCAAAATTTCAAGTGGATTAAGAATCTACGTCGCATTCTCTTTCGAATGATACTAAAATGACTGAAATCCTGTGTGTCAGTCTTGAGATATGATTTTCTGAAATATACGTTTCGTGACACTACACTGTAAGCGTGGTAAACTTTAAATGAGTCTAAAATCCTTTTAAGTTGACGAAAACTCAAAATTTCAAGTGGATTAAGAATCTACGTCGCATTCTCTTTCGAACGGTACTAAAATGACTGAAATCCTTTGTGTCAGTCTTGAGATATGATTTTCTGAAATATACGTTTCGTGACACTACACTGTTAGCGTGGTAAACTTTAAATGAGTCTAAAATCCTTTTAAGTTGACGAAAACTCAAAATTTCAAGTGGATTAAGAATCTACGTCGCATTCTCTTTCGAATGCTACTAAAATGACTGAAATCCTATGTGTCAGTCTTGAGATATGATTTTCTGAAATATACGTTTCGTGACACTACACTGTTAGCGTGGTAAACTTTAAATGAGTCTAAAATCCTTTTAAATTGACGAAAACTCAAAATTTCAAGTGGATTAAGAATCTACGTCGCATTCTCTTTCGAATGGTACTAAAATGACTGAAATCCTGTGTGTCAGTCTTGAGATATGATTTTCTGAAATATACGTTTCGTGACACTACACTGTTAGCGTGGTAAACTTTAAATGAGTCTAAAATCCTTTTAAGTTGACGAAAACTCAAAATTTCAAGTGGATTAAGAATCTACGTCGCATTCTCTTTCGAATGATACTAAAATGACTGAAATCCTGTGTGTCAGTCTTGAGATATGATTTTCTGAAATATACGTTTCGTGACACTACACTGTAAGCGTGGTAAACTTTAAATGAGTCTAAAATCCTTTTAAGTTGACGAAAACTCAAAATTTCAAGTGGATTAAGAATCTACGTCGCATTCTCTTTCGAACGGTACTAAAATGACTGAAATCCTTTGTGTCAGTCTTGAGATATGATTTTCTGAAATATACGTTTCGTGACACTACACTGTTAGCGTGGTAAACTTTAAATGAGTCTAAAATCCTTTTAAGTTGACGAAAACTCAAAATTTCAAGTGGATTAAGAATCTACGTCGCATTCTCTTTCGAATGCTACTAAAATGACTGAAATCCTATGTGTCAGTCTTGAGATATGATTTTCTGAAATATACGTTTCGTGACACTACACTGTTAGCGTGGTAAACTTTAAATGAGTCTAAAATCCTTTTAAATTGACGAAAACTCAAAATTTCAAGTGGATTAAGAATCTACGTCGCATTCTCTTTCGAATGGTACTAAAATGACTGAAATCCTGTGTGTCAGTCTTGAGATATGATTTTCTGAAATATACGTTTCGTGACACTACACTGTTAGCGTGGTAAACTTTAAATGAGTCTAAAATCCTTTTAAGTTGACGAAAACTCAAAATTTCAAGTGGATTAAGAATCTACGTCGCATTCTCTTTCGAATGGTACTAAAATGACTGAAATCCTTTGTGTCAGTCTTGAGATATGATTTTCTGAAATATACGTTTCGTGACACTACACTGTTAGCGTGGTAAACTTTAAATCAGTCTAAAATCCTTTTAAGTTGACGAAAACTCAAAATTTCAAGTGGATTAGGAATCTACGTCGCATTCTCTTTCGAATGGTACTAAAATGACTGAAATCCTGTGTGTCAGTCTTGAGATATGATTTTCTGAAATATACGTTTCGTGACACTACACTGTTAGCGTGGTAAACTTTAAATGAGTCTAAAATCCTTTTAAGTTGACGAAAACTCAAAATTTGAAGTGGATTAGGAATCTACGTCGCATTCTCTTTCGAATGGTACTAAAATGACTGAAATCCTGTGTGTCAGTCTTGAGATATGATTTTCTGAAATATACGTTTCGTGACACTACACTGTTAGCGTGGTAAACTTTAAATGAGTCTAAAATCCTTTTAAGTTGACGAAAACTCAAAATTTCAAGTGGATTAAGAATCTACGTCGCATTCTCTTTCGAATGGTACTAAAATGACTGAAATCCTTTGTGTCAGTCTTGAGATATGATTTTCTGAAATATACGTTTCGTGACACTACACTGTTAGCGTGGTAAACTTTAAATCAGTCTAAAATCCTTTTAAGTTGACGAAAACTCAAAATTTCAAGTGGATTAGGAATCTACGTCGCATTCTCTTTCGAATGGTACTAAAATTACTGAAATCCTGTGTGTCAGTCTTGAGATATGATTTTCTGAAATATACGTTTCGTGACACTACACTGTTAGCGTGGTAAACTTTAAATCAGTCTAAAATCCTTTTAAGTTGACGAAAACTCAAAATTTCAAGTGGATTAGGAATCTACGTCGCATTCTCTTTCGAATGGTACTAAAATGACTGAAATCCTTTGTGTCAGTCTTGAGATATGATTTTCTGAAATATACGTTTCGTGACACTACACTGTTAGCGTGGTAAACTTTAAATCAGTCTAAAATCCTTTTAAGTTGACGAAAACTCAAAATTTCAAGTGGATTAGGAATCTACGTCGCATTCTCTTTCGAATGGTACTAAAATTACTGAAATCCTGTGTGTCAGTCTTGAGATATGATTTTCTGAAATATACGTTTCGTGACACTACACTGTTAGCGTGGTAAACTTTAAATGAGTCTAAAATCCTTTTAAGTTGACGAAAACTCAAAATTTCAAGTGGATTAAGAATCTACGTCGCATTCTCTTTCGAATGGTACTAAAATGACTGAAATCCTGTGTGTCAGTCTTGAGATATGATTTTCTGAAATATACGTTTCGTGACACTACACTGTTAGCGTGGTAAACTTTAAATCAGTCTAAAATCCTTTTAAGTTGACGAAAACTCAAAATTTCAAGTGGATTAGGAATCTACGTCGCATTCTCTTTCGAATGGTACTAACATGACTGAAATCCTGTGTGTCAGTCTTGAGATATGATTTTCTGAAATATACGTTTCGTGACACTACACTGTTAGCGTGGTAAACTTTAAATGAGTCTAAAATCCTTTTAAGTTGACGAAAACTCAAAATTTCAAGTGGATTAAGAATCTACGTCGCATTCTCTTTCGAATGGTACTAAAATGACTGAAATCCTGTGTGTCAGTCTTGAGATATGATTTTCTGAAATATACGTTTCGTGACACTACACTGTTAGCGTGGTAAACTTTAAATCAGTCTAAAATCCTTTTAAGTTGACGAAAACTCAAAATTTCAAGTGGATTAGGAATCTACGTCGCATTCTCTTTCGAATGGTACTAAAATGACTGAAATCCTGTGTGTCAGTCTTGAGATATGATTTTCTGAAATATACGTTTCGTGACACTACACTGTTAGCGTGGTAAACTTTAAATGAGTCTAAAATCCTTTTAAGTTGACGAAAACTCAAAATTTCAAGTGGATTAAGAATCTACGTCGCATTCTCTTTCGAATGATACTAAAATGACTGAAATCCTGTGTGTCAGTCTTGAGATATGATTTTCTGAAATATACGTTTCGTGACACTACACTGTAAGCGTGGTAAACTTTAAATGAGTCTAAAATCCTTTTAAGTTGACGAAAACTCAAAATTTCAAGTGGATTAAGAATCTACGTCGCATTCTCTTTCGAATGCTACTAAAATGACTGAAATCCTATGTGTCAGTCTTGAGATATGATTTTCTGAAATATACGTTTCGTGACACTACACTGTTAGCGTGGTAAACTTTAAATGAGTCTAAAATCCTTTTAAATTGACGAAAACTCAAAATTTCAAGTGGATTAAGAATCTACGTCGCATTCTCTTTCGAATGGTACTAAAATGACTGAAATCCTGTGTGTCAGTCTTGAGATATGATTTTCTGAAATATACGTTTCGTGACACTACACTGTTAGCGTGGTAAACTTTAAATGAGTCTAAAATCCTTTTAAGTTGACGAAAACTCAAAATTTCAAGTGGATTAAGAATCTACGTCGCATTCTCTTTCGAATGGTACTAAAATGACTGAAATCCTTTGTGTCAGTCTTGAGATATGATTTTCTGAAATATACGTTTCGTGACACTACACTGTTAGCGTGGTAAACTTTAAATCAGTCTAAAATCCTTTTAAGTTGACGAAAACTCAAAATTTCAAGTGGATTAGGAATCTACGTCGCATTCTCTTTCGAATGGTACTAAAATGACTGAAATCCTGTGTGTCAGTCTTGAGATATGATTTTCTGAAATATACGTTTCGTGACACTACACTGTTAGCGTGGTAAACTTTAAATCAGTCTAAAATCCTTTTAAGTTGACGAAAACTCAAAATTTCAAGTGGATTATGAATCTACGTCGCATTCTCTTTCGAATGGTACTAAAATGACTGAAATCCTGTGTGTCAGTCTTGAGATATGATTTTCTGAAATATACGTTTCGTGACACTACACTGTTAGCGTGGTAAACTTTAAATGAGTCTAAAATCCTTTTAAGTTGACGAAAACTCAAAATTTCAAGTGGATTATGAATCTACGTCGCATTCTCTTTCGAATGGTGCTAAAATGACTGAAATCCTGTGTGTCAGTCTTGAGATATGATTTTCTGAAATATACGTTTCGTGACACTACACTGTTAGCGTGGTAAACTTTAAATGAGTCTAAAATCCTTTTAAGTTGACGAAAACTCAAAATTTCAAGTGGATTAAGAATCTACGTCGCATTCTCTTTCGAATGGTACTAAAATGACTGAAATCCTGTGTGTCAGTCTTGAGATATGATTTTCTGAAATATACGTTTCGTGACACTACACTGTTAGCGTGGTAAACTTTAAATCAGTCTAAAATCCTTTTAAGTTGACGAAAACTCAAAATTTCAAGTGGATTAGGAATCTACGTCGCATTCTCTTTCGAATGGTACTAAAATGACTGAAATCCTGTGTGTCAGTCTTGAGATATGATTTTCTGAAATATACGTTTCGTGACACTACACTGTTAGCGTGGTAAACTTTAAATGAGTCTAAAATCCTTTTAAGTTGACGAAAACTCAAAATTTCAAGTGGATTAAGAATCTACGTCGCATTCTCTTTCGAATGGTACTAAAATGACTGAAATCCTGTGTGTCAGTCTTGAGATATGATTTTCTGAAATATACGTTTCGTGACACTACACTGTTAGCGTGGTAAACTTTAAATGAGTCTAAAATCCTTTTAAATTGACGAAAACTCAAAATTTCAAGTGGATTAAGAATCTACGTCGCATTCTCTTTCGAATGGTACTAAAATGACTGAAATCCTGTGTGTCAGTCTTGAGATATGATTTTCTGAAATATACGTTTCGTGACACTACACTGTTAGCGTGGTAAACTTTAAATGAGTCTAAAATCCTTTTAAGTTGACGAAAACTCAAAATTTCAAGTGGATTAAGAATCTACGTCGCATTCTCTTTCGAATGGTACTAAAATGACTGAAATCCTTTGTGTCAGTCTTGAGATATGATTTTCTGAAATATACGTTTCGTGACACTACACTGTTAGCGTGGTAAACTTTAAATCAGTCTAAAATCCTTTTAAGTTGACGAAAACTCAAAATTTCAAGTGGATTAGGAATCTACGTCGCATTCTCTTTCGAATGGTACTAAAATGACTGAAATCCTGTGTGTCAGTCTTGAGATATGATTTTCTGAAATATACGTTTCGTGACACTACACTGTTAGCGTGGTAAACTTTAAATGAGTCTAAAATCCTTTTAAGTTGACGAAAACTCAAAATTTGAAGTGGATTAGGAATCTACGTCGCATTCTCTTTCGAATGGTACTAAAATGACTGAAATCCTGTGTGTCAGTCTTGAGATATGATTTTCTGAAATATACGTTTCGTGACACTACACTGTTAGCGTGGTAAACTTTAAATGAGTCTAAAATCCTTTTAAGTTGACGAAAACTCAAAATTTCAAGTGGATTAAGAATCTACGTCGCATTCTCTTTCGAATGGTACTAAAATGACTGAAATCCTTTGTGTCAGTCTTGAGATATGATTTTCTGAAATATACGTTTCGTGACACTACACTGTTAGCGTGGTAAACTTTAAATCAGTCTAAAATCCTTTTAAGTTGACGAAAACTCAAAATTTCAAGTGGATTAGGAATCTACGTCGCATTCTCTTTCGAATGGTACTAAAATTACTGAAATCCTGTGTGTCAGTCTTGAGATATGATTTTCTGAAATATACGTTTCGTGACACTACACTGTTAGCGTGGTAAACTTTAAATGAGTCTAAAATCCTTTTAAGTTGACGAAAACTCAAAATTTCAAGTGGATTAAGAATCTACGTCGCATTCTCTTTCGAATGGTACTAAAATGACTGAAATCCTGTGTGTCAGTCTTGAGATATGATTTTCTGAAATATACGTTTCGTGACACTACACTGTTAGCGTGGTAAACTTTAAATCAGTCTAAAATCCTTTTAAGTTGACGAAAACTCAAAATTTCAAGTGGATTAGGAATCTACGTCGCATTCTCTTTCGAATGGTACTAAAATGACTGAAATCCTGTGTGTCAGTCTTGAGATATGATTTTCTGAAATATACGTTTCGTGACACTACACTGTTAGCGTGGTAAACTTTAAATGAGTCTAAAATCCTTTTAAGTTGACGAAAACTCAAAATTTCAAGTGGATTAAGAATCTACGTCGCATTCTCTTTCGAATGGTACTAAAATGACTGAAATCCTGTGTGTCAGTCTTGAGATATGATTTTCTGAAATATACGTTTCGTGACACTACACTGTTAGCGTGGTAAACTTTAAATCAGTCTAAAATCCTTTTAAGTTGACGAAAACTCAAAATTTCAAGTGGATTAGGAATCTACGTCGCATTCTCTTTCGAATGGTACTAAAATGACTGAAATCCTGTGTGTCAGTCTTGAGATATGATTTTCTGAAATATACGTTTCGTGACACTACACTGTAAGCGTGGTAAACTTTAAATGAGTCTAAAATCCTTTTAAGTTGACGAAAACTCAAAATTTCAAGTGGATTAAGAATCTACGTCGCATTCTCTTTCGAATGGTACTAAAATGACTGAAATCCTGTGTGTCAGTCTTGAGATATGATTTTCTGAAATATACGTTTCGTGACACTACACTGTTAGCGTGGTAAACTTTAAATGAGTCTAAAATCCTTTTAAGTTGACGAAAACTCAAAATTTCAAGTGGATTAAGAATCTACGTCGCATTCTCTTTCGAATGGTACTAAAATGACTGAAATCCTGTGTGTCAGTCTTGAGATATGATTTTCTGAAATATACGTTTCGTGACACTACACTGTTAGCGTGGTAAACTTTAAATCAGTCTAAAATCCTTTTAAGTTGACGAAAACTCAAAATTTCAAGTGGATTAGGAATCTACGTCGCATTCTCTTTCGAATGGTACTAAAATGACTGAAATCCTGTGTGTCAGTCTTGAGATATGATTTTCTGAAATATACGTTTCGTGACACTACACTGTTAGCGTGGTAAACTTTAAATCAGTCTAAAATCCTTTTAAGTTGACGAAAACTCAAAATTTCAAGTGGATTAGGAATCTACGTCGCATTCTCTTTCGAATGGTACTAAAATGACTGAAATCCTGTGTGTCAGTCTTGAGATATGATTTTCTGAAATATACGTTTCGTGACACTACACTGTAAGCGTGGTAAACTTTAAATGAGTCTAAAATCCTTTTAAGTTGACGAAAACTCAAAATTTCAAGTGGATTAAGAATCTACGTCGCATTCTCTTTCGAATGGTACTAAAATGACTGAAATCCTGTGTGTCAGTCTTGAGATATGATTTTCTGAAATATACGTTTCGTGACACTACACTGTTAGCGTGGTAAACTTTAAATGAGTCTAAAATCCTTTTAAGTTGACGAAAACTCAAAATTTCAAGTGGATTAAGAATCTACGTCGCATTCTCTTTCGAATGGTACTAAAATGACTGAAATCCTGTGTGTCAGTCTTGAGATATGATTTTCTGAAATATACGTTTCGTGACACTACACTGTTAGCGTGGTAAACTTTAAATCAGTCTAAAATCCTTTTAAGTTGACGAAAACTCAAAATTTCAAGTGGATTAGGAATCTACGTCGCATTCTCTTTCGAATGGTACTAAAATGACTGAAATCCTGTGTGTCAGTCTTGAGATATGATTTTCTGAAATATACGTTTCGTGACACTACACTGTTAGCGTGGTAAACTTTAAATGAGTCTAAAATCCTTTTAAGTTGACGAAAACTCAAAATTTCAAGTGGATTAAGAATCTACGTCGCATTCTCTTTCGAATGGTACTAAAATGACTGAAATCCTGTGTGTCAGTCTTGAGATATGATTTTCTGAAATATACGTTTCGTGACACTACACTGTTAGCGTGGTAAACTTTAAATCAGTCTAAAATCCTTTTAAGTTGACGAAAACTCAAAATTTCAAGTGGATTAGGAATCTACGTCGCATTCTCTTTCGAATGGTACTAAAATGACTGAAATCCTGTGTGTCAGTCTTGAGATATGATTTTCTGAAATATACGTTTCGTGACACTACACTGTAAGCGTGGTAAACTTTAAATGAGTCTAAAATCCTTTTAAGTTGACGAAAACTCAAAATTTCAAGTGGATTAAGAATCTACGTCGCATTCTCTTTCGAATGGTACTAAAATGACTGAAATCCTGTGTGTCAGTCTTGAGATATGATTTTCTGAAATATACGTTTCGTGACACTACACTGTTAGCGTGGTAAACTTTAAATCAGTCTAAAATCCTTTTAAGTTGACGAAAACTCAAAATTTCAAGTGGATTAGGAATCTACGTCGCATTCTCTTTCGAATGGTACTAAAATGACTGAAATCCTGTGTGTCAGTCTTGAGATATGATTTTCTGAAATATACGTTTCGTGACACTACACTGTTAGCGTGGTAAACTTTAAATGAGTCTAAAATCCTTTTAAGTTGACGAAAACTCAAAATTTGAAGTGGATTAGGAATCTACGTCGCATTCTCTTTCGAATGGTACTAAAATGACTGAAATCCTGTGTGTCAGTCTTGAGATATGATTTTCTGAAATATACGTTTCGTGACACTACACTGTTAGCGTGGTAAACTTTAAATGAGTCTAAAATCCTTTTAAGTTGACGAAAACTCAAAATTTCAAGTGGATTAAGAATCTACGTCGCATTCTCTTTCGAATGGTACTAAAATGACTGAAATTCTGTGTGTCAGTCTTGAGATATGATTTTCTGAAATATACGTTTCGTGACACTACACTGTTAGCGTGGTAAACTTTAAATGAGTCTAAAATCCTTTTAAGTTGACGAAAACTCAAAATTTGAAGTGGATTAGGAATCTACGTCGCATTCTCTTTCGAATGGTACTAAAATGACTGAAATCCTGTGTGTCAGTCTTGAGATATGATTTTCTGAAATATACGTTTCGTGACACTACACTGTTAGCGTGGTAAACTTTAAATGAGTCTAAAATCCTTTTAATTTGACGAAAACTCAAAATTTCAAGTGGAATAAGAATCTACGTCGCATTCTCTTTCGAATGGTACTAAAATGACTGAAATCCTGTGTGTCAGTCTTGAGATATGATTTTCTGAAATATACGTTTCGTGACACTACACTGTTAGCGTGGTAAACTTTAAATCAGTCTAAAATCCTTTTAAGTTGACGAAAACTCAAAATTTCAAGTGGATTAAGAATCTACGTCGCATTCTCTTTCGAATGCTACTAAAATGACTGAAATCCTGTGTGTCAGTCTTGAGATATGATTTTCTGAAATATACGTTTCGTGACACTACACTGTTAGCGTGGTAAACTTTAAATGAGTCTAAAATCCTTTTAAATTGACGAAAACTCAAAATTTCAAGTGGATTAAGAATCTACGTCGCATTCTCTTTCGAATGGTACTAAAATGACTGAAATCCTGTGTGTCAGTCTTGAGATATGATTTTCTGAAATATACGTTTCGTGACACTACACTGTTAGCGTGGTAAACTTTAAATGAGTCTAAAATCCTTTTAAGTTGACGAAAACTCAAAATTTCAAGTGGATTAAGAATCTACGTCGCATTCTCTTTCGAATGGTACTAAAATGACTGAAATCCTGTGTGTCAGTCTTGAGATATGATTTTCTGAAATATACGTTTCGTGACACTACACTGTTAGCGTGGTAAACTTTAAATCAGTCTAAAATCCTTTTAAGTTGACGAAAACTCAAAATTTCAAGTGGATTAGGAATCTACGTCGCATTCTCTTTCGAATGGTACTAAAATGACTGAAATCCTGTGTGTCAGTCTTGAGATATGATTTTCTGAAATATACGTTTCGTGACACTACACTGTTAGCGTGGTAAACTTTAAATGAGTCTAAAATCCTTTTAAGTTGACGAAAACTCAAAATTTCAAGTGGATTAAGAATCTACGTCGCATTCTCTTTCGAATGTTACTAAAATGACTGAAATCCTGTGTGTCAGTCTTGAGATATGATTTTCTGAAATATACGTTTCGTGACACTACACTGTTAGCGTGGTAAACTTTAAATGAGTCTAAAATCCTTTTAAGTTGACGAAAACTCAAAATTTCAAGTGGATTATGAATCTACGTCGCATTCTCTTTCGAATGGTACTAAAATGACTGAAATTCTGTGTGTCAGTCTTGAGATATGATTTTCTGAAATATACGTTTCGTGACACTACACTGTTAGCGTGGTAAACTTTAAATGAGTCTAAAATCCTTTTAAGTTGACGAAAACTCAAAATTTCAAGTGGATTAAGAATCTACGTCGCATTCTCTTTCGAATGTTACTAAAATGACTGAAATCCTGTGTGTCAGTCTTGAGATATGATTTTCTGAAATATACGTTTCGTGACACTACACTGTTAGCGTGGTAAACTTTAAATGAGTCTAAAATCCTTTTAAGTTGACGAAAACTCAAAATTTCAAGTGGATTATGAATCTACGTCGCATTCTCTTTCGAATGGTACTAAAATGACTGAAATCCTGTGTGTCAGTCTTGAGATATGATTTTCTGAAATATACGTTTCGTGACACTACACTGTTAGCGTGATAAACTTTAAATGAGTCTAAAATCCTTTTAAGTTGACGAAAACTCAAAATTTCAAGTGGATTATGAATCTACGTCGCATTCTCTTTCGAATGGTGCTAAAATGACTGAAATCCTGTGTGTCAGTCTTGAGATATGATTTTCTGAAATATACGTTTCGTGACACTACACTGTTAGCGTGGTAAACTTTAAATGAGTCTAAAATTCTTTTAAGTTGACGAAAACTCAAAATTTGAAGTGGATTAGGAATCTACGTCGCATTCTCTTTCGAATGGTACTAAAATGACTGAAATCCTGTGTGTCAGTCTTGAGATATGATTTTCTGAAATATACGTTTCGTGACACTACACTGTTAGCGTGGTAAACTTTAAATGAGTCTAAAATCCTTTTAAGTTGACGAAAACTCAAAATTTCAAGTGGATTAAGAATCTACGTCGCATTCTCTTTCGAATGTTACTAAAATGACTGAAATCCTGTGTGTCAGTCTTGAGATATGATTTTCTGAAATATACGTTTCGTGACACTACACTGTTAGCGTGGTAAACTTTAAATGAGTCTAAAATCCTTTTAAGTTGACGAAAACTCAAAATTTCAAGTGGATTATGAATCTACGTCGCATTCTCTTTCGAATGGTACTAAAATGACTGAAATCCTGTGTGTCAGTCTTGAGATATGATTTTCTGAAATATACGTTTCGTGACACTACACTGTTAGCGTGGTAAACTTTAAATGAGTCTAAAATCCTTTTAAGTTGACGAAAACTCAAAATTTCAAGTGGATTATGAATCTACGTCGCATTCTCTTTCGAATGGTGCTAAAATGACTGAAATCCTGTGTGTCAGTCTTGAGATATGATTTTCTGAAATATACGTTTCGTGACACTACACTGTTAGCGTGGTAAACTTTAAATGAGTCTAAAATTCTTTTAAGTTGACGAAAACTCAAAATTTGAAGTGGATTAGGAATCTACGTCGCATTCTCTTTCGAATGGTACTAAAATGACTGAAATCCTGTGTGTCAGTCTTGAGATATGATTTTCTGAAATATACGTTTCGTGACACTACACTGTTAGCGTGGTAAACTTTAAATGAGTCTAAAATCCTTTTAAGTTGACGAAAACTCAAAATTTCAAGTGGATTAAGAATCTACGTCGCATTCTCTTTCGAATGGTACTAAAATGACTGAAATTCTGTGTGTCAGTCTTGAGATATGATTTTCTGAAATATACGTTTCGTGACACTACACTGTTAGCGTGGTAAACTTTAAATGAGTCTAAAATCCTTTTAAGTTGACGAAAACTCAAAATTTCAAGTGGATTAAGAATCTACGTCGCATTCTCTTTCGAATGTTACTAAAATGACTGAAATCCTGTGTGTCAGTCTTGAGATATGATTTTCTGAAATATACGTTTCGTGACACTACACTGTTAGCGTGGTAAACTTTAAATGAGTCTAAAATCCTTTTAAGTTGACGAAAACTCAAAATTTCAAGTGGATTATGAATCTACGTCGCATTCTCTTTCGAATGGTACTAAAATGACTGAAATCCTGTGTGTCAGTCTTGAGATATGATTTTCTGAAATATACGTTTCGTGACACTACACTGTTAGCGTGGTAAACTTTAAATGAGTCTAAAATCCTTTTAAGTTGACGAAAACTCAAAATTTCAAGTGGATTATGAATCTACGTCGCATTCTCTTTCGAATGGTGCTAATATGACTGAAATCCTGTGTGTCAGTCTTGAGATATGATTTTCTGAAATATACGTTTCGTGACACTACACTATTAGCGTGGTAAACTTTAAATGATCTAAAATCCTTTTAAGTTGACGAAAACTCAAAATTTCAAGTGGATTAAGAATCTACGTCGTATTCTCTTTCGAATGGTACTAAAATGACTGAAATTCTGTGTGTCAGTCTTGAGATATGATTTTCTGAAATATACGTTTCGTGACACTACACTGTTAGCGTGGTAAACTTTAAATGAGTCTAAAATCCTTTTAAGTTGACGAAAACTCAAAATTTGAAGTGGATTAGGAATCTACGTCGCATTCTCTTTCGAATGGTACTAAAATGACTGAAATCCTGTGTGTCAGTCTTGAGATATGATTTTCTGAAATATACGTTTCGTGACACTACACTGTTAGCGTGGTAAACTTTAAATAAGTCTAAAATCCTTTTAAGTTGACGAAAACTCAAAATTTCAAGTGGATTAAGAATCTACGTCGCATTCTCTTTCGAATGGTACTAAAATGACTGAAATTCTGTGTGTCAGTCTTGAGATATGATTTTCTGAAATATACGTTTCGTGACACTACACTATTAGCGTGGTAAACTTTAAATGATCTAAAATCCTTTTATGTTGACGAAAACTCAAAATTTCAAGTGGATTAAGAATCTACGTCGTATTCTCTTTCGAATGGTACTAAAATGACTGAAATTCTGTGTGTCAGTCTTGAGATATGATTTTCTGAAATATACGTTTCGTGACACTACACTGTTAGCGTGGTAAACTTTAAATGAGTCTAAAATCCTTTTAAGTTGACGAAAACTCAAAATTTCAAGTGGATTAAGAATCTACGTCGCATTCTCTTTCGAATGTTACTAAAATGACTGAAATCCTGTGTGTCAGTCTTGAGATATGATTTTCTGAAATATACGTTTCGTGACACTACACTGTTAGCGTGGTAAACTTTAAATGAGTCTAAAATCCTTTTAAGTTGACGAAAACTCAAAATTTCAAGTGGATTATGAATCTACGTCGCATTCTCTTTCGAATGGTACTAAAATGACTGAAATCCTGTGTGTCAGTCTTGAGATATGATTTTCTGAAATATACGTTTCGTGACACTACACTGTTAGCGTGGTAAACTTTAAATGAGTCTAAAATCCTTTTAAGTTGACGAAAACTCAAAATTTCAAGTGGATTAAGAATCTACGTCGCATTCTCTTTCGAATGGTACTAAAATGACTGAAATCCTGTGTGTCAGTCTTGAGATATGATTTTCTGAAATATACGTTTCGTGACACTACACTGTAAGCGTGGTAAACTTTAAATGAGTCTAAAATCCTTTTAAGTTGACGAAAACTCAAAATTTCAAGTGGATTAAGAATCTACGTCGCATTCTCTTTCGAATGGTACTAAAATGACTGAAATCCTGTGTGTCAGTCTTGAGATATGATTTTCTGAAATATACGTTTCGTGACACTACACTGTTAGCGTGGTAAACTTTAAATCAGTCTAAAATCCTTTTAAGTTGACGAAAACTCAAAATTTCAAGTGGATTAGGAATCTACGTCGCATTCTCTTTCGAATGGTACTAAAATGACTGAAATCCTGTGTGTCAGTCTTGAGATATGATTTTCTGAAATATACGTTTCGTGACACTACACTGTTAGCGTGGTAAACTTTAAATGAGTCTAAAATCCTTTTAAGTTGACGAAAACTCAAAATTTGAAGTGGATTAGGAATCTACGTCGCATTCTCTTTCGAATGGTACTAAAATGACTGAAATCCTGTGTGTCAGTCTTGAGATATGATTTTCTGAAATATACGTTTCGTGACACTACACTATTAGCGTGGTAAACTTTAAATGATCTAAAATCCTTTTATGTTGACGAAAACTCAAAATTTCAAGTGGATTAAGAATCTACGTCGTATTCTCTTTCGAATGGTACTAAAATGACTGAAATTCTGTGTGTCAGTCTTGAGATATGATTTTCTGAAATATACGTTTCGTGACACTACACTATTAGCGTGGTAAACTTTAAATGATCTAAAATCCTTTTATGTTGACGAAAACTCAAAATTTCAAGTGGATTAAGAATCTACGTCGTATTCTCTTTCGAATGGTACTAAAATGACTGAAATTCTGTGTGTCAGTCTTGAGATATGATTTTCTGAAATATACGTTTCGTGACACTACACTGTTAGCGTGGTAAACTTTAAATGAGTCTAAAATCCTTTTAAGTTGACGAAAACTCAAAATTTCAAGTGGATTAAGAATCTACGTCGCATTCTCTTTCGAATGTTACTAAAATGACTGAAATCCTGTGTGTCAGTCTTGAGATATGATTTTCTGAAATATACGTTTCGTGACACTACACTGTTAGCGTGGTAAACTTTAAATGAGTCTAAAATCCTTTTAAGTTGACGAAAACTCAAAATTTCAAGTGGATTATGAATCTACGTCGCATTCTCTTTCGAATGGTACTAAAATGACTGAAATCCTGTGTGTCAGTCTTGAGATATGATTTTCTGAAATATACGTTTCGTGACACTACACTGTTAGCGTGGTAAACTTTAAATGAGTCTAAAATCCTTTTAAGTTGACGAAAACTCAAAATTTCAAGTGGATTAAGAATCTACGTCGCATTCTCTTTCGAATGGTACTAAAATGACTGAAATCCTGTGTGTCAGTCTTGAGATATGATTTTCTGAAATATACGTTTCGTGACACTACACTGTAAGCGTGGTAAACTTTAAATGAGTCTAAAATCCTTTTAAGTTGACGAAAACTCAAAATTTCAAGTGGATTAAGAATCTACGTCGCATTCTCTTTCGAATGGTACTAAAATGACTGAAATCCTGTGTGTCAGTCTTGAGATATGATTTTCTGAAATATACGTTTCGTGACACTACACTGTTAGCGTGGTAAACTTTAAATCAGTCTAAAATCCTTTTAAGTTGACGAAAACTCAAAATTTCAAGTGGATTAGGAATCTACGTCGCATTCTCTTTCGAATGGTACTAAAATGACTGAAATCCTGTGTGTCAGTCTTGAGATATGATTTTCTGAAATATACGTTTCGTGACACTACACTGTTAGCGTGGTAAACTTTAAATGAGTCTAAAATCCTTTTAAGTTGACGAAAACTCAAAATTTGAAGTGGATTAGGAATCTACGTCGCATTCTCTTTCGAATGGTACTAAAATGACTGAAATCCTGTGTGTCAGTCTTGAGATATGATTTTCTGAAATATACGTTTCGTGACACTACACTGTTAGCGTGGTAAACTTTAAATGAGTCTAAAATCCTTTTAAGTTGACGAAAACTCAAAATTTCAAGTGGATTATGAATCTACGTCGCATTCTCTTTCGAATGGTGCTAAAATGACTGAAATCCTGTGTGTCAGTCTTGAGATATGATTTTCTGAAATATACGTTTCGTGACACTACACTGTTAGCGTGGTAAACTTTAAATGAGTCTAAAATTCTTTTAAGTTGACGAAAACTCAAAATTTGAAGTGGATTAGGAATCTACGTCGCATTCTCTTTCGAATGGTACTAAAATGACTGAAATCCTGTGTGTCAGTCTTGAGATATGATTTTCTGAAATATACGTTTCGTGACACTACACTGTTAGCGTGGTAAACTTTAAATGAGTCTAAAATCCTTTTAAGTTGACGAAAACTCAAAATTTCAAGTGGATTAAGAATCTACGTCGCATTCTCTTTCGAATGGTACTAAAATGACTGAAATTCTGTGTGTCAGTCTTGAGATATGATTTTCTGAAATATACGTTTCGTGACACTACACTGTTAGCGTGGTAAACTTTAAATGAGTCTAAAATCCTTTTAAGTTGACGAAAACTCAAAATTTCAAGTGGATTAAGAATCTACGTCGCATTCTCTTTCGAATGTTACTAAAATGACTGAAATCCTGTGTGTCAGTCTTGAGATATGATTTTCTGAAATATACGTTTCGTGACACTACACTGTTAGCGTGGTAAACTTTAAATGAGTCTAAAATCCTTTTAAGTTGACGAAAACTCAAAATTTCAAGTGGATTATGAATCTACGTCGCATTCTCTTTCGAATGGTACTAAAATGACTGAAATCCTGTGTGTCAGTCTTGAGATATGATTTTCTGAAATATACGTTTCGTGACACTACACTGTTAGCGTGGTAAACTTTAAATGAGTCTAAAATCCTTTTAAGTTGACGAAAACTCAAAATTTCAAGTGGATTATGAATCTACGTCGCATTCTCTTTCGAATGGTGCTAATATGACTGAAATCCTGTGTGTCAGTCTTGAGATATGATTTTCTGAAATATACGTTTCGTGACACTACACTATTAGCGTGGTAAACTTTAAATGATCTAAAATCCTTTTAAGTTGACGAAAACTCAAAATTTCAAGTGGATTAAGAATCTACGTCGTATTCTCTTTCGAATGGTACTAAAATGACTGAAATTCTGTGTGTCAGTCTTGAGATATGATTTTCTGAAATATACGTTTCGTGACACTACACTGTTAGCGTGGTAAACTTTAAATGAGTCTAAAATCCTTTTAAGTTGACGAAAACTCAAAATTTGAAGTGGATTAGGAATCTACGTCGCATTCTCTTTCGAATGGTACTAAAATGACTGAAATCCTGTGTGTCAGTCTTGAGATATGATTTTCTGAAATATACGTTTCGTGACACTACACTGTTAGCGTGGTAAACTTTAAATGAGTCTAAAATCCTTTTAAGTTGACGAAAACTCAAAATTTCAAGTGGATTAAGAATCTACGTCGCATTCTCTTTCGAATGGTACTAAAATGACTGAAATTCTGTGTGTCAGTCTTGAGATATGATTTTCTGAAATATACGTTTCGTGACACTACACTATTAGCGTGGTAAACTTTAAATGATCTAAAATCCTTTTAAGTTGACGAAAACTCAAAATTTCAAGTGGATTAAGAATCTACGTCGTATTCTCTTTCGAATGGTACTAAAATGACTGAAATTCTGTGTGTCAGTCTTGAGATATGATTTTCTGAAATATACGTTTCGTGACACTACACTGTTAGCGTGGTAAACTTTAAATGAGTCTAAAATCCTTTTAAGTTGACGAAAACTCAAAATTTCAAGTGGATTAAGAATCTACGTCGCATTCTCTTTCGAATGTTACTAAAATGACTGAAATCCTGTGTGTCAGTCTTGAGATATGATTTTCTGAAATATACGTTTCGTGACACTACACTGTTAGCGTGGTAAACTTTAAATGAGTCTAAAATCCTTTTAAGTTGACGAAAACTCAAAATTTCAAGTGGATTATGAATCTACGTCGCATTCTCTTTCGAATGGTACTAAAATGACTGAAATCCTGTGTGTCAGTCTTGAGATATGATTTTCTGAAATATACGTTTCGTGACACTACACTGTTAGCGTGGTAAACTTTAAATGAGTCTAAAATCCTTTTAAGTTGACGAAAACTCAAAATTTCAAGTGGATTAAGAATCTACGTCGCATTCTCTTTCGAATGGTACTAAAATGACTGAAATCCTGTGTGTCAGTCTTGAGATATGATTTTCTGAAATATACGTTTCGTGACACTACACTGTAAGCGTGGTAAACTTTAAATGAGTCTAAAATCCTTTTAAGTTGACGAAAACTCAAAATTTCAAGTGGATTAAGAATCTACGTCGCATTCTCTTTCGAATGGTACTAAAATGACTGAAATCCTGTGTGTCAGTCTTGAGATATGATTTTCTGAAATATACGTTTCGTGACACTACACTGTTAGCGTGGTAAACTTTAAATCAGTCTAAAATCCTTTTAAGTTGACGAAAACTCAAAATTTCAAGTGGATTAGGAATCTACGTCGCATTCTCTTTCGAATGGTACTAAAATGACTGAAATCCTGTGTGTCAGTCTTGAGATATGATTTTCTGAAATATACGTTTCGTGACACTACACTGTTAGCGTGGTAAACTTTAAATCAGTCTAAAATCCTTTTAAGTTGACGAAAACTCAAAATTTCAAGTGGATTAAGAATCTACGTCGCATTCTCTTTCGAATGGTACTAAAATGACTGAAATTCTGTGTGTCAGTCTTGAGATATGATTTTCTGAAATATACGTTTCGTGACACTACACTATTAGCGTGGTAAACTTTAAATGATCTAAAATCCTTTTAAGTTGACGAAAACTCAAAATTTCAAGTGGATTAAGAATCTACGTCGTATTCTCTTTCGAATGGTACTAAAATGACTGAAATTCTGTGTGTCAGTCTTGAGATATGATTTTCTGAAATATACGTTTCGTGACACTACACTGTTAGCGTGGTAAACTTTAAATGAGTCTAAAATCCTTTTAAGTTGACGAAAACTCAAAATTTCAAGTGGATTAAGAATCTACGTCGCATTCTCTTTCGAATGTTACTAAAATGACTGAAATCCTGTGTGTCAGTCTTGAGATATGATTTTCTGAAATATACGTTTCGTGACACTACACTGTTAGCGTGGTAAACTTTAAATGAGTCTAAAATCCTTTTAAGTTGACGAAAACTCAAAATTTCAAGTGGATTATGAATCTACGTCGCATTCTCTTTCGAATGGTACTAAAATGACTGAAATCCTGTGTGTCAGTCTTGAGATATGATTTTCTGAAATATACGTTTCGTGACACTACACTGTTAGCGTGGTAAACTTTAAATGAGTCTAAAATCCTTTTAAGTTGACGAAAACTCAAAATTTCAAGTGGATTAAGAATCTACGTCGCATTCTCTTTCGAATGGTACTAAAATGACTGAAATCCTGTGTGTCAGTCTTGAGATATGATTTTCTGAAATATACGTTTCGTGACACTACACTGTAAGCGTGGTAAACTTTAAATGAGTCTAAAATCCTTTTAAGTTGACGAAAACTCAAAATTTCAAGTGGATTAAGAATCTACGTCGCATTCTCTTTCGAATGGTACTAAAATGACTGAAATCCTGTGTGTCAGTCTTGAGATATGATTTTCTGAAATATACGTTTCGTGACACTACACTGTTAGCGTGGTAAACTTTAAATCAGTCTAAAATCCTTTTAAGTTGACGAAAACTCAAAATTTCAAGTGGATTAGGAATCTACGTCGCATTCTCTTTCGAATGGTACTAAAATGACTGAAATCCTGTGTGTCAGTCTTGAGATATGATTTTCTGAAATATACGTTTCGTGACACTACACTGTTAGCGTGGTAAACTTTAAATGAGTCTAAAATCCTTTTAAGTTGACGAAAACTCAAAATTTGAAGTGGATTAGGAATCTACGTCGCATTCTCTTTCGAATGGTACTAAAATGACTGAAATCCTGTGTGTCAGTCTTGAGATATGATTTTCTGAAATATACGTTTCGTGACACTACACTGTTAGCGTGGTAAACTTTAAATGAGTCTAAAATCCTTTTAAGTTGACGAAAACTCAAAATTTCAAGTGGATTAAGAATCTACGTCGCATTCTCTTTCGAATGGTACTAAAATGACTGAAATTCTGTGTGTCAGTCTTGAGATATGATTTTCTGAAATATACGTTTCGTGACACTACACTGTTAGCGTGGTAAACTTTAAATGAGTCTAAAATCCTTTTAAGTTGACGAAAACTCAAAATTTGAAGTGGATTAGGAATCTACGTCGCATTCTCTTTCGAATGGTACTAAAATGACTGAAATCCTGTGTGTCAGTCTTGAGATATGATTTTCTGAAATATACGTTTCGTGACACTACACTGTTAGCGTGGTAAACTTTAAATGAGTCTAAAATCCTTTTAATTTGACGAAAACTCAAAATTTCAAGTGGAATAAGAATCTACGTCGCATTCTCTTTCGAATGGTACTAAAATGACTGAAATCCTGTGTGTCAGTCTTGAGATATGATTTTCTGAAATATACGTTTCGTGACACTACACTGTTAGCGTGGTAAACTTTAAATCAGTCTAAAATCCTTTTAAGTTGACGAAAACTCAAAATTTCAAGTGGATTAAGAATCTACGTCGCATTCTCTTTCGAATGCTACTAAAATGACTGAAATCCTGTGTGTCAGTCTTGAGATATGATTTTCTGAAATATACGTTTCGTGACACTACACTGTTAGCGTGGTAAACTTTAAATGAGTCTAAAATCCTTTTAAATTGACGAAAACTCAAAATTTCAAGTGGATTAAGAATCTACGTCGCATTCTCTTTCGAATGGTACTAAAATGACTGAAATCCTGTGTGTCAGTCTTGAGATATGATTTTCTGAAATATACGTTTCGTGACACTACACTGTTAGCGTGGTAAACTTTAAATGAGTCTAAAATCCTTTTAAGTTGACGAAAACTCAAAATTTCAAGTGGATTAAGAATCTACGTCGCATTCTCTTTCGAATGGTACTAAAATGACTGAAATCCTGTGTGTCAGTCTTGAGATATGATTTTCTGAAATATACGTTTCGTGACACTACACTGTTAGCGTGGTAAACTTTAAATCAGTCTAAAATCCTTTTAAGTTGACGAAAACTCAAAATTTCAAGTGGATTAGGAATCTACGTCGCATTCTCTTTCGAATGGTACTAAAATGACTGAAATCCTGTGTGTCAGTCTTGAGATATGATTTTCTGAAATATACGTTTCGTGACACTACACTGTTAGCGTGGTAAACTTTAAATGAGTCTAAAATCCTTTTAAGTTGACGAAAACTCAAAATTTCAAGTGGATTAAGAATCTACGTCGCATTCTCTTTCGAATGGTACTAAAATGACTGAAATTCTGTGTGTCAGTCTTGAGATATGATTTTCTGAAATATACGTTTCGTGACACTACACTGTTAGCGTGGTAAACTTTAAATGAGTCTAAAATTCTTTTAAGTTGACGAAAACTCAAAATTTGAAGTGGATTAGGAATCTACGTCGCATTCTCTTTCGAATGGTACTAAAATGACTGAAATCCTGTGTGTCAGTCTTGAGATATGATTTTCTGAAATATACGTTTCGTGACACTACACTGTTAGCGTGGTAAACTTTAAATGAGTCTAAAATCCTTTTAAGTTGACGAAAACTCAAAATTTCAAGTGGATTAAGAATCTACGTCGCATTCTCTTTCGAATGGTACTAAAATGACTGAAATTCTGTGTGTCAGTCTTGAGATATGATTTTCTGAAATATACGTTTCGTGACACTACACTGTTAGCGTGGTAAACTTTAAATGAGTCTAAAATCCTTTTAAGTTGACGAAAACTCAAAATTTCAAGTGGATTAAGAATCTACGTCGCATTCTCTTTCGAATGTTACTAAAATGACTGAAATCCTGTGTGTCAGTCTTGAGATATGATTTTCTGAAATATACGTTTCGTGACACTACACTGTTAGCGTGGTAAACATTAAATGAGTCTAAAATCCTTTTAAGTTGACGAAAACTCAAAATTTCAAGTGGATTATGAATCTACGTCGCATTCTCTTTCGAATGGTGCTAATATGACTGAAATCCTGTGTGTCAGTCTTGAGATATGATTTTCTGAAATATACGTTTCGTGACACTACACTATTAGCGTGGTAAACTTTAAATGATCTAAAATCCTTTTAAGTTGACGAAAACTCAAAATTTCAAGTGGATTAAGAATCTACGTCGTATTCTCTTTCGAATGGTACTAAAATGACTGAAATTCTGTGTGTCAGTCTTGAGATATGATTTTCTGAAATATACGTTTCGTGACACTACACTGTTAGCGTGGTAAACTTTAAATGAGTCTAAAATCCTTTTAAGTTGACGAAAACTCAAAATTTGAAGTGGATTAGGAATCTACGTCGCATTCTCTTTCGAATGGTACTAAAATGACTGAAATCCTGTGTGTCAGTCTTGAGATATGATTTTCTGAAATATACGTTTCGTGACACTACACTGTTAGCGTGGTAAACTTTAAATGAGTCTAAAATCCTTTTAAGTTGACGAAAACTCAAAATTTCAAGTGGATTAAGAATCTACGTCGCATTCTCTTTCGAATGGTACTAAAATGACTGAAATTCTGTGTGTCAGTCTTGAGATATGATTTTCTGAAATATACGTTTCGTGACACTACACTATTAGCGTGGTAAACTTTAAATGATCTAAAATCCTTTTAAGTTGACGAAAACTCAAAATTTCAAGTGGATTAAGAATCTACGTCGTATTCTCTTTCGAATGGTACTAAAATGACTGAAATTCTGTGTGTCAGTCTTGAGATATGATTTTCTGAAATATACGTTTCGTGACACTACACTGTTAGCGTGGTAAACTTTAAATGAGTCTAAAATCCTTTTAAGTTGACGAAAACTCAAAATTTCAAGTGGATTAAGAATCTACGTCGCATTCTCTTTCGAATGTTACTAAAATGACTGAAATCCTGTGTGTCAGTCTTGAGATATGATTTTCTGAAATATACGTTTCGTGACACTACACTGTTAGCGTGGTAAACTTTAAATGAGTCTAAAATCCTTTTAAGTTGACGAAAACTCAAAATTTCAAGTGGATTATGAATCTACGTCGCATTCTCTTTCGAATGGTACTAAAATGACTGAAATCCTGTGTGTCAGTCTTGAGATATGATTTTCTGAAATATACGTTTCGTGACACTACACTATTAGCGTGGTAAACTTTAAATGATCTAAAATCCTTTTAAGTTGACGAAAACTCAAAATTTCAAGTGGATTAAGAATCTACGTCGTATTCTCTTTCGAATGGTACTAAAATGACTGAAATTCTGTGTGTCAGTCTTGAGATATGATTTTCTGAAATATACGTTTCGTGACACTACACTGTTAGCGTGGTAAACTTTAAATGAGTCTAAAATTCTTTTAAGTTGACGAAAACTCAAAATTTGAAGTGGATTAGGAATCTACGTCGCATTCTCTTTCGAATGGTACTAAAATGACTGAAATCCTGTGTGTCAGTCTTGAGATATGATTTTCTGAAATATACGTTTCGTGACACTACACTGTTAGCGTGGTAAACTTTAAATGAGTCTAAAATCCTTTTAAGTTGACGAAAACTCAAAATTTCAAGTGGATTAAGAATCTACGTCGCATTCTCTTTCGAATGGTACTAAAATGACTGAAATTCTGTGTGTCAGTCTTGAGATATGATTTTCTGAAATATACGTTTCGTGACACTACACTGTTAGCGTGGTAAACTTTAAATGAGTCTAAAATCCTTTTAAGTTGACGAAAACTCAAAATTTCAAGTGGATTAAGAATCTACGTCGCATTCTCTTTCGAATGTTACTAAAATGACTGAAATCCTGTGTGTCAGTCTTGAGATATGATTTTCTGAAATATACGTTTCGTGACACTACACTGTTAGCGTGGTAAACATTAAATGAGTCTAAAATCCTTTTAAGTTGACGAAAACTCAAAATTTCAAGTGGATTATGAATCTACGTCGCATTCTCTTTCGAATGGTGCTAATATGACTGAAATCCTGTGTGTCAGTCTTGAGATATGATTTTCTGAAATATACGTTTCGTGACACTACACTATTAGCGTGGTAAACTTTAAATGATCTAAAATCCTTTTAAGTTGACGAAAACTCAAAATTTCAAGTGGATTAAGAATCTACGTCGTATTCTCTTTCGAATGGTACTAAAATGACTGAAATTCTGTGTGTCAGTCTTGAGATATGATTTTCTGAAATATACGTTTCGTGACACTACACTGTTAGCGTGGTAAACTTTAAATGAGTCTAAAATCCTTTTAAGTTGACGAAAACTCAAAATTTGAAGTGGATTAGGAATCTACGTCGCATTCTCTTTCGAATGGTACTAAAATGACTGAAATCCTGTGTGTCAGTCTTGAGATATGATTTTCTGAAATATACGTTTCGTGACACTACACTGTTAGCGTGGTAAACTTTAAATGAGTCTAAAATCCTTTTAAGTTGACGAAAACTCAAAATTTCAAGTGGATTAAGAATCTACGTCGCATTCTCTTTCGAATGGTACTAAAATGACTGAAATTCTGTGTGTCAGTCTTGAGATATGATTTTCTGAAATATACGTTTCGTGACACTACACTATTAGCGTGGTAAACTTTAAATGATCTAAAATCCTTTTAAGTTGACGAAAACTCAAAATTTCAAGTGGATTAAGAATCTACGTCGTATTCTCTTTCGAATGGTACTAAAATGACTGAAATTCTGTGTGTCAGTCTTGAGATATGATTTTCTGAAATATACGTTTCGTGACACTACACTGTTAGCGTGGTAAACTTTAAATGAGTCTAAAATCCTTTTAAGTTGACGAAAACTCAAAATTTCAAGTGGATTAAGAATCTACGTCGCATTCTCTTTCGAATGTTACTAAAATGACTGAAATCCTGTGTGTCAGTCTTGAGATATGATTTTCTGAAATATACGTTTCGTGACACTACACTGTTAGCGTGGTAAACTTTAAATGAGTCTAAAATCCTTTTAAGTTGACGAAAACTCAAAATTTCAAGTGGATTATGAATCTACGTCGCATTCTCTTTCGAATGGTACTAAAATGACTGAAATCCTGTGTGTCAGTCTTGAGATATGATTTTCTGAAATATACGTTTCGTGACACTACACTATTAGCGTGGTAAACTTTAAATGATCTAAAATCCTTTTAAGTTGACGAAAACTCAAAATTTCAAGTGGATTAAGAATCTACGTCGTATTCTCTTTCGAATGGTACTAAAATGACTGAAATTCTGTGTGTCAGTCTTGAGATATGATTTTCTGAAATATACGTTTCGTGACACTACACTGTTAGCGTGGTAAACTTTAAATGAGTCTAAAATCCTTTTAAGTTGACGAAAACTCAAAATTTCAAGTGGATTAAGAATCTACGTCGCATTCTCTTTCGAATGTTACTAAAATGACTGAAATCCTGTGTGTCAGTCTTGAGATATGATTTTCTGAAATATACGTTTCGTGACACTACACTGTTAGCGTGGTAAACTTTAAATGAGTCTAAAATCCTTTTAAGTTGACGAAAACTCAAAATTTCAAGTGGATTATGAATCTACGTCGCATTCTCTTTCGAATGGTACTAAAATGACTGAAATCCTGTGTGTCAGTCTTGAGATATGATTTTCTGAAATATACGTTTCGTGACACTACACTGTTAGCGTGGTAAACTTTAAATGAGTCTAAAATCCTTTTAAGTTGACGAAAACTCAAAATTTCAAGTGGATTATGAATCTACGTCGCATTCTCTTTCGAATGGTGCTAAAATGACTGAAATCCTGTGTGTCAGTCTTGAGATATGATTTTCTGAAATATACGTTTCGTGACACTACACTATTAGCGTGGTAAACTTTAAATGATCTAAAATCCTTTTAAGTTGACGAAAACTCAAAATTTCAAGTGGATTAAGAATCTACGTCGTATTCTCTTTCGAATGGTACTAAAATGACTGAAATTCTGTGTGTCAGTCTTGAGATATGATTTTCTGAAATATACGTTTCGTGACACTACACTGTTAGCGTGGTAAACTTTAAATGAGTCTAAAATCCTTTTAAGTTGACGAAAACTCAAAATTTGAAGTGGATTAGGAATCTACGTCGCATTCTCTTTCGAATGGTACTAACATGACTGAAATCCTGTGTGTCAGTCTTGAGATATGATTTTCTGAAATATACGTTTCGTGACACTACACTGTTAGCGTGGTAAACTTTAAATGAGTCTAAAATCCTTTTAAGTTGACGAAAACTCAAAATTTCAAGTGGATTAAGAATCTACGTCGCATTCTCTTTCGAATGGTACTAAAATGACTGAAATTCTGTGTGTCAGTCTTGAGATATGATTTTCTGAAATATACGTTTCGTGACACTACACTGTTAGCGTGGTAAACTTTAAATGAGTCTAAAATCCTTTTAAGTTGACGAAAACTCAAAATTTGAAGTGGATTAGGAATCTACGTCGCATTCTCTTTCGAATGGTACTAAAATGACTGAAATCCTGTGTGTCAGTCTTGAGATATGATTTTCTGAAATATACGTTTCGTGACACTACACTGTTAGCGTGGTAAACTTTAAATGAGTCTAAAATCCTTTTAAGTTGACGAAAACTCAAAATTTCAAGTGGATTAAGAATCTACGTCGCATTCTCTTTCGAATGGTACTAAAATGACTGAAATTCTGTGTGTCAGTCTTGAGATATGATTTTCTGAAATATACGTTTCGTGACACTACACTATTAGCGTGGTAAACTTTAAATGATCTAAAATCCTTTTAAGTTGACGAAAACTCAAAATTTCAAGTGGATTAAGAATCTACGTCGTATTCTCTTTCGAATGGTACTAAAATGACTGAAATTCTGTGTGTCAGTCTTGAGATATGATTTTCTGAAATATACGTTTCGTGACACTACACTGTTAGCGTGGTAAACTTTAAATGAGTCTAAAATCCTTTTAAGTTGACGAAAACTCCAAATTTGAAGTGGATTAGGAATCTACGTCGCATTCTCTTTCGAATGGTACTAAAATGACTGAAATCCTGTGTGTCAGTCTTGAGATATGATTTTCTGAAATATACGTTTCGTGACACTACACTGTTAGCGTGGTAAACTTTAAATGAGTCTAAAATCCTTTTAAGTTGACGAAAACTCAAAATTTCAAGTGGATTATGAATCTACGTCGCATTCTCTTTCGAATGGTGCTAAAATGACTGAAATCCTGTGTGTCAGTCTTGAGATATGATTTTCTGAAATATACGTTTCGTGACACTACACTATTAGCGTGGTAAACTTTAAATGATCTAAAATCCTTTTAAGTTGACGAAAACTCAAAATTTCAAGTGGATTAAGAATCTACGTCGTATTCTCTTTCGAATGGTACTAAAATGACTGAAATTCTGTGTGTCAGTCTTGAGATATGATTTTCTGAAATATACGTTTCGTGACACTACACTGTTAGCGTGGTAAACTTTAAATGAGTCTAAAATCCTTTTAAGTTGACGAAAACTCAAAATTTGAAGTGGATTAGGAATCTACGTCGCATTCTCTTTCGAATGGTACTAAAATGACTGAAATCCTGTGTGTCAGTCTTGAGATATGATTTTCTGAAATATACGTTTCGTGACACTACACTGTTAGCGTGGTAAACTTTAAATGAGTCTAAAATCCTTTTAAGTTGACGAAAACTCAAAATTTCAAGTGGATTAAGAATCTACGTGTCATTCTCTTTCGAATGGTACTAAAATGACTGAAATTCTGTGTGTCAGTCTCGAGATATGATTTTCTGAAATATACGTTTCGTGACACTACACTGTTAGCGTGGTAAACTTTAAATGAGTCTAAAATCCTTTTAATTTGACGAAAACTCAAAATTTCAAGTGGAATAAGAATCTACGTCGCATTCTCTTTCGAATGGTACTAAAATGACTGAAATCCTGTGTGTCAGTCTTGAGATATGATTTTCTGAAATATACGTTTCGTGACACTACACTGTTAGCGTGGTAAACTTTAAATGAGTCTAAAATCCTTTTAAGTTGACGAAAACTCAAAATTTGAAGTGGATTAGGAATCTACGTCGCATTCTCTTTCGAATGGTACTAAAATGACTGAAATCCTGTGTGTCAGTCTTGAGATATGATTTTCTGAAATATACGTTTCGTGACACTACACTGTTAGCGTGGTAAACTTTAAATGAGTCTAAAATCCTTTTAAGTTGACGAAAACTCAAAATTTCAAGTGGATTAAGAATCTACGTCGCATTCTCTTTCGAATGGTACTAAAATGACTGAAATTCTGTGTGTCAGTCTTGAGATATGATTTTCTGAAATATACATTTCGTGACACTACACTGTTAGCGTGGTAAACTTTAAATGAGTCTAAAATCCTTTTAATTTGACGAAAACTCAAAATTTCAAGTGGAATAAGAATCTACGTCGCATTCTCTTTCGAATGGTACTAAAATGACTGAAATCCTGTGTGTCAGTCTTGAGATATGATTTTCTGAAATATACGTTTCGTGACACTACACTGTTAGCGTGGTAAACTTTAAATGAGTCTAAAATCCTTTTAAGTTGACGAAAACTCAAAATTTCAAGTGGATTAAGAATCTACGTCGCATTCTCTTTCGAATGTTACTAAAATGACTGAAATCCTGTGTGTCAGTCTTGAGATATGATTTTCTGAAATATACGTTTCGTGACACTACACTGTTAGCGTGGTAAACTTTAAATGAGTCTAAAATCCTTTTAAGTTGACGAAAACTCAAAATTTCAAGTGGATTATGAATCTACGTCGCATTCTGTTTCGAATGGTGCTAAAATGACTGAAATCCTGTGTGTCAGTCTTGAGATATGATTTTCTGAAATATACGTTTCGTGACACTACACTATTAGCGTGGTAAACTTTAAATGATCTAAAATCCTTTTAAGTTGACGAAAACTCAAAATTTCAAGTGGATTAAGAATCTACGTCGCATTCTCTTTCGAATGGTACTAAAATGACTGAAATTCTGTGTGTCAGTCTTGAGATATGATTTTCTGAAATATACGTTTCGTGACACTACACTGTTAGCGTGGTAAACTTTAAATGAGTCTAAAATCCTTTTAAGTTGACGAAAACTCAAAATTTCAAGTGGATTAAGAATCTACGTCGCATTCTCTTTCGAATGGTACTAAAATGACTGAAATCCTGTGTGACAGTCTTCTAGATATGAAATACTGAAATCCTGTCTAGTAGTTATGTCTAGTAGATATGAAATAAATTTTAAATTTTGAGATTTCGATAATTTATCGTGTAATTATGCTCAATTGAAATATTGAAAATTGCCGTTGTCTGGAAAAATAAAAAAATACTCAATTTTGAACCAAATTCAAAAATTTTGGTAAATTTAGATAGGAAATCGCGATTAGATATGAAATAAATTTCAAATTTTGAGATTTCGATAATTTATCGTGTAATTATGCTCAATTGAAATATTGAAAATTGCAGTTGTCTGGAAAAATAAAAAAAATACTCAATTTTGAACCAAATTCAAAAATTTTGGTAAATTTAGATAGGAAATCGCGAGTAGATATGAAATAAATTTTAAATTTTGAGATTTCGATAATTTATCGTGTAATTATGCTCAATTGAAATATTGAGAGTGAAATTAATTGGCCCAATGCCAAAAATACTGGATTTTGATCCAATTACGAGAATTTATGCACCACTGGATAGGAAATCGCGAGTAGATATAAAATAAATTTTAAATTTTGAGATTTCGATAATTTATCGTGTAATTATGCTCAATTGAAATATTGAGAGTGCAATTAAGTGGCCCAATGCCAAAAATACTGGATTTTGATCCAATTACGAGAATTTATGCACCACTGGATAGGAAATCGCGAGTAGATATGAAATAAATTTTAAATTTTGAGATTTCGATAAATTATCGTGTAATTATGCTCAATTGAAATATTAAAAATTGCAGTTGTCTGGAAAAATAAAAAAATACTCAATTTTGAACCAAATTCAAAAATTTTGGTATATTTAGATAGGAAATCGCGAGTAGATATGAAATAAATTTTAAATTTTGAGATTTCGATAATTTATCGTGTAATTATGCTCAATTGAAATATTGAAAATTGCAGTTGTCTGGAAAAATAAAAAAATACTCAATTTTGAACCAAATTCAAAAATGTTGGTAGAATTATATAGGAAATCGCGAGTAGATATGAAATAAATTTTAAATTTTGAGATTTCGATAATTTATCGTGTAATTATGCTCAATTGAAATATTGAGAGTGAAATTAATTGGCCCAATGCCAAAAATACTGGATTTTGATCCAATTACGAGAATTTATGCACCACTGGATAGGAAATCGCGAGTAGATATAAAATAAATTTTAAATTTTGAGATTTCGATAATTTATCGTGTAATTATGCTCAATTGAAATATTGAGAGTGCAATTAAGTGGCCCAATGCCAAAAATACTGGATTTTGATCCAATTACGAGAATTTATGCACCACTGGATAGGAAATCGCGAGTAGATATGAAATAAATTTTAAATTTTGAGATTTCGATAAATTATCGTGTAATTATGCTCAATTGAAATATTAAAAATTGCAGTTGTCTGGAAAAATAAAAAAATACTCAATTTTGAACCAAATTCAAAAATTTTGGTATATTTAGATAGGAAATCGCGAGTAGATATGAAATAAATTTTAAATTTTGAGATTTCGATAATTTATCGTGTAATTATGCTCAATTGAAATATTGAAAATTGCAGTTGTCTGGAAAAATAAAAAAATACTCAATTTTGAACCAAATTCAAAAATTTTGGTAGATTTATATAGGAAATCGCGAGTAGATATGAAATAAATTTTAAATTTTGAGATTTCGATAATTTATCGTGTAATTATGCTCAATTGAAATATTGAGAGTGAAATTAATTGGCCCAATGCCAAAAATACTGGATTTTGATCCAATTACGAGAATTTATGCACCACTGGATAGGAAATCGCGAGTAGATATGAAATAAATTTTAAATTTTGAGATTTCGATAATTTATCGTGTAATTATGCTCAATTGAAATATTGAGAGTGCAATTAATTGGCCCAATGCCACAAATACTGGATTTTGATCCAATTACGAGAATTTATGCACCACTGGATAGGAAATCGCGAGTAGATATGAAATAAATTTTAAATTTTGAGATTTCGATAATTTATCGTGTAATTATGCTCAATTGAAATATTGAGAGTGCAATTAATTGGCCCAATGCCAACAATACTGGATTTTGATCCAATTACGAGAATTTATGCACCACTGGATAGGAAATCGCGAGTAGATACGAAATAAATTTTAAATTTTGAGATTTCGATAATTTATCGTGTAATTATGCTCAATTGAAATATTGAGAGTGCAATTAAGTGGCCCAATGCCAAAAATACTGGATTTTGATCCAATTACGAGAATTTATGCACCACTGGATAGGAAATCGCGAGTAGATATGAAATAAATTTTAAATTTTGAGATTTCGATAAATTATCGTGTAATTATGCTCAATTGAAATATTAAAAATTGCAGTTGTCTGGAAAAATAAAAAAATACTCAATTTTGAACCAAATTCAAAAATTTTGGTATATTTAGATAGGAAATCGCGAGTAGATATGAAATAAATTTTAAATTTTGAGATTTCGATAATTTATCGTGTAATTATGCTCAATTGAAATATTGAAAATTGCAGTTGTCTGGAAAAATAAAAAAATACTCAATTTTGAACCAAATTCAAAAATTTTGGTAGATTTATATAGGAAATCGCGAGTAGATATGAAATAAATTTTAAATTTTGAGATTTCGATAATTTATCGTGTAATTATGCTCAATTGAAATATTGAGAGTGCAATTAATTGGCCCAATGCCACAAATACTGGATTTTGATCCAATTACGAGAATTTATGCACCACTGGATAGGAAATCGCGAGTAGATATGAAATAAATTTTAAATTTTGAGATTTCGATAATTTATCGTGTAATTATGCTCAATTGAAATATTGAGAGTGCAATTAATTGGCCCAATGCCACAAATACTGGATTTTGATCCAATTACGAGAATTTATGCACCACTGGATAGGAAATCGCGAGTAGATATGAAATAAATTTTAAATTTTGAGATTTCGATAATTTATCGTGTAATTATGCTCAATTGAAATATTGAGAGTGCAATTAATTGGCCCAATGCCACAAATACTGGATTTTGATCCAATTACGAGAATTTATGCACCACTGGATAGGAAATCGCGAGTAGATATGAAATAAATTTTAAATTTTGAGATTTCGATAATTTATCGTGTAATTATGCTCAATTGAAATATTGAGAGTGCAATTAATTGGCCCAATGCCAACAATACTGGATTTTGATCCAATTACGAGAATTTATGCACCACTGGATAGGAAATCGCGAGTAGATACGAAATAAATTTTAAATTTTGAGATTTCGATAATTTATCGTGTAATTATGCTCAATTGAAATATTGAGAGTGCAATTAAGTGGCCCAATGCCAAAAATACTGGATTTTGATCCAATTACGAGAATTTATGCACCACTGGATAGGAAATCGCGAGTAGATATAAAATAAATTTTAAATTTTGAGATTTCGATAATTTATCGTGTAATTATGCTCAATTGAAATATTGAGAGTGCAATTAAGTGGCCCAATGCCAAAAATACTGGATTTTGATCCAATTACGAGAATTTATGCACCACTGGATAGGAAATCGCGAGTAGATATGAAATAAATTTTAAATTTTGAGATTTCGATAATTTATCGTGTAATTATGCTCAATTGAAATATTGAGAGTGCAATTAATTGGCCCAATGCCACAAATACTGGATTTTGATCCAATTACGAGAATTTATGCACCACTGGATAGGAAATCGCGAGTAGATATGAAATAAATTTTAAATTTTGAGATTTCGATAATTTATCGTGTAATTATGCTCAATTGAAATATTGAGAGTGCAATTAATTGGCCCAATGCCACAAATACTGGATTTTGATCCAATTACGAGAATTTATGCACCACTGGATAGGAAATCGCGAGTAGATATGAAATAAATTTTAAATTTTGAGATTTCGATAATTTATCGTGTAATTATGCTCAATTGAAATATTGAGAGTGCAATTAATTGGCCCAATGCCACAAATACTGGATTTTGATCCAATTACGAGAATTTATGCACCACTGGATAGGAAATCGCGAGTAGATATGAAATAAATTTTAAATTTTGAGATTTCGATAATTTATCGTGTAATTATGCTCAATTGAAATATTGAGAGTGCAATTAATTGGCCCAATGCCAACAATACTGGATTTTGATCCAATTACGAGAATTTATGCACCACTGGATAGGAAATCGCGAGTAGATACGAAATAAATTTTAAATTTTGAGATTTCGATAATTTATCGTGTAATTATGCTCAATTGAAATATTGAGAGTGCAATTAAGTGGCCCAATGCCAAAAATACTGGATTTTGATCCAATTACGAGAATTTATGCACCACTGGATAGGAAATCGCGAGTAGATATAAAATAAATTTTAAATTTTGAGATTTCGATAATTTATCGTGTAATTATGCTCAATTGAAATATTGAGAGTGCAATTAAGTGGCCCAATGCCAAAAATACTGGATTTTGATCCAATTACGAGAATTTATGCACCACTGGATAGGAAATCGCGAGTAGATATGAAATAAATTTTAAATTTTGAGATTTCGATAAATTATCGTGTAATTATGCTCAATTGAAATATTAAAAATTGCAGTTGTCTGGAAAAATAAAAAAATACTCAATTTTGAACCAAATTCAAAAATTTTGGTATATTTAGATAGGAAATCGCGAGTAGATATGAAATAAATTTTAAATTTTGAGATTTCGATAATTTATCGTGTAATTATGCTCAATTGAAATATTGAAAATTGCAGTTGTCTGGAAAAATAAAAAAATACTCAATTTTGAACCAAATTCAAAAATTTTGGTAGATTTATATAGGAAATCGCGAGTAGATATGAAATAAATTTTAAATTTTGAGATTTCGATAATTTATCGTGTAATTATGCTCAATTGAAATATTGAGAGTGAAATTAATTGGCCCAATGCCAAAAATACTGGATTTTGATCCAATTACGAGAATTTATGCACCACTGGATAGGAAATCGCGAGTAGATATGAAATAAATTTTAAATTTTGAGATTTCGATAATTTATCGTGTAATTATGCTCAATTGAAATATTGAGAGTGCAATTAATTGGCCCAATGCCACAAATACTGGATTTTGATCCAATTACGAGAATTTATGCACCACTGGATAGGAAATCGCGAGTAGATATGAAATAAATTTTAAATTTTGAGATTTCGATAATTTATCGTGTAATTATGCTCAATTGAAATATTGAGAGTGCAATTAATTGGCCCAATGCCAACAATACTGGATTTTGATCCAATTACGAGAATTTATGCACCACTGGATAGGAAATCGCGAGTAGATACGAAATAAATTTTAAATTTTGAGATTTCGATAATTTATCGTGTAATTATGCTCAATTGAAATATTGAGAGTGCAATTAAGTGGCCCAATGCCAAAAATACTGGATTTTGATCCAATTACGAGAATTTATGCACCACTGGATAGGAAATCGCGAGTAGATATGAAATAAATTTTAAATTTTGAGATTTCGATAAATTATCGTGTAATTATGCTCAATTGAAATATTAAAAATTGCAGTTGTCTGGAAAAATAAAAAAATACTCAATTTTGAACCAAATTCAAAAATTTTGGTATATTTAGATAGGAAATCGCGAGTAGATATGAAATAAATTTTAAATTTTGAGATTTCGATAATTTATCGTGTAATTATGCTCAATTGAAATATTGAAAATTGCAGTTGTCTGGAAAAATAAAAAAATACTCAATTTTGAACCAAATTCAAAAATTTTGGTAGATTTATATAGGAAATCGCGAGTAGATATGAAATAAATTTTAAATTTTGAGATTTCGATAATTTATCGTGTAATTATGCTCAATTGAAATATTGAGAGTGAAATTAATTGGCCCAATGCCAAAAATACTGGATTTTGATCCAATTACGAGAATTTATGCACCACTGGATAGGAAATCGCGAGTAGATATGAAATAAATTTTAAATTTTGAGATTTCGATAATTTATCGTGTAATTATGCTCAATTGAAATATTGAGAGTGCAATTAATTGGCCCAATGCCACAAATACTGGATTTTGATCCAATTACGAGAATTTATGCACCACTGGATAGGAAATCGCGAGTAGATATGAAATAAATTTTAAATTTTGAGATTTCGATAATTTATCGTGTAATTATGCTCAATTGAAATATTGAGAGTGCAATTAATTGGCCCAATGCCAACAATACTGGATTTTGATCCAATTACGAGAATTTATGCACCACTGGATAGGAAATCGCGAGTAGATACGAAATAAATTTTAAATTTTGAGATTTCGATAATTTATCGTGTAATTATGCTCAATTGAAATATTGAGAGTGCAATTAAGTGGCCCAATGCCAAAAATACTGGATTTTGATCCAATTACGAGAATTTATGCACCACTGGATAGGAAATCGCGAGTAGATATGAAATAAATTTTAAATTTTGAGATTTCGATAAATTATCGTGTAATTATGCTCAATTGAAATATTAAAAATTGCAGTTGTCTGGAAAAATAAAAAAATACTCAATTTTGAACCAAATTCAAAAATTTTGGTATATTTAGATAGGAAATCGCGAGTAGATATGAAATAAATTTTAAATTTTGAGATTTCGATAATTTATCGTGTAATTATGCTCAATTGAAATATTGAAAATTGCAGTTGTCTGGAAAAATAAAAAAATACTCAATTTTGAACCAAATTCAAAAATTTTGGTAGATTTATATAGGAAATCGCGAGTAGATATGAAATAAATTTTAAATTTTGAGATTTCGATAATTTATCGTGTAATTATGCTCAATTGAAATATTGAGAGTGAAATTAATTGGCCCAATGCCAAAAATACTGGATTTTGATCCAATTACGAGAATTTATGCACCACTGGATAGGAAATCGCGAGTAGATATGAAATAAATTTTAAATTTTGAGATTTCGATAATTTATCGTGTAATTATGCTCAATTGAAATATTGAGAGTGCAATTAATTGGCCCAATGCCACAAATACTGGATTTTGATCCAATTACGAGAATTTATGCACCACTGGATAGGAAATCGCGAGTAGATATGAAATAAATTTTAAATTTTGAGATTTCGATAATTTATCGTGTAATTATGCTCAATTGAAATATTGAGAGTGCAATTAATTGGCCCAATGCCAACAATACTGGATTTTGATCCAATTACGAGAATTTATGCACCACTGGATAGGAAATCGCGAGTAGATACGAAATAAATTTTAAATTTTGAGATTTCGATAATTTATCGTGTAATTATGCTCAATTGAAATATTGAGAGTGCAATTAAGTGGCCCAATGCCAAAAATACTGGATTTTGATCCAATTACGAGAATTTATGCACCACTGGATAGGAAATCGCGAGTAGATATGAAATAAATTTTAAATTTTGAGATTTCGATAATTTATCGTGTAATTATGCTCAATTGAAATATTGAGAGTGCAATTAATTGGCCCAATGCCAACAATACTGGATTTTGATCCAATTACGAGAATTTATGCACCACTGGATAGGAAATCGCGAGTAGATACGAAATAAATTTTAAATTTTGAGATTTCGATAATTTATCGTGTAATTATGCTCAATTGAAATATTGAGAGTGCAATTAAGTGGCCCAATGCCAAAAATACTGGATTTTGATCCAATTACGAGAATTTATGCACCACTGGATAGGAAATCGCGAGTAGATATGAAATAAATTTTAAATTTTGAGATTTCGATAAATTATCGTGTAATTATGCTCAATTGAAATATTAAAAATTGCAGTTGTCTGGAAAAATAAAAAAATACTCAATTTTGAACCAAATTCAAAAATTTTGGTATATTTAGATAGGAAATCGCGAGTAGATATGAAATAAATTTTAAATTTTGAGATTTCGATAATTTATCGTGTAATTATGCTCAATTGAAATATTGAAAATTGCAGTTGTCTGGAAAAATAAAAAAATACTCAATTTTGAACCAAATTCAAAAATTTTGGTAGATTTATATAGGAAATCGCGAGTAGATATGAAATAAATTTTAAATTTTGAGATTTCGATAATTTATCGTGTAATTATGCTCAATTGAAATATTGAGAGTGAAATTAATTGGCCCAATGCCAAAAATACTGGATTTTGATCCAATTACGAGAATTTATGCACCACTGGATAGGAAATCGCGAGTAGATATGAAATAAATTTTAAATTTTGAGATTTCGATAATTTATCGTGTAATTATGCTCAATTGAAATATTGAGAGTGCAATTAATTGGCCCAATGCCACAAATACTGGATTTTGATCCAATTACGAGAATTTATGCACCACTGGATAGGAAATCGCGAGTAGATATGAAATAAATTTTAAATTTTGAGATTTCGATAATTTATCGTGTAATTATGCTCAATTGAAATATTGAGAGTGCAATTAATTGGCCCAATGCCAACAATACTGGATTTTGATCCAATTACGAGAATTTATGCACCACTGGATAGGAAATCGCGAGTAGATACGAAATAAATTTTAAATTTTGAGATTTCGATAATTTATCGTGTAATTATGCTCAATTGAAATATTGAGAGTGCAATTAAGTGGCCCAATGCCAAAAATACTGGATTTTGATCCAATTACGAGAATTTATGCACCACTGGATAGGAAATCGCGAGTAGATATGAAATAAATTTTAAATTTTGAGATTTCGATAAATTATCGTGTAATTATGCTCAATTGAAATATTAAAAATTGCAGTTGTCTGGAAAAATAAAAAAATACTCAATTTTGAACCAAATTCAAAAATTTTGGTATATTTAGATAGGAAATCGCGAGTAGATATGAAATAAATTTTAAATTTTGAGATTTCGATAATTTATCGTGTAATTATGCTCAATTGAAATATTGAGAGTGCAATTAATTGGCCCAATGCCAACAATACTGGATTTTGATCCAATTACGAGAATTTATGCACCACTGGATAGGAAATCGCGAGTAGATACGAAATAAATTTTAAATTTTGAGATTTCGATAATTTATCGTGTAATTATGCTCAATTGAAATATTGAGAGTGCAATTAAGTGGCCCAATGCCAAAAATACTGGATTTTGATCCAATTACGAGAATTTATGCACCACTGGATAGGAAATCGCGAGTAGATATGAAATAAATTTTAAATTTTGAGATTTCGATAAATTATCGTGTAATTATGCTCAATTGAAATATTAAAAATTGCAGTTGTCTGGAAAAATAAAAAAATACTCAATTTTGAACCAAATTCAAAAATTTTGGTATATTTAGATAGGAAATCGCGAGTAGATATGAAATAAATTTTAAATTTTGAGATTTCGATAATTTATCGTGTAATTATGCTCAATTGAAATATTGAAAATTGCAGTTGTCTGGAAAAATAAAAAAATACTCAATTTTGAACCAAATTCAAAAATTTTGGTAGATTTATATAGGAAATCGCGAGTAGATATGAAATAAATTTTAAATTTTGAGATTTCGATAATTTATCGTGTAATTATGCTCAATTGAAATATTGAGAGTGAAATTAATTGGCCCAATGCCAAAAATACTGGATTTTGATCCAATTACGAGAATTTATGCACCACTGGATAGGAAATCGCGAGTAGATATGAAATAAATTTTAAATTTTGAGATTTCGATAATTTATCGTGTAATTATGCTCAATTGAAATATTGAGAGTGCAATTAATTGGCCCAATGCCACAAATACTGGATTTTGATCCAATTACGAGAATTTATGCACCACTGGATAGGAAATCGCGAGTAGATATGAAATAAATTTTAAATTTTGAGATTTCGATAATTTATCGTGTAATTATGCTCAATTGAAATATTGAGAGTGCAATTAATTGGCCCAATGCCAACAATACTGGATTTTGATCCAATTACGAGAATTTATGCACCACTGGATAGGAAATCGCGAGTAGATACGAAATAAATTTTAAATTTTGAGATTTCGATAATTTATCGTGTAATTATGCTCAATTGAAATATTGAGAGTGCAATTAAGTGGCCCAATGCCAAAAATACTGGATTTTGATCCAATTACGAGAATTTATGCACCACTGGATAGGAAATCGCGAGTAGATATGAAATAAATTTTAAATTTTGAGATTTCGATAAATTATCGTGTAATTATGCTCAATTGAAATATTAAAAATTGCAGTTGTCTGGAAAAATAAAAAAATACTCAATTTTGAACCAAATTCAAAAATTTTGGTATATTTAGATAGGAAATCGCGAGTAGATATGAAATAAATTTTAAATTTTGAGATTTCGATAATTTATCGTGTAATTATGCTCAATTGAAATATTGAAAATTGCAGTTGTCTGGAAAAATAAAAAAATACTCAATTTTGAACCAAATTCAAAAATTTTGGTAGATTTATATAGGAAATCGCGAGTAGATATGAAATAAATTTTAAATTTTGAGATTTCGATAATTTATCGTGTAATTATGCTCAATTGAAATATTGAGAGTGAAATTAATTGGCCCAATGCCAAAAATACTGGATTTTGATCCAATTACGAGAATTTATGCACCACTGGATAGGAAATCGCGAGTAGATATGAAATAAATTTTAAATTTTGAGATTTCGATAATTTATCGTGTAATTATGCTCAATTGAAATATTGAGAGTGCAATTAATTGGCCCAATGCCACAAATACTGGATTTTGATCCAATTACGAGAATTTATGCACCACTGGATAGGAAATCGCGAGTAGATATGAAATAAATTTTAAATTTTGAGATTTCGATAATTTATCGTGTAATTATGCTCAATTGAAATATTGAGAGTGCAATTAATTGGCCCAATGCCAACAATACTGGATTTTGATCCAATTACGAGAATTTATGCACCACTGGATAGGAAATCGCGAGTAGATACGAAATAAATTTTAAATTTTGAGATTTCGATAATTTATCGTGTAATTATGCTCAATTGAAATATTGAGAGTGCAATTAAGTGGCCCAATGCCAAAAATACTGGATTTTGATCCAATTACGAGAATTTATGCACCACTGGATAGGAAATCGCGAGTAGATATGAAATAAATTTTAAATTTTGAGATTTCGATAAATTATCGTGTAATTATGCTCAATTGAAATATTAAAAATTGCAGTTGTCTGGAAAAATAAAAAAATACTCAATTTTGAACCAAATTCAAAAATTTTGGTATATTTAGATAGGAAATCGCGAGTAGATATGAAATAAATTTTAAATTTTGAGATTTCGATAATTTATCGTGTAATTATGCTCAATTGAAATATTGAAAATTGCAGTTGTCTGGAAAAATAAAATAATACTCAATTTTGAACCAAATTCAAAAATTTTGGTAGATTTATATAGGAAATCGCGAGTAGATATGAAATAAATTTTAAATTTTGAGATTTCGATAATTTATCGTGTAATTATGCTCAATTGAAATATTGAGAGTGAAATTAATTGGCCCAATGCCAAAAATACTGGATTTTGATCCAATTACGAGAATTTATGCACCACTGGATAGGAAATCGCGAGTAGATATGAAATAAATTTTAAATTTTGAGATTTCGATAATTTATCGTGTAATTATGCTCAATTGAAATATTGAGAGTGCAATTAATTGGCCCAATGCCAAAAATACTGGATTTTGATCCAATTACGAGAATTTATGCACCACTGGATAGGAAATCGCGAGTAGATATGAAATAAATTTTAAATTTTGAGATTTCGATAATTTATCGTGTAATTATGCTCAATTGAAATATTGAAAATTGCCGTTGTCTGGAAAAATAAAAAAATACTCAATTTTGAACCAAATTCAAAAATTTTGGTAAATTTAGATAGGAAATCGCGATAAGATATGAAATAAATTTCAAATTTTGAGATTTCGATAATTTATCGTGTAATTATGCTCAATTGAAATATTGAAAATTGCAGTTGTCTGGAAAAATTAAAAAATACTCAATTTTGAACCAAATTCAAAAATTTTGGTAAATTTAGATCAAAAATCGCGAGTAGATATGAAATAAATTTCAAATTTTGAGATTTCGATAATTTATCGTGTAATTATGCTCAATTGATATATTGAGAATGAAATTAATTGGCCCAATGCCAACAATACTGGATTTTGATCCAATTACGAGAATTTATGCACCACTGGATAGGAAATAGCGAGTAGATATGAAATAAATTTTAAACTTTGAGATTTCGATAATTTATCGTGTAATTATGCTCAATTGAAATATTGAGAGTGCAATTAATTGGCCCAATGCCAAAAATACTGGATTTTGATCCAATTACGAGAATTTATGCACCACTGGATAGGAAATCGCGAGTAGATATGAAATAAATTTTAAATTTTGAGATTTCGATAAATTATCGTGTAATTATGCTCAATTGAAATATTAAAAATTGCAGTTGTCTGGAAAAATAAAAAATACTCAATTTTGAACCAAATTCAAAAATTTTGGTATATTTAGATAGGAAATCGCGAGTAGATATGAAATAAATTTTAAATTTTGAGATTTCGATAATTTATCTTGTAATTATGCTCAATTGAAATATTGAAAATTGCAGTTGTCTGGAAAAATAAAAAAATACTCAATTTTGAACCAAATTCAAAAATTTTGGTAGATTTATATAGGAAATCGCGAGTAGATATGAAATAAATTTTAAATTTTGAGATTTCGATAATTTATCGTGTAATTATGCTCAATTGAAATATTGAGAGTGCAATTAATTGGCCCAATGCCAAAAATACTGGATTTTGATCCAATTACGAGAATTTATGCACCACTGGATAGGAAATCGCGAGTAGATATGAAATAAATTTTAAATTTTGAGATTTCGATAAATTATCGTGTAATTATGCTCAATTGAAATATTAAAAATTGCAGTTGTCTGGAAAAATAAAAAAATACTCAATTTTGAACCAAATTCAAAAATTTTGGTATATTTAGATAGGAAATCGCGAGTAGATATGAAATAAATTTTAAATTTTGAGATTTCGATAATTTATCGTGTAATTATGCTCATTTGAAATATTGAGAGTGCAATTAATTGGCCCAATGCCAAAAATACTGGATTTTGAACCAAATTCAAAAATTTTGGTATATTTAGATAGGAAATCGCGAGTAGATATGAAATAAATTTTAAATTTTGAGATTTCGATAATTTATCGTGTAATTATGCTCAATTGAAATATTGAAAATTGCAGTTGTCTGGAAAAATAAAAAAAAAACTCAATTTTGAACCAAATTCAAAAATTTTGGTATATGTAGATAGGAAATCGCGAGTAGATATGAAATAAATTTTAAATTTTGAGATTTCGATGAATTATCGTGTAATTATGCTCAATTGAAATATTAAAAATTGCAGTTGTCTGGAAAAATAAAAAAATACTCAATTTTGAACCAAATTCAAAAATTTTGGTATATTTAGATAGGAAATCGCGAGTAGATATGAAATAAATTTTAAATTTTGAGATTTCGATAATTTATCGTGTAATTATGCTCAATTGAAATATTGAAAATTGCAGTTGTCTGGAAAAATAAAAAATACTCAATTTTGAACCAAATTCAAAAATTTTGGTAAATTTAGATAGGAAATCGCGATTAGATATGAAATAAATTTCAAATTTTGAGATTTCGATAATTTATCGTGTAATTATGCTCAATTGAAATATTGAAAATTGCCGTTGTCTGGAAAAATAAAAAAATACTCAATTTTGAACCAAATTCCAAAATTTTGGTAAATTTAGATAGGAAATCGCGATTAGATATGAAATAAATTTCAAATTTTGAGATTTCGATAATTTATCGTGTAATTATGCTCAATTGAAATATTGAAAATTGCAGGTGTCTGGAAAAATAAAAAAATACTCAATTTTGAACCAAATTCAAAAATTTTGGTAGATTTATATAGGAAATCGCGATTAGATATGAAATAAATTTTAAATTTTGAGATTTCGATAATTTATCGTGTAATTATGCTCAATTGAAATATTGAGAGTGAAATTAATTGGCCCAATGCCAAAAATACTGGATTTTGATCCAATTACGAGAATTTATGCACCACTGGATAGGAAATCGCGAGTAGATATGAAATAAATTTTAAATTTTGAGATTTCGATAATTTATCGTGTAATTATGCTCAATTGAAATATTGAAAATTGCCGTTGTCTGGAAAAATAAAAAAATACTCAATTTTGAACCAAATTCAAAAATTTTGGTAAATTTAGATAGGAAATCGCGATTAGATATGAAATAAATTTCAAATTTTGAGATTTCGATAATTTATCGTGTAATTATGCTCAATTGAAATATTGAAAATTGCAGTTGTCTGGAAAAATAAAAAAATACTCAATTTTGAACCAAATTCAAAAATTTTGGTAAATTTAGATAGGAAATCGCGAGTAGATATGAAATAAATTTCAAATTTTGAGATTTCGATAATTTATCGTGTAATTATGCTCAATTGATATATTGAGAATGAAATTAATTGGTCCAATGCCAACAATACTGGATTTTGATCCAATTACGAGAATTTATGCACCACTGGATAGGAAATCGCGACTAGATATGAAATAAATTTTAAATTTTGAGATTTCGATAATTTATCGTGTAATTATGCTCAATTGAAATATTGAAAATTGCAGTTGTCTGGAAAAATAAAAAATACTCAATTTTGAACCAAATTCAAAAATTTTGGTAAATTTAGATAGGAAATCGCGATTAGATATGAAATAAATTTCAAATTTTGAGATTTCGATAATTTATCGTGTAATTATGCTCAATTGAAATATTGAAAATTGCCGTTGTCTGGAAAAATAAAAAAATACTCAATTTTGAACCAAATTCCAAAATTTTGGTAAATTTAGATAGGAAATCGCGATTAGATATGAAATAAATTTCAAATTTTGAGATTTCGATAATTTATCGTGTAATTATGCTCAATTGAAATATTGAAAATTGCAGGTGTCTGGAAAAATAAAAAAATACTCAATTTTGAACCAAATTCAAAAATTTTGGTAGATTTATATAGGAAATCGCGATTAGATATGAAATAAATTTTAAATTTTGAGATTTCGATAATTTATCGTGTAATTATGCTCAATTGAAATATTGAGAGTGAAATTAATTGGCCCAATGCCAAAAATACTGGATTTTGATCCAATTACGAGAATTTATGCACCACTGGATAGGAAATCGCGAGTAGATATGAAATAAATTTTAAATTTTGAGATTTCGATAATTTATCGTGTAATTATGCTCAATTGAAATATTGAAAATTGCCGTTGTCTGGAAAAATAAAAAAATACTCAATTTTGAACCAAATTCAAAAATTTTGGTAAATTTAGATAGGAAATCGCGATTAGATATGAAATAAATTTCAAATTTTGAGATTTCGATAATTTATCGTGTAATTATGCTCAATTGAAATATTGAAAATTGCAGTTGTCTGGAAAAATAAAAAAATACTCAATTTTGAACCAAATTCAAAAATTTTGGTAAATTTAGATAGGAAATCGCGAGTAGATATGAAATAAATTTCAAATTTTGAGATTTCGATAATTTATCGTGTAATTATGCTCAATTGATATATTGAGAATGAAATTAATTGGTCCAATGCCAACAATACTGGATTTTGATCCAATTACGAGAATTTATGCACCACTGGATAGGAAATCGCGACTAGATATGAAATAAATTTTAAATTTTGAGATTTCGATAATTTATCGTGTAATTATGCTCAATTGAAATATTGAGAGTGCAATTAATTGGCCCAATGCCAAAAATACTGGATTTTGATCCAATTACGAGAATTTATGCACCACTGGATAGGAAATCGCGAGTAGATATGAAATAAATTTTAAATTTTGAGATTTCGATAATTTATCGTGTAATTATGCTCAATTGAAATATTGAGAGTGAAATTAATTGGCCCAATGCCAAAAATACTGGATTTTGATCCAATTACGAGAATTTATGCACCACTGGATAGGAAATCGCGAGTAGATATGAAATAAATTTTAAATTTTGAGATTTCGATAATTTATCGTGTAATTATGCTCAATTGAAATATTGAAAATTGCCGTTGTCTGGAAAAATAAAAAAATACTCAATTTTGAACCAAATTCAAAAATTTTGGTAAATTTAGATAGGAAATCGCGATTAGATATGAAATAAATTTCAAATTTTGAGATTTCGATAATTTATCGTGTAATTATGCTCAATTGAAATATTGAAAATTGCAGTTGTCTGGAAAAATAAAAAAATACTCAATTTTGAACCAAATTCAAAAATTTTGGTAAATTTAGATAGGAAATCGCGAGTAGATATGAAATAAATTTCAAATTTTGAGATTTCGATAATTTATCGTGTAATTATGCTCAATTGATATATTGAGAATGAAATTAATTGGCCCAATGCCAACAATACTGGATTTTGATCCAATTACGAGAATTTATGCACCACTGGATAGGAAATCGCGAGTAGATATGAAATAAATTTTAAATTTTGAGATTTCGATAATTTATCGTGTAATTATGCTCAATTGAAATATTGAGAGTGCAATTAATTGGCCCAATGCCAAAAATACTGGATTTTGATCCAATTACGAGAATTTATGCACCACTGGATAGGAAATCGCGAGTAGATATGAAATAAATTTTAAATTTTGAGATTTCGATAAATTATCGTGTAATTATGCTCAATTGAAATATTAAAAATTGCAGTTGTCTGGAAAAATAAAAAAATACTCAATTTTGAACCAAATTCAAAAATTTTGGTATATTTAGATAGGAAATCGCGAGTAGATATGAAATAAATTTTAAATTTTGAGATTTCGATAATTTATCGTGTAATTATGCTCAATTGAAATATTGAAAATTGCAGTTGTCTGGAAAAATAAAAAAATACTCAATTTTGAACCAAATTCAAAAATTTTGGTAGATTTATATAGGAAATCGCGAGTAGATATGAAATAAATTTTAAATTTTGAGATTTCGATAATTTATCGTGTAATTATGCTCAATTGAAATATTGAGAGTGAAATTAATTGGCCCAATGCCAAAAATACTGGATTTTGATCCAATTACGAGAATTTATGCACCACTGGATAGGAAATCGCGAGTAGATATGAAATAAATTTTAAATTTTGAGATTTCGATAATTTATCGTGTAATTATGCTCAATTGAAATATTGAGAGTGCAATTAATTGGCCCAATGCCACAAATACTGGATTTTGATCCAATTACGAGAATTTATGCACCACTGGATAGGAAGTCGCGAGTAGATATGAAATAAATTTTAAATTTTGAGATTTCGATAATTTATCGTGTAATTATGCTCAATTGAAATATTGAAAATTGCAGTTGTCTGGAAAAATAAAAAAATACTCAATTTTGAACCAAATTCAAAAATTTTGGTAGATTTATATAGGAAATCGCGATTAGATATGAAATAAATTTTAAATTTTGAGATTTCGATAATTTATCGTGTAATTATGCTCAATTGAAATATTGAGAGTGAAATTAATTGGCCCAATGCCAAAAATACTGGATTTTGATCCAATTACGAGAATTTATGCACCACTGGATAGGAAATCGCGAGTAGATATGAAATAAATTTTAAATTTTGAGATTTCGATAATTTATCGTGTAATTATGCTCAATTGAAATATTGAAAATTGCCGTTGTCTGGAAAAATAAAAAAATACTCAATTTTGAACCAAATTCAAAAATTTTGGTAAATTTAGATAGGAAATCGCGATTAGATATGAAATAAATTTCAAATTTTGAGATTTCGATAATTTATCGTGTAATTATGCTCAATTGAAATATTGAAAATTGCAGTTGTCTGGAAAAATAAAAAAATACTCAATTTTGAACCAAATTCAAAAATTTTGGTAAATTTAGATAGGAAATCGCGAGTAGATATGAAATAAATTTCAAATTTTGAGATTTCGATAATTTATCGTGTAATTATGCTCAATTGATATATTGAGAATGAAATTAATTGGCCCAATGCCAACAATACTGGATTTTGATCCAATTACGAGAATTTATGCACCACTGGATAGGAAATCGCGAGTAGATATGAAATAAATTTTAAATTTTGAGATTTCGATAATTTATCGTGTAATTATGCTCAATTGAAATATTGAGAGTGCAATTAATTGGCCCAATGCCAAAAATACTGGATTTTGATCCAATTACGAGAATTTATGCACCACTGGATAGGAAATCGCGAGTAGATATGAAATAAATTTTAAATTTTGAGATTTCGATAAATTATCGTGTAATTATGCTCAATTGAAATATTAAAAATTGCAGTTGTCTGGAAAAATAAAAAATACTCAATTTTGAACCAAATTCAAAAATTTTGGTATATTTAGATAGGAAATCGCGAGTAGATATGAAATAAATTTTAAATTTTGAGATTTCGATAATTTATCGTGTAATTATGCTCAATTGAAATATTGAAAATTGCAGTTGTCTGGAAAAATAAAAAAATACTCAATTTTGAACCAAATTCAAAAATTTTGGTATATTTAGATAGGAAATCGCGAGTAGATATGAAATAAATTTTAAATTTTGAGATTTCGATAATTTATCGTGTAATTATGCTCAATTGAAATATTGAAAATTGCAGTTGTCTGGAAAAATAAAAAATACTCAATTTTGAACCAAATTCAAAAATTTTGGTAAATTTAGATAGGAAATCGCGATTAGATATGAAATAAATTTCAAATTTTGAGATTTCGATAATTTATCGTGTAATTATGCTCAATTGAAATATTGAAAATTGCCGTTGTCTGGAAAAATAAAAAAATACTCAATTTTGAACCAAATTCAAAAATTTTGGTAAATTTAGATAGGAAATCGCGATTAGATATGAAATAAATTTCAAATTTTGAGATTTCGATAATTTATCGTGTAATTATGCTCAATTGAAATATTGAAAATTGCAGGTGTCTGGAAAAATAAAAAAATACTCAATTTTGAACCAAATTCAAAAATTTTGGTAGATTTATATAGGAAATCGCGATTAGATATGAAATAAATTTTAAATTTTGAGATTTCGATAATTTATCGTGTAATTATGCTCAATTGAAATATTGAGAGTGAAATTAATTGGCCCAATGCCAAAAATACTGGATTTTGATCCAATTACGAGAATTTATGCACCACTGGATAGGAAATCGCGAGTAGATATGAAATAAATTTTAAATTTTGAGATTTCGATAATTTATCGTGTAATTATGCTCAATTGAAATATTGAAAATTGCCGTTGTCTGGAAAAATAAAAAAATACTCAATTTTGAACCAAATTCAAAAATTTTGGTAAATTTAGATAGGAAATCGCGATTAGATATGAAATAAATTTCAAATTTTGAGATTTCGATAATTTATCGTGTAATTATGCTCAATTGAAATATTGAAAATTGCAGTTGTCTGGAAAAATAAAAAAATACTCAATTTTGAACCAAATTCAAAAATTTTGGTAAATTTAGATAGGAAATCGCGAGTAGATATGAAATAAATTTCAAATTTTGAGATTTCGATAATTTATCGTGTAATTATGCTCAATTGATATATTGAGAATGAAATTAATTGGCCCAATGCCAACAATACTGGATTTTGATCCAATTACGAGAATTTATGCACCACTGGATAGGAAATCGCGAGTAGATATGAAATAAATTTTAAATTTTGAGATTTCGATAATTTATCGTGTAATTATGCTCAATTGAAATATTGAGAGTGCAATTAATTGGCCCAATGCCAAAAATACTGGATTTTGATCCAATTACGAGAATTTATGCACCACTGGATAGGAAATCGCGAGTAGATATGAAATAAATTTTAAATTTTGAGATTTCGATAAATTATCGTGTAATTATGCTCAATTGAAATATTAAAAATTGCAGTTGTCTGGAAAAATAAAAAATACTCAATTTTGAACCAAATTCAAAAATTTTGGTATATTTAGATAGGAAATCGCGAGTAGATATGAAATAAATTTTAAATTGTTGAGATTTCGATAATTTATCGTGTAATTATGCTCAATTGAAATATTGAAAATTGCAGTTGTCTGGAAAAATAAAAAAATACTCAATTTTGAACCAAATTCAAAAATTTTGGTAGATTTATATAGGAAATCGCGAGTAGATATGAAATAAATTTTAAATTTTGAGATTTCGATAATTTATCGTGTAATTATGCTCAATTGAAATATTGAGAGTGAAATAAATTGGCCCAATGCCAAAAATACTGGATTTTGATCCAATTACGAGAATTTATGCACCACTGGATAGGAAATCGCGAGTAGATATGAAATAAATTTTAAATTTTGAGATTTCGATAATTTATCGTGTAATTATGCTCAATTGAAATATTGAGAGTGCAATTAATTGGCCCAATGCCAAAAATACTGGATTTTGATCCAATTACGAGAATTTATGCACCACTGGATAGGAAATCGCGAGTAGATATGAAATAAATTTTAAATTTTGAGATTTCGATAAATTATCGTGTAATTATGCTCAATTGAAATATTAAAAATTGCAGTTGTCTGGAAAAATAAAAAAATACTCAATTTTGAACCAAATTCAAAAATTTTGGTATATTTAGATAGGAAATCGCGAGTAGATATGAAATAAATTTTAAATTTTGAGATTTCGATAATTTATCGTGTAATTATGCTCAATTGAAATATTGAAAATTGCAGTTGTCTGGAAAAATAAAAAAATACTCAATTTTGAACCAAATTCAAAAATTTTGGTAGATTTATATAGGAAATCGCGAGTAGATATGAAATAAATTTTAAATTTTGAGATTTCGATAATTTATCGTGTAATTATGCTCAATTGAAATATTGAGAGTGAAATAAATTGGCCCAATGCCAAAAATACTGGATTTTGATCCAATTACGAGAATTTATGCACCACTGGATAGGAAATCGCGAGTAGATATGAAATAAATTTTAAATTTTGAGATTTCGATAATGTATCGTGTAATTATGCTCAATTGAAATATTGAGAGTGCAATTAATTGGCCCAATGCCAAAAATACTGGATTTTGATCCAATTACGAGAATTTATGCACCACTGGATAGGAAATCGCGAGTAGATATGAAATAAATTTTAAATTTTGAGATTTCGATAAATTATCGTGTAATTATGCTCAATTGAAATATTAAAAATTGCAGTTGTCTGGAAAAATAAAAAAATACTCAATTTTGAACCAAATTCAAAAATTTTGGTATATTTAGATAGGAAATCGCGAGTAGATATGAAATAAATTTTAAATTTTGAGATTTCGATAATTTATCGTGTAATTATGCTCAATTGAAATATTGAAAATTGCAGTTGTCTGGAAAAATAAAAAAATACTCAATTTTGAACCAAATTCAAAAATTTTGGTAGATTTATATAGGAAATCGCGAGTAGATATGAAATAAATTTTAAATTTTGAGATTTCGATAATTTATCGTGTAATTATGCTCAATTGAAATATTGAGAGTGAAATTAATTGGCCCAATGCCAAAAATACTGGATTTTGATCCAATTACGAGAATTTATGCACCACTGGATAGGAAATCGCGAGTAGATATGAAATAAATTTTAAATTTTGAGATTTCGATAATTTATCGTGTAATTATGCTCAATTGAAATATTGAGAGTGCAATTAATTGGCCCAATGCCACAAATACTGGATTTTGATCCAATTACGAGAATTTATGCACCACTGGATAGGAAGTCGCGAGTAGATATGAAATAAATTTTAAATTTTGAGATTTCGATAATTTATCGTGTAATTATGCTCAATTGAAATATTGAAAATTGCAGTTGTCTGGAAAAATAAAAAAATACTCAATTTTGAACCAAATTCAAAAATTTTGGTAGATTTATATAGGAAATCGCGAGTAGATATGAAATAAATTTTAAATTTTGAGATTTCGATAATTTATCGTGTAATTATGCTCAATTGAAATATTGAGAGTGAAATTAATTGGCCCAATGCCAAAAATACTGGATTTTGATCCAATTACGAGAATTTATGCACCACTGGATAGGAAATCGCGAGTAGATATGAAATAAATTTTAAATTTTGAGATTTCGATAATTTATCGTGTAATTATGCTCAATTGAAATATTGAGAGTGCAATTAATTGGCCCAATGCCAAAAATACTGGATTTTGATCCAATTACGAGAATTTATGCACCACTGGATAGGAAATCGCGAGTAGATATGAAATAAATTTTAAATTTTGAGATTTCGATAATTTATCGTGTAATTATGCTCAATTGAAATATTGAGAGTGAAATTAATTGGCCCAATGCCAAAAATACTGGATTTTGATCCAATTACGAGAATTTATGCACCACTGGATAGGAAATCGCGAGTAGATATGAAATAAATTTTAAATTTTGAGATTTCGATAATTTATCGTGTAATTATGCTCAATTGAAATATTGAGAGTGCAATTAATTGGCCCAATGCCAAAAATACTGGATTTTGATCCAATTACGAGAATTTATGCACCACTGGATAGGAAATCGCGAGTAGATATGAAATAAATTTTAAATGTTGAGATTTCGATAAATTATCGTGTAATTATGCTCAATTGAAATATTAAAAATTGCAGTTGTCTGGAAAAATAAAAAAATACTCAATTTTGAACCAAATTCAAAAATTTTGGTATATTTAGATAGGAAATCGCGAGTAGATATGAAATAAATTTTAAATTTTGAGATTTCGATAATTTATCGTGTAATTATGCTCAATTGAAATATTGAAAATTGCAGTTGTCTGGAAAAATAAAAAAATACTCAATTTTGAACCAAATTCAAAAATTTTGGTAGATTTATATAGGACATCGCGAGTAGATATGAAATAAATTTTAAATTTTGAGATTTCGATAATTTATCGTGTAATTATGCTCAATTGAAATATTGAGAGTGAAATTAATTGGCCCAATGCCAAAAATACTGGATTTTGATCCAATTACGAGAATTTATGCACCACTGGATAGGAAATCGCGAGTAGATATGAAATAAATTTTAAATTTTGAGATTTCGATAATTTATCGTGTAATTATGCTCAATTGAAATATTGAGAGTGCAATTAATTGGCCCAATGCCACAAATACTGGATTTTGATCCAATTACGAGAATTTATGCACCACTGGATAGGAAATCGCGAGTAGATATGAAATAAATTTTAAATTTTGAGATTTCGATAATTTATCGTGTAATTATGCTCAATTGAAATATTGAGAGTGCAATTAATTGGCCCAATGCCAAAAATACTGGATTTTGATCCAATTACGAGAATTTATGCACCACTGGATAGGAAATCGCGAGTAGATATGAAATAAATTTTAAATTTTTGAGATTTCGATAATTTATCGTGTAATTATGCTCAATTGAAATATTGAGAGTGCAATTAATTGGCCCAATGCCACAAATACTGGATTTTGATCCAATTACGAGAATTTATGCACCACTGGATAGGAAATCGCGAGTAGATATGAAATAAATTTTAAATTTTGAGATTTCGATAATTTATCGTGTAATTATGCTCAATTGAAATATTGAGAGTGAAATTAATTGGCCCAATGCCAAAAATACTGGATTTTGATCCAATTACGAGAATTTATGCACCACTGGATAGGAAATCGCGAGTAGATATGAAATAAATTTTAAATTTTGAGATTTCGATAATTTATCGTGTAATTATGCTCAATTGAAATATTGAAAATTGCCGTTGTCTGGAAAAATAAAAAAATACTAAATTTTGAACCAAATTCAAAAATTTTGGTAAATTTAGATAGGAAATCGCGATTAGATATGAAATAAATTTCAAATTTTGAGATTTCGATAATTTATCGTGTAATTATGCTCAATTGAAATATTGAAAATTGCAGTTGTCTGGAAAAATAAAAAAATACTCAATTTTGAACCAAATTCAAAAATTTTGGTAAATTTAGATAGGAAATCGCGAGTAGATATGAAATAAATTTCAAATTTTGAGATTTCGATAATTTATCGTGTAATTATGCTCAATTGATATATTGAGAATGAAATTAATTGGCCCAATGCCAACAATACTGGATTTTGATCCAATTACGAGAATTTATGCACCACTGGATAGGAAATCGCGAGTAGATATGAAATAAATTTTAAATTTTGAGATTTCGATAATTTATCGTGTAATTATGCTCAATTGAAATATTGAGAGTGCAATTAATTGGCCCAATGCCAAAAATACTGGATTTTGATCCAATTACGAGAATTTATGCACCACTGGATAGGAAATCGCGAGTAGATATGAAATAAATTTTAAATTTTGAGATTTCGATAATTTATCGTGTAATTATGCTCAATTGAAATATTGAGAGTGCAATTAATTGGCCCAATGCCAAAAATACTGGATTTTGATCCAATTACGAGAATTTATGCACCACTGGATAGGAAATCGCGAGTAGATATGAAATAAATTTTAAATGTTGAGATTTCGATAAATTATCGTGTAATTATGCTCAATTGAAATATTAAAAATTGCAGTTGTCTGGAAAAATAAAAAAATACTCAATTTTGAACCAAATTCAAAAATTTTGGTATATTTAGATAGGAAATCGCGAGTAGATATGAAATAAATTTTAAATTTTGAGATTTCGATAATTTATCGTGTAATTATGCTCAATTGAAATATTGAAAATTGCAGTTGTCTGGAAAAATAAAAAAATACTCAATTTTGAACCAAATTCAAAAATTTTGGTAGATTTATATAGGAAATCGCGAGTAGATATGAAATAAATTTTAAATTTTGAGATTTCGATAATTTATCGTGTAATTATGCTCAATTGAAATATTGAGTGTGAAATTAATTGGCCCAATGCCAAAAATACTGGATTTTGATCCAATTACGAGAATTTATGCACCACTGGATAGGAAATCGCGAGTAGATATGAAATAAATTTTAAATTTTGAGATTTCGATAATTTATCGTGTAATTATGCTCAATTGAAATATTGAGAGTGCAATTAATTGGCCCAATGCCACAAATACTGGATTTTGATCCAATTACGAGAATTTATGCACCACTGGATAGGAAATCGCGAGTAGATATGAAATAAATTTTAAATTTTGAGATTTCGATAATTTATCGTGTAATTATGCTCAATTGAAATATTGGGAGTGAAATTAATTGGCCCAATGCCAAAAATACTGGATTTTGATCCAATTACGAGAATTTATGCACCACTGGATAGGAAATCGCGAGTAGATATGAAATAAATTTTTAATTTTGAGATTTCGATAATTTATCGTGTAATTATGCTCAATTGAAATATTGAGAGTGAAATTAATTGGCCCAATGCCAAAAATACTGGATTTTGATCCAATTACGAGAATTTATGCACCACTGGATAGGAAATCGCGAGTAGATATGAAATAAATTTTAAATTTTGAGATTTCGATAATTTATCGTGTAATTATGCTCAATTGAAATATTGAAAATTGCCGTTGTCTGGAAAAATAAAAAAATACTAAATTTTGAACCAAATTCAAAAATTTTGGTAAATTTAGATAGGAAATCGCGATTAGATATGAAATAAATTTCAAATTTTGAGATTTCGATAATTTATCGTGTAATTATGCTCAATTGAAATATTGAAAATTGCAGTTGTCTGGAAAAATAAAAAAATACTCAATTTTGAACCAAATTCAAAAATTTTGGTAAATTTAGATAGGAAATCGCGATTAGATATGAAATAAATTTCAAATTTTGAGATTTCGATAATTTATCGTGTAATTATGCTCAATTGAAATATTGAAAATTGCAGTTGTCTGGAAAAATAAAAAAATACTCAATTTTGAACCAAATTCAAAAATTTTGGTAGATTTATATAGGAAATCGCGATTAGATATGAAATAAATTTTAAATTTTGAGATTTCGATAATTTATCGTGTAATTATGCTCAATTGAAATATTGAGAGTGAAATTAATTGGCCCAATGCCAAAAATACTGGATTTTGATCCAATTACGAGAATTTATGCACCACTGGATAGGAAATCGCGAGTAGATATGAAATAAATTTTAAATTTTGAGATTTCGATTATTTATCGTGTAATTATGCTCAATTGAAATATTGAGAGTGCAATTAATTGGCCCAATGCCAAAAATACTGGATTTTGATCCAATTACGAGAATTTATGCACCACTGGATAGGAAATCGCGAGTAGATATGAAATAAATTTTAAATTTTGAGATTTCGATAATTTATCGTGTAATTATGCTCAATTGAAATATTGAGAGTGAAATTAATTGGCCCAATGCCAAAAATACTGGATTTTGATCCAATTACGAGAATTTATGCACCACTGGATAGGAAATCGCGAGTAGATATGAAATAAATTTTAAATTTTGAGATTTCGATAATTTATCGTGTAATTATGCTCAATTGAAATATTGAAAATTGCCGTTGTCTGGAAAAATAAAAAAATACTAAATTTTGAACCAAATTCAAAAATTTTGGTAAATTTAGATAGGAAATCGCGATTAGATATGAAATAAATTTCAAATTTTGAGATTTCGATAATTTATCGTGTAATTATGCTCAATTGAAATATTGAAAATTGCAGTTGTCTGGAAAAATAAAAAAATACTCAATTTTGAACCAAATTCAAAAATTTTGGTAAATTTAGATAGGAAATCGCGATTAGATATGAAATAAATTTCAAATTTTGAGATTTCGATAATTTATCGTGTAATTATGCTCAATTGAAATGTTGAAAATTGCAGTTGTCTGGAAAAATAAAAAAATACTCAATTTTGAACCAAATTCAAAAATTTTGGTAGATTTATATAGGAAATCGCGATTAGATATGAAATAAATTTTAAATTTTGAGATTTCGATAATTTATCGTGTAATTATGCTCAATTGAAATATTGAGAGTGAAATTAATTGGCCCAATGCCAAAAATACTGGATTTTGATCCAATTACGAGAATTTATGCACCACTGGATAGGAAATCGCGAGTAGATATGAAATAAATTTTAAATTTTGAGATTTCGATAATTTATCGTGTAATTATGCTCAATTGAAATATTGAGAGTGCAATTAATTGGCCCAATGCCACAAATACTGGATTTTGATCCAATTACGAGAATTTATGCACCACTGGATAGGAAATCGCGAGTAGATATGAAATAAATTTTAAATTTTGAGATTTCGATAATTTATCGTGTAATTATGCTCAATTGAAATATTGAGAGTGCAATTAATTGGCCCAATGCCAAAAATACTGGATTTTGATCCAATTACGAGAATTTATGCACCACTGGATAGGAAATCGCGAGTAGATATGAAATAAATTTTAAATTTTGAGATTTCGATAATTTATCGTGTAATTATGCTCAATTGAAATATTGAGAGTGAAATTAATTGGCCCAATGCCAAAAATACTGGATTTTGATCCAATTACGAGAATTTATGCACCACTGGATAGGAAATCGCGAGTAGATATGAAATAAATTTTAAATTTTGAGATTTCGATAATTTATCGTGTAATTATGCTCAATTGAAATATTGAGAGTGAAATTAATTGGCCCAATGCCAAAAATACTGGATTTTGATCCAATTACGAGAATTTATGCACCACTGGATAGGAAATCGCGAGTAGATATGAAATAAATTTTAAATTTTGAGATTTCGATAATTTATCGTGTAATTATGCTCAATTGAAATATTGAGAGTGAAATTAATTGGCCCAATGCCAAAAATACTGGATTTTGATCCAATTACGAGAATTTATGCACCACTGGATAGGAAATCGCGAGTAGATATGAAATAAATTTTAAATTTTGAGATTTCGATAATTTATCGTGTAATTATGCTCAATTGAAATATTGAGAGTGAAATTAATTGGCCCAATGCCAAAAATACTGGATTTTGATCCAATTACGAGAATTTATGCACCACTGGATAGGAAATCGCGAGTAGATATGAAATAAATTTTAAATTTTGAGATTTCGATAATTTATCGTGTAATTATGCTCAATTGAAATATTGAAAATTGCCGTTGTCTGGAAAAATAAAAAAATACTAAATTTTGAACCAAATTCAAAAATTTTGGTAAATTTAGATAGGAAATCGCGATTAGATATGAAATAAATTTCAAATTTTGAGATTTCGATAATTTATCGTGTAATTATGCTCAATTGAAATATTGAAAATTGCAGTTGTCTGGAAAAATAAAAAAATACTCAATTTTGAACCAAATTCAAAAATTTTGGTAAATTTAGATAGGAAATCGCGATTAGATATGAAATAAATTTCAAATTTTGAGATTTCGATAATTTATCGTGTAATTATGCTCAATTGAAATATTGAAAATTGCAGTTGTCTGGAAAAATAAAAAAATACTCAATTTTGAACCAAATTCAAAAATTTTGGTAGATTTATATAGGAAATCGCGATTAGATATGAAATAAATTTTAAATTTTGAGATTTCGATAATTTATCGTGTAATTATGCTCAATTGAAATATTGAGAGTGAAATTAATTGGCCCAATGCCAAAAATACTGGATTTTGATCCAATTACGAGAATTTATGCACCACTGGATAGGAAATCGCGAGTAGATATGAAATAAATTTTAAATTTTGAGATTTCAATAATTTATCGTGTAATTATGCTCAATTGAAATATTGAGAGTGAAATTAATTGGCCCAATGCCAAAAATACTGGATTTTGATCCAATTACGAGAATTTATGCACCACTGGATAGGAAATCGCGAGTAGATATGAAATAAATTTTAAATTTTGAGATTTCGATAATTTATCGTGTAATTATGCTCAATTGAAATATTGAAAATTGCCGTTGTCTGGAAAAATAAAAAAATACTAAATTTTGAACCAAATTCAAAAATTTTGGTAAATTTAGATAGGAAATCGCGATTAGATATGAAATAAATTTCAAATTTTGAGATTTCGATAATTTATCGTGTAATTATGCTCAATTGAAATATTGAAAATTGCAGTTGTCTGGAAAAATAAAAAAATACTCAATTTTGAACCAAATTCAAAAATTTTGGTAAATTTAGATAGGAAATCGCGATTAGATATGAAATAAATTTCAAATTTTGAGATTTCGATAATTTATCGTGTAATTATGCTCAATTGAAATATTGAAAATTGCAGTTGTCTGGAAAAATAAAAAAATACTCAATTTTGAACCAAATTCAAAAATTTTGGTAGATTTATATAGGAAATCGCGATTAGATATGAAATAAATTTTAAATTTTGAGATTTCGATAATTTATCGTGTAATTATGCTCAATTGAAATATTGAGAGTGAAATTAATTGGCCCAATGCCAAAAATACTGGATTTTGATCCAATTACGAGAATTTATGCACCACTGGATAGGAAATCGCGAGTAGATATGAAATAAATTTTAAATTTTGAGATTTCAATAATTTATCGTGTAATTATGCTCAATTGAAATATTGAGAGTGAAATTAATTGGCCCAATGCCAAAAATACTGGATTTTGATCCAATTACGAGAATTTATGCACCACTGGATAGGAAATCGCGAGTAGATATGAAATAAATTTTAAATTTTGAGATTTCGATAATTTATCGTGTAATTATGCTCAATTGAAATATTGAAAATTGCCGTTGTCTGGAAAAATAAAAAAATACTAAATTTTGAACCAAATTCAAAAATTTTGGTAAATTTAGATAGGAAATCGCGATTAGATATGAAATAAATTTCAAATTTTGAGATTTCGATAATTTATCGTGTAATTATGCTCAATTGAAATATTGAAAATTGCAGTTGTCTGGAAAAATAAAAAAATACTCAATTTTGAACCAAATTCAAAAATTTTGGTAGATTTATATAGGAAATCGCGATTAGATATGAAATAAATTTTAAATTTTGAGATTTCGATAATTTATCGTGTAATTATGCTCAATTGAAATATTGAGAGTGAAATTAATTGGCCCAATGCCAAAAATACTGGATTTTGATCCAATTACGAGAATTTATGCACCACTGGATAGGAAATCGCGAGTAGATATGAAATAAATTTTAAATTTTGAGATTTCGATAATTTATCGTGTAATTATGCTCAATTGAAATATTGAGAGTGCAATTAATTGGCCCAATGCCACAAATACTGGATTTTGATCCAATTACGAGAATTTATGCACCACTGGATAGGAAATCGCGAGTAGATATGAAATAAATTTTAAATTTTGAGATTTCGATAATTTATCGTGTAATTATGCTCATTTGAAATATTGAGAGTGCAATTAATTGGCCCAATGCCAAAAATACTGGATTTTGATCCAATTACGAGAATTTATGCACCACTGGATAGGAAATCGCGAGTAGATATGAAATAAATTTTAAATTTTGAGATTTCGATAATTTATCGTGTAATTATGCTCAATTGAAATATTGAGAGTGCAATTAATTGGCCCAATGCCACAAATACTGGATTTTGATCCAATTACGAGAATTTATGCACCACTGGATAGGAAATCGCGAGTAGATATGAAATAAATTTTAAATTTTGAGATTTCGATAATTTATCGTGTAATTATGCTCAATTGAAATATTGAGAGTGAAATTAATTGGCCCAATGCCAAAAATACTGGATTTTGATCCAATTACGAGAATTTATGCACCACTGGATAGGAAATCGCGAGTAGATATGAAATAAATTTTAAATTTTGAGATTTCGATAATTTATCGTGTAATTATGCTCAATTGAAATATTGAGAGTGAAATTAATTGGCCCAATGCCAAAAATACTGGATTTTGATCCAATTACGAGAATTTATGCACCACTGGATAGGAAATCGCGAGTAGATATGAAATAAATTTTAAATTTTGAGATTTCGATAATTTATCGTGTAATTATGCTCAATTGAAATATTGAAAATTGCCGTTGTCTGGAAAAATAAAAAAATACTAAATTTTGAACCAAATTCAAAAATTTTGGTAAATTTAGATAGGAAATCGCGATTAGATATGAAATAAATTTCAAATTTTGAGATTTCGATAATTTATCGTGTAATTATGCTCAATTGAAATATTGAAAATTGCAGTTGTCTGGAAAAATAAAAAAATACTCAATTTTGAACCAAATTCAAAAATTTTGGTAAATTTAGATAGGAAATCGCGATTAGATATGAAATAAATTTCAAATTTTGAGATTTCGATAATTTATCGTGTAATTATGCTCAATTGAAATGTTGAAAATTGCAGTTGTCTGGAAAAATAAAAAAATACTCAATTTTGAACCAAATTCAAAAATTTTGGTAGATTTATATAGGAAATCGCGATTAGATATGAAATAAATTTTAAATTTTGAGATTTCGATAATTTATCGTGTAATTATGCTCAATTGAAATATTGAGAGTGAAATTAATTGGCCCAATGCCAAAAATACTGGATTTTGATCCAATTACGAGAATTTATGCACCACTGGATAGGAAATCGCGAGTAGATATGAAATAAATTTTAAATTTTGAGATTTCGATAATTTATCGTGTAATTATGCTCAATTGAAATATTGAGAGTGCAATTAATTGGCCCAATGCCACAAATACTGGATTTTGATCCAATTACGAGAATTTATGCACCACTGGATAGGAAATCGCGAGTAGATATGAAATAAATTTTAAATTTTGAGATTTCGATAATTTATCGTGTAATTATGCTCAATTGAAATATTGAGAGTGCAATTAATTGGCCCAATGCCAAAAATACTGGATTTTGATCCAATTACGAGAATTTATGCACCACTGGATAGGAAATCGCGAGTAGATATGAAATAAATTTTAAATTTTGAGATTTCGATAATTTATCGTGTAATTATGCTCAATTGAAATATTGAGAGTGAAATTAATTGGCCCAATGCCAAAAATACTGGATTTTGATCCAATTACGAGAATTTATGCACCACTGGATAGGAAATCGCGAGTAGATATGAAATAAATTTTAAATTTTGAGATTTCGATAATTTATCGTGTAATTATGCTCAATTGAAATATTGAGAGTGAAATTAATTGGCCCAATGCCAAAAATACTGGATTTTGATCCAATTACGAGAATTTATGCACCACTGGATAGGAAATCGCGAGTAGATATGAAATAAATTTTAAATTTTGAGATTTCGATAATTTATCGTGTAATTATGCTCAATTGAAATATTGAAAATTGCCGTTGTCTGGAAAAATAAAAAAATACTAAATTTTGAACCAAATTCAAAAATTTTGGTAAATTTAGATAGGAAATCGCGATTAGATATGAAATAAATTTCAAATTTTGAGATTTCGATAATTTATCGTGTAATTATTCTCAATTGAAATATTGAAAATTGCAGTTGTCTGGAAAAATAAAAAAATACTCAATTTTGAACCAAATTCAAAAATTTTGGTAAATTTAGATAGGAAATCGCGATTAGATATGAAATAAATTTCAAATTTTGAGATTTCGATAATTTATCGTGTAATTATGCTCAATTGAAATATTGAAAATTGCAGTTGTCTGGAAAAATAAAAAAATACTCAATTTTGAACCAAATTCAAAAATTTTGGTAGATTTATATAGGAAATCGCGATTAGATATGAAATAAATTTTAAATTTTGAGATTTCGATAATTTATCGTGTAATTATGCTCAATTGAAATATTGAGAGTGAAATTAATTGGCCCAATGCCAAAAATACTGGATTTTGATCCAATTACGAGAATTTATGCACCACTGGATAGGAAATCGCGAGTAGATATGAAATAAATTTTAAATTTTGAGATTTCGATAATTTATCGTGTAATTATGCTCAATTGAAATATTGAGAGTGCAATTAATTGGCCCAATGCCACAAATACTGGATTTTGATCCAATTACGAGAATTTATGCACCACTGGATAGGAAATCGCGAGTAGATATGAAATAAATTTTAAATTTTGAGATTTCGATAATTTATCGTGTAATTATGCTCAATTGAAATATTGAGAGTGAAATTAATTGGCCCAATGCCAAAAATACTGGATTTTGATCCAATTACGAGAATTTATGCACCACTGGATAGGAAATCGCGAGTAGATATGAAATAAATTTTAAATTTTGAGATTTCGATAATTTATCGTGTAATTATGCTCAATTGAAATATTGAGAGTGAAATTAATTGGCCCAATGCCAAAAATACTGGATTTTGATCCAATTACGAGAATTTATGCACCACTGGATAGGAAATCGCGAGTAGATATGAAATAAATTTTAAATTTTGAGATTTCGATAATTTATCGTGTAATTATGCTCAATTGAAATATTGAAAATTGCCGTTGTCTGGAAAAATAAAAAAATACTAAATTTTAAACCAAATTCAAAAATTTTGGTAAATTTAGATAGGAAATCGCGATTAGATATGAAATAAATTTCAAATTTTGAGATTTCGATAATTTATCGTGTAATTATGCTCAATTGAAATATTGAAAATTGCAGTTGTCTGGAAAAATAAAAAAATACTCAATTTTGAACCAAATTCAAAAATTTTGGTAAATTTAGATAGGAAATCGCGATTAGATATGAAATAAATTTCAAATTTTGAGATTTCGATAATTTATCGTGTAATTATGCTCAATTGAAATATTGAAAATTGCAGTTGTCTGGAAAAATAAAAAAATACTCAATTTTGAACCAAATTCAAAAATTTTAGTAGATTTATATAGGAAATCGCGATTAGATATGAAATAAATTTTAAATTTTGAGATTTCGATAATTTATCGTGTAATTATGCTCAATTGAAATATTGAGAGTGAAATTAATTGGCCCAATGCCAAAAATACTGGATTTTGATCCAATTACGAGAATTTATGCACCACTGGATAGGAAATCGCGAGTAGATATGAAATAAATTTTAAATTTTGAGATTTCGATAATTTATCGTGTAATTATGCTCAATTGAAATATTGAGAGTGCAATTAATTGGCCCAATGCCACAAATACTGGATTTTGATCCAATTACGAGAATTTATGCACCACTGGATAGGAAATCGCGAGTAGATATGAAATAAATTTTAAATTTTGAGATTTCGATAATTTATCGTGTAATTATGCTCAATTGAAATATTGAGAGTGCAATTAATTGGCCCAATGCCAAAAATACTGGATTTTGATCCAATTACGAGAATTTATGCACCACTGGATAGGAAATCGCGAGTAGATATGAAATAAATTTTAAATTTTGAGATTTCGATAATTTATCGTGTAATTATGCTCAATTGAAATATTGAGAGTGAAATTAATTGGCCCAATGCCAAAAATACTGGATTTTGATCCAATTACGAGAATTTATGCACCACTGGATAGGAAATCGCGAGTAGATATGAAATAAATTTTAAATTTTGAGATTTCGATAATTTATCGTGTAATTATGCTCAATTGAAATATTGAGAGTGAAATTAATTGGCCCAATGCCAAAAATACTGGATTTTGATCCAATTACGAGAATTTATGCACCACTGGATAGGAAATCGCGAGTAGATATGAAATAAATTTTAAATTTTGAGATTTCAATAATTTATCGTGTAATTATGCTCAATTGAAATATTGAGAGTGAAATTAATTGGCCCAATGCCAAAAATACTGGATTTTGATCCAATTACGAGAATTTATGCACCACTGGATAGGAAATCGCGAGTAGATATGAAATAAATTTTAAATTTTGAGATTTCGATAATTTATCGTGTAATTATGCTCAATTGAAATATTGAAAATTGCCGTTGTCTGGAAAAATAAAAAAATACTAAATTTTGAACCAAATTCAAAAATTTTGGTAAATTTAGATAGGAAATCGCGATTAGATATGAAATAAATTTCAAATTTTGAGATTTCGATAATTTATCGTGTAATTATGCTCAATTGAAATATTGAAAATTGCAGTTGTCTGGAAAAATAAAAAAATACTCAATTTTGAACCAAATTCAAAAATTTTGGTAAATTTAGATAGGAAATCGCGATTAGATATGAAATAAATTTCAAATTTTGAGATTTCGATAATTTATCGTGTAATTATGCTCAATTGAAATATTGAAAATTGCAGTTGTCTGGAAAAATAAAAAAATACTCAATTTTGAACCAAATTCAAAAATTTTGGTAGATTTATATAGGAAATCGCGATTAGATATGAAATAAATTTTAAATTTTGAGATTTCGATAATTTATCGTGTAATTATGCTCAATTGAAATATTGAGAGTGAAATTAATTGGCCCAATGCCAAAAATACTGGATTTTGATCCAATTACGAGAATTTATGCACCACTGGATAGGAAATCGCGAGTAGATATGAAATAAATTTTAAATTTTGAGATTTCGATAATTTATCGTGTAATTATGCTCAATTGAAATATTGAGAGTGCAATTAATTGGCCCAATGCCACAAATACTGGATTTTGATCCAATTACGAGAATTTATGCACCACTGGATAGGAAATCGCGAGTAGATATGAAATAAATTTTAAATTTTGAGATTTCGATAATTTATCGTGTAATTATGCTCATTTGAAATATTGAGAGTGCAATTAATTGGCCCAATGCCAAAAATACTGGATTTTGATCCAATTACGAGAATTTATGCACCACTGGATAGGAAATCGCGAGTAGATATGAAATAAATTTTAAATTTTGAGATTTCGATAATTTATCGTGTAATTATGCTCAATTGAAATATTGAAAATTGCCGTTGTCTGGAAAAATAAAAAAATACTCAATTTTGAACCAAATTCAAAAATTTTGGTAAATTTAGATAGGAAATCGCGATTAGATATGAAATAAATTTCAAATTTTGAGATTTCGATAATTTATCGTGTAATTATGCTCAATTGAAATATTGAAAATTGCAGTTGTCTGGAAAAATAAAAAAATACTCAATTTTGAACCAAATTCAAAAATTTTGGTAAATTTAGATAGGAAATCGCGAGTAGATATGAAATAAATTTCAAATTTTGAGATTTCGATAATTTATCGTGTAATTATGCTCAATTGATATATTGAGAATGAAATTAATTGGCCCAATGCCAACAATACTGGATTTTGATCCAATTACGAGCATTTATGCACCACTGGATAGGAAATCGCGAGTAGATATGAAATAAATTTTAAATTTTGAGATTTCGATAATTTATCGTGTAATTATGCTCAATTGAAATATTGAGAGTGCAATTAATTGGCCCAATGCCAAAAATACTGGATTTTGATCCAATTACGAGAATTTATGCACCACTGGATAGGAAATCGCGAGTAGATATGAAATAAATTTTAAATTTTGAGATTTCGATAAATTATCGTGTAATTATGCTCAATTGAAATATTAAAAATTGCAGTTGTCTGGAAAAATAAAAAAATACTCAATTTTGAACCAAATTCAAAAATTTTGGTATATTTAGATAGGAAATCGCGAGTAGATATGAAATAAATTTTAAATTTTGAGATTTCGATAATTTATCGTGTAATTATGCTCAATTGAAATATTGAAAATTGCAGTTGTCTGGAAAAATAAAAAAATACTCAATTTTGAACCAAATTCAAAAATTTTGGTAGATTTATATAGGAAATCGCGAGTAGATATGAAATAAATTTTAAATTTTGAGATTTCGATAATTTATCGTGTAATTATGCTCAATTGAAATATTGAGAGTGCAATTAATTGGCCCAATGCCAAAAATACTGGATTTTGATCCAATTACGAGAATTTATGCACCACTGGATAGGAAATCGCGAGTAGATATGAAATAAATTTTAAATTTTGAGATTTCGATAATTTATCGTGTAATTATGCTCAATTGAAATATTGAGAGTGAAATTAATTGGCCCAATGCCAAAAATACTGGATTTTGATCCAATTACGAGAATTTATGCACCACTGGATAGGAAATCGCGAGTAGATATGAAATAAATTTTAAATTTTGAGATTTCGATAATTTATCGTGTAATTATGCTCAATTGAAATATTGAGAGTGAAATTAATTGGCCCAATGCCAAAAATACTGGATTTTGATCCAATTACGAGAATTTATGCACCACTGGATAGGAAATCGCGAGTAGATATGAAATAAATTTTAAATTTTGAGATTTCAATAATTTATCGTGTAATTATGCTCAATTGAAATATTGAGAGTGAAATTAATTGGCCCAATGCCAAAAATACTGGATTTTGATCCAATTACGAGAATTTATGCACCACTGGATAGGAAATCGCGAGTAGATATGAAATAAATTTTAAATTTTGAGATTTCGATAATTTATCGTGTAATTATGCTCAATTGAAATATTGAAAATTGCCGTTGTCTGGAAAAATAAAAAAATACTAAATTTTGAACCAAATTCAAAAATTTTGGTAAATTTAGATAGGAAATCGCGATTAGATATGAAATAAATTTCAAATTTTGAGATTTCGATAATTTATCGTGTAATTATGCTCAATTGAAATATTGAAAATTGCAGTTGTCTGGAAAAATAAAAAAATACTCAATTTTGAACCAAATTCAAAAATTTTGGTAAATTTAGATAGGAAATCGCGATTAGATATGAAATAAATTTCAAATTTTGAGATTTCGATAATTTATCGTGTAATTATGCTCAATTGAAATATTGAAAATTGCAGTTGTCTGGAAAAATAAAAAAATACTCAATTTTGAACCAAATTCAAAAATTTTGGTAGATTTATATAGGAAATCGCGATTAGATATGAAATAAATTTTAAATTTTGAGATTTCGATAATTTATCGTGTAATTATGCTCAATTGAAATATTGAGAGTGAAATTAATTGGCCCAATGCCAAAAATACTGGATTTTGATCCAATTACGAGAATTTATGCACCACTGGATAGGAAATCGCGAGTAGATATGAAATAAATTTTAAATTTTGAGATTTCGATAATTTATCGTGTAATTATGCTCAATTGAAATATTGAGAGTGCAATTAATTGGCCCAATGCCACAAATACTGGATTTTGATCCAATTACGAGAATTTATGCACCACTGGATAGGAAATCGCGAGTAGATATGAAATAAATTTTAAATTTTGAGATTTCGATAATTTATCGTGTAATTATGCTCATTTGAAATATTGAGAGTGCAATTAATTGGCCCAATGCCAAAAATACTGGATTTTGATCCAATTACGAGAATTTATGCACCACTGGATAGGAAATCGCGAGTAGATATGAAATAAATTTTAAATTTTGAGATTTCGATAATTTATCGTGTAATTATGCTCAATTGAAATATTGAGAGTGAAATTAATTGGCCCAATGCCAAAAATACTGGATTTTGATCCAATTACGAGAATTTATGCACCACTGGATAGGAAATCGCGAGTAGATATGAAATAAATTTTAAATTTTGAGATTTCGATAATTTATCGTGTAATTATGCTCAATTGAAATATTGAAAATTGCCGTTGTCTGGAAAAATAAAAAAATACTCAATTTTGAACCAAATTCAAAAATTTTGGTAAATTTAGATAGGAAATCGCGATTAGATATGAAATAAATTTCAAATTTTGAGATTTCGATAATTTATCGTGTAATTATGCTCAATTGAAATATTGAAAATTGCAGTTGTCTGGAAAAATAAAAAAATACTCAATTTTGAACCAAATTCAAAAATTTTGGTAAATTTAGATAGGAAATCGCGAGTAGATATGAAATAAATTTCAAATTTTGAGATTTCGATAATTTATCGTGTAATTATGCTCAATTGATATATTGAGAATGAAATTAATTGGCCCAATGCCAACAATACTGGATTTTGATCCAATTACGAGCATTTATGCACCACTGGATAGGAAATCGCGAGTAGATATGAAATAAATTTTAAATTTTGAGATTTCGATAATTTATCGTGTAATTATGCTCAATTGAAATATTGAGAGTGCAATTAATTGGCCCAATGCCAAAAATACTGGATTTTGATCCAATTACGAGAATTTATGCACCACTGGATAGGAAATCGCGAGTAGATATGAAATAAATTTTAAATTTTGAGATTTCGATAAATTATCGTGTAATTATGCTCAATTGAAATATTAAAAATTGCAGTTGTCTGGAAAAATAAAAAAATACTCAATTTTGAACCAAATTCAAAAATTTTGGTATATTTAGATAGGAAATCGCGAGTAGATATGAAATAAATTTTAAATTTTGAGATTTCGATAATTTATCGTGTAATTATGCTCAATTGAAATATTGAAAATTGCCGTTGTCTGGAAAAATAAAAAAATACTAAATTTTGAACCAAATTCAAAAATTTTGGTAAATTTAGATAGGAAATCGCGATTAGATATGAAATAAATTTCAAATTTTGAGATTTCGATAATTTATCGTGTAATTATGCTCAATTGAAATATTGAAAATTGCAGTTGTCTGGAAAAATAAAAAAATACTCAATTTTGAACCAAATTCAAAAATTTTGGTAAATTTAGATAGGAAATCGCGATTAGATATGAAATAAATTTCAAATTTTGAGATTTCGATAATTTATCGTGTAATTATGCTCAATTGAAATATTGAAAATTGCAGTTGTCTGGAAAAATAAAAAAATACTCAATTTTGAACCAAATTCAAAAATTTTGGTAGATTTATATAGGAAATCGCGATTAGATATGAAATAAATTTTAAATTTTGAGATTTCGATAATTTATCGTGTAATTATGCTCAATTGAAATATTGAGAGTGAAATTAATTGGCCCAATGCCAAAAATACTGGATTTTGATCCAATTACGAGAATTTATGCACCACTGGATAGGAAATCGCGAGTAGATATGAAATAAATTTTAAATTTTGAGATTTCGATAATTTATCGTGTAATTATGCTCAATTGAAATATTGAGAGTGCAATTAATTGGCCCAATGCCACAAATACTGGATTTTGATCCAATTACGAGAATTTATGCACCACTGGATAGGAAATCGCGAGTAGATATGAAATAAATTTTAAATTTTGAGATTTCGATAATTTATCGTGTAATTATGCTCATTTGAAATATTGAGAGTGCAATTAATTGGCCCAATGCCAAAAATACTGGATTTTGATCCAATTACGAGAATTTATGCACCACTGGATAGGAAATCGCGAGTAGATATGAAATAAATTTTAAATTTTGAGATTTCGATAATTTATCGTGTAATTATGCTCAATTGAAATATTGAGAGTGAAATTAATTGGCCCAATGCCAAAAATACTGGATTTTGATCCAATTACGAGAATTTATGCACCACTGGATAGGAAATCGCGAGTAGATATGAAATAAATTTTAAATTTTGAGATTTCGATAATTTATCGTGTAATTATGCTCAATTGAAATATTGAAAATTGCCGTTGTCTGGAAAAATAAAAAAATACTCAATTTTGAACCAAATTCAAAAATTTTGGTAAATTTAGATAGGAAATCGCGATTAGATATGAAATAAATTTCAAATTTTGAGATTTCGATAATTTATCGTGTAATTATGCTCAATTGAAATATTGAAAATTGCAGTTGTCTGGAAAAATAAAAAAATACTCAATTTTGAACCAAATTCAAAAATTTTGGTAAATTTAGATAGGAAATCGCGAGTAGATATGAAATAAATTTCAAATTTTGAGATTTCGATAATTTATCGTGTAATTATGCTCAATTGATATATTGAGAATGAAATTAATTGGCCCAATGCCAACAATACTGGATTTTGATCCAATTACGAGCATTTATGCACCACTGGATAGGAAATCGCGAGTAGATATGAAATAAATTTTAAATTTTGAGATTTCGATAATTTATCGTGTAATTATGCTCAATTGAAATATTGAGAGTGCAATTAATTGGCCCAATGCCAAAAATACTGGATTTTGATCCAATTACGAGAATTTATGCACCACTGGATAGGAAATCGCGAGTAGATATGAAATAAATTTTAAATTTTGAGATTTCGATAAATTATCGTGTAATTATGCTCAATTGAAATATTAAAAATTGCAGTTGTCTGGAAAAATAAAAAAATACTCAATTTTGAACCAAATTCAAAAATTTTGGTATATTTAGATAGGAAATCGCGAGTAGATATGAAATAAATTTTAAATTTTGAGATTTCGATAATTTATCGTGTAATTATGCTCAATTGAAATATTGAAAATTGCAGTTGTCTGGAAAAATAAAAAAATACTCAATTTTGAACCAAATTCAAAAATTTTGGTAGATTTATATAGGAAATCGCGAGTAGATATGAAATAAATTTTAAATTTTGAGATTTCGATAATTTATCGTGTAATTATGCTCAATTGAAATATTGAGAGTGCAATTAATTGGCCCAATGCCAAAAATACTCGATTTTGATCCAATTACGAGAATTTATGCACCACTGGATAGGAAATCGCGAGTAGATATGAAATAAATTTTAAATTTTGAGATTTCGATAATTTATCGTGTAATTATGCTCAATTGAAATATTGAAAATTGCCGTTGTCTGGAAAAATAAAAAAATACTCAATTTTGAACCAAATTCAAAAATTTTGGTAAATTTAGATAGGAAATCGCGAGTAGATATGAAATAAATTTCAAATTTTGAGATTTCGATAATTTATCGTGTAATTATGCTCAATTGATATATTGAGAATGAAATTAATTGGCCCAATGCCAACAATACTGGATTTTGATCCAATTACGAGAATTTATGCACCACTGGATAGGAAATCGCGAGTAGATATGAAATAAATTTTAAATTTTGAGATTTCGATAATTTATCGTGTAATTATGCTCAATTGAAATATTGAGAGTGCAATTAATTGGCCCAATGCCAAAAATACTGGATTTTGATCCAATTACGAGAATTTATGCACCACTGGATAGGAAATCGCGAGTAGATATGAAATAAATTTTAAATTTTGAGATTTCGATAAATTATCGTGTAATTATGCTCAATTGAAATATTAAAAATTGCAGTTGTCTGGAAAAATAAAAAAATACTCAATTTTGAACCAAATTCAAAAATTTTGGTAGATTTATATAGGAAATCGCGAGTAGATATGAAATAAATTTTAAATTTTGAGATTTCGATAATTTATCGTGTAATTATGCTCAATTGAAATATTGAAAATTGCAGTTGTCTGGAAAAATAAAAAAATACTCAATTTTGAACCAAATTCAAAAATTTTGGTAGATTTATATAGGAAATCGCGAGTAGATATGAAATAAATTTTAAATTTTGAGATTTCGATAATTTATCGTGTAATTATGCTCAATTGAAATATTGAGAGTGAAATTAATTGGCCCAATGCCAAAAATACTGGATTTTGATCCAATTACGAGAATTTATGCACCACTGGATAGGAAATCGCGAGTAGATATGAAATAAATTTTAAATTTTGAGATTTCGATAATTTATCGTGTAATTATGCTCAATTGAAATATTGAGAGTGCAATTAATTGGCCCAATGCCACAAATACTGGATTTTGATCCAATTACGAGAATTTATGCACCACTGGATAGGAAATCGCGAGTAGATATGAAATAAATTTTAAATTTTGAGATTTCGATAATTTATCGTGTAATTATGCTCAATTGAAATATTGAGAGTGCAATTAATTGGCCCAATGCCAAAAATACTGGATTTTGATCCAATTACGAGAATTTATGCACCACTGGATAGGAAATCGCGAGTAGATATGAAATAAATTTTAAATTTTGAGATTTCGATAATTTATCGTGTAATTATGCTCAATTGAAATATTGAGAGTGAAATTAATTGGCCCAATGCCAAAAATACTGGATTTTGATCCAATTACGAGAATTTATGCACCACTGGATAGGAAATCGCGAGTAGATATGAAATAAATTTTAAATTTTGAGATTTCGATAATTTATCGTGTAATTATGCTCAATTGAAATATTGAAAATTGCCGTTGTCTGGAAAAATAAAAAAATACTCAATTTTGAACCAAATTCAAAAATTTTGGTAAATTTAGATAGGAAATCGCGATTAGATATGAAATAAATTTCAAATTTTGAGATTTCGATAATTTATCGTGTAATTATGCTCAATTGAAATATTGAGAGTGAAATTAATTGGCCCAATGCCAAAAATACTGGATTTTGATCCAATTACGAGAATTTATGCACCACTGGATAGGAAATCGCGAGTAGATATGAAATAAATTTTAAATTTTGAGATTTCGATAATTTATCGTGTAATTATGCTCAATTGAAATATTGAGAGTGCAATTAATTGGCCCAATGCCACAAATACTGGATTTTGATCCAATTACGAGAATTTATGCACCACTGGATAGGAAATCGCGAGTAGATATGAAATAAATTTTAAATTTTGAGATTTCGATAATTTATCGTGTAATTATGCTCAATTGAAATATTGAGAGTGCAATTAATTGGCCCAATGCCAAAAATACTGGATTTTGATCCAATTACGAGAATTTATGCACCACTGGATAGGAAATCGCGAGTAGATATGAAATAAATTTTAAATTTTGAGATTTCGATAATTTATCGTGTAATTATGCTCAATTGAAATATTGAGAGTGAAATTAATTGGCCCAATGCCAAAAATACTGGATTTTGATCCAATTACGAGAATTTATGCACCACTGGATAGGAAATCGCGAGTAGATATGAAATAAATTTTAAATTTTGAGATTTCGATAATTTATCGTGTAATTATGCTCAATTGAAATATTGAAAATTGCCGTTGTCTGGAAAAATAAAAAAATACTCAATTTTGAACCAAATTCAAAAATTTTGGTAAATTTAGATAGGAAATCGCGATTAGATATGAAATAAATTTCAAATTTTGAGATTTCGATAATTTATCGTGTAATTATGCTCAATTGAAATATTGAGAGTGAAATTAATTGGCCCAATGCCAAAAATACTGGATTTTGATCCAATTACGAGAATTTATGCACCACTGGATAGGAAATCGCGAGTAGATATGAAATAAATTTTAAATTTTGAGATTTCGATAATTTATCGTGTAATTATGCTCAATTGAAATATTGAGAGTGCAATTAATTGGCCCAATGCCACAAATACTGGATTTTGATCCAATTACGAGAATTTATGCACCACTGGATAGGAAATCGCGAGTAGATATGAAATAAATTTTAAATTTTGAGATTTCGATAATTTATCGTGTAATTATGCTCAATTGAAATATTGAGAGTGCAATTAATTGGCCCAATGCCACAAATACTGGATTTTGATCCAATTACGAGAATTTATGCACCACTGGATAGGAAATCGCGAGTAGATATGAAATAAATTTTAAATTTTGAGATTTCGATAAATTATCGTGTAATTATGCTCAATTGAAATATTAAAAATTGCAGGTGTCTGGAAAAATAAAAAAATACTCAATTTTGAACCAAATTCAAAAATTTTGGTATATTTAGATAGGAAATCGCGAGTAGATATGAAATAAATTTTAAATTTTGAGATTTCGATAATTTATCGTGTAATTATGCTCAATTGAAATATTGAAAATTGCAGTTGTCTGGAAAAATAAAAAAATACTCAATTTTGAACCAAATTCAAAAATTTTGGTAAATTTAGATAGGAAATCGCGAGTAGATATGAAATAAATTTTAAATTTTGAGATTTCGATAATTTATCGTGTAATTATGCTCAATTGAAATATTGAGAGTGAAATTAATTGGCCCAATGCCAAAAATACTGGATTTTGATCCAATTACGAGAATTTATGCACCACTGGATAGGAAATCGCGAGTAGATATGAAATAAATTTTAAATTTTGAGATTTCGATAATTTATCGTGTAATTATGCTCAATTGAAATATTGAGAGTGCAATTAATTGGCCCAATGCCACAAATACTGGATTTTGATCCAATTACGAGAATTTATGCACCACTGGATAGGAAATCGCGAGTAGATATGAAATAAATTTTAAATTTTGAGATTTCGATAATTTATCGTGTAATTATGCTCAATTGAAATATTGAGAGTGAAATTAATTGGCCCAATGCCAAAAATACTGGATTTTGATCCAATTACGAGAATTTATGCACCACTGGATAGGAAATCGCGAGTAGATATGAAATAAATTTTAAATTTTGAGATTTCGATAATTTATCGTGTAATTATGCTCAATTGAAATATTGAAAATTGCCGTTGTCTGGAAAAATAAAAAAATACTAAATTTTGAACCAAATTCAAAAATTTTGGTAAATTTAGATAGGAAATCGCGATTAGATATGAAATAAATTTCAAATTTTGAGATTTCGATAATTTATCGTGTAATTATGCTCAATTGAAATATTGAAAATTGCAGTTGTCTGGAAAAATAAAAAAATACTCAATTTTGAACCAAATTCAAAAATTTTGGTAAATTTAGATAGGAAATCGCGATTAGATATGAAATAAATTTCAAATTTTGAGATTTCGATAATTTATCGTGTAATTATGCTCAATTGAAATATTGAAAATTGCAGTTGTCTGGAAAAATAAAAAAATACTCAATTTTGAACCAAATTCAAAAATTTTGGTAGATTTATATAGGAAATCGCGATTAGATATGAAATAAATTTTAAATTTTGAGATTTCGATAATTTATCGTGTAATTATGCTCAATTGAAATATTGAGAGTGAAATTAATTGGCCCAATGCCAAAAATACTGGATTTTGATCCAATTACGAGAATTTATGCACCACTGGATAGGAAATCGCGAGTAGATATGAAATAAATTTTAAATTTTGAGATTTCGATAATTTATCGTGTAATTATGCTCAATTGAAATATTGAGAGTGCAATTAATTGGCCCAATGCCACAAATACTGGATTTTGATCCAATTACGAGAATTTATGCACCACTGGATAGGAAATCGCGAGTAGATATGAAATAAATTTTAAATTTTGAGATTTCGATAATTTATCGTGTAATTATGCTCAATTGAAATATTGAGAGTGCAATTAATTGGCCCAATGCCAAAAATACTGGATTTTGATCCAATTACGAGAATTTATGCACCACTGGATAGGAAATCGCGAGTAGATATGAAATAAATTTTAAATTTTGAGATTTCGATAATTTATCGTGTAATTATGCTCAATTGAAATATTGAGAGTGAAATTAATTGGCCCAATGCCAAAAATACTGGATTTTGATCCAATTACGAGAATTTATGCACCACTGGATAGGAAATCGCGAGTAGATATGAAATAAATTTTAAATTTTGAGATTTCGATAATTTATCGTGTAATTATGCTCAATTGAAATATTGAAAATTGCCGTTGTCTGGAAAAATAAAAAAATACTCAATTTTGAACCAAATTCAAAAATTTTGGTAAATTTAGATAGGAAATCGCGATTAGATATGAAATAAATTTCAAATTTTGAGATTTCGATAATTTATCGTGTAATTATGCTCAATTGAAATATTGAAAATTGCAGTTGTCTGGAAAAATAAAAAAATACTCAATTTTGAACCAAATTCAAAAATTTTGGTAAATTTAGATAGGAAATCGCGAGTAGATATGAAATAAATTTCAAATTTTGAGATTTCGATAATTTATCGTGTAATTATGCTCAATTGATATATTGAGAATGAAATTAATTGGCCCAATGCCAACAATACTGGATTTTGATCCAATTACGAGCATTTATGCACCACTGGATAGGAAATCGCGAGTAGATATGAAATAAATTTTAAATTTTGAGATTTCGATAATTTATCGTGTAATTATGCTCAATTGAAATATTGAGAGTGAAATTAATTGGCCCAATGCCAAAAATACTGGATTTTGATCCAATTACGAGAATTTATGCACCACTGGATAGGAAATCGCGAGTAGATATGAAATAAATTTTAAATTTTGAGATTTCGATAATTTATCGTGTAATTATGCTCAATTGAAATATTGAGAGTGCAATTAATTGGCCCAATGCCACAAATACTGGATTTTGATCCAATTACGAGAATTTATGCACCACTGGATAGGAAATCGCGAGTAGATATGAAATAAATTTTAAATTTTGAGATTTCGATAATTTATCGTGTAATTATGCTCAATTGAAATATTGAGAGTGAAATTAATTGGCCCAATGCCAAAAATACTGGATTTTGATCCAATTACGAGAATTTATGCACCACTGGATAGGAAATCGCGAGTAGATATGAAATAAATTTTAAATTTTGAGATTTCGATAATTTATCGTGTAATTATGCTCAATTGAAATATTGAGAGTGAAATTAATTGGCCCAATGCCAAAAATACTGGATTTTGATCCAATTACGAGAATTTATGCACCACTGGATAGGAAATCGCGAGTAGATATGAAATAAATTTTAAATTTTGAGATTTCGATAATTTATCGTGTAATTATGCTCAATTGAAATATTGAAAATTGCCGTTGTCTGGAAAAATAAAAAAATACTAAATTTTGAACCAAATTCAAAAATTTTGGTAAATTTAGATAGGAAATCGCGATTAGATATGAAATAAATTTCAAATTTTGAGATTTCGATAATTTATCGTGTAATTATGCTCAATTGAAATATTGAAAATTGCAGTTGTCTGGAAAAATAAAAAAATACTCAATTTTGAACCAAATTCAAAAATTTTGGTAAATTTAGATAGGAAATCGCGATTAGATATGAAATAAATTTCAAATTTTGAGATTTCGATAATTTATCGTGTAATTATGCTCAATTGAAATATTGAGAGTGAAATTAATTGGCCCAATGCCAAAAATACTGGATTTTGATCCAATTACGAGAATTTATGCACCACTGGATAGGAAATCGCGAGTAGATATGAAATAAATTTTAAATTTTGAGATTTCGATAATTTATCGTGTAATTATGCTCAATTGAAATATTGAGAGTGCAATTAATTGGCCCAATGCCACAAATACTGGATTTTGATCCAATTACGAGAATTTATGCACCACTGGATAGGAAATCGCGAGTAGATATGAAATAAATTTTAAATTTTGAGATTTCGATAATTTATCGTGTAATTATGCTCAATTGAAATATTGAGAGTGCAATTAATTGGCCCAATGCCAAAAATACTGGATTTTGATCCAATTACGAGAATTTATGCACCACTGGATAGGAAATCGCGAGTAGATATGAAATAAATTTTAAATTTTGAGATTTCGATAATTTATCGTGTAATTATGCTCAATTGAAATATTGAGAGTGAAATTAATTGGCCCAATGCCAAAAATACTGGATTTTGATCCAATTACGAGAATTTATGCACCACTGGATAGGAAATCGCGAGTAGATATGAAATAAATTTTAAATTTTGAGATTTCGATAATTTATCGTGTAATTATGCTCAATTGAAATATTGAGAGTGAAATTAATTGGCCCAATGCCAAAAATACTGGATTTTGATCCAATTACGAGAATTTATGCACCACTGGATAGGAAATCGCGAGTAGATATGAAATAAATTTTAAATTTTGAGATTTCGATAATTTATCGTGTAATTATGCTCAATTGAAATATTGAAAATTGCCGTTGTCTGGAAAAATAAAAAAATACTAAATTTTGAACCAAATTCAAAAATTTTGGTAAATTTAGATAGGAAATCGCGATTAGATATGAAATAAATTTCAAATTTTGAGATTTCGATAATTTATCGTGTAATTATTCTCAATTGAAATATTGAAAATTGCAGTTGTCTGGAAAAATAAAAAAATACTCAATTTTGAACCAAATTCAAAAATTTTGGTAAATTTAGATAGGAAATCGCGATTAGATATGAAATAAATTTCAAATTTTGAGATTTCGATAATTTATCGTGTAATTATGCTCAATTGAAATATTGAAAATTGCAGTTGTCTGGAAAAATAAAAAAATACTCAATTTTGAACCAAATTCAAAAATTTTGGTAGATTTATATAGGAAATCGCGATTAGATATGAAATAAATTTTAAATTTTGAGATTTCGATAATTTATCGTGTAATTATGCTCAATTGAAATATTGAGAGTGAAATTAATTGGCCCAATGCCAAAAATACTGGATTTTGATCCAATTACGAGAATTTATGCACCACTGGATAGGAAATCGCGAGTAGATATGAAATAAATTTTAAATTTTGAGATTTCGATAATTTATCGTGTAATTATGCTCAATTGAAATATTGAGAGTGCAATTAATTGGCCCAATGCCACAAATACTGGATTTTGATCCAATTACGAGAATTTATGCACCACTGGATAGGAAATCGCGAGTAGATATGAAATAAATTTTAAATTTTGAGATTTCGATAATTTATCGTGTAATTATGCTCAATTGAAATATTGAGAGTGAAATTAATTGGCCCAATGCCAAAAATACTGGATTTTGATCCAATTACGAGAATTTATGCACCACTGGATAGGAAATCGCGAGTAGATATGAAATAAATTTTAAATTTTGAGATTTCGATAATTTATCGTGTAATTATGCTCAATTGAAATATTGAAAATTGCCGTTGTCTGGAAAAATAAAAAAATACTAAATTTTAAACCAAATTCAAAAATTTTGGTAAATTTAGATAGGAAATCGCGATTAGATATGAAATAAATTTCAAATTTTGAGATTTCGATAATTTATCGTGTAATTATGCTCAATTGAAATATTGAAAATTGCAGTTGTCTGGAAAAATAAAAAAATACTCAATTTTGAACCAAATTCAAAAATTTTGGTAAATTTAGATAGGAAATCGCGATTAGATATGAAATAAATTTCAAATTTTGAGATTTCGATAATTTATCGTGTAATTATGCTCAATTGAAATATTGAAAATTGCAGTTGTCTGGAAAAATAAAAAAATACTCAATTTTGAACCAAATTCAAAAATTTTGGTAGATTTATATAGGAAATCGCGATTAGATATGAAATAAATTTTAAATTTTGAGATTTCGATAATTTATCGTGTAATTATGCTCAATTGAAATATTGAGAGTGAAATTAATTGGCCCAATGCCAAAAATACTGGATTTTGATCCAATTACGAGAATTTATGCACCACTGGATAGGAAATCGCGAGTAGATATGAAATAAATTTTAAATTTTGAGATTTCGATAATTTATCGTGTAATTATGCTCAATTGAAATATTGAGAGTGCAATTAATTGGCCCAATGCCACAAATACTGGATTTTGATCCAATTACGAGAATTTATGCACCACTGGATAGGAAATCGCGAGTAGATATGAAATAAATTTTAAATTTTGAGATTTCGATAATTTATCGTGTAATTATGCTCAATTGAAATATTGAGAGTGAAATTAATTGGCCCAATGCCAAAAATACTGGATTTTGATCCAATTACGAGAATTTATGCACCACTGGATAGGAAATCGCGAGTAGATATGAAATAAATTTTAAATTTTGAGATTTCGATAATTTATCGTGTAATTATGCTCAATTGAAATATTGAGAGTGAAATTAATTGGCCCAATGCCAAAAATACTGGATTTTGATCCAATTACGAGAATTTATGCACCACTGGATAGGAAATCGCGCGTAGATATGAAATAAATTTTAAATTTTGAGATTTCAATAATTTATCGTGTAATTATGCTCAATTGAAATATTGAGAGTGAAATTAATTGGCCCAATGCCAAAAATACTGGATTTTGATCCAATTACGAGAATTTATGCACCACTGGATAGGAAATCGCGAGTAGATATGAAATAAATTTTAAATTTTGAGATTTCGATAATTTATCGTGTAATTATGCTCAATTGAAATATTGAAAATTGCCGTTGTCTGGAAAAATAAAAAAATACTAAATTTTGAACCAAATTCAAAAATTTTGGTAAATTTAGATAGGAAATCGCGATTAGATATGAAATAAATTTCAAATTTTGAGATTTCGATAATTTATCGTGTAATTATGCTCAATTGAAATATTGAAAATTGCAGTTGTCTGGAAAAATAAAAAAATACTCAATTTTGAACCAAATTCAAAAATTTTGGTAAATTTAGATAGGAAATCGCGATTAGATATGAAATAAATTTCAAATTTTGAGATTTCGATAATTTATCGTGTAATTATGCTCAATTGAAATATTGAAAATTGCAGTTGTCTGGAAAAATAAAAAAATACTCAATTTTGAACCAAATTCAAAAATTTTGGTAGATTTATATAGGAAATCGCGATTAGATATGAAATAAATTTTAAATTTTGAGATTTCGATAATTTATCGTGTAATTATGCTCAATTGAAATATTGAGAGTGAAATTAATTGGCCCAATGCCAAAAATACTGGATTTTGATCCAATTACGAGAATTTATGCACCACTGGATAGGAAATCGCGAGTAGATATGAAATAAATTTTAAATTTTGAGATTTCGATAATTTATCGTGTAATTATGCTCAATTGAAATATTGAGAGTGCAATTAATTGGCCCAATGCCACAAATACTGGATTTTGATCCAATTACGAGAATTTATGCACCACTGGATAGGAAATCGCGAGTAGATATGAAATAAATTTTAAATTTTGAGATTTCGATAATTTATCGTGTAATTATGCTCAATTGAAATATTGAGAGTGCAATTAATTGGCCCAATGCCAAAAATACTGGATTTTGATCCAATTACGAGAATTTATGCACCACTGGATAGGAAATCGCGAGTAGATATGAAATAAATTTTAAATTTTGAGATTTCGATAATTTATCGTGTAATTATGCTCAATTGAAATATTGAGAGTGAAATTAATTGGCCCAATGCCAAAAATACTGGATTTTGATCCAATTACGAGAATTTATGCACCACTGGATAGGAAATCGCGAGTAGATATGAAATAAATTTTAAATTTTGAGATTTCGATAATTTATCGTGTAATTATGCTCAATTGAAATATTGAAAATTGCCGTTGTCTGGAAAAATAAAAAAATACTCAATTTTGAACCAAATTCAAAAATTTTGGTAAATTTAGATAGGAAATCGCGAGTAGATATGAAATAAATTTCAAATTTTGAGATTTCGATAATTTATCGTGTAATTATGCTCAATTGATATATTGAGAATGAAATTAATTGGCCCAATGCCAACAATACTGGATTTTGATCCAATTACGAGAATTTATGCACCACTGGATAGGAAATCGCGAGTAGATATGAAATAAATTTTAAATTTTGAGATTTCGATAATTTATCGTGTAATTATGCTCAATTGAAATATTGAGAGTGCAATTAATTGGCCCAATGCCAAAAATACTGGATTTTGATCCAATTACGAGAATTTATGCACCACTGGATAGGAAATCGCGAGTAGATATGAAATAAATTTTAAATTTTGAGATTTCGATAAATTATCGTGTAATTATGCTCAATTGAAATATTAAAAATTGCAGTTGTCTGGAAAAATAAAAAAATACTCAATTTTGAACCAAATTCAAAAATTTTGGTAGATTTATATAGGAAATCGCGAGTAGATATGAAATAAATTTTAAATTTTGAGATTTCGATAATTTATCGTGTAATTATGCTCAATTGAAATATTGAAAATTGCAGTTGTCTGGAAAAATAAAAAAATACTCAATTTTGAACCAAATTCAAAAATTTTGGTAGATTTATATAGGAAATCGCGAGTAGATATGAAATAAATTTTAAATTTTGAGATTTCGATAATTTATCGTGTAATTATGCTCAATTGAAATATTGAGAGTGAAATTAATTGGCCCAATGCCAAAAATACTGGATTTTGATCCAATTACGAGAATTTATGCACCACTGGATAGGAAATCGCGAGTAGATATGAAATAAATTTTAAATTTTGAGATTTCGATAATTTATCGTGTAATTATGCTCAATTGAAATATTGAGAGTGCAATTAATTGGCCCAATGCCACAAATACTGGATTTTGATCCAATTACGAGAATTTATGCACCACTGGATAGGAAATCGCGAGTAGATATGAAATAAATTTTAAATTTTGAGATTTCGATAATTTATCGTGTAATTATGCTCAATTGAAATATTGAGAGTGCAATTAATTGGCCCAATGCCAAAAATACTGGATTTTGATCCAATTACGAGAATTTATGCACCACTGGATAGGAAATCGCGAGTAGATATGAAATAAATTTTAAATTTTGAGATTTCGATAATTTATCGTGTAATTATGCTCAATTGAAATATTGAGAGTGAAATTAATTGGCCCAATGCCAAAAATACTGGATTTTGATCCAATTACGAGAATTTATGCACCACTGGATAGGAAATCGCGAGTAGATATGAAATAAATTTTAAATTTTGAGATTTCGATAATTTATCGTGTAATTATGCTCAATTGAAATATTGAAAATTGCCGTTGTCTGGAAAAATAAAAAAATACTCAATTTTGAACCAAATTCAAAAATTTTGGTAAATTTAGATAGGAAATCGCGATTAGATATGAAATAAATTTCAAATTTTGAGATTTCGATAATTTATCGTGTAATTATGCTCAATTGAAATATTGAGAGTGAAATTAATTGGCCCAATGCCAAAAATACTGGATTTTGATCCAATTACGAGAATTTATGCACCACTGGATAGGAAATCGCGAGTAGATATGAAATAAATTTTAAATTTTGAGATTTCGATAATTTATCGTGTAATTATGCTCAATTGAAATATTGAGAGTGCAATTAATTGGCCCAATGCCACAAATACTGGATTTTGATCCAATTACGAGAATTTATGCACCACTGGATAGGAAATCGCGAGTAGATATGAAATAAATTTTAAATTTTGAGATTTCGATAATTTATCGTGTAATTATGCTCAATTGAAATATTGAGAGTGCAATTAATTGGCCCAATGCCACAAATACTGGATTTTGATCCAATTACGAGAATTTATGCACCACTGGATAGGAAATCGCGAGTAGATATGAAATAAATTTTAAATTTTGAGATTTCGATAAATTATCGTGTAATTATGCTCAATTGAAATATTAAAAATTGCAGGTGTCTGGAAAAATAAAAAAATACTCAATTTTGAACCAAATTCAAAAATTTTGGTATATTTAGATAGGAAATCGCGAGTAGATATGAAATAAATTTTAAATTTTGAGATTTCGATAATTTATCGTGTAATTATGCTCAATTGAAATATTGAAAATTGCAGTTGTCTGGAAAAATAAAAAAATACTCAATTTTGAACCAAATTCAAAAATTTTGGTAAATTTAGATAGGAAATCGCGAGTAGATATGAAATAAATTTTAAATTTTGAGATTTCGATAATTTATCGTGTAATTATGCTCAATTGAAATATTGAGAGTGAAATTAATTGGCCCAATGCCAAAAATACTGGATTTTGATCCAATTACGAGAATTTATGCACCACTGGATAGGAAATCGCGAGTAGATATGAAATAAATTTTAAATTTTGAGATTTCGATAATTTATCGTGTAATTATGCTCAATTGAAATATTGAGAGTGCAATTAATTGGCCCAATGCCACAAATACTGGATTTTGATCCAATTACGAGAATTTATGCACCACTGGATAGGAAATCGCGAGTAGATATGAAATAAATTTTAAATTTTGAGATTTCGATAATTTATCGTGTAATTATGCTCAATTGAAATATTGAGAGTGAAATTAATTGGCCCAATGCCAAAAATACTGGATTTTGATCCAATTACGAGAATTTATGCACCACTGGATAGGAAATCGCGAGTAGATATGAAATAAATTTTAAATTTTGAGATTTCGATAATTTATCGTGTAATTATGCTCAATTGAAATATTGAAAATTGCCGTTGTCTGGAAAAATAAAAAAATACTAAATTTTGAACCAAATTCAAAAATTTTGGTAAATTTAGATAGGAAATCGCGATTAGATATGAAATAAATTTCAAATTTTGAGATTTCGATAATTTATCGTGTAATTATGCTCAATTGAAATATTGAAAATTGCAGTTGTCTGGAAAAATAAAAAAATACTCAATTTTGAACCAAATTCAAAAATTTTGGTAAATTTAGATAGGAAATCGCGATTAGATATGAAATAAATTTCAAATTTTGAGATTTCGATAATTTATCGTGTAATTATGCTCAATTGAAATATTGAAAATTGCAGTTGTCTGGAAAAATAAAAAAATACTCAATTTTGAACCAAATTCAAAAATTTTGGTAGATTTATATAGGAAATCGCGATTAGATATGAAATAAATTTTAAATTTTGAGATTTCGATAATTTATCGTGTAATTATGCTCAATTGAAATATTGAGAGTGAAATTAATTGGCCCAATGCCAAAAATACTGGATTTTGATCCAATTACGAGAATTTATGCACCACTGGATAGGAAATCGCGAGTAGATATGAAATAAATTTTAAATTTTGAGATTTCGATAATTTATCGTGTAATTATGCTCAATTGAAATATTGAGAGTGCAATTAATTGGCCCAATGCCAAAAATACTGGATTTTGATCCAATTACGAGAATTTATGCACCGCTGGATAGGAAATCGCGAGTAGATATGAAATAAATTTTAAATTTTGAGATTTCGATAATTTATCGTGTAATTATGCTCAATTGAAATATTGAGAGTGAAATTAATTGGCCCAATGCCAAAAATACTGGATTTTGATCCAATTACGAGAATTTATGCACCACTGGATAGGAAATCGCGAGTAGATATGAAATAAATTTTAAATTTTGAGATTTCGATAATTTATCGTGTAATTATGCTCAATTGAAATATTGAAAATTGCCGTTGTCTGGAAAAATTAAAAAATACTCAATTTTGAACCAAATTCAAAAATTTTGGTAAATTTAGATAGGAAATCGCGATTAGATATGAAATAAATTTCAAATTTTGAGATTTCGATAATTTATCGTGTAATTATGCTCAATTGAAATATTGAAAATTGCAGTTGTCTGGAAAAATAAAAAAAATACTCAATTTTGAACCAAATTCAAAAATTTTGGTAAATTTAGATAGGAAATCGCGAGTAGATATGAAATAAATTTCAAATTTTGAGATTTCGATAATTTATCGTGTAATTATGCTCAATTGATATATTGAGAATGAAATTAATTGGCCCAATGCCAACAATACTGGATTTTGATCCAATTACGAGCATTTATGCACCACTGGATAGGAAATCGCGAGTAGATATGAAATAAATTTTAAATTTTGAGATTTCGATAATTTATCGTGTAATTATGCTCAATTGAAATATTGAGAGTGCAATTAATTGGCCCAATGCCAAAAATACTGGATTTTGATCCAATTACGAGAATTTATGCACCACTGGATAGGAAATCGCGAGTAGATATGAAATAAATTTTAAATTTTGAGATTTCGATAAATTATCGTGTAATTATGCTCAATTGAAATATTAAAAATTGCAGTTGTCTGGAAAAATAAAAAAATACTCAATTTTGAACCAAATTCAAAAATTTTGGTATATTTAGATAGGAAATCGCGAGTAGATATGAAATAAATTTTAAATTTTGAGATTTCGATAATTTATCGTGTAATTATGCTCAATTGAAATATTGAAAATAGCAGTTGTCTGGAAAAATAAAAAAATACTCAATTTTGAACCAAATTCAAAAATTTTGGTAGATTTATATAGGAAATCGCGAGTAGATATGAAATAAATTTTAAATTTTGAGATTTCGATAATTTATCGTGTAATTATGCTCAATTGAAATATTGAGAGTGCAATTAATTGGCCCAATGCCAAAAATACTGGATTTTGATCCAATTACGAGAATTTATGCACCACTGGATAGGAAATCGCGAGTAGATATGAAATAAATTTTAAATTTTGAGATTTCGATAATTTATCGTGTAATTATGCTCAATTGAAATATTGAGAGTGAAATTAATTGGCCCAATGCCAAAAATACTGGATTTTGATCCAATTACGAGAATTTATGCACCACTGGATAGGAAATCGCGAGTAGATATGAAATAAATTTTAAATTTTGAGATTTCGATAATTTATCGTGTAATTATGCTCAATTGAAATATTGAAAATTGCCGTTGTCTGGAAAAATAAAAAAATACTCAATTTTGAACCAAATTCAAAAATTTTGGTAAATTTAGATAGGAAATCGCGAGTAGATATGAAATAAATTTCAAATTTTGAGATTTCGATAATTTATCGTGTAATTATGCTCAATTGATATATTGAGAATGAAATTAATTGGCCCAATGCCAACAATACTGGATTTTGATCCAATTACGAGAATTTATGCACCACTGGATAGGAAATCGCGAGTAGATATGAAATAAATTTTAAATTTTGAGATTTCGATAATTTATCGTGTAATTATGCTCAATTGAAATATTGAGAGTGCAATTAATTGGCCCAATGCCAAAAATACTGGATTTTGATCCAATTACGAGAATTTATGCACCACTGGATAGGAAATCGCGAGTAGATATGAAATAAATTTTAAATTTTGAGATTTCGATAAATTATCGTGTAATTATGCTCAATTGAAATATTAAAAATTGCAGTTGTCTGGAAAAATAAAAAAATACTCAATTTTGAACCAAATTCAAAAATTTTGGTAGATTTATATAGGAAATCGCGAGTAGATATGAAATAAATTTTAAATTTTGAGATTTCGATAATTTATCGTGTAATTATGCTCAATTGAAATATTGAAAATTGCAGTTGTCTGGAAAAATAAAAAAATACTCAATTTTGAACCAAATTCAAAAATTTTGGTAGATTTATATAGGAAATCGCGAGTAGATATGAAATAAATTTTAAATTTTGAGATTTCGATAATTTATCGTGTAATTATGCTCAATTGAAATATTGAGAGTGAAATTAATTGGCCCAATGCCAAAAATACTGGATTTTGATCCAATTACGAGAATTTATGCACCACTGGATAGGAAATCGCGAGTAGATATGAAATAAATTTTAAATTTTGAGATTTCGATAATTTATCGTGTAATTATGCTCAATTGAAATATTGAGAGTGCAATTAATTGGCCCAATGCCACAAATACTGGATTTTGATCCAATTACGAGAATTTATGCACCACTGGATAGGAAATCGCGAGTAGATATGAAATAAATTTTAAATTTTGAGATTTCGATAATTTATCGTGTAATTATGCTCAATTGAAATATTGAGAGTGCAATTAATTGGCCCAATGCCAAAAATACTGGATTTTGATCCAATTACGAGAATTTATGCACCACTGGATAGGAAATCGCGAGTAGATATGAAATAAATTTTAAATTTTGAGATTTCGATAATTTATCGTGTAATTATGCTCAATTGAAATATTGAGAGTGAAATTAATTGGCCCAATGCCAAAAATACTGGATTTTGATCCAATTACGAGAATTTATGCACCACTGGATAGGAAATCGCGAGTAGATATGAAATAAATTTTAAATTTTGAGATTTCGATAATTTATCGTGTAATTATGCTCAATTGAAATATTGAAAATTGCCGTTGTCTGGAAAAATAAAAAAATACTAAATTTTGAACCAAATTCAAAAATTTTGGTAAATTTAGATAGGAAATCGCGATTAGATATGAAATAAATTTCAAATTTTGAGATTTCGATAATTTATCGTGTAATTATGCTCAATTGAAATATTGAAAATTGCAGTTGTCTGGAAAAATAAAAAAATACTCAATTTTGAACCAAATTCAAAAATTTTGGTAAATTTAGATAGGAAATCGCGAGTAGATATGAAATAAATTTCAAATTTTGAGATTTCGATAATTTATCGTGTAATTATGCTCAATTGATATATTGAGAATGAAATTAATTGGCCCAATGCCAACAATACTGGATTTTGATCCAATTACGAGAATTTATGCACCACTGGATAGGAAATCGCGAGTAGATATGAAATAAATTTTAAATTTTGAGATTTCGATAATTTATCGTGTAATTATGTTCAATTGAAATATTGAGAGTGCAATTAATTGGCCCAATGCCAAAAATACTGGATTTTGATCCAATTACGAGAATTTATGCACCACTGGATAGGAAATCGCGAGTAGATATGAAATAAATTTTAAATTTTGAGATTTCGATAATTTATCGTGTAATTATGCTCAATTGAAATATTGAAAATTGCAGTTGTCTGGAAAAATAAAAAAATACTCAATTTTGAACCAAATTCAAAAATTTTGGTAGATTTATATAGGAAATCGCGAGTAGATATGAAATAAATTTTAAATTTTGAGATTTCGATAATTTATCGTGTAATTATGCTCAATTGAAATATTGAGAGTGAAATTAATTGGCCCAATGCCAAAAATACTGGATTTTGATCCAATTACGAGAATTTATGCACCACTGGATAGGAAATCGCGAGTAGATATGAAATAAATTTTAAATTTTGAGATTTCGATAATTTATCGTGTAATTATGCTCAATTGAAATATTGAAAATTGCCGTTGTCTGGAAAAATAAAAAAATACTAAATTTTGAACCAAATTCAAAAATTTTGGTAAATTTAGATAGGAAATCGCGATTAGATATGAAATAAATTTCAAATTTTGAGATTTCGATAATTTATCGTGTAATTATGCTCAATTGAAATATTGAAAATTGCAGTTGTCTGGAAAAATAAAAAAATACTCAATTTTGAACCAAATTCAAAAATTTTGGTAAATTTAGATAGGAAATCGCGAGTAGATATGAAATAAATTTCAAATTTTGAGATTTCGATAATTTATCGTGTAATTATGCTCAATTGAAATATTGAAAATTGCAGTTGTCTGGAAAAATAAAAAAATACTCAATTTTGAACCAAATTCAAAAATTTTGGTAAATTTAGATAGGAAATCGCGAGTAGATATGAAATAAATTTCAAATTTTGAGATTTCGATAATTTATCGTGTAATTATGCTCAATTGATATATTGAGAATGAAATTAATTGGCCCAATGCCAACAATACTGGATTTTGATCCAATTACGAGAATTTATGCACCACTGGATAGGAAATCGCGAGTAGATATGAAATAAATTTTAAATTTTGAGATTTCGATAATTTATCGTGTAATTATGCTCAATTGAAATATTGAGAGTGCAATTAATTGGCCCAATGCCAAAAATACTGGATTTTGATCCAATTACGAGAATTTATGCACCACTGGATAGGAAATCGCGAGTAGATATGAAATAAATTTTAAATTTTGAGATTTCGATAAATTATCGTGTAATTATGCTCAATTGAAATATTAAAAATTGCAGTTGTCTGGAAAAATAAAAAAATACTCAATTTTGAACCAAATTCAAAAATTTTGGTATATTTAGATAGGAAATCGCGAGTAGATATGAAATAAATTTTAAATTTTGAGATTTCGATAATTTATCGTGTAATTATGCTCAATTGAAATATTGAAAATTGCAGTTGTCTGGAAAAATAAAAAAATACTCAATTTTGAACCAAATTCAAAAATTTTGGTAGATTTATATAGGAAATCGCGAGTAGATATGAAATAAATTTTAAATTTTGAGATTTCGATAATTTATCGTGTAATTATGCTCAATTGAAATATTGAGAGTGAAATTAATTGGCCCAATGCCAAAAATACTGGATTTTGATCCAATTACGAGAATTTATGCACCACTGGATAGGAAATCGCGAGTAGATATGAAATAAATTTTAAATTTTGAGATTTCGATAATTTATCGTGTAATTATGCTCAATTGAAATATTGAGAGTGCAATTAATTGGCCCAATGCCACAAATACTGGATTTTGATCCAATTACGAGAATTTATGCACCACTGGATAGGAAGTCGCGAGTAGATATGAAATAAATTTTAAATTTTGAGATTTCGATAATTTATCGTGTAATTATGCTCAATTGAAATATTGAAAATTGCAGTTGTCTGGAAAAATAAAAAAATACTCAATTTTGAACCAAATTCAAAAATTTTGGTAGATTTATATAGGAAATCGCGAGTAGATATGAAATAAATTTTAAATTTTGAGATTTCGATAATTTATCGTGTAATTATGCTCAATTGAAATATTGAGAGTGAAATTAATTGGCCCAATGCCAAAAATACTGGATTTTGATCCAATTACGAGAATTTATGCACCACTGGATAGGAAATCGCGAGTAGATATGAAATACATTTTAAATTTTGAGATTTCGATAATTTATCGTGTAATTATGCTCAATTGAAATATTGAGAGTGAAATTAATTGGCCCAATGCCAAAAATACTGGATTTTGATCCAATTACGAGAATTTATGCACCACTGGATAGGAAATCGCGAGTAGATATGAAATAAATTTTAAATTTTGAGATTTCGATAATTTATCGTGTAATTATGCTCAATTGAAATATTGAGAGTGAAATTAATTGGCCCAATGCCAAAAATACTGGATTTTGATCCAATTACGAGAATTTATGCACCACTGGATAGGAAATCGCGAGTAGATATGAAATAAATTTTAAATTTTGAGATTTCGATAATTTATCGTGTAATTATGCTCAATTGAAATATTGAAAATTGCCGTTGTCTGGAAAAATAAAAAAATACTAAATTTTGAACCAAATTCAAAAATTTTGGTAAATTTAGATAGGAAATCGCGATTAGATATGAAATAAATTTCAAATTTTGAGATTTCGATAATTTATCGTGTAATTATGCTCAATTGAAATATTGAAAATTGCAGTTGTCTGGAAAAATAAAAAAATACTCAATTTTGAACCAAATTCAAAAATTTTGGTAAATTTAGATAGGAAATCGCGAGTAGATATGAAATAAATTTCAAATTTTGAGATTTCGATAATTTATCGTGTAATTATGCTCAATTGATATATTGAGAATGAAATTAATTGGCCCAATGCCAACAATACTGGATTTTGATCCAATTACGAGAATTTATGCACCACTGGATAGGAAATCGCGAGTAGATATGAAATAAATTTTAAATTTTGAGATTTCGATAATTTATCGTGTAATTATGTTCAATTGAAATATTGAGAGTGCAATTAATTGGCCCAATGCCAAAAATACTGGATTTTGATCCAATTACGAGAATTTATGCACCACTGGATAGGAAATCGCGAGTAGATATGAAATAAATTTTAAATTTTGAGATTTCGATAATTTATCGTGTAATTATGCTCAATTGAAATATTGAAAATTGCAGTTGTCTGGAAAAATAAAAAAATACTCAATTTTGAACCAAATTCAAAAATTTTGGTAGATTTATATAGGAAATCGCGAGTAGATATGAAATAAATTTTAAATTTTGAGATTTCGATAATTTATCGTGTAATTATGCTCAATTGAAATATTGAGAGTGAAATTAATTGGCCCAATGCCAAAAATACTGGATTTTGATCCAATTACGAGAATTTATGCACCACTGGATAGGAAATCGCGAGTAGATATGAAATAAATTTTAAATTTTGAGATTTCGATAATTTATCGTGTAATTATGCTCAATTGAAATATTGAGAGTGCAATTAATTGGCCCAATGCCACAAATACTGGATTTTGATCCAATTACGAGAATTTATGCACCACTGGATAGGAAATCGCGAGTAGATATGAAATAAATTTTAAATTTTGAGATTTCGATAATTTATCGTGTAATTATGCTCAATTGAAATATTGAAAATTGCAGTTGTCTGGAAAAATAAAAAAATACTCAATTTTGAACCAAATTCAAAAATTTTGGTAGATTTATATAGGAAATCGCGAGTAGATATGAAATAAATTTTAAATTTTGAGATTTCGATAATTTATCGTGTAATTATGCTCAATTGAAATATTGAGAGTGAAATTAATTGGCCCAATGCCAAAAATACTGGATTTTGATCCAATTACGAGAATTTATGCACCACTGGATAGGAAATCGCGAGTAGATATGAAATAAATTTTAAATTTTGAGATTTCGATAATTTATCGTGTAATTATGCTCAATTGAAATATTGAGAGTGCAATTAATTGGCCCAATGCCACAAATACTGGATTTTGATCCAATTACGAGAATTTATGCACCACTGGATAGGAAATCGCGAGTAGATATGAAATAAATTTTAAATTTTGAGATTTCGATAATTTATCGTGTAATTATGCTCAATTGAAATATTGAGAGTGCAATTAATTGGCCCAATGCCCAAAATACTGGATGTTGATCCAATTACGAGAATTTATGCACCACTGGATAGGAAATCGCGAGTAGATATGAAATAAATTTTAAATTTTGAGATTTCGATAATTTATCGTGTAATTATGCTCAATTGAAATATTGAGAGTGAAATTAATTGGCCCAATGCCAAAAATACTGGATTTTGATCCAATTACGAGAATTTATGCACCACTGGATAGGAAATCGCGAGTAGATATGAAATAAATTTTAAATTTTGAGATTTCGATAATTTATCGTGTAATTATGCTCAATTGAAATATTGAGAGTGCAATTAATTGGCCCAATGCCAAAAATACTGGATTTTGATCCAATTACGAGAATTTATGCACCACTGGATAGGAAATCGCGAGTAGATATGAAATAAATTTTAAATTTTGAGATTTCGATAAATTATCGTGTAATTATGCTCAATTGAAATATTAAAAATTGCAGTTGTCTGGAAAAATAAAAAAATACTCAATTTTGAACGAAATTCAAAAATTTTGGTATATTTAGATAGGAAATCGCGAGTAGATATGAAATAAATTTTAAATTTTGAGATTTCGATAATTTATCGTGTAATTATGCTCATTTGAAATATTGAGAGTGCAATTAATTGGCCCAATGCCAAAAATACTGGATTTTGAACCAAATTCAAAAATTTTGGTATATTTAGATAGGAAATCGCGAGTAGATATGAAATAAATTTTAAATTTTGAGATTTCGATAATTTATCGTGTAATTATGCTCAATTGAAATATTGAAAATTGCAGTTGTCTGGAAAAATAAAAAAAAAAACTCAATTTTGAACCAAATTCAAAAATTTTGGTATCTGTAGATAGGAAATCGCGAGTAGATATGAAATAAATTTTAAATTTTGAGATTTCGATAAATTATCGTGTAATTATGCTCAATTGAAATATTAAAAATTGCAGTTGTCTGGAAAAATAAAAAAATACTCAATTTTGAACCAAATTCAAAAATTTTGGTATATTTAGATAGGAAATCGCGAGTAGATATGAAATAAATTTTAAATTTTGAGATTTCGATAATTTATCGTGTAATTATGCTCAATTGAAATATTGAAAATTGCAGTTGTCTGGAAAAATAAAAAAATACTCAATTTTGAACCAAATTCAAAAATTTTGGTAGATTTATATAGGAAATCGCGAGTAGATATGAAATAAATTTTAAATTTTGAGATTTCGATAATTTATCGTGTAATTATGCTCAATTGAAATATTGAGAGTGCAATTAATTGGCCCAATGCCAAAAATACTGGATTTTGATCCAATTACGAGAATTTATGCACCACTGGATAGGAAATCGCGAGTAGATATGAAATAAATTTTAAATTTTGAGATTTCGATAATTTATCGTGTAATTATGCTCAATTGAAATATTGAGAGTGAAATTAATTGGCCCAATGCCAAAAATACTGGATTTTGATCCAATTACGAGAATTTATGCACCACTGGATAGGAAATCGCGAGTAGATATGAAATAAATTTTAAATTTTGAGATTTCGATAATTTATCGTGTAATTATGCTCAATTGAAATATTGAGAGTGAAATTAATTGGCCCAATGCCAAAAATACTGGATTTTGATCCAATTACGAGAATTTATGCACCACTGGATAGGAAATCGCGAGTAGATATGAAATAAATTTTAAATTTTGAGATTTCGATAATTTATCGTGTAATTATGCTCAATTGAAATATTGAAAATTGCCGTTGTCTGGAAAAATAAAAAAATACTAAATTTTGAACCAAATTCAAAAATTTTGGTAAATTTAGATAGGAAATCGCGATTAGATATGAAATAAATTTCAAATTTTGAGATTTCGATAATTTATCGTGTAATTATGCTCAATTGAAATATTGAAAATTGCAGTTGTCTGGAAAAATAAAAAAATACTCAATTTTGAACCAAATTCAAAAATTTTGGTAAATTTAGATAGGAAATCGCGAGTAGATATGAAATAAATTTCAAATTTTGAGATTTCGATAATTTATCGTGTAATTATGCTCAATTGATATATTGAGAATGAAATTAATTGGCCCAATGCCAACAATACTGGATTTTGATCCAATTACGAGAATTTATGCACCACTGGATAGGAAATCGCGAGTAGATATGAAATAAATTTTAAATTTTGAGATTTCGATAATTTATCGTGTAATTATGTTCAATTGAAATATTGAGAGTGCAATTAATTGGCCCAATGCCAAAAATACTGGATTTTGATCCAATTACGAGACTTTATGCACCACTGGATAGGAAATCGCGAGTAGATATGAAATAAATTTTAAATTTTGAGATTTCGATAATTTATCGTGTAATTATGCTCAATTGAAATATTGAAAATTGCAGTTGTCTGGAAAAATAAAAAAATACTCAATTTTGAACCAAATTCAAAAATTTTGGTAGATTTATATAGGAAATCGCGAGTAGATATGAAATATATTTTAAATTTTGAGATTTCGATAATTTATCGTGTAATTATGCTCAATTGAAATATTGAGAGTGAAATTAATTGGCCCAATGCCAAAAATACTGGATTTTGATCCAATTACGAGAATTTATGCACCACTGGATAGGAAATCGCGAGTAGATATGAAATAAATTTTAAATTTTGAGATTTCGATAATTTATCGTGTAATTATGCTCAATTGAAATATTGAGAGTGCAATTAATTGGCCCAATGCCAAAAATACTGGATTTTGATCCAATTACGACAATTTATGCACCACTGGATAGGAAATCGCGAGTAGATATGAAATAAATTTTAAATTTTGAGATTTCGATAATTTATCGTGTAATTATGCTCATTTGAAATATTGAGAGTGCAATTAATTGGCCCAATGCCAAAAATACTGGATTTTGAACCAAATTCAAAAATTTTGGTATATTTAGATAGGAAATCGCGAGTAGATATGAAATAAATTTTGAATTTTTGAGATTTCGATAATTTATCGTGTAATTATGCTCAATTGAAATATTGAGAGTGCAATTAATTGGCCCAATGCCAAAAATACTGGATTTTGATCCAATTACGAGAATTTATGCACCACTGGATAGGAAATCGCGAGTAGATATGAAAAAAATTTTAAATTTTGAGATTTCGATAAATTATCGTGTAATTATGCTCAATTGAAATATTGAGAGTGAAATTAATTGGCCCAATGCCAAAAATACTGGATTTTGAACCAAATTCAAAAATTTTGGTATATTTAGATAGGAAATCGCGAGTAGATATGAAATAAATTTTAAATTTTGAGATTTCGATAATTTATCGTGTAATTATGCTCAATTAAAATATTGAGAGTGCAATTAATAGGCCCAATGCCAAAAATACTGGATTTTGATCCAATTACGAGAATTTATGCACCACTGGATAGGAAATCGCGAGTAGATATGAAATAAATTTTAAATTTTGAGATTTCGATAAATTATCGTGTAATTATGCTCAATTGAAATATTAAAAATTGCAGTTGTCTGGAAAAATAAAAAAAATACTCAATTTTGAACCAAATTCAAAAATTTTAGTATATTTAGATAGGAAATCGCGAGTAGATATGAAATAAATTTTAAATTTTGAGATTTCGATAATTTATCGTGTAATTATGCTCATTTGAAATATTGAGAGTGCAATTAATTGGCCCAATGCCAAAAATACTCAATTTTGAACCAAATTAAAAAATTTTGGTATATTTAGATAGGAAATCGCGAGTAGATATGAAATAAATTTTAAATTTTGAAATTTCGATAATTTATCGTGTAATTATGCTCATTTGAAATATTGAGAGTGCAATTAATTGGCCCAATGCCAAAAATACTGGATTTTGATCCAATTACGAGAATTTATGCACCACTGGATAGGAAATCGCGAGTAGATATGAAATAAATTTTAAATTTTGAGATTTCGATAAATTATCGTGTAATTATGCTCAATTGAAATATTAAAAATTGCAGTTGTCTGGAAAAATAAAAAAATACTCAATTTTGAACCAAATTCAAAAATTTTCGTATATTTAGATAGGAAATCGCGAGTAGATATGAAATAAATTTTAAATTTTGAGATTTCGATAATTTATCGTGTAATTATGCTCATTTGAAATATTGAGAGTGCAATTAATTGGCCCAATGCCAAAAATACTCAATTTTGAACCAAATTCAAAAATTTTGGTATATTTAGATAGGAAATCGCGAGTAGATATGAAATAAATTTTGAATTTTTGAGATTTCGATAATTTATCGTGTAATTATGCTCAATTGAAATTGTCAGTGCATTCTGACCGAAAATATGCAATTTCAATTAATTCGGAGGCTACGGTAGACAAGTGTGCAAACACCGAGGATACATGCACCGGATTTGACGCGCAAGTTGAATTATTCGAAGATTCGAACCCGTTTCCCCACTTTTTACGTTTTCGTCCCTTTTTACAGACTTTATTTAATTTATTTCTTATTAATTACCCTTCCCAGTTATTCTGCCCGTTAATTATGTACCGTTTAATCTTATATTACTTTGTTTTCCTTGAATAATAGTCTGAAAAGACTAAAAATGCAATAAATAATATATCTACCACTGAACTGCGTTTATTAATCGTTTATTTATTTATAAAGGGACTTTTCCCTTCTCATCTCTAGATTTCCATACAAATTAGGCTCACCGAATCGCGACATGGTGCATCGACCGGGAATTATCGGTCTTGCGATTCGGAAAAGCTGAAATTTGCGTGGAAATCATAAAAAATGACAGAAATTAAAGAATTTTAAGATATTTATTGAATTAATTGTGAATTTTCTTCGAATTATTGTAAAAAAGATGATGTATAAAGCTATTTCGATAGTTTTTTACTGAAAGAGATGAAAAAATGACGTTGTTAACTATTAAGATAGTTTTCAACTGAGAGAGAATGAATTATTCGATGGTTGCTGCTAATCATGAAACGACGTATGCGGAAAATAACGTACAAAATGTTTGCCGTGAAATTTAATGAATGATGCGATTTATGATTGAGTTTACTTAGGTAACTGCTCGCAAAAATGATGGAAATTGATTATGAATGATCATTGATCAATAAATAAAGATTATAATGATAGTTTCACCAAGGTGATAGATTATGTAACGAATGAATGACGTCGACTTGTTGGAAATACGTTGAAGAATTGAATAATTCGAGTTTTTGGACTTTTTAGTCTATTAAGGTGAAAAATTCGAGAAATTTAACGTTTTTGCAACAAATGAGACAAAAATTCAACTAAGTTGAGCTGGAAATCATCTATGTAATACGCAAAAATTATAATATTTAAGTTAAAGAACAAAAAAGTTGGAAGAAATTTGAGATTTAGGAGTTCTAGGAAAATAAGTGAAAAATTGGTCCAAAAAAAAAAAAAAAAAAAATAACTCTAAATCCTCTCGTTTTCCTCCTTAATATGAATGTAAACTTTATTCGCCTACTCGTTAAATTATCGTCGTGATTGAATTCGTAATAATTGTTAAAAAAGATTGTGTAAAAAATTTCAGAAAAAAAGAACAAATACTATGCTGTTGCAAAAGCTGAAGATTATCGAGAAAGGAAAAAGGACTGAGATTTGCAGTCTGACGAAGCTTGCGGACGAACTCGAAAAAAATTCAAAACAATTAATAAATCGAAGATCGATTGAAGAGGAGAAAGATGAAGAAATGATTCTTGTCGACGCGTGGAAGGAAGAGAACTGGAGAAAGTTGAGAGAAGTTGAAGAACAACTCAAAAAATCGATCGGAAGACACGGTAATTTAATGGAGCGCATTAAATATGTCGAGAATCTAGAGAAATATGTTGATGAGAAGAAGCCTATGACTGATGCACAACAGATTTATTGGCACTTAACGGAACTAGAGGGAATTGCCAACAAATTGACAGAAGAAAAAAAGAAAATTGTTTTGACAAGAATTCATGAATTATGGGAAGAAATTGCAGAAGAAAGCGATGAAAAAATCGAGAAGCCGCGAAGGGAGTTATCAAAGAAGTCGCCAAAAAACTGGGAAGAAGCTCGAGAAATTGCGAGATTCTTAATTTCCATCGCAAAGGCTAAAAGAAATGAAGCAAAAGGCGGAAAAATGAAGAATTTCGAAACAGTTTTCAATGGATTGATGGACGAAGATTTTGAAGAAATTATGAGCGATGCGAGTATGTTGAAGAAAATAATGAAAGAGTCTTCTCCATCCGAAAAGAGGAATAGTGAATGTGGATTCAGTTGCGACTCCTCTCATAGACACTTTGCCGAATGCACAACCTTCAAATCTGTTGCTTCTAGAGTACTTAGACTCTTGAGAACAGGAAATTGCTTGGGATGCGGTCAAACCGCATTCCAACACAATTTTGAGATTTGCTGGATGGTACCATGCTCATTCTGTTCAAAATTCGGCCATCGGGAAAGGTTATGCATGGAAAGAGAAAGGATGGAAGAAAAAGAAAAAGGAAGATGTGAAGAAAGGCTGAGATCAAGGAAAATGTATCTCGAAAGAGAATTGGAAAGAAAAGAGGCTGAAAAAAGAGGTAAAAATGTTTAACATTATTTAAATGATAAAACTAAAACTGTAAAAATGAGTTCGAAAATGATTTAGAAAAAAAATTGAAGATTAAATCTTCCAGTGATTTCAAAAAACTTGAAAAAATAAATTAAAGTCAACTTAGAAAACGTTTCAATTATTAAAAAATATATTAAGAAAGAAGGAAATTATTAATTATTATAATTTCAGAGGACGAATATGCAATTGAAACGGAGAATGATGCAAAATGTGCGGAAAATGGGAAAAGAAAGTCGAAAGATTTGGAAGACGAATCATCGATTGTGCCAAAAAACAAAGGTAAAAAATTGAGATTAAAAATCGAAAAACAAAAACTAAAACGGAAAATATTCCAGAGAGCGAAGAAAACAAATCAATTGTAACTTCTAATCGAGAAAAGGAAAGGGAATTTCCGATGAAAATCATGGACGAATACTGGATGGAAAACGGAAAGGAAATGTTCGAAAAAGAAAAAGGATGCGAATACAAAGAAGGTATTTCAAGAACTTGAATTAAGTTAAATAATCAATAAAATAAAAAGTTGTTCCAGAAGATTCATACCAAATCGAGCAAAATTCAGAAATGCAAGTTGAAAAAACAGACAAAGGAAAAGGTAAATTGATACTAAAAGTCTTTTAAAATTATAAAAAATTATGCTTCCAGAAAAAAAGGCCAGAGAAATGAGATCATGGCTCGAAAGCACCAAAGAATTCGACAAGGCACAAAAAATGGAGAGAAGAAGAAAGAGTGGAAAGGAAGAGGATAGAGATGAATGGAACAAGACGATGTGATGGAAGGTTAAGAAGAGAAACTGTTAAATTGTAAAGTTTAATAAATTTTTTGAAAAATAAATATTCAAGAAAAGATCTTCAAAAAACATGCAAAAAACAAGGAAAAAGTCAAACAATTTATTCAAAGAGTAGAGTGGTGATGGAGTCGACGGCGAAGAGATCTGGAAAAAATGAAAAAATCGATAAAAAATCAATAATTAAATTTTGGTTGATGAAAATTCTAAAATTCTAAAAAATTCTATAAAAACTAAAAAATAAAATTTAAAGTTCAAAAATCAATACATTTCGAGTCTGTGTATCAAATTTATGACAATTAGTGATTCATTGAAATGAAAAATACTGGAAAAGATCTCTAAAAATTGAAAAAATTTAGATAAAACGTCGAAAAATTCAAAAATTAATTTAGTTCGAGGATTGAGTAAGAATTTGAAAAATTAAGATAAAATAACTTGTGATAAAGATCACAATAAACATTTAAAATCGATTTTTGACGACATCGAAAAGATAGTTTAAATCATACAACACGTATGAAGGTTTAAATTTAAGAAAATTCGTCGTAAAAATTTAATTTAGAGATTTTTAGCAAATTTAAGCAAAAAAGACTTACCGGAGGTTGACTTGGATCAGAAGGGGAATGTCCAATCCATCGGTGTCGTATAACCTGCAAAAAATTAATTAAAAATGATAAAATATGGAAAAATTCTTACCTTGTGATTATAAGACGAGAAATTTGACGGAATATAGACCTTTGAGCGATGATCGTCTGAAAAAAGATAAATAGTTATGAGAAGAGTGATTCTGAAACAATAAAACGAAGGGAACATCAAATTAATAGTCGTGACGACAATTATTGAATAACAAAAAAGAATACAATTAAGGAAAATGCTGGAAATAAGTAGAAATAGATAAAATTTGCAAAATTAGTCTGAAATTGAAGAGAACACAGAAATGCTGCAGGAAACGCAGACGAAAAAGTGCAGTGGAGCACACTTACTAGGTTTCTATGGCAAAAATAGTGTTCAGACATGAAAACGTACAAAAATAAAAAGATTATAGACTAGTTACACAAACAAATGATAAATAATGGAAAATTGATAAAAAGGGAACAAAAATGACATACCGTAGGTATTTTACAATGGATTTTAACAAAGTTAAGCGGTCTCGAAAATAAGCTAGTCTAAATTAATGAATTTTAATTGAAATGAAGAAAAATTAGAGGGAAAATATAGATTTTGGAAACACGTGAAATTAAATGAGGAAACCGGAAATTTATAAGACGCAAAAAATTGAAAAATTCATAGAAAAAGATAACAAAACAACTCTGATAAGGAAATTTAAGAAAATTGCTGCAAAAATGGAGATTTTTTATAAAACTGGCGAAGAGTAAGCCTTAAGGTTTTATAAAAGTATAGCGAAAAGTAAGATATATGAATTGGAAATTGTGTTCATAAAACTGGCGAAGAGTAAGCCTATAGGTTTATGTAACATACGAGTTGGAAATTTTTAAATAAAACTGGCGAAGAGTAAGCCTAAAGGTTTTATGTTAACATATTGCGAAGAGTAAGCTGTATGTGTCGTGAAAGTTAAATTTCGCGATCATCCGTCCCTTTTATTGTATAGTCCCTACTAGGAACTCTGAAAGTACTGAAGAATTCGAAGCAGACAAATGGCGAAAAATTCTACAGCAATGCGCATGCTGGGTTGAAAGACCTCAGACCAGAATTTAAGCTAAAATTTTTATTGAATTATGATCAACAAAGGCCAAGTTGAAGATATGGAGATAAAAATTACACAAAAACGCTGGAAATATGAAAATTCTAAAGTATTGAAGAGAGGAGTGGCTCTGAAAATTATAGTCTGAATGATTTTGAGGCTTCAAGGTTAACAATCTTACTTGGGGTTACTCGAGGATACTTGAAGAAAAATTGCCAATATACTCCAAAAAAGAACCGGTTCTAAATTAAGTTTACCCACCCAATCCCACCCCTGATACACGCCAGGGTTTTATATAGGTTTTTACAAGGTTTTTATAAGGTTTTTACAAGGTTTTATAAGGTTTTAGGCGAATCTATTTGCGAAGAGTAAGCAAATTAGGTTAGAAAAAATGCGGAAGAAATGCATTTTGGTTATTATAAGGTTTTTATAGGTTTTTTATAGGTTTTTATAGGTTTTCATAAGGTTTTATAGGGTTTTGATAAGGTTTTTATAGGTTTTATTAGGTTTATAAGTTGTATAAGGTTTTTATACAGTTTTTTATAAGGTTTTCATTAGGATTTTAAGGTTTTTTATACGGTTTTTTACGAATTTAGTTGCTAGGGAAGAGCAAGTAAATGGAATACCTCATTGTGAAGGAAATGCAATGACTGATCTAAGGAAGGATATTATGAACCCAACAAAATGAAAATAAAGAATAAAAGAGTTGAAATGAAAATGAGAAGCGTCTTATAAAATGGAAATGTTACAAAATAAAAGAAAAAAACGTGGAAAAACGAAAAAATAAAAGAAAAAACAAAAATAAAAATTTGAAAAAATAAAAAACAGAAATTTGAATTCCCTCCAAAAAAAAAAAAAAAAAAAAAGGAATAAGGAATAAGGAAGTGCGCTCTATTGACAAACAGGAATACTGTAGCGCCAATGAAGGGGAGGAAAAAGCAGATTAATTTTTTTCGAATTTTTTGAAATTAAAAGTTAAATTTATCAATTTTAACGCGATTTTTTCCAAAAATGGGTAGAAAAATTGTAGCATTCTTATAGAATGGCAGAGAAGTTGGAAAATGAACATTTTAGAGGTACAATAACACAATTTAGGATTTTTTTGAAGAAATATATTTCGAAATTGGAGAGATTATTAAAACAATTAGATAAATTATTTAAATTAGAGATTTATTTGTCAAGATAAGAATTTAGGGAAATTTAGAGAATGTAAATTTCGTGAAATAATGAATAGTTAGCTAAATTTCGTGAAATAAAAGATATTTATACTTCATTCAAGAAATCAAAATAAACAAATAAATATTTTATTTTCTCAAAAACAAAAAATAAAAAAGATAGTTAGTTCTTCGTAAACAAATAAATAGGGAGAGATGAAGAAAAGGTGACAAGGGTTCATAATTAGAGAGGTAAATTAAGCGTGCCGCCTGCGGGAGTCCTATTGTAGGACACACAATAGGGAGATCAGCTGTTGTAGACTGGGACAAGTCTGGGAAAAAATGTCAAAAAGAAATGCAGAAAAAATTAAAGTTACCTTTTCTATGGAAACAGAAGATTAAGTGTTAAAATCTCGAAACTTCTTATAAGAAAATTCCCTTTGAAAAAGAAAGTGTTGAGGAATTTGAAATAAAGAAGAATTGGAGAGTAAACGATGACAGAAATAATGTGAAAATTAATTATTTATATTTTTGTACACTATTAATTAATATTTTTAAAAAAAAACTTGGTTTCGAATATCGTTTTATTCAAGCGGAATATTATACTTATCGAATGTAATCAGACAATATTGCAGAAAACTTGGAAAACAACGAGATTTACACAATAGCAAGAAGAATGTCGTCTAACGAGAATGAATTCTCTGAAAAAATTGTCGAACCAGTATTCTCTACTTGGAATCCTGTGGAACAGACAGAGAAGAAGATCAGAGAAGAGAGAGCTAACGATAGGATTGTGGAAGAAGTTCGAAAAGACAATGAGAAAATTATTTATGTGATGAAAGGTAAAGAAATGAAATCGAAATGAAAAAACTGTGAAGGAATTAAAATTATTTCAGAAACTTTAACCAATAACGCAACAGATATCGTTGAAAGGATCAAGAAAAATCAAGAAGAATTGTTCAACAGTTGGCAACTAATGGTTAGGTTCGAAGTTAATAAAGCTACTGTGGCATCAGAAGAGAAGATAATCAAATTCATCAAAGAAGCGCAGGCAGCATCTGAAGAAAATATGAAAATATTCATCAAAGAAGAAATCGGCAGAAGGGAGAAGGAGAAAAAAGAATCGACAAGAATTGAGAATACGAATAAGAAAGATGACGCCGAATTTCCGACAAGAAATCAATCGACAGTAGAGGAAAGGTCGTGGGCACTCCAGATGGAAAGATCAACAGATAAAGAATGGATTAGAAAGAAAACTCCACCAAGTAATTATGCTCAATTGAAATATTGAGAGTGCAATTAATTGGCCCAATGCCAAAAATACTGGATTTTGATCCAATTACGAGAATTTATGCACCACTGGATAGGAAATCGCGAGTAGATATGAAATAAATTTTAAATTTTGAGATTTCGATAAATTATCGTGTAATTATGCTCAATTGAAATATTAAAAATTGCAGTTGTCTGGAAAAATAAAAAAATACTCAATTTTGAACCAAATTTAAAAATTTTGGTATATTTAGATAGGAAATCGCGAGTAGATATGAAATAAATTTTAAATTTTGAGATTTCGATAATTTATCGTGTAATTATGCTCATTTGAAATATTGAGAGTGCAATTAATTGGCCCAATGCCAAAAATACTGGATTTTGAACCAAATTCAAAAATTTTGGTATATTTAGATAGGAAATCGCGAGTAGATATGAAATAAATTTTGAATTTTTGAGATTTCGATAATTTATCGTGTAATTATGCTCAATTAAAATATTGAGAGTGCAATTAATAGGCCCAATGCCAAAAATACTGGATTTTGATCCAATTACGAGAATTTATGCACCGCTGGATAGGAAATCGCGAGTAGATATGAAATAAATTTTAAATTTTGAGATTTCGATAAATTATCGTGTAATTATGCTCAATTGAAATATTAAAAATTGCAGTTGTCTGGAAAAATAAAAAAATACTCAATTTTGAACCAAATTTAAAAATTTTGGTATATTTAGATAGGAAATCGCGAGTAGATATGAAATAAATTTTAAATTTTGAGATTTCGATAATTTATCGTGTAATTATGCTCATTTGAAATATTGAGAGTGCAATTAATTGGCCCAATGCCAAAAATACTGGATTTTGAACCAAATTCAAAAATTTTGGTATATTTAGATAGGAAATCGCGAGTAGATATGAAATAAATTTTGAATTTTTGAGATTTCGATAATTTATCGTGTAATTATGCTCAATTAAAATATTGAGAGTGCAATTAATAGGCCCAATGCCAAAAATACTGGATTTTGATCCAATTACGAGAATTTATGCACCACTGGATAGGAAATCGCGAGTAGATATGAAATAAATTTTAAATTTTGAGATTTCGATAAATTATCGTGTAATTATGCTCAATTGAAATATTAAAAATTGCAGTTGTCTGGAAAAATAAAAAAAAAACTCAATTTTGAACCAAATTCAAAAATTTTAGTATATTTAGATAGGAAATCGCGAGTAGATATGAAATAAATTTTAAATTTTGAGATTTCGATAATTTATCGTGTAATTATGCTCAATTGAAATATTGAGAGTGAAATTAATAGGCCCAATGCCAAAAATACTGGATTTTGATCCAATTACGAGAATTTATGCACCTCTGGATAGGAAATCGCGAGTAGATATGAAATAAATTTTAAATTTTGAGATTTCGATAAATTATCGTGTAATTATGCTCAATTGAAATATTAAAAATTGCAGTTGTCTGGAAAAATAAAAAAATACTCAATTTTGAACCAAATTCAAAAATTTTAGTATATTTAGATAGGAAATCGCGAGTAGATATGAAATAAATTTTAAATTTTGAGATTTCGATAATTTATCGTGTAATTATGCTCAATTGAAATATTGAGAGTGAAATTAATTGGCCCAATGCCAAAAATACTGGATTTTGATCCAATTACGAGAATTTATGCACCACTGGATAGGAAATCGCGAGTAGATATGAAATAAATTTTAAATTTTGAGATTTCGATAATTTATCGTGTAATTATGCTCAATTGAAATATTGAGAGTGCAATTAATTGGCCCAATGCCACAAATACTGGATTTTGATCCAATTACGAGAATTTATGCACCACTGGATAGGAAATCGCGAGTAGATATGAAATAAATTTTAAATTTTGAGATTTCGATAAATTATCGTGTAATTATGCTCAATTGAAATATTAAAAATTGCAGTTGTCTGGAAAAATAAAAAAATACTCAATTTTGAACCAAATTCAAAAATTTTGGTATATTTAGATAGGAAATCGCGAGTAGATATGAAATAAATTTTGAATTTTCGAGATTTCGATAATTTATCGTGTAATGATGCTCAATTAAAATATTGAGAGTGCAATTAATAGGCCCAATGCCAAAAATACTGGATTTTGATCCAATTACGAGAATTTATGCACCACTGGATAGGAAATCGCGAGTAGATATGAAATAAATTTTAAATTTTGAGATTTCGATAAATTATCGTGTAATTATGCTCAATTGAAATATTAAAAATTGCAGTTGTCTGGAAAAATAAAAAAATACTCAATTTTGAACCAAATTTAAAAATTTTGGTATATTTAGATAGGAAATCGCGAGTAGATATGAAATAAATTTTAAATTTTGAGATTTCGATAATTTATCGTGTAATTATGCTCATTTGAAATATTGAGAGTGCAATTAATTGGCCCAATGCCAAAAATACTGGATTTTGAACCAAATTCAAAAATTTTGGTATATTTAGATAGGAAATCGCGAGTAGATATGAAATAAATTTTGAATTTTTGAGATTTCGATAATTTATCGTGTAATTATGCTCAATTAAAATATTGAGAGTGCAATTAATAGGCCCAATGCCAAAAATACTGGATTTTGATCCAATTACGAGAATTTATGCACCACTGGATAGGAAATCGCGAGTAGATATGAAATAAATTTTAAATTTTGAGATTTCGATAAATTATCGTGTAATTATGCTCAATTGAAATATTAAAAATTGCAGTTGTCTGGAAAAATAAAAAAAAAACTCAATTTTGAACCAAATTCAAAAATTTTAGTATATTTAGATAGGAAATCGCGAGTAGATATGAAATAAATTTTAAATTTTGAGATTTCGATAATTTATCGTGTAATTATGCTCAATTGAAATATTGAGAGTGAAATTAATAGGCCCAATGCCAAAAATACTGGATTTTGATCCAATTACGAGAATTTATGCACCTCTGGATAGGAAATCGCGAGTAGATATGAAATAAATTTTAAATTTTGAGATTTCGATAAATTATCGTGTAATTATGCTCAATTGAAATATTAAAAATTGCAGTTGTCTGGAAAAATAAAAAAATACTCAATTTTGAACCAAATTCAAAAATTTTAGTATATTTAGATAGGAAATCGCGAGTAGATATGAAATAAATTTTAAATTTTGAGATTTCGATAATTTATCGTGTAATTATGCTCAATTGAAATATTGAGAGTGAAATTAATTGGCCCAATGCCAAAAATACTGGATTTTGATCCAATTACGAGAATTTATGCACCACTGGATAGGAAATCGCGAGTAGATATGAAATAAATTTTAAATTTTGAGATTTCGATAATTTATCGTGTAATTATGCTCAATTGAAATATTGAGAGTGCAATTAATTGGCCCAATGCCACAAATACTGGATTTTGATCCAATTACGAGAATTTATGCACCACTGGATAGGAAATCGCGAGTAGATATGAAATAAATTTTAAATTTTGAGATTTCGATAAATTATCGTGTAATTATGCTCAATTGAAATATTAAAAATTGCAGTTGTCTGGAAAAATAAAAAAATACTCAATTTTGAACCAAATTCAAAAATTTTGGTATATTTAGATAGGAAATCGCGAGTAGATATGAAATAAATTTTGAATTTTCGAGATTTCGATAATTTATCGTGTAATTATGCTCAATTAAAATATTGAGAGTGCAATTAATAGGCCCAATGCCAAAAATACTGGATTTTGATCCAATTACGAGAATTTATGCACCACTGGATAGGAAATCGCGAGTAGATATGAAATAAATTTTAAATTTTGAGATTTCGATAAATTATCGTGTAATTATGCTCAATTGAAATATTAAAAATTGCAGTTGTCTGGAAAAATAAAAAAATACTCAATTTTGAACCAAATTTAAAAATTTTGGTATATTTAGATAGGAAATCGCGAGTAGATATGAAATAAATTTTAAATTTTGAGATTTCGATAATTTATCGTGTAATTATGCTCATTTGAAATATTGAGAGTGCAATTAATTGGCCCAATGCCAAAAATACTGGATTTTGAACCAAATTCAAAAATTTTGGTATATTTAGATAGGAAATCGCGAGTAGATATGAAATAAATTTTGAATTTTTGAGATTTCGATAATTTATCGTGTAATTATGCTCAATTAAAATATTGAGAGTGCAATTAATAGGCCCAATGCCAAAAATACTGGATTTTGATCCAATTACGAGAATTTATGCACCACTGGATAGGAAATCGCGAGTAGATATGAAATAAATTTTAAATTTTGAGATTTCGATAAATTATCGTGTAATTATGCTCAATTGAAATATTAAAAATTGCAGTTGTCTGGAAAAATAAAAAAAAAACTCAATTTTGAACCAAATTCAAAAATTTTAGTATATTTAGATAGGAAATCGCGAGTAGATATGAAATAAATTTTAAATTTTGAGATTTCGATAATTTATCGTGTAATTATGCTCAATTGAAATATTGAGAGTGAAATTAATAGGCCCAATGCCAAAAATACTGGATTTTGATCCAATTACGAGAATTTATGCACCACTGGATAGGAAATCGCGAGTAGATATGAAATAAATTTTAAATTTTGAGATTTCGATAAATTATCGTGTAATTATGCTCAATTGAAATATTAAAAATTGCAGTTGTCTGGAAAAATAAAAAAATACTCAATTTTGAACCAAATTCAAAAATTTTAGTATATTTAGATAGGAAATCGCGAGTAGATATGAAATAAATTTTAAATTTTGAGATTTCGATAATTTATCGTGTAATTATGCTCAATTGAAATATTGAGAGTGAAATTAATTGGCCCAATGCCAAAAATACTGGATTTTGATCCAATTACGAGAATTTATGCACCACTGGATAGGAAATCGCGAGTAGATATGAAATAAATTTTAAATTTTGAGATTTCGATAATTTATCGTGTAATTATGCTCAATTGAAATATTGAGAGTGCAATTAATTGGCCCAATGCCTCAAATACTGGATTTTGATCCAATTACGAGAATTTATGCACCACTGGATAGGAAATCGCGAGTAGATATGAAATAAATTTTAAATTTTGAGATTTCGATAAATTATCGTGTAATTATGCTCAATTGAAATATTAAAAATTGCAGTTGTCTGGAAAAATAAAAAAATACTCAATTTTGAACCAAATTCAAAACTTTTGGTATATTTAGATAGGAAATCGCGAGTAGATATGAAATAAATTTTAAATTTTGAGATTTCGATAATTTATCGTGTAATTATGCTCATTTGAAATATTGAGAGTGCAATTAATTGGCCCAATGCCAAAAATACTGGATTTTGAACCAAATTCAAAAATTTTGGTATATTTAGATAGGAAATCGCGAGTAGATATGAAATAAATTTTAAATTTTGAGATTTCGATAATTTATCGTGTAATTATGCTCAATTGAAATATTGAAAATTGCAGTTGTCTGGAAAAATAAAAAAATACTCAATTTTGAACCAAATTCAAAAATTTTGGTATATTTAGATAGGAAATCGCGAGTAGATATGAAATAAATTTTAAATTTTGAGATTTCGATAATTTATCGTGTAATTATGCTCATTTGAAATATTGAGAGTGAAATTAATTGGCCCAATGCCAAAAGCACTGGATTTTGATCCAATTACGAGAATTTATGCACCACTGGATAGGAAATCGCGAGTAGATATGAAATAAATTTTAAATTTTGAGATTTCGATAAATTATCGTGTAATTATGCTCAATTGAAATATTGAGAGTGAAATTAATAGGCCCAATGCCAAAAATACTGGATTTTGATCCAATTACGAGAATTTATGCACCACTGGATAGGAAATCGCGAGTAGATATGAAATAAATTTTAAATTTTGAGATTTCGATAAATTATCGTGTAATTATGCTCAATTGAAATATTAAAAATTGCAGTTGTCTGGAAAAATAAAAAAATACTCAATTTTGAACCAAATTCAAAAATTTTAGTATATTTAGATAGGAAATCGCGAGTAGATATGAAATAAATTTTAAATTTTGAGATTTCGATAATTTATCGTGTAATTATGCTCAATTGAAATATTGAGAGTGAAATTAATTGGCCCAATGCCAAAAATACTGGATTTTGATCCAATTACGAGAATTTATGCACCACTGGATAGGAAATCGCGAGTAGATATGAAATAAATTTTAAATTTTGAGATTTCGATAATTTATCGTGTAATTATGCTCAATTGAAATATTGAGAGTGCAATTAATTGGCCCAATGCCACAAATACTGGATTTTGATCCAATTACGAGAATTTATGCACCACTGGATAGGAAATCGCGAGTAGATATGAAATAAATTTTAAATTTTGAGATTTCGATAAATTATCGTGTAATTATGCTCAATTGAAATATTAAAAATTGCAGTTGTCTGGAAAAATAAAAAAATACTCAATTTTGAACCAAATTCAAAAATTTTGGTATATTTAGATAGGAAATCGCGAGTAGATATGAAATAAATTTTAAATTTTGAGATTTCGATAATTTATCGTGTAATTATGCTCATTTGAAATATTGAGAGTGCAATTAATTGGCCCAATGCCAAAAATACTGGATTTTGAACCAAATTCAAAAATTTTGGTATATTTAGATAGGAAATCGCGAGTAGATATGAAATAAATTTTAAATTTTGAGATTTCGATAATTTATCGTGTAATTATGCTCAATTGAAATATTGAAAATTGCAGTTGTCTGGAAAAATAAAAAAATACTCAATTTTGAACCAAATTCAAAAATTTTGGTATATTTAGATAGGAAATCGCGAGTAGATATGAAATAAATTTTAAATTTTGAGATTTCGATAATTTATCGTGTAATTATGCTCATTTGAAATATTGAGAGTGAAATTAATTGGCCCAATGCCAAAAGCACTGGATTTTGATCCAATTACGAGAATTTATGCACCACTGGATAGGAAATCGCGAGTAGATATGAAATAAATTTTAAATTTTGAGATTTCGATAAATTATCGTGTAATTATGCTCAATTGAAATATTGAGAGTGAAATTAATTGGCCCAATGCCAAAAATACTGGATTTTGATCCAATTACGACAATTTATGCACCACTGGATAGGAAATCGCGAGTAGATATGAAATAAATTTTAAATTTTGAGATTTCGATAATTTATCGTGTAATTATGCTCATTTGAAATATTGAGAGTGCAATTAATTGGCCCAATGCCAAAAATACTGGATTTTGAACCAAATTCAAAAATTTTGGTATATTTAGATAGGAAATCGCGAGTAGATATGAAATAAATTTTGAATTTTTGAGATTTCGATAATTTATCGTGTAATTATGCTCAATTGAAATATTGAGAGTGCAATTAATTGGCCCAATGCCAAAAATACTGGATTTTGATCCAATTACGAGAATTTATGCACCACTGGATAGGAAATCGCGAGTAGATATGAAATAAATTTTAAATTTTGAGATTTCGATAAATTATCGTGTAATTATGCTCAATTGAAATATTAAAAATTGCAGTTGTCTGGAAAAATAAAAAAATACTCAATTTTGAACCAAATTTAAAAATTTTGGTATATTTAGATAGGACATCGCGAGTAGATATGAAATAAATTTTAAATTTTGAGATTTCGATAATTTATCGTGTAATTATGCTCATTTGAAATATTGAGAGTGCAATTAATTGGCCCAATGCCAAAAATACTGGATTTTGAACCAAATTCAAAAATTTTGGTATATTTAGATAGGAAATCGCGAGTAGATATGAAATAAATTTTAAATTTTGAGATTTCGATAATTTATCGTGTAATTATGCTCAATTGAAATATTGAAAATTGCAGTTGTCTGTAAAAATAAAAAATACTCAATTTTGAACCAAATTCAAAAATTTTGGTATATTTAGATAGGAAATAGCGAGTAGATATGAAATAAATTTTAAATTTTGAGATTTCGATAATTTATCGTGTAATTATGCTCAATTAAAATATTGAGAGTGCAATTAATAGGCCCAATGCCAAAAATACTGGATTTTCATCCAATTACGAGAATTTATGCACCACTGGATAGGAAATCGCGAGTAGATATGAAATAAATTTTAAATTTTGAGATTTCGATAAATTATCGTGTAATTATGCTCAATTGAAATATTAAAAATTGCAGTTGTCTGGAAAAATAAAAAAATACTCAATTTTGAACCAAATTCAAAAATTTTAGTATATTTAGATAGGAAATCGCGAGTAGATATGAAATAAATTTTAAATTTTGAGATGTCGATAATTTATCGTGTAATTATGCTCAATTGAAATATTGAGAGTGAAATTAATTGGCCCAATGCCAAAAATACTGGATTTTGATCCAATTACGACAATTTATGCACCACTGGATAGGAAATCGCGAGTAGATATGAAATAAATTTTAAATTTTGAGATTTCGATAAATTATCGTGTAATTATGCTCAATTGAAATATTGAGAGTGAAATTAATTGGCCCAATGTCAAAAATACTGGATTTTGAACCAAATTCAAAAATTTTGGTATATTTAGATAGGAAATCGCGAGTAGATATGAAATAAATTTTGAATTTTTGAGATTTCGATAATTTATCGTGTAATTATGCTCAATTGAAATATTGAGAGTGCAATTAATTGGCCCAATGCCAAAAATACTCAATTTTGAACCAAATTCAAAAATTTTGGTATATTTAGATAGGAAATCGCGAGTAGATATGAAATAAATTTTAAATTTTGAGATTTCGATAATTTATCGTGTAATTATGCTCATTTGAAATATTGAGAGTGAAATTAATTGGCCCAATGCCAAAAGCACTGGATTTTGATCCAATTACGAGAATTTATGCACCACTGGATAGGAAATCGCGAGTAGATATGAAATAAATTTTAAATTTTGAGATGTCGATAATTTATCGTGTAATTATGCTCAATTGAAATATTGAGAGTGAAATTAATTGGCCCAATGCCAAAAATACTGGATTTTGATCCAATTACGACAATTTATGCACCACTGGATAGGAAATCGCGAGTAGATATGAAATAAATTTTAAATTTTGAGATTTCGATAAATTATCGTGTAATTATGCTCAATTGAAATATTGAGAGTGAAATTAATTGGCCCAATGTCAAAAATACTGGATTTTGAACCAAATTCAAAAATTTTGGTATATTTAGATAGGAAATCGCGAGTAGATATGAAATAAATTTTGAATTTTTGAGATTTCGATAATTTATCGTGTAATTATGCTCAATTGAAATATTGAGAGTGCAATTAATTGGCCCAATGCCAAAAATACTGGATTTTGATCCAATTACGAGAATTTATGCACCACTGGATAGGAAATCGCGAGTAGATATGAAATAAATTTTAAATTTTGAGATTTCGATAAATTATCGTGTAATTATGCTCAATTGAAATATTAAAAATTGCAGTTGTCTGGAAAAATAAAAAAATACTCAATTTTGAACCAAATTTAAAAATTTTGGTATATTTAGATAGGAAATCGCGAGTAGATATGAAATAAATTTTAAATTTTGAGATTTCGATAATTTATCGTGTAATTATGCTCAATTGAAATATTGAGAGTGAAATTAATTGGCCCAATGCCAAAAATACTGGATTTTGATCCAATTACGAGAATTTATGCACCACTGGATAGGAAATCGCGAGTAGATATGAAATAAATTTTAAATTTTGAGATTTCGATAAATTATCGTGTAATTATGCTCAATTGAAATATTGAGAGTGAAATTAATTGGCCCAATGCCAAAAATACTGGATTTTGAACCAAATTCAAAAATTTTGGTATATTTAGATAGGAAATCGCGAGTAGATATGAAATAAATTTTGAATTTTTGAGATTTCGATAATTTATCGTGTAATTATGCTCAATTGAAATATTGAGAGTGCAATTAATTGGCCCAATGCCAAAAATACTGGATTTTGATCCAATTACGAGAATTTATGCACCACTGGATAGGAAATCGGGAGTAGATATGAAATAAATTTTAAATTTTGAGATTTCGATAAATTATCGTGTAATTATGCTCAATTGAAATATTAAAAATTGCAGTTGTCTGGAAAAATAAAAAAATACTCAATTTTGAACCAAATTTAAAAATTTTGGTATATTTAGATAGGAAATCGCGAGTAGATATGAAATAAATTTTAAATTTTGAGATTTCGATAATTTATCGTGTAATTATGCTCATTTGAAATATTGAGAGTGCAATTAATTGGCCCAATGCCAAAAATACTGGATTTTGAACCAAATTCAAAAATTTTGGTATATTTAGATATGAAATCGCGAGTAGATATGAAATAAATTTTGAATTTTTGAGATTTCGATAATTTATCGTGTAATTATGCTCAATTGAAATATTGAGAGTGCAATTAATTGGCCCAATGCCAAAAATACTGGATTTTGATCCAATTACGAGAATTTATGCACCACTGGATAGGAAATCGCGAGTAGATATGAAATAAATTTTAAATTTTGAGATTTCGATAAATTATCGTGTAATTATGCTCAATTGAAATATTAAAAATTGCAGTTGTCTGGAAAAATAAAAAAATACTCAATTTTGAACCAAATTCAAAAATTTTAGTATATTTAGATAGGAAATCGCGAGTAGATATGAAATAAATTTTAAATTTTGAGATTTCGATAATTTATCGTGTAATTATGCTCATTTGAAATATTGAGAGTGCAATTAATTGGCCCAATGCCAAAAATACTCAATTTTGAACCAAATTCAAAAATTTTGGTATATTTAGATAGGAAATCGCGAGTAGATATGAAATAAATTTTAAATTTTGAGATTTCGATAATTTATCGTGTAATTATGCTCATTTGAAATATTGAGAGTGAAATTAATTGGCCCAATGCCAAAAGCACTGGATTTTGATCCAATTACGAGAATTTATGCACCACTGGATAGGAAATCGCGAGTAGATATGAAATAAATTTTAAATTTTGAGATGTCGATAATTTATCGTGTAATTATGCTCAATTGAAATATTGAGAGTGAAATTAATTGGCCCAATGCCAAAAATACTGGATTTTGATCCAATTACGACAATTTATGCACCACTGGATAGGAAATCGCGAGTAGATATGAAATAAATTTTAAATTTTGAGATTTCGATAAATTATCGTGTAATTATGCTCAATTGAAATATTGAGAGTGAAATTAATTGGCCCAATGTCAAAAATACTGGATTTTGAACCAAATTCAAAAATTTTGGTATATTTAGATAGGAAATCGCGAGTAGATATGAAATAAATTTTGAATTTTTGAGATTTCGATAATTTATCGTGTAATTATGCTCAATTGAAATATTGAGAGTGCAATTAATTGGCCCAATGCCAAAAATACTGGATTTTGATCCAATTACGAGAATTTATGCACCACTGGATAGGAAATCGCGAGTAGATATGAAATAAATTTTAAATTTTGAGATTTCGATAAATTATCGTGTAATTATGCTCAATTGAAATATTAAAAATTGCAGTTGTCTGGAAAAATAAAAAAATACTCAATTTTGAACCAAATTTAAAAATTTTGGTATATTTAGATAGGAAATCGCGAGTAGATATGAAATAAATTTTAAATTTTGAGATTTCGATAATTTATCGTGTAATTATGCTCATTTGAAATATTGAGAGTGCAATTAATTGGCCCAATGCCAAAAATACTGGATTTTGAACCAAATTCAAAAATTTTGGTATATTTAGATAGGAAATCGCGAGTAGATATGAAATAAATTTTAAATTTTGAGATTTCGATAAATTATCGTGTAATTATGCTCAATTGAAATATTAAAAATTGCAGTTGTCTGGAAAAATAAAAAAATACTCAATTTTGAACCAAATTCAAACATTTTGGTATATTTAGATAGGAAATCGCGAGTAGATATGAAATAAATTCTAAATTTTGAGATTTCGATAATTTATCGTGTAATTATGCTCATTTGAAATATTGAGAGTGCAATTAATTGGCCCAATGCCAAAAATACTGGATTTTGAACCAAATTCAAAAATTTTGGTATATTTAGATAGGAAATCGCGAGTAGATATGAAATAAATTTTGAATTTTTGAGATTTCGATAATTTATCGTGTAATTATGCTCAATTGAAATATTGAGAGTGCAATTAATTGGCCCAATGCCAAAAATACTGGATTTTGATCCAATTACGAGAATTTATGCACCACTGGATAGGAAATCGCGAGTAGATATGAAATAAATTTTAAATTTTGAGATTTCGATAAATTATCGTGTAATTATGCTCAATTGAAATATTAAAAATTGCAGTTGTCTGGAAAAATAAAAAAATACTCAATTTTGAACCAAATTTAAAAATGTTGGTATATTTAGATAGGAAATCGCGAGTAGATATGAAATAAATTTTAAATTTTGAGATTTCGATAATTTATCGTGTAATTATGCTCATTTGAAATATTGAGAGTGCAATTAATTGGCCCAATGCCAAAAATACTGGATTTTGAACCAAATTCAAAAATGTTGGTATATTTAGATAGGAAATCGCGAGTAGATATGAAATAAATTTTAAATTTTGAGATTTCGATAATTTATCGTGTAATTATGCTCAATTGAAATATTGAAAATTGCAGTTGTCTGGAAAAATAAAAAAATACTCAATTTTGAACCAAATTCAAAAATTTTGGTATATTTAGATAGGAAATCGCGAGTAGATATGAAATAAATTTTAAATTTTGAGATTTCGATAATTTATCGTGTAATTATGCTCATTTGAAATATTGAGAGTGCAATTAATTGGCCCAATGCCAAAAATACTGGATTTTGAACCAAATTCAAAAATTTTGGTATATTTAGATAGGAAATCGCGAGTAGATATGAAATAAATTTTAAATTTTGAGATTTCGATAATTTATCGTGTAATTATGCTCAATTGAAATATTGAAAATTGCAGTTGTCTGGAAAAATAAAAAATACTCAATTTTGAACCAAATTCAAAAATTTTGGTATATTTAGATAGGAAATCGCGAGTAGATATGAAATAAATTTTAAATTTTGAGATTTCGATAATTTATCGTGTAATTATGCTCAATTAAAATATTGAGAGTGCAATTAATAGGCCCAATGCCAAAAATACTGGATTTTGATCCAATTACGAGAATTTATGCACCACTGGATAGGAAATCGCGAGTAGATATGAAATAAATTTTAAATTTTGAGATTTCGATAAATTATCGTGTAATTATGCTCAATTGAAATATTAAAAATTGCAGTTGTCTGGAAAAATAAAAAAATACTCAATTTTGAACCAAATTCAAAAATTTTGGTATATTTAGATAGGAAATCGCGAGTAGATATGAAATAAATTTTAAATTTTGAGATTTCGATAATTTATCGTGTAATTATGCTCATTTGAAATATTGAGAGTGCAATTAATTGGCCCAATGCCAAAAATACTGGATTTTGAACCAAATTCGAAAATTTTGGTATATTTAGATAGGAAATCGCGAGTAGATATGAAATAAATTTTAAATTTTGAGATGTCGATAATTTATCGTGTAATTATGCTCAATTGAAATATTGAGAGTGAAATTAATTGGCCCAATGCCAAAAATACTGGATTTTGATCCAATTACGAGAATTTATGCACCACTGGATAGGAAATCGCGAGTAGATATGAAATAAATTTTAAATTTTTGAGATTTCGATAATTTATCGTGTAATTATGCTCAATTGAAATATTGAGAGTGCAATTAATTGGCCCAATGCCAAAAAGACTGGATTTTGATCCAATTACGAGAATTTATGCACCACTGGATAGGAAATCGCGAGTAGATATGAAATAAATTTTAAATTTTGAGATTTCGATAAATTATCGTGTAATTATGCTCAATTGAAATATTAAAAATTGCAGTTGTCTGGAAAAATAAAAAAATACTCAATTTTGAACCAAATTTAAAAATTTTGGTATATTTAGATAGGAAATCGCGAGTAGATATGAAATAAATTTTAAATTTTGAGATTTCGATAATTTATCGTGTAATTATGCTCATTTGAAATATTGAGAGTGCAATTAATTGGCCCAATGCCAAAAATACTGGATTTTGAACCAAATTCAAAAATTTTGGTATATTTAGATAGGAAATCGCGAGTAGATATGAAATAAATTTTAAATTTTGAGATTTCGATAATTTATCGTGTAATTATGCTCAATTGAAATATTGAAAATTGCAGTTGTCTGGAAAAATAAAAAAATACTCAATTTTGAACCAAATTCAAAAATTTTGGTATATTTAGATAGGAAATCGCGAGTAGATATGAAATAAATTTTAAATTTTGAGATTTCGATAATTTATCGTGTAATTATGCTCATTTGAAATATTGAAAATTGCAGTTGTCTGGAAAAATAAAAAAATACTCAATTTTGAACCAAATTCAAAAATTTTGGTATATTTAGATAGGAAATCGCGAGTAGATATGAAATAAATTTTAAATTTTGAGATTTCGATAATTTATCGTGTAATTATGCTCATTTGAAATATTGAGAGTGCAATTAATTGGCCCAATGCCAAAAATACTGGATTTTGAACCAAATTCAAAAATTTTGGTATATTTAGATAGGAAATCGCGAGTAGATATGAAATAAATTTTAAATTTTGAGATTTCGATAATTTATCGTGTAATTATGCTCAATTGAAATATTGAAAATTGCAGTTGTCTGGAAAAATAAAAAATACTCAATTTTGAACCAAATTCAAAAATTTTGGTATATTTAGATAGGAAATCGCGAGTAGATATGAAATAAATTTTAAATTTTGAGATTTCGATAATTTATCGTGTAATTATGCTCAATTAAAATATTGAGAGTGCAATTAATAGGCCCAATGCCAAAAATACTGGATTTTGATCCAATTACGAGAATTTATGCACCACTGGATAGGAAATCGCGAGTAGATATGAAATAAATTTTAAATTTTGAGATTTCGATAAATTATCGTGTAATTATGCTCAATTGAAATATTAAAAATTGCAGTTGTCTGGAAAAATAAAAAAATACTCAATTTTGAACCAAATTCAAAAATTTTGGTATATTTAGATAGGAAATCGCGAGTAGATATGAAATAAATTTTAAATTTTGAGATTTCGATAATTTATCGTGTAATTATGCTCATTTGAAATATTGAGAGTGCAATTAATTGGCCCAATGCCAAAAATACTGGATTTTGAACCAAATTCGAAAATTTTGGTATATTTAGATAGGAAATCGCGAGTAGATATGACATAAATTTTAAATTTTGAGATTTCGATAATTTATCGTGTAATTATGCTCAATTGAAATATTGAGAGTGCAATTAATTGGCCCAATGCCAAAAATACTGGATTTTGATCCAATTACGAGAATTTATGCACCACTGGATAGGAAATCGCGAGTAGATATGAAATAAATTTTAAATTTTGAGATTTCGATAAATTATCGTGTAATTATGCTCAATTGAAATATTAAAAATTGCAGTTGTCTGGAAAAATAAAAAAATACTCAATTTTGAACTAAATTCAAACATTTTGGTATATTTAGATAGGAAATCGCGAGTAGATATGAAATAAATTTTAAATTTTGAGATTTCGATAATTTATCGTGTAATTATGCTCATTTGAAATATTGAGAGTGCAATTAATTGGCCCAATGCCAAAAATACTGGATTTTGAACCAAATTCAAAAATTTTGGTATATTTAGATAGGAAATCGCGAGTAGATATGAAATAAATTTTAACTTTTGAGATTTCGATAATTTATCGTGTAATTATGCTCAATTGAAATATTGAAAATTGCAGTTGTCTGGAAAAATAAAAAAATACTCAATTTTGAACCAAATTCAAAAATTTTGGTATATTTAGATAGGAAATCGCGAGTAGATATGAAATAAATTTTAAATTTTGAGATTTCGATAATTTATCGTGTAATTATGCTCAATTAAAATATTGAGAGTGCAATTAATAGGCCCAATGCCAAAAATACTGGATTTTGAACCAAATTCAAAAATTTTTGTATATTTAGATAGGAAATCGCGAGTAGATATGAAATAAATTTTAAATTTTGAGATTTCGATAATTTATCGTGTAATTATGCTCAATTGAAATATTGAAAATTGCAGTTGTCTGGAAAAATAAAAAATACTCAATTTTGAACCAAATTCAAAAATTTTGGTATATTTAGATAGGAAATCGCGAGTAGATATGAAATAAATTTTAAATTTTGAGATTTCGATAATTTATCGTGTAATTATGCTCAATTAAAATATTGAGAGTGCAATTAATAGGCCCAATGCCAAAAATACTGGATTTTGATCCAATTACGAGAATTTATGCACCACTGGATAGGAAATCGCGAGTAGATATGAAATAAATTTTAAATTTTGAGATTTCGATAAATTATCGTGTAATTATGCTCAATTGAAATATTAAAAATTGCAGTTGTCTGGAAAAATAAAAAAATACTCAATTTTGAACCAAATTCAAAAATTTTGGTATATTTAGATAGGAAATCGCGAGTAGATATGAAATAAATTTTAAATTTTGAGATTTCGATAATTTATCGTGTAATTATGCTCATTTGAAATATTGAGAGTGCAATTAATTGGCCCAATGCCAAAAATACTGGATTTTGAACCAAATTCGAAAATTTTGGTATATTTAGATAGGAAATCGCGAGTAGATATGAAATAAATTTTAAATTTTGAGATGTCGATAATTTATCGTGTAATTATGCTCAATTGAAATATTGAGAGTGAAATTAATTGGCCCAATGCCAAAAATACTGGATTTTGATCCAATTACGAGAATTTATGCACCACTGGATAGGAAATCGCGAGTAGATATGACATAAATTTTAAATTTTGAGATTTCGATAATTTATCGTGTAATTATGCTCAATTGAAATATTGAGAGTGCAATTAATTGGCCCAATGCCAAAAATACTGGATTTTGATCCAATTACGAGAATTTATGCACCACTGGATAGGAAATCGCGAGTAGATATGAAATAAATTTTAAATTTTGAGATTTCGATAAATTATCGTGTAATTATGCTCAATTGAAATATTAAAAATTGCAGTTGTCTGGAAAAATAAAAAAATACTCAATTTTGAACTAAATTCAAAAATTTTGGTATATTTAGATAGGAAATCGCGAGTAGATATGAAATAAATTTTAAATTTTGAGATTTCGATAATTTATCGTGTAATTATGCTCATTTGAAATATTGAGAGTGCAATTAATTGGCCCAATGCCAAAAATACTGGATTTTGAACCAAATTCGAAAATTTTGGTATATTTAGATAGAAAATCGCGAGTAGATATGAAATAAATTTTAAATTTTGAGATGTCGATAATTTATCGTGTAATTATGCTCAATTGAAATATTGAGAGTGAAATTAATTGGCCCAATGCCAAAAATACTGGATTTTGATCCAATTACGAGAATTTATGCACCACTGGATAGGAAATCGCGAGTAGATATGACATAAATTTTAAATTTTGAGATTTCGATAATTTATCGTGTAATTATGCTCAATTGAAATATTGAGAGTGCAATTAATTGGCCCAATGCCAAAAATACTGGATTTTGATCCAATTACGAGAATTTATGCACCACTGGATAGGAAATCGCGAGTAGATATGAAATAAATTTTAAATTTTGAGATTTCGATAAATTATCGTGTAATTATGCTCAATTGAAATATTAAAAATTGCAGTTGTCTGGAAAAATAAAAAAATACTCAATTTTGAACTAAATTCAAAAATTTTGGTATATTTAGATAGGAAATCGCGAGTAGATATGAAATAAATTTTAAATTTTGAGATTTCGATAATTTATCGTGTAATTATGCTCATTTGAAATATTGAGAGTGCAATTAATTGGCCCAATGCCAAAAATACTGGATTTTGAACCAAATTCAAAAATTTTGGTATATTTAGATAGGAAATCGCGAGTAGATATGAAATAAATTTTAACTTTTGAGATTTCGATAATTTATCGTGTAATTATGCTCAATTGAAATATTGAAAATTGCAGTTGTCTGGAAAAATAAAAAAATACTCAATTTTGAACCAAATTCAAAAATTTTGGTATATTTAGATAGGAAATCGCGAGTAGATATGAAATAAATTTTAAATTTTGAGATTTCGATAATTTATCGTGTAATTATGCTCAATTAAAATATTGAGAGTGCAATTAATAGGCCCAATGCCAAAAATACTGGATTTTGAACCAAATTCAAAAATTTTGGTATATTTAGATAGGAAATCGCGAGTAGATATGAAATAAATTTTAAATTTTGAGATTTCGATAATTTATCGTGTAATTATGCTCAATTGAAATATTGAAAATTGCAGTTGTCTGGAAAAATAAAAAATACTCAATTTTGAACCAAATTCAAAAATTTTCGTATATTTAGATAGGAAATCGCGAGTAGATATGAAATAAATTTTAAATTTTGAGATTTCGATAATTTATCGTGTAATTATGCTCAATTAAAATATTGAGAGTGCAATTAATAGGCCCAATGCCAAAAATACTGGATTTTGATCCAATTACGAGAATTTATGCACCACTGGATAGGAAATCGCGAGTAGATATGAAATAAATTTTAAATTTTGAGATTTCGATAAATTATCGTGTAATTATGCTCAATTGAAATATTAAAAATTGCAGTTGTCTGGAAAAATAAAAAAATACTCAATTTTGAACCAAATTCAAAAATTTTGGTATATTTAGATAGGAAATCGCGAGTAGATATGAAATAAATTTTAAATTTTGAGATTTCGATAATTTATCGTGTAATTATGCTCAATTAAAATATTGAGAGTGCAATTAATAGGCCCAATGCCAAAAATACTGGATTTTGAACCAAATTCAAAAATTTTGGTATATTTAGATAGGAAATCGCGAGTAGATATGAAATAAATTTTAAATTTTGAGATTTCGATAATTTATCGTGTAATTATGCTCAATTGAAATATTGAAAATTGCAGTTGTCTGGAAAAATAAAAAATACTCAATTTTGAACCAAATTCAAAAATTTTGGTATATTTAGATAGGAAATCGCGAGTAGATATGAAATAAATTTTAAATTTTGAGATTTCGATAATTTATCGTGTAATTATGCTCAATTAAAATATTGAGAGTGCAATTAATAGGCCCAATGCCAAAAATACTGGATTTTGATCCAATTACGAGAATTTATGCACCACTGGATAGGAAATCGCGAGTAGATATGAAATAAATTTTAAATTTTGAGATTTCGATAAATTATCGTGTAATTATGCTCAATTGAAATATTAAAAATTGCAGTTGTCTGGAAAAATAAAAAAATACTCAATTTTGAACCAAATTCAAAAATTTTGGTATATTTAGATAGGAAATCGCGAGTAGATATGAAATAAATTTTAAATTTTGAGATTTCGATAATTTATCGTGTAATTATGCTCATTTGAAATATTGAGAGTGCAATTAATTGGCCCAATGCCAAAAATACTGGATTTTAAACCAAATTCGAAAATTTTGGTATATTTGGATAGGAAATCGCGAGTAGATATGAAATAAATTTTAAATTTTGAGATTTCGATAATTTATCGTGTAATTATGCTCAATTGAAATATTGAGAGTGAAATTAATTGGCCCAATGCCAAAAGCACTGGATTTTGATCCAATTACGAGAATTTATGCACCACTGGATAGAAAATCGCGAGTAGATATGAAATAAATTTTAAATTTTGAGATGTCGATAATTTATCGTGTAATTATGCTCAATTGAAATATTGAGAGTGAAATTAATTGGCCCAATGCCAAAAGCACTGGATTTTGATCCAATTACGAGAATTTATGCACCACTGGATAGGAAATCGCGAGTAGATATGAAATAAATTTTAAATTTTGAGATGTCGATAATTTATCGTGTAATTATGCTCAATTGAAATATTGAGAGTGAAATTAATTGGCCCAATGCCAAAAATACTGGATTTTGATCCAATTACGAGAATTTATGCACCACTGGATAGGAAATCGCGAGTAGATATGACATAAATTTTAAATTTTGAGATTTCGATAATTTATCGTGTAATTATGCTCAATTGAAATATTGAGAGTGCAATTAATTGGCCCAATGCCAAAAATACTGGATTTTGATCCAATTACGAGAATTTATGCACCACTGGATAGGAAATCGCGAGTAGATATGAAATAAATTTTAAATTTTGAGATTTCGATAAATTATCGTGTAATTATGCTCAATTGAAATAATAAAAATTGCAGTTGTCTGGAAAAATAAAAAAATACTCAATTTTGCACTAAATTCAAAAATTTTGGTATATTTAGATAGGAAATCGCGAGTAGATATGAAATAAATTTTAAATTTTGAGATTTCGATAATTTATCGTGTAATTATGCTCATTTGAAATATTGAGAGTGCAATTAATTGGCCCAATGCCAAAAATACTGGATTTTGAACCAAATTCAAAAATTTTGGTATATTTAGATAGGAAATCGCGAGTAGATATGAAATAAATTTTAACTTTTGAGATTTCGATAATTTATCGTGTAATTATGCTCAATTGAAATATTGAAAATTGCAGTTGTCTGGAAAAATAAAAAAATACTCAATTTTGAACCAAATTCAAAAATTTTGGTATATTTAGATAGGAAATCGCGAGTAGATATGAAATAAATTTTAAATTTTGAGATTTCGATAATTTATCGTGTAATTATGCTCATTTGAAATATTGAGAGTGCAATTAATTGGCCCAATGCCAAAAATACTGGATTTTGAACCAAATTCGAAAATTTTGGTATATTTAGATAGGAAATCGCGAGTAGATATGAAATAAATTTTACATTTTGAGATTTCGATAATTTATCTTGTAATTATGCTCAATTGAAATATTGAGAGTGAAATTAATTGGCCCAATGCCAAAAGCACTGGATTTTGATCCAATTACGAGAATTTATGCACCACTGGATAGAAAATCGCGAGTAGATATGAAATAAATTTTAAATTTTGAGATGTCGATAATTTATCGTGTAATTATGCTCAATTGAAATATTGAGAGTGAAATTAATTGGCCCAATGCCAAAAGCACTGGATTTTGATCCAATTACGAGAATTTATGCACCACTGGATAGGAAATCGCGAGTAGATATGAAATAAATTTTAAATTTTGAGATGTCGATAATTTATCGTGTAATTATGCTCAATTGAAATATTGAGAGTGAAATTAATTGGCCCAATGCCAAAAATACTGGATTTTGATCCAATTACGAGAATTTATGCACCACTGGATAGGAAATCGCGAGTAGATATGACATAAATTTTAAATTTTGAGATTTCGATAATTTATCGTGTAATTATGCTCAATTGAAATATTGAGAGTGCAATTAATTGGCCCAATGCCAAAAATACTGGATTTTGATCCAATTACGAGAATTTATGCACCACTGGATAGGAAATCGCGAGTAGATATGAAATAAATTTTAAATTTTGAGATTTCGATAAATTATCGTGTAATTATGCTCAATTGAAATATTAAAAATTGCAGTTGTCTGGAAAAATAAAAAAATACTCAATTTTGAACTAAATTCAAACATTTTGGTATATTTAGATAGGAAATCGCGAGTAGATATGAAATAAATTTTAAATTTTGAGATTTCGATAATTTATCGTGTAATTATGCTCATTTGAAATATTGAGAGTGCAATTAATTGGCCCAATGCCAAAAATACTGGATTTTGAACCAAATTCAAAAATTTTGGTATATTTAGATAGGAAATCGCGAGTAGATATGAAATAAATTTTAACTTTTGAGATTTCGATAATTTATCGTGTAATTATGCTCAATTGAAATATTGAAAATTGCAGTTGTCTGGAAAAATAAAAAAATACTCAATTTTGAACCAAATTCAAAAATTTTGGTATATTTAGATAGGAAATCGCGAGTAGATATGAAATAAATTTTAAATTTTGAGATTTCGATAATTTATCGTGTAATTATGCTCAATTAAAATATTGAGAGTGCAATTAATAGGCCCAATGCCAAAAATACTGGATTTTGAACCAAATTCAAAAATTTTTGTATATTTAGATAGGAAATCGCGAGTAGATATGAAATAAATTTTAAATTTTGAGATTTCGATAATTTATCGTGTAATTATGCTCAATTGAAATATTGAAAATTGCAGTTGTCTGGAAAAATAAAAAATACTCAATTTTGAACCAAATTCAAAAATTTTGGTATATTTAGATAGGAAATCGCGAGTAGATATGAAATAAATTTTAAATTTTGAGATTTCGATAATTTATCGTGTAATTATGCTCAATTAAAATATTGAGAGTGCAATTAATAGGCCCAATGCCAAAAATACTGGATTTTGATCCAATTACGAGAATTTATGCACCACTGGATAGGAAATCGCGAGTAGATATGAAATAAATTTTAAATTTTGAGATTTCGATAAATTATCGTGTAATTATGCTCAATTGAAATAATAAAAATTGCAGTTGTCTGGAAAAATAAAAAAATACTCAATTTTGAACTAAATTCAAAAATTTTGGTATATTTAGATAGGAAATCGCGAGTAGATATGAAATAAATTTTAAATTTTGAGATTTCGATAATTTATCGTGTAATTATGCTCATTTGAAATATTGAGAGTGCAATTAATTGGCCCAATGCCAAAAATACTGGATTTTGAACCAAATTCAAAAATTTTGGTATATTTAGATAGGAAATCGCGAGTAGATATGAAATAAATTTTAACTTTTGAGATTTCGATAATTTATCGTGTAATTATGCTCAATTGAAATATTGAAAATTGCAGTTGTCTGGAAAAATAAAAAAATACTCAATTTTGAACCAAATTCAAAAATTTTGGTATATTTAGATAGGAAATCGCGAGTAGATATGAAATAAATTTTAAATTTTGAGATTTCGATAATTTATCGTGTAATTATGCTCATTTGAAATATTGAGAGTGCAATTAATTGGCCCAATGCCAAAAATACTGGATTTTGAACCAAATTCGAAAATTTTGGTATATTTAGATAGGAAATCGCGAGTAGATATGAAATAAATTTTAAATTTTGAGATTTCGATAATTTATCTTGTAATTATGCTCAATTGAAATATTGAGAGTGAAATTAATTGGCCCAATGCCAAAAGCACTGGATTTTGATCCAATTACGAGAATTTATGCACCACTGGATAGAAAATCGCGAGTAGATATGAAATAAATTTTAAATTTTGAGATGTCGATAATTTATCGTGTAATTATGCTCAATTGAAATATTGAGAGTGAAATTAATTGGCCCAATGCCAAAAGCACTGGATTTTGATCCAATTACGAGAATTTATGCACCACTGGATAGGAAATCGCGAGTAGATATGAAATAAATTTTAAATTTTGAGATGTCGATAATTTATCGTGTAATTATGCTCAATTGAAATATTGAGAGTGAAATTAATTGGCCCAATGCCAAAAATACTGGATTTTGATCCAATTACGAGAATTTATGCACCACTGGATAGGAAATCGCGAGTAGATATGACATAAATTTTAAATTTTGAGATTTCGATAATTTATCGTGTAATTATGCTCAATTGAAATATTGAGAGTGCAATTAATTGGCCCAATGCCAAAAATACTGGATTTTGATCCAATTACGAGAATTTATGCACCACTGGATAGGAAATCGCGAGTAGATATAAAATAAATTTTAAATTTTGAGATTTCGATAAATTATCGTGTAATTATGCTCAATTGAAATATTAAAAATTGCAGTTGTCTGGAAAAATAAAAAAATACTCAATTTTGAACTACATTCAAAAATTTTGGTATATTTAGATAGGAAATCGCGAGTAGATATGAAATAAATTTTAAATTTTGAGATTTCGATAATTTATCGTGTAATTATGCTCATTTGAAATATTGAGAGTGCAATTAATTGGCCCAATGCCAAAAATACTGGATTTTGAACCAAATTCAAAAATTTTGGTATATTTAGATAGGAAATCGCGAGTAGATATGAAATAAATTTTAACTTTTGAGATTTCGATAATTTATCGTGTAATTATGCTCAATTGAAATATTGAAAATTGCAGTTGTCTGGAAAAATAAAAAAATACTCAATTTTGAACCAAATTCAAAAATTTTGGTATATTTAGATAGGAAATCGCGAGTAGATATGAAATAAATTTTAAATTTTGAGATTTCGATAATTTATCGTGTAATTATGCTCAATTAAAATATTGAGAGTGCAATTAATAGGCCCAATGCCAAAAATACTGGATTTTGAACCAAATTCAAAAATTTTGGTATATTTAGATAGGAAATCGCGAGTAGATATGAAATAAATTTTAAATTTTGAGATTTCGATAATTTATCGTGTAATTATGCTCAATTGAAATATTGAAAATTGCAGTTGTCTGGAAAAATAAAAAATACTCAATTTTGAACCAAATTCAAAAATGTTGGTATATTTAGATAGGAAATCGCGAGTAGATATGAAATAAATTTTAAATTTTGAGATTTCGATAATTTATCGTGTAATTATGCTCAATTAAAATATTGAGAGTGCAATTAATAGGCCCAATGCCAAAAATACTGGATTTTGATCCAATTACGAGAATTTATGCACCACTGGATAGGAAATCGCGAGTAGATATGAAATAAATTTTAAATTTTGAGATTTCGATAAATTATCGTGTAATTATGCTCAATTGAAATATTAAAATTGCAGTTGTCTGGAAAAATAAAAAAAATACTCAATTTTGAACCAAATTCAAAAATTTTGGTATATTTAGATAGGAAATCGCGAGTAGATATGAAATAAATTTTAAATTTTGAGATTTCGATAATTTATCGTGTAATTATGCTCATTTGAAATATTGAGAGTGCAATTAATTGGCCCAATGCCAAAAATACTGGATTTTGAACCAAATTCGAAAATTTTGGTATATTTAGATAGGAAATCGCGAGTAGATATGAAATAAATTTTAAATTTTGAGATTTCGATAATTTATCGTGTAATTATGCTCAATTGAAATATTGAGAGTGAAATTAATTGGCCCAATGCCAAAAGCACTGGATTTTGATCCCATTACGAGAATTTATGCACCACTGGATAGAAAATCGCGAGTAGATATGAAATAAATTTTAAATTTTGAGATGTCGATAATTTATCGTGTAATTATGCTCAATTGAAATATTGAGAGTGAAATTAATTGGCCCAATGCCAAAAATACTGGATTTTGATCCAATTACGAGAATTTATGCACCACTGGATAGGAAATCGCGAGTAGATATGAAATAAATTTTAAATTTTGAGATTTCGATAATTTATCGTGTAATTATGCTCATTTGAAATATTGAGAGTGCAATTAATTGGCCCAATGCCAAAAATACTGGATTTTGAACCAAATTCAAAAATTTTGGTATATTTAGATAGGAAATCGCGAGTAGATATGAAATAAATTTTAAATTTTGAGATTTCGATAATTTATCGTGTAATTATGCTCAATTGAAATATTGAAAATTGCAGTTGTCTGGAAAAATAAAAAATACTCAATTTTGAACCAAATTCAAAAATTTTGGTATATTTAGATAGGAAATCGCGAGTAGATATGAAATAAATTTTAAATTTTGAGATTTCGATAATTTATCGTGTAATTATGCTCATTTGAAATATTGAGAGTGCAATTAATTGGCCCAATGCCAAAAATACTGGATTTTGAACCAAATTCGAAAATTTTGGTATATTTAGATAGGAAATCGCGAGTAGATATGAAATAAATTTTAAATTTTGAGATTTCGATAATTTATCGTGTAATTATGCTCAATTGAAATATTGAGAGTGAAATTAATTGGCCCAATGCCAAAAGCACTGGATTTTGATCCAATTACGAGAATTTATGCACCACTGGATAGGAAATCGCGAGTAGATATGAAATAAATTTTAAATTTTGAGATTTCGATAATTTATCGTGTAATTATGCTCATTTGAAATATTGAGAGTGCAATTAATTGGCCCAATGCCAAAAATACTGGATTTTGAACCAAATTCAAAAATTTTGGTATATTTAGATAGGAAATCGCGAGTAGATATGAAATAAATTTTAACTTTTGAGATTTCGATAATTTATCGTGTAATTATGCTCAATTGAAATATTGAAAATTGCAGTTGTCTGGAAAAATAAAAAAATACTCAATTTTGAACCAAATTCAAAAATTTTGGTATATTTAGATAGGAAATCGCGAGTAGATATGAAATAAATTTTAAATTTTGAGATTTCGATAATTTATCGTGTAATTATGCTCAATTAAAATATTGAGAGTGCAATTAATAGGCCCAATGCCAAAAATACTGGATTTTGAACCAAATTCAAAAATTTTGGTATATTTAGATAGGAAATCGCGAGTAGATATGAAATAAATTTTAAATTTTGAGATTTCGATAATTTATCGTGTAATTATGCTCAATTGAAATATTGAAAATTGCAGTTGTCTGGAAAAATAAAAAATACTCAATTTTGAACCAAATTCAAAAATTTTGGTATATTTAGATAGGAAATCGCGAGTAGATATGAAATAAATTTTAAATTTTGAGATTTCGATAATTTATCGTGTAATTATGCTCAATTAAAATATTGAGAGTGCAATTAATAGGCCCAATGCCAAAAATACTGGATTTTGATCCAATTACGAGAATTTATGCACCACTGGATAGGAAATCGCGAGTAGATATGAAATAAATTTTAAATTTTGAGATTTCGATAAATTATCGTGTAATTATGCTCAATTGAAATATTAAAAATTGCAGTTGTCTGGAAAAATAAAAAAAATACTCAATTTTGAACCAAATTCAAAAATTTTGGTATATTTAGATAGGAAATCGCGAGTAGATATGAAATAAATTTTAAATTTTGAGATTTCGATAATTTATCGTGTAATTATGCTCATTTGAAATATTGAGAGTGCAATTAATTGGCCCAATGCCAAAAATACTGGATTTTGAACCAAATTCGAAAATTTTGGTATATTTAGATAGGAAATCGCGAGTAGATATGAAATAAATTTTAAATTTTGAGATTTCGATAATTTATCGTGTAATTATGCTCAATTGAAATATTGAGAGTGAAATTAATTGGCCCAATGCCAAAAGCACTGGATTTTGATCCCATTACGAGAATTTATGCACCACTGGATAGAAAATCGCGAGTAGATATGAAATAAATTTTAAATTTTGAGATGTCGATAATTTATCGTGTAATTATGCTCAATTGAAATATTGAGAGTGAAATTAATTGGCCCAATGCCAAAAATACTGGATTTTGATCCAATTACGAGAATTTATGCACCACTGGATAGGAAATCGCGAGTAGATATGAAATAAATTTTAAATTTTGAGATTTCGATAATTTATCGTGTAATTATGCTCATTTGAAATATTGAGAGTGCAATTAATTGGCCCAATGCCAAAAATACTGGATTTTGAACCAAATTCAAAAATTTTGGTATATTTAGATAGGAAATCGCGAGTAGATATGAAATAAATTTTAAATTTTGAGATTTCGATAATTTATCGTGTAATTATGCTCAATTGAAATATTGAAAATTGCAGTTGTCTGGAAAAATAAAAAATACTCAATTTTGAACCAAATTCAAAAATTTTGGTATATTTAGATAGGAAATCGCGAGTAGATATGAAATAAATTTTAAATTTTGAGATTTCGATAATTTATCGTGTAATTATGCTCAATTGAAATATTGAAAATTGCAGTTGTCTGGAAAAATAAAAAAATACTCAATTTTGAACCAAATTCAAAAATTTTGGTATATTTAGATAGGAAATCGCGAGTAGATATGAAATAAATTTTAAATTTTGAGATTTCGATAATTTATCGTGTAATTATGCTCAATTGAAATATTGAAAATTGCAGTTGTCTGGAAAAATAAAAAATACTCAATTTTGAACCAAATTCAAAAATTTTGGTATATTTAGATAGGAAATCGCGAGTAGATATGAAATAAATTTTAAATTTTGAGATTTCGATAATTTATCGTGTAATTATGCTCAATTAAAATATTGAGAGTGCAATTAATTGGCCCAATGCCAAAAATACTGGATTTTGATCCAATTACGAGAATTTATGCACCACTGGATAGGAAATCGCGAGTAGATATGAAATAAATTTTAAATTTTGAGATTTCGATAAATTATCGTGTAATTATGCTCAATTGAAATATTAAAAATTGCAGTTGTCTGGAAAAATAAAAAAAATACTCAATTTTGAACCAAATTCAAAAATTTTGGTATATTTAGATAGGAAATCGCGAGTAGATATGAAATAAATTTTAAATTTTGAGATTTCGATAATTTATCGTGTAATTATGCTCATTTGAAATATTGAGAGTGCAATTAATTGGCCCAATGCCAAAAATACTGGATTTTGAACCAAATTCGAAAATTTTGGTATATTTAGATAGGAAATCGCGAGTAGATATGAAATAAATTTTAAATTTTGAGATTTCGATAATTTATCGTGTAATTATGCTCAATTGAAATATTGAGAGTGAAATTAATTGGCCCAATGCCAAAAGCACTGGATTTTGATCCCATTACGAGAATTTATGCACCACTGGATAGAAAATCGCGAGTAGATATGAAATAAATTTTAAATTTTGAGATGTCGATAATTTATCGTGTAATTATGCTCAATTGAAATATTGAGAGTGAAATTAATTGGCCCAATGCCAAAAATACTGGATTTTGATCCAATTACGAGAATTTATGCACCACTGGATAGGAAATCGCGAGTAGATATGAAATAAATTTTAAATTTTGAGATTTCGATAATTTATCGTGTAATTATGCTCATTTGAAATATTGAGAGTGCAATTAATTGGCCCAATGCCAAAAATACTGGATTTTGATCCAATTACGAGAATTTATGCACCACTGGATAGGAAATCGCGAGTAGATATGAAATAAATTTTAAATTTTGAGATTTCGATAATTTATCGTGTAATTATGCTCAATTGAAATATTGAAAATTGCAGTTGTCTGGAAAAATAAAAAATACTCAATTTTGAACCAAATTCAAAAATTTTGGTATATTTAGATAGGAAATCGCGAGTAGATATGAAATAAATTTTAAATTTTGAGATTTCGATAATTTATCGTGTAATTATGCTCATTTGAAATATTGAGAGTGCAATTAATTGGCCCAATGCCAAAAATACTGGATTTTGAACCAAATTCGAAAATTTTGGTAAATTTAGATAGGAAATCGCGAGTAGATATGAAATAAATTTTAAATTTTGAGATTTCGATAATTTATCGTGTAATTATGCTCAATTGAAATATTGAGAGTGAAATTAATTGGCCCAATGCCAAAAGCACTGGATTTTGATCCAATTACGAGAATTTATGCACCACTGGATAGGAAATCGCGAGTAGATATGAAATAAATTTTAAATTTTGAGATTTCGATAATTTATCGTGTAATTATGCTCATTTGAAATATTGAGAGTGCAATTAATTGGCCCAATGCCAAAAATACTGGATTTTGAACCAAATTCAAAAATTTTGGTATATTTAGATAGGAAATCGCGAGTAGATGTGAAATAAATTTTAACTTTTGAGATTTCGATAATTTATCGTGTAATTATGCTCAATTGAAATATTGAAAATTGCAGTTGTCTGGAAAAATAAAAAAATACTCAATTTTGAACCAAATTCAAAAATTTTGGTATATTTAGATAGGAAATCGCGAGTAGATATGAAATAAATTTTAAATTTTGAGATTTCGATAATTTATCGTGTAATTATGCTCAATTAAAATATTGAGAGTGCAATTAATAGGCCCAATGCCAAAAATACTGGATTTTGAACCAAATTCAAAAATTTTGGTATATTTAGATAGGAAATCGCGAGTAGATATGAAATAAATTTTAAATTTTGAGATTTCGATAATTTATCGTGTAATTATGCTCAATTGAAATATTGAAAATTGCAGTTGTCTGGAAAAATAAAAAATACTCAATTTTGAACCAAATTCAAAAATTTTGGTATATTTAGATAGGAAATCGCGAGTAGATATGAAATAAATTTTAAATTTTGAGATTTCGATAATTTATCGTGTAATTATGCTCAATTAAAATATTGAGAGTGCAATTAATAGGCCCAATGCCAAAAATACTGGATTTTGATCCAATTACGAGAATTTATGCACCACTGGATAGGAAATCGCGAGTAGATATGAAATAAATTTTAAATTTTGAGATTTCGATAAATTATCGTGTAATTATGCTCAATTGAAATATTAAAAATTGCAGTTGTCTGGAAAAATAAAAAAAATACTCAATTTTGAACCAAATTCAAAAATTTTGGTATATTTAGATAGGAAATCGCGAGTAGATATGAAATAAATTTTAAATTTTGAGATTTCGATAATTTATCGTGTAATTATGCTCATTTGAAATATTGAGAGTGCAATTAATTGGCCCAATGCCAAAAATACTGGATTTTGAACCAAATTCGAAAATTTTGGTATATTTAGATAGGAAATCGCGAGTAGATATGAAATAAATTTTAAATTTTGAGATTTCGATAATTTATCGTGTAATTATGCTCAATTGAAATATTGAGAGTGAAATTAATTGGCCCAATGCCAAAAGCACTGGATTTTGATCCCATTACGAGAATTTATGCACCACTGGATAGAAAATCGCGAGTAGATATGAAATAAATTTTAAATTTTGAGATGTCGATAATTTATCGTGTAATTATGCTCAATTGAAATATTGAGAGTGAAATTAATTGGCCCAATGCCAAAAATACTGGATTTTGATCCAATTACGAGAATTTATGCACCACTGGATAGGAAATCGCGAGTAGATATGAAATAAATTTTAAATTTTGAGATTTCGATAATTTATCGTGTAATTATGCTCAATTAAAATATTGAGAGTGCAATTAATTGGCCCAATGCCAAAAATACTGGATTTTGAACCAAATTCAAAAATTTTGGTATATTTAGATAGGAAATCGCGAGTAGATATGAAATAAATTTTAAATTTTGAGATTTCGATAATTTATCGTGTAATTATGCTCAATTGAAATATTGAAAATTGCAGTTGTCTGGAAAAATAAAAAATACTCAATTTTGAACCAAATTCAAAAATTTTGGTATATTTAGATAGGAAATCGCGAGTAGATATGAAATAAATTTTAAATTTTGAGATTTCGATAATTTATCGTGTAATTATGCTCATTTGAAATATTGAGAGTGCAATTAATTGGCCCAATGCCAAAAATACTGGATTTTGAACCAAATTCGAAAATTTTGGTATATTTAGATAGGAAATCGCGAGTAGATATGAAATAAATTTTAAATTTTGAGATTTCGATAATTTATCGTGTAATTATGCTCAATTGAAATATTGAGAGTGAAATTAATTGGCCCAATGCCAAAAGCACTGGATTTTGATCCAATTACGAGAATTTATGCACCACTGGATAGGAAATCGCGAGTAGATATGAAATAAATTTTAAATTTTGAGATTTCGATAATTTATCGTGTAATTATGCTCAATTGAAATATTGAAAATTGCAGTTGTCTGGAAAAATAAAAAATACTCAATTTTGAACCAAATTCAAAAATTTTGGTATATTTAGATAGGAAATCGCGAGTAGATATGAAATAAATTTTAAATTTTGAGATTTCGATAATTTATCGTGTAATTATGCTCATTTGAAATATTGAGAGTGCAATTAATTGGCCCAATGCCAAAAATACTGGATTTTGAACCAAATTCGAAAATTTTGGTATATTTAGATAGGAAATCGCGAGTAGATATGAAATAAATTTTAAATTTTGAGATTTCGATAATTTATCGTGTAATTATGCTCAATTGAAATATTGAGAGTGAAATTAATTGGCCCAATGCCAAAAGCACTGGATTTTGATCCAATTACGAGAATTTATGCACCACTGGATAGGAAATCGCGAGTAGATATGAAATAAATTTTAAATTTTGAGATTTCGATAATTTATCGTGTAATTATGCTCATTTGAAATATTGAGAGTGCAATTAATTGGCCCAATGCCAAAAATACTGGATTTTGAACCAAATTCAAAAATTTTGGTATATTTAGATAGGAAATCGCGAGTAGATATGAAATAAATTTTAACTTTTGAGATTTCGATAATTTATCGTGTAATTATGCTCAATTGAAATATTGAAAATTGCAGTTGTCTGGAAAAATAAAAAATACTCAATTTTGAACCAAATTCAAAAATTTTGGTATATTTAGATAGGAAATCGCGAGTAGATATGAAATAAATTTTAAATTTTGAGATTTCGATAATTTATCGTGTAATTATGCTCAATTAAAATATTGAGAGTGCAATTAATAGGCCCAATGCCAAAAATACTGGATTTTGAACCAAATTCAAAAATTTTGGTATATTTAGATAGGAAATCGCGAGTAGATATGAAATAAATTTTAAATTTTGAGATTTCGATAATTTATCGTGTAATTATGCTCATTTGAAATATTGAGAGTGCAATTAATTGGCCCAATGCCAAAAATACTGGATTTTGAACCAAATTCGAAAATTTTGGTATATTTAGATAGGAAATCGCGAGTAGATATGAAATAAATTTTAAATTTTGAGATTTCGATAATTTATCGTGTAATTATGCTCAATTGAAATATTGAGAGTGAAATTAATTGGCCCAATGCCAAAAGCACTGGATTTTGATCCCATTACGAGAATTTATGCACCACTGGATAGAAAATCGCGAGTAGATATGAAATAAATTTTAAATTTTGAGATGTCGATAATTTATCGTGTAATTATGCTCAATTGAAATATTGAGAGTGAAATTAATTGGCCCAATGCCAAAAATACTGGATTTTGATCCAATTACGAGAATTTATGCACCACTGGATAGGAAATCGCGAGTAGATATGAAATAAATTTTAAATTTTGAGATTTCGATAATTTATCGTGTAATTATGCTCATTTGAAATATTGAGAGTGCAATTAATTGGCCCAATGCCAAAAATACTGGATTTTGAACCAAATTCAAAAATTTTGGTATATTTAGATAGGAAATCGCGAGTAGATATGAAATAAATTTTAAATTTTGAGATTTCGATAATTTATCGTGTAATTATGCTCAATTGAAATATTGAAAATTGCAGTTGTCTGGAAAAATAAAAAATACTCAATTTTGAACCAAATTCAAAAATTTTGGTATATTTAGATAGGAAATCGCGAGTAGATATGAAATAAATTTTAAATTTTGAGATTTCGATAATTTATCGTGTAATTATGCTCATTTGAAATATTGAGAGTGCAATTAATTGGCCCAATGCCAAAAATACTGGATTTTGAACCAAATTCGAAAATTTTGGTATATTTAGATAGGAAATCGCGAGTAGATATGAAATAAATTTTAAATTTTGAGATTTCGATAATTTATCGTGTAATTATGCTCAATTGAAATATTGAGAGTGAAATTAATTGGCCCAATGCCAAAAGCACTGGATTTTGATCCAATTACGAGAATTTATGCACCACTGGATAGGAAATCGCGAGTAGATATGAAATAAATTTTAAATTTTGAGATTTCGATAATTTATCGTGTAATTATGCTCAATTGAAATATTGAGAGTGAAATTAATTGGCCCAATGCCAAAAGCACTGGATTTTGATCCAATTACGAGAATTTATGCACCACTGGATAGAAAATCGCGAGTAGATATGAAATAAATTTTAAATTTTGAGATGTCGATAATTTATCGTGTAATTATGCTCAATTGAAATATTGAGAGTGAAATTAATTGGCCCAATGCCAAAAGCACTGGATTTTGATCCAATTACGAGAATTTATGCACCACTGGATAGGAAATCGCGAGTAGATATGAAATAAATTTTAAATTTTGAGATGTCGATAATTTATCGTGTAATTATGCTCAATTGAAATATTGAGAGTGAAATTAATTGGCCCAATGCCAAAAATACTGGATTTTGATCCAATTACGAGAATTTATGCACCACTGGATAGGAAATCGCGAGTAGATATGACATAAATTTTAAATTTTGAGATTTCGATAATTTATCGTGTAATTATGCTCAATTGAAATATTGAGAGTGCAATTAATTGGCCCAATGCCAAAAATACTGGATTTTGATCCAATTACGAGAATTTATGCACCACTGGATTGGAAATCGCGAGTAGATATGAAATAAATTTTAAATTTTGAGATTTCGATAAATTATCGTGTAATTATGCTCAATTGAAATATTAAAAATTGCAGTTGTCTGGAAAAATAAAAAAATACTCAATTTTGAACTAAATTCAAAAATTTTGGTATATTTAGATAGGAAATCGCGAGTAGATATGAAATAAATTTTAAATTTTGAGATTTCGATAATTTATCGTGTAATTATGCTCATTTGAAATATTGAGAGTGCAATTAATTGGCCCAATGCCAAAAATACTGGATTTTGAACCAAATTCAAAAATTTTGGTATATTTAGATAGGAAATCGCGAGTAGATATGAAATAAATTTTAACTTTTGAGATTTCGATAATTTATCGTGTAATTATGCTCAATTGAAATATTGAAAATTGCAGTTGTCTGGAAAAATAAAAAAATACTCAATTTTGAACCAAATTCAAAAATGTTGGTATATTTAGATAGGAAATCGCGAGTAGATATGAAATAAATTTTAAATTTTGAGATTTCGATAATTTATCGTGTAATTATGCTCAATTGAAATATTGAGAGTGAAATTAATTGGCCCAATGCCAAAAGCACTGGATTTTGATCCAATTACGAGAATTTATGCACCACTGGATAGAAAATCGCGAGTAGATATGAAATAAATTTTAAATTTTGAGATGTCGATAATTTATCGTGTAATTATGCTCAATTGAAATATTGAGAGTGAAATTAATTGGCCCAATGCCAAAAATACTGGATTTTGATCCAATTACGAGAATTTATGCACCACTGGATAGGAAATCGCGAGTAGATATGAAATAAATTTTAAATTTTGAGATTTCGATAATTTATCGTGTAATTATGCTCATTTGAAATATTGAGAGTGCAATTAATTGGCCCAATGCCAAAAATACTGGATTTTGAACCAAATTCAAAAATTTTGGTATATTTAGATAGGAAATCGCGAGTAGATATGAAATAAATTTTAAATTTTGAGATTTCGATAATTTATCGTGTAATTATGCTCAATTGAAATATTGAAAATTGCAGTTGTCTGGAAAAATAAAAAATACTCAATTTTGAACCAAATTCAAAAATTTTGGTATATTTAGATAGGAAATCGCGAGTAGATATGAAATAAATTTTAAATTTTGAGATTTCGATAATTTATCGTGTAATTATGCTCATTTGAAATATTGAGAGTGCAATTAATTGGCCCAATGCCAAAAATACTGGATTTTGAACCAATTACGAGAATTTATGCACCACTGGATAGAAAATCGCGAGTAGATATGAAATAAATTTTAAATTTTGAGATGTCGATAATTTATCGTGTAATTATGCTCAATTGAAATATTGAGAGTGAAATTAATTGGCCCAATGCCAAAAATACTGGATTTTGATCCAATTACGAGAATTTATGCACCACTGGATAGGAAATCGCGAGTAGATATGAAATAAATTTTAAATTTTGAGATTTCGATAATTTATCGTGTAATTATGCTCATTTGAAATATTGAGAGTGCAATTAATTGGCCCAATGCCAAAAATACTGGATTTTGAACCAAATTCAAAAATTTTGGTATATTTAGATAGGAAATCGCGAGTAGATATGAAATAAATTTTAAATTTTGAGATTTCGATAATTTATCGTGTAATTATGCTCAATTGAAATATTGAAAATTGCAGTTGTCTGGAAAAATAAAAAATACTCAATTTTGAACCAAATTCAAAAATTTTGGTATATTTAGATAGGAAATCGCGAGTAGATATGAAATAAATTTTAAATTTTGAGATTTCGATAATTTATCGTGTAATTATGCTCATTTGAAATATTGAGAGTGCAATTAATTGGCCCAATGCCAAAAATACTGGATTTTGAACCAAATTCGAAAATTTTGGTATATTTAGATAGGAAATCGCGAGTAGATATGAAATAAATTTTAAATTTTGAGATTTCGATAATTTATCGTGTAATTATGCTCAATTGAAATATTGAGAGTGAAATTAATTGGCCCAATGCCAAAAGCACTGGATTTTGATCCAATTACGAGAATTTATGCACCACTGGATAGGAAATCGCGAGTAGATATGAAATAAATTTTAAATTTTGAGATTTCGATAATTTATCGTGTAATTATGCTCAATTGAAATATTGAGAGTGAAATTAATTGGCCCAATGCCAAAAGCACTGGATTTTGATCCAATTACGAGAATTTATGCACCACTGGATAGGAAATCGCGAGTAGATATGAAATAAATTTTAAATTTTGAGATGTCGATAATTTATCGTGTAATTATGCTCAATTGAAATATTAAAAATTGCAGTTGTCTGGAAAAATAAAAAAATACTCAATTTTGAACTAAATTCAAAAATTTTGCTATATTTTGATAGGAAATCGCGAGTAGATATGAAATAAATTTTAAATTTTGAGATTTCGATAATTTATCGTGTAATTATGCTCATTTGAAATATTGAGAGTGCAATTAATTGGCCCAATGCCAAAAATACTGGATTTTGAACCAAATTCAAAAATTTTGGTATATTTAGATAGGAAATCGCGAGTAGATATGAAATAAATTTTAAATTTTGAGATTTCGATAATTTATCGTGTAATTATGCTCAATTGAAATATTGAAAATTGCAGTTGTCTGGAAAAATAAAAAATACTCAATTTTGAACCAAATTCAAAAATTTTGGTATATTTAGATAGGAAATCGCGAGTAGATATGAAATAAATTTTAAATTTTGAGATTTCGATAATTTATCGTGTAATTATGCTCATTTGAAATATTGAGAGTGCAATTAATTGGCCCAATGCCAAAAATACTGGATTTTGAACCAAATTCGAAAATTTTGGTATATTTAGATAGGAAATCGCGAGTAGATATGAAATAAATTTTAAATTTTGAGATTTCGATAATTTATCGTGTAATTATGCTCAATTGAAATATTGAGAGTGAAATTAATTGGCCCAATGCCAAAAGCACTGGATTTTGATCCAATTACGAGAATTTATGCACCACTGGATAGGAAATCGCGAGTAGATATGAAATAAATTTTAAATTTTGAGATTTCGATAATTTATCGTGTAATTATGCTCAATTGAAATATTGAGAGTGAAATTAATTGGCCCAATGCCAAAAGCACTGGATTTTGATCCAATTACGAGAATTTATGCACCACTGGATAGGAAATCGCGAGTAGATATGAAATAAATTTTAAATTTTGAGATGTCGATAATTTATCGTGTAATTATGCTCAATTGAAATATTAAAAATTGCAGTTGTCTGGAAAAATAAAAAAATACTCAATTTTGAACTAAATTCAAAAATTTTGCTATATTTTGATAGGAAATCGCGAGTAGATATGAAATAAATTTTAAATTTTGAGATTTCGATAATTTATCGTGTAATTATGCTCATTTGAAATATTGAGAGTGCAATTAATTGGCCCAATGCCAAAAATACTGGATTTTGAACCAAATTCAAAAATTTTGGTATATTTAGATAGGAAATCGCGAGTAGATATGAAATAAATTTTAAATTTTGAGATTTCGATAATTTATCGTGTAATTATGCTCAATTGAAATATTGAGAGTGAAATTAATTGGCCCAATGCCAAAAGCACTGGATTTTGATCCCATTACGAGAATTTATGCACCACTGGATAGAAAATCGCGAGTAGATATGAAATAAATTTTAAATTTTGAGATGTCGATAATTTATCGTGTAATTATGCTCAATTGAAATATTGAGAGTGAAATTAATTGGCCCAATGCCAAAAATACTGGATTTTGATCCAATTACGAGAATTTATGCACCACTGGATAGGAAATCGCGAGTAGATATGAAATAAATTTTAAATTTTGAGATTTCGATAATTTATCGTGTAATTATGCTCATTTGAAATATTGAGAGTGCAATTAATTGGCCCAATGCCAAAAATACTGGATTTTGAACCAAATTCAAAAATTTTGGTATATTTAGATAGGAAATCGCGAGTAGATATGAAATAAATTTTAAATTTTGAGATTTCGATAATTTATCGTGTAATTATGCTCAATTGAAATATTGAAAATTGCAGTTGTCTGGAAAAATAAAAAATACTCAATTTTGAACCAAATTCAAAAATTTTGGTATATTTAGATAGGAAATCGCGAGTAGATATGAAATAAATTTTAAATTTTGAGATTTCGATAATTTATCGTGTAATTATGCTCAATTGAAATATTGAAAATTGCAGTTGTCTGGAAAAATAAAAAATACTCAATTTTGAACCAAATTCAAAAATTTTGGTATATTTAGATAGGAAATCGCGAGTAGATATGAAATAAATTTTAAATTTTGAGATTTCGATAATTTATCGTGTAATTATGCTCATTTGAAATATTGAGAGTGCAATTAATTGGCCCAATGCCAAAAATACTGGATTTTGAACCAAATTCGAAAATTTTGGTATATTTAGATAGGAAATCGCGAGTAGATATGAAATAAATTTTAAATTTTGAGATTTCGATAATTTATCGTGTAATTATGCTCAATTGAAATATTGAGAGTGAAATTAATTGGCCCAATGCCAAAAGCACTGGATTTTGATCCAATTACGAGAATTTATGCACCACTGGATAGGAAATCGCGAGTAGATATGAAATAAATTTTAAATTTTGAGATTTCGATAATTTATCGTGTAATTATGCTCAATTGAAATATTGAGAGTGAAATTAATTGGCCCAATGCCAAAAGCACTGGATTTTGATCCAATTACGAGAATTTATGCACCACTGGATAGGAAATCGCGAGTAGATATGAAATAAATTTTAAATTTTGAGATGTCGATAATTTATCGTGTAATTATGCTCAATTGAAATATTAAAAATTGCAGTTGTCTGGAAAAATAAAAAAATACTCAATTTTGAACTAAATTCAAAAATTTTGCTATATTTTGATAGGAAATCGCGAGTAGATATGAAATAAATTTTAAATTTTGAGATTTCGATAATTTATCGTGTAATTATGCTCATTTGAAATATTGAGAGTGCAATTAATTGGCCCAATGCCAAAAATACTGGATTTTGAACCAAATTCAAAAATTTTGGTATATTTAGATAGGAAATCGCGAGTAGATATGAAATAAATTTTAAATTTTGAGATTTCGATAATTTATCGTGTAATTATGCTCAATTGAAATATTGAGAGTGAAATTAATTGGCCCAATGCCAAAAGCACTGGATTTTGATCCCATTACGAGAATTTATGCACCACTGGATAGAAAATCGCGAGTAGATATGAAATAAATTTTAAATTTTGAGATGTCGATAATTTATCGTGTAATTATGCTCAATTGAAATATTGAGAGTGAAATTAATTGGCCCAATGCCAAAAATACTGGATTTTGATCCAATTACGAGAATTTATGCACCACTGGATAGGAAATCGCGAGTAGATATGAAATAAATTTTAAATTTTGAGATTTCGATAATTTATCGTGTAATTATGCTCATTTGAAATATTGAGAGTGCAATTAATTGGCCCAATGCCAAAAATACTGGATTTTGAACCAAATTCAAAAATTTTGGTATATTTAGATAGGAAATCGCGAGTAGATATGAAATAAATTTTAAATTTTGAGATTTCGATAATTTATCGTGTAATTATGCTCAATTGAAATATTGAAAATTGCAGTTGTCTGGAAAAATAAAAAATACTCAATTTTGAACCAAATTCAAAAATTTTGGTATATTTAGATAGGAAATCGCGAGTAGATATGAAATAAATTTTAAATTTTGAGATTTCGATAATTTATCGTGTAATTATGCTCATTTGAAATATTGAGAGTGCAATTAATTGGCCCAATGCCAAAAATACTGGATTTTGAACCAAATTCGAAAATTTTGGTATATTTAGATAGGAAATCGCGAGTAGATATGAAATAAATTTTAAATTTTGAGATTTCGATAATTTATCGTGTAATTATGCTCAATTGAAATATTGAGAGTGAAATTAATTGGCCCAATGCCAAAAGCACTGGATTTTGATCCAATTACGAGAATTTATGCACCACTGGATAGGAAATCGCGAGTAGATATGAAATAAATTTTAAATTTTGAGATTTCGATAATTTATCGTGTAATTATGCTCAATTGAAATATTGAGAGTGAAATTAATTGGCCCAATGCCAAAAGCACTGGATTTTGATCCAATTACGAGAATTTATGCACCACTGGATAGGAAATCGCGAGTAGATATGAAATAAATTTTAAATTTTGAGATGTCGATAATTTATCGTGTAATTATGCTCAATTGAAATATTAAAAATTGCAGTTGTCTGGAAAAATAAAAAAATACTCAATTTTGAACTAAATTCAAAAATTTTGGTATATTTTGATAGGAAATCGCGAGTAGATATGAAATAAATTTTAAATTTTGAGATTTCGATAATTTATCGTGTAATTATGCTCAATTAAAATATTGAGAGTGCAATTAATAGGCCCAATGCCAAAAATACTGGATTTTGAACCAAATTCAAAAATTTTGGTATATTTAGATAGGAAATCGCGAGTAGATATGAAATAAATTTTAAATTTTGAGATTTCGATAATTTATCGTGTAATTATGCTCATTTGAAATATTGAGAGTGCAATTAATTGGCCCAATGCCAAAAATACTGGATTTTGAACCAAATTCGAAAATTTTGGTATATTTAGATAGGAAATCGCGAGTAGATATGAAATAAATTTTAAATTTTGAGATTTCGATAATTTATCGTGTAATTATGCTCAATTGAAATATTGAGAGTGAAATTAATTGGCCCAATGCCAAAAGCACTGGATTTTGATCCAATTACGAGAATTTATGCACCACTGGATAGGAAATCGCGAGTAGATATGAAATAAATTTTAAATTTTGAGATTTCGATAATTTATCGTGTAATTATGCTCAATTGAAATATTGAGAGTGAAATTAATTGGCCCAATGCCAAAAGCACTGGATTTTGATCCAATTACGAGAATTTATGCACCACTGGATAGGAAATCGCGAGTAGATATGAAATAAATTTTAAATTTTGAGATGTCGATAATTTATCGTGTAATTATGCTCAATTGAAATATTAAAAATTGCAGTTGTCTGGAAAAATAAAAAAATACTCAATTTTGAACTAAATTCAAAAATTTTGCTATATTTTGATAGGAAATCGCGAGTAGATATGAAATAAATTTTAAATTTTGAGATTTCGATAATTTATCGTGTAATTATGCTCATTTGAAATATTGAGAGTGCAATTAATTGGCCCAATGCCAAAAATACTGGATTTTGAACCAAATTCAAAAATTTTGGTATATTTAGATAGGAAATCGCGAGTAGATATGAAATAAATTTTAAATTTTGAGATTTCGATAATTTATCGTGTAATTATGCTCAATTGAAATATTGAGAGTGAAATTAATTGGCCCAATGCCAAAAATACTGGATTTTGAACCAAATTCGAAAATTTTGGTATATTTAGATAGGAAATCGCGAGTAGATATGAAATAAATTTTAAATTTTGAGATTTCGATAATTTATCGTGTAATTATGCTCAATTGAAATATTGAGAGTGAAATTAATTGGCCCAATGCCAAAAGCACTGGATTTTGATCCAATTACGAGAATTTATGCACCACTGGATAGGAAATCGCGAGTAGATATGAAATAAATTTTAAATTTTGAGATTTCGATAATTTATCGTGTAATTATGCTCAATTGAAATATTGAGAGTGAAATTAATTGGCCCAATGCCAAAAGCACTGGATTTTGATCCAATTACGAGAATTTATGCACCACTGGATAGGAAATCGCGAGTAGATATGAAATAAATTTTAAATTTTGAGATGTCGATAATTTATCGTGTAATTATGCTCAATTGAAATATTAAAAATTGCAGTTGTCTGGAAAAATAAAAAAATACTCAATTTTGAACTAAATTCAAAAATTTTGCTATATTTTGATAGGAAATCGCGAGTAGATATGAAATAAATTTTAAATTTTGAGATTTCGATAATTTATCGTGTAATTATGCTCATTTGAAATATTGAGAGTGCAATTAATTGGCCCAATGCCAAAAATACTGGATTTTGAACCAAATTCAAAAATTTTGGTATATTTAGATAGGAAATCGCGAGTAGATATGAAATAAATTTTAAATTTTGAGATTTCGATAATTTATCGTGTAATTATGCTCAATTGAAATATTGAGAGTGAAATTAATTGGCCCAATGCCAAAAGCACTGGATTTTGATCCCATTACGAGAATTTATGCACCACTGGATAGAAAATCGCGAGTAGATATGAAATAAATTTTAAATTTTGAGATGTCGATAATTTATCGTGTAATTATGCTCAATTGAAATATTGAGAGTGAAATTAATTGGCCCAATGCCAAAAATACTGGATTTTGATCCAATTACGAGAATTTATGCACCACTGGATAGGAAATCGCGAGTAGATATGAAATAAATTTTAAATTTTGAGATTTCGATAATTTATCGTGTAATTATGCTCATTTGAAATATTGAGAGTGCAATTAATTGGCCCAATGCCAAAAATACTGGATTTTGAACCAAATTCAAAAATTTTGGTATATTTAGATAGGAAATCGCGAGTAGATATGAAATAAATTTTAAATTTTGAGATTTCGATAATTTATCGTGTAATTATGCTCAATTGAAATATTGAAAATTGCAGTTGTCTGGAAAAATAAAAAATACTCAATTTTGAACCAAATTCAAAAATTTTGGTATATTTAGATAGGAAATCGCGAGTAGATATGAAATAAATTTTAAATTTTGAGATTTCGATAATTTATCGTGTAATTATGCTCATTTGAAATATTGAGAGTGCAATTAATTGGCCCAATGCCAAAAATACTGGATTTTGAACCAAATTCGAAAATTTTGGTATATTTAGATAGGAAATCGCGAGTAGATATGAAATAAATTTTAAATTTTGAGATTTCGATAATTTATCGTGTAATTATGCTCAATTGAAATATTGAGAGTGAAATTAATTGGCCCAATGCCAAAAGCACTGGATTTTGATCCAATTACGAGAATTTATGCACCACTGGATAGGAAATCGCGAGTAGATATGAAATAAATTTTAAATTTTGAGATTTCGATAATTTATCGTGTAATTATGCTCATTTGAAATATTGAGAGTGCAATTAATTGGCCCAATGCCAAAAATACTGGATTTTGAACCAAATTCAAAAATTTTGGTATATTTAGATAGGAAATCGCGAGTAGATATGAAATAAATTTTAAATTTTGAGATTTCGATAATTTATCGTGTAATTATGCTCAATTGAAATATTGAGAGTGAAATTAATTGGCCCAATGCCAAAAGCACTGGATTTTGATCCCATTACGAGAATTTATGCACCACTGGATAGAAAATCGCGAGTAGATATGAAATAAATTTTAAATTTTGAGATGTCGATAATTTATCGTGTAATTATGCTCAATTGAAATATTGAGAGTGAAATTAATTGGCCCAATGCCAAAAATACTGGATTTTGATCCAATTACGAGAATTTATGCACCACTGGATAGGAAATCGCGAGTAGATATGAAATAAATTTTAAATTTTGAGATTTCGATAATTTATCGTGTAATTATGCTCATTTGAAATATTGAGAGTGCAATTAATTGGCCCAATGCCAAAAATACTGGATTTTGAACCAAATTCGAAAATTTTGGTATATTTAGATAGGAAATCGCGAGTAGATATGAAATAAATTTTAAATTTTGAGATTTCGATAATTTATCGTGTAATTATGCTCAATTGAAATATTGAGAGTGAAATTAATTGGCCCAATGCCAAAAGCACTGGATTTTGATCCAATTACGAGAATTTATGCACCACTGGATAGGAAATCGCGAGTAGATATGAAATAAATTTTAAATTTTGAGATTTCGATAATTTATCGTGTAATTATGCTCAATTGAAATATTGAGAGTGAAATTAATTGGCCCAATGCCAAAAGCACTGGATTTTGATCCAATTACGAGAATTTATGCACCACTGGATAGGAAATCGCGAGTAGATATGAAATAAATTTTAAATTTTGAGATGTCGATAATTTATCGTGTAATTATGCTCAATTGAAATATTAAAAATTGCAGTTGTCTGGAAAAATAAAAAAATACTCAATTTTGAACTAAATTCAAAAATTTTGGTATATTTTGATAGGAAATCGCGAGTAGATATGAAATAAATTTTAAATTTTGAGATTTCGATAATTTATCGTGTAATTATGCTCAATTAAAATATTGAGAGTGCAATTAATAGGCCCAATGCCAAAAATACTGGATTTTGAACCAAATTCAAAAATTTTGGTATATTTAGATAGGAAATCGCGAGTAGATATGAAATAAATTTTAAATTTTGAGATTTCGATAATTTATCGTGTAATTATGCTCAATTAAAATATTGAGAGTGCAATTAATAGGCCCAATGCCAAAAATACTGGATTTTGATCCAATTACGAGAATTTATGCACCACTGGATAGGAAATCGCGAGTAGATATGAAATAAATTTTAAATTTTGAGATTTCGATAAATTATCGTGTAATTATGCTCAATTGAAATATTAAAAATTGCAGTTGTCTGGAAAAATAAAAAAATACTCAATTTTGAACCTAATTCAAAAATTTTGGTATATTTAGATAGGAAATCGCGAGTAGATATGAAATAAATTTTAAATTTTGAGATTTCGATAATTTATCGTGTAATTATGCTCATTTGAAATATTGAGAGTGCAATTAATTGGCCCAATGCCAAAAATACTGGATTTTGAACCAAATTCAAAAATTTTGGTATATTTAGATAGGAAATCGCGAGTAGATATGAAATAAATTTTAACTTTTGAGATTTCGATAATTTATCGTGTAATTATGCTCAATTGAAATATTGAAAATTGCAGTTGTCTGGAAAATTAAAAAAATACTCAATTTTGAACCAAATTCAAAAATTTTGGTATATTTAGATAGGAAATCGCGAGTAGATATGAAATAAATTTTAAATTTTGAGATTTCGATAATTTATCGTGTAATTATGCTCAATTGAAATATTGAGAGTGAAATTAATTGGCCCAATGCCAAAAGCACTGGATTTTGATCCAATTACGAGAATTTATGCACCACTGGATAGAAAATCGCGAGTAGATATGAAATAAATTTTAAATTTTGAGATGTCGATAATTTATCGTGTAATTATGCTCAATTGAAATATTGAGAGTGAAATTAATTGGCCCAATGCCAAAAGCACTGGATTTTGATCCAATTACGAGAATTTATGCACCACTGGATAGGAAATCGCGAGTAGATATGAAATAAATTTTAAATTTTGAGATGTCGATAATTTATCGTGTAATTATGCTCAATTGAAATATTGAGAGTGAAATTAATTGGCCCAATGCCAAAAATACTGGATTTTGATCCAATTACGAGAATTTATGCACCACTGGATAGGAAATCGCGAGTAGATATGACATAAATTTTAAATTTTGAGATTTCGATAATTTATCGTGTAATTATGCTCAATTGAAATATTGAGAGTGCAATTAATTGGCCCAATGCCAAAAATACTGGATTTTGATCCAATTACGAGAATTTATGCACCACTGGATTGGAAATCGCGAGTAGATATGAAATAAATTTTAAATTTTGAGATTTCGATAAATTATCGTGTAATTATGCTCAATTGAAATATTAAAAATTGCAGTTGTCTGGAAAAATAAAAAAAATACTCAATTTTGAACTAAATTCAAAAATTTTGGTATATTTAGATAGGAAATCGCGAGTAGATATGAAATAAATTTTAAATTTCGAGATTTCAATAATTTATCGTGTAATTATGCTCATTTGAAATATTGAGAGTGCAATTAATTGGCCCAATGCCAAAAATACTGGATTTTGAACCAAATTCAAAAATTTTGGTATATTTAGATAGGAAATCGCGAGTAGATATGAAATAAATTTTAACTTTTGAGATTTCGATAATTTATCGTGTAATTATGCTCAATTGAAATATTGAAAATTGCAGTTGTCTGGAAAAATAAAAAAATACTCAATTTTGAACCAAATTCAAAAATTTTGGTATATTTAGATAGGAAATCGCGAGTAGATATGAAATAAATTTTAAATTTTGAGATTTCGATAATTTATCGTGTAATTATGCTCAATTAAAATATTGAGAGTGAAATTAATTGGCCCAATGCCAAAAATACTGGATTTTGATCCAATTACGAGAATTTATGCACCACTGGATAGGAAATCGCGAGTAGATATGAAATAAATTTTAAATTTTGAGATTTCGATAATTTATCGTGTAATTATGCTCATTTGAAATATTGAGAGTGCAATTAATTGGCCCAATGCCAAAAATACTGGATTTTGAACCAAATTCAAAAATTTTGGTATATTTAGATAGGAAATCGCGAGTAGATATGAAATAAATTTTAAATTTTGAGATGTCGATAATTTATCGTGTAATTATGCTCAATTGAAATATTGAGAGTGAAATTAATTGGCCCAATGCCAAAAGCACTGGATTTTGATCCAATTACGAGAATTTATGCACCACTGGATAGGAAATCGCGAGTAGATATGAAATAAATTTTAAATTTTGAGATGTCGATAATTTATCGTGTAATTATGCTCAATTGAAATATTGAGAGTGAAATTAATTGGCCCAATGCCAAAAATACTGGATTTTGATCCAATTACGAGAATTTATGCACCACTGGATAGGAAATCGCGAGTAGATATGACATAAATTTTAAATTTTGAGATTTCGATAATTTATCGTGTAATTATGCTCAATTGAAATATTGAGAGTGCAATTAATTGGCCCAATGCCAAAAATACTGGATTTTGATCCAATTACGAGAATTTATGCACCACTGGATGGGAAATCGCGAGTAGATATGAAATAAATTTTAAATTTTGAGATTTCGATAAATTATCGTGTAATTATGCTCAATTGAAATATTAAAAATTGCAGTTGTCTGGAAAAATAAAAAAAATACTCAATTTTGAACTAAATTCAAAAATTTTGGTATATTTAGATAGGAAATCGCGAGTAGATATGAAATAAATTTTAAATTTCGAGATTTCAATAATTTATCGTGTAATTATGCTCATTTGAAATATTGAGAGTGCAATTAATTGGCCCAATGCCAAAAATACTGGATTTTGAACCAAATTCAAAAATTTTGGTATATTTAGATAGGAAATCGAGAGTAGATATGAAATAAATTTTAAATTTTGAGATTTCGATAATTTATCGTGTAATTATGCTCAATTGAAATATTGAAAATTGCAGTTGTCTGGAAAAATAAAAAATACTCAATTTTGAACCAAATTCAAAAATTTTGGTATATTTAGATAGGAAATCGCGAGTAGATATGAAATAAATTTTAAATTTTGAGATTTCGATAATTTATCGTGTAATTATGCTCATTTGAAATATTGAGAGTGCAATTAATTGGCCCAATGCCAAAAATACTGGATTTTGAACCAAATTCGAAAATTTTGGTATATTTAGATAGGAAATCGCGAGTAGATATGAAATAAATTTTAAATTTTGAGATTTCGATAATTTATCGTGTAATTATGCTCAATTGAAATATTGAGAGTGAAATTAATTGGCCCAATGCCAAAAGCACTGGATTTTGATCCAATTACGAGAATTTATGCACCACTGGATAGGAAATCGCGAGTAGATATGAAATAAATTTTAAATTTTGAGATTTCGATAATTTATCGTGTAATTATGCTCAATTGAAATATTGAGAGTGAAATTAATTGGCCCAATGCCAAAAGCACTGGATTTTGATCCAATTACGAGAATTTATGCACCACTGGATAGGAAATCGCGAGTAGATATGAAATAAATTTTAAATTTTGAGATGTCGATAATTTATCGTGTAATTATGCTCAATTGAAATATTAAAAATTGCAGTTGTCTGGAAAAATAAAAAAATACTCAATTTTGAACTAAATTCAAAAATTTTGCTATATTTTGATAGGAAATCGCGAGTAGATATGAAATAAATTTTAAATTTTGAGATTTCGATAATTTATCGTGTAATTATGCTCATTTGAAATATTGAGAGTGCAATTAATTGGCCCAATGCCAAAAATACTGGATTTTGAACCAAATTCAAAAATTTTGGTATATTTAGATAGGAAATCGCGAGTAGATATGAAATAAATTTTAAATTTTGAGATTTCGATAATTTATCGTGTAATTATGCTCAATTGAAATATTGAGAGTGAAATTAATTGGCCCAATGCCAAAAGCACTGGATTTTGATCCCATTACGAGAATTTATGCACCACTGGATAGAAAATCGCGAGTAGATATGAAATAAATTTTAAATTTTGAGATGTCGATAATTTATCGTGTAATTATGCTCAATTGAAATATTGAGAGTGAAATTAATTGGCCCAATGCCAAAAATACTGGATTTTGATCCAATTACGAGAATTTATGCACCACTGGATAGGAAATCGCGAGTAGATATGAAATAAATTTTAAATTTTGAGATTTCGATAATTTATCGTGTAATTATGCTCATTTGAAATATTGAGAGTGCAATTAATTGGCCCAATGCCAAAAATACTGGATTTTGAACCAAATTCAAAAATTTTGGTATATTTAGATAGGAAATCGCGAGTAGATATGAAATAAATTTTAAATTTTGAGATTTCGATAATTTATCGTGTAATTATGCTCAATTGAAATATTGAAAATTGCAGTTGTCTGGAAAAATAAAAAATACTCAATTTTGAACCAAATTCAAAAATTTTGGTATATTTAGATAGGAAATCGCGAGTAGATATGAAATAAATTTTAAATTTTGAGATTTCGATAATTTATCGTGTAATTATGCTCATTTGAAATATTGAGAGTGCAATTAATTGGCCCAATGCCAAAAATACTGGATTTTGAACCAAATTCGAAAATTTTGGTATATTTAGATAGGAAATCGCGAGTAGATATGAAATAAATTTTAAATTTTGAGATTTCGATAATTTATCGTGTAATTATGCTCAATTGAAATATTGAGAGTGAAATTAATTGGCCCAATGCCAAAAGCACTGGATTTTGATCCAATTACGAGAATTTATGCACCACTGGATAGGAAATCGCGAGTAGATATGAAATAAATTTTAAATTTTGAGATTTCGATAATTTATCGTGTAATTATGCTCAATTGAAATATTGAGAGTGAAATTAATTGGCCCAATGCCAAAAGCACTGGATTTTGATCCAATTACGAGAATTTATGCACCACTGGATAGGAAATCGCGAGTAGATATGAAATAAATTTTAAATTTTGAGATGTCGATAATTTATCGTGTAATTATGCTCAATTGAAATATTAAAAATTGCAGTTGTCTGGAAAAATAAAAAAATACTCAATTTTGAACTAAATTCAAAAATTTTGGTATATTTTGATAGGAAATCGCGAGTAGATATGAAATAAATTTTAAATTTTGAGATTTCGATAATTTATCGTGTAATTATGCTCATTTGAAATATTGAGAGTGCAATTAATTGGCCCAATGCCAAAAATACTGGATTTTGAACCAAATTCAAAAATTTTGGTATATTTAGATAGGAAATCGCGAGTAGATATGAAATAAATTTTAACTTTTGAGATTTCGATAATTTATCGTGTAATTATGCTCAATTGAAATATTGAAAATTGCAGTTGTCTGGAAAAATAAAAAAATACTCAATTTTGAACCAAATTCAAAAATTTTGGTATATTTAGATAGGAAATCGCGAGTAGATATGAAATAAATTTTAAATTTTGAGATTTCGATAATTTATCGTGTAATTATGCTCAATTAAAATATTGAGAGTGCAATTAATAGGCCCAATGCCAAAAATACTGGATTTTGAACCAAATTCAAAAATTTTGGTATATTTAGATAGGAAATCGCGAGTAGATATGAAATAAATTTTAAATTTTGAGATTTCGATAATTTATCGTGTAATTATGCTCAACTAAAATATTGAGAGTGCAATTAATAGGCCCAATGCCAAAAATACTGGATTTTGATCCAATTACGAGAATTTATGCACCACTGGATAGGAAATCGCGAGTAGATATGAAATAAATTTTAAATTTTGAGATTTCGATAAATTATCGTGTAATTATGCTCAATTGAAATATTAAAAATTGCAGTTGTCTGGAAAAATAAAAAAATACTCAATTTTGAACCTAATTCAAAAATTTTGGTATATTTAGATAGGAAATCGCGAGTAGATATGAAATAAATTTTAAATTTTGAGATTTCGATAATTTATCGTGTAATTATGCTCATTTGAAATATTGAGAGTGCAATTAATTGGCCCAATGCCAAAAATACTGGATTTTGAACCAAATTCAAAAATTTTGGTATATTTAGATAGGAAATCGCGAGTAGATATGAAATAAATTTTAACTTTTGAGATTTCGATAATTTATCGTGTAATTATGCTCAATTGAAATATTGAAAATTGCAGTTGTCTGGAAAATTAAAAAAATACTCAATTTTGAACCAAATTCAAAAATTTTGGTATATTTAGATAGGAAATCGCGAGTAGATATGAAATAAATTTTAAATTTTGAGATTTCGATAATTTATCGTGTAATTATGCTCAATTGAAATATTGAGAGTGAAATTAATTGGCCCAATGCCAAAAGCACTGGATTTTGATCCAATTACGAGAATTTATGCACCACTGGATAGAAAATCGCGAGTAGATATGAAATAAATTTTAAATTTTGAGATGTCGATAATTTATCGTGTAATTATGCTCAATTGAAATATTGAGAGTGAAATTAATTGGCCCAATGCCAAAAGCACTGGATTTTGATCCAATTACGAGAATTTATGCACCACTGGATAGGAAATCGCGAGTAGATATGAAATAAATTTTAAATTTTGAGATGTCGATAATTTATCGTGTAATTATGCTCAATTGAAATATTGAGAGTGAAATTAATTGGCCCAATGCCAAAAATACTGGATTTTGATCCAATTACGAGAATTTATGCACCACTGGATAGGAAATCGCGAGTAGATATGACATAAATTTTAAATTTTGAGATTTCGATAATTTATCGTGTAATTATGCTCAATTGAAATATTGAGAGTGCAATTAATTGGCCCAATGCCAAAAATACTGGATTTTGATCCAATTACGAGAATTTATGCACCACTGGATTGGAAATCGCGAGTAGATATGAAATAAATTTTAAATTTTGAGATTTCGATAAATTATCGTGTAATTATGCTCAATTGAAATATTAAAAATTGCAGTTGTCTGGAAAAATAAAAAAAATACTCAATTTTGAACTAAATTCAAAAATTTTGGTATATTTAGATAGGAAATCGCGAGTAGATATGAAATAAATTTTAAATTTCGAGATTTCAATAATTTATCGTGTAATTATGCTCATTTGAAATATTGAGAGTGCAATTAATTGGCCCAATGCCAAAAATACTGGATTTTGAACCAAATTCAAAAATTTTGGTATATTTAGATAGGAAATCGCGAGTAGATATGAAATAAATTTTAACTTTTGAGATTTCGATAATTTATCGTGTAATTATGCTCAATTGAAATATTGAAAATTGCAGTTGTCTGGAAAAATAAAAAAATACTCAATTTTGAACCAAATTCAAAAATTTTGGTATATTTAGATAGGAAATCGCGAGTAGATATGAAATAAATTTTAAATTTTGAGATTTCGATAATTTATCGTGTAATTATGCTCAATTAAAATATTGAGAGTGAAATTAATTGGCCCAATGCCAAAAATACTGGATTTTGATCCAATTACGAGAATTTATGCACCACTGGATAGGAAATCGCGAGTAGATATGAAATAAATTTTAAATTTTGAGATTTCGATAATTTATCGTGTAATTATGCTCATTTGAAATATTGAGAGTGCAATTAATTGGCCCAATGCCAAAAATACTGGATTTTGAACCAAATTCAAAAATTTTGGTATATTTAGATAGGAAATCGCGAGTAGATATGAAATAAATTTTAAATTTTGAGATGTCGATAATTTATCGTGTAATTATGCTCAATTGAAATATTGAGAGTGAAATTAATTGGCCCAATGCCAAAAGCACTGGATTTTGATCCAATTACGAGAATTTATGCACCACTGGATAGGAAATCGCGAGTAGATATGAAATAAATTTTAAATTTTGAGATGTCGATAATTTATCGTGTAATTATGCTCAATTGAAATATTGAGAGTGAAATTAATTGGCCCAATGCCAAAAATACTGGATTTTGATCCAATTACGAGAATTTATGCACCACTGGATAGGAAATCGCGAGTAGATATGACATAAATTTTAAATTTTGAGATTTCGATAATTTATCGTGTAATTATGCTCAATTGAAATATTGAGAGTGCAATTAATTGGCCCAATGCCAAAAATACTGGATTTTGATCCAATTACGAGAATTTATGCACCACTGGATTGGAAATCGCGAGTAGATATGAAATAAATTTTAAATTTTGAGATTTCGATAAATTATCGTGTAATTATGCTCAATTGAAATATTAAAAATTGCAGTTGTCTGGAAAAATAAAAAAAATACTCAATTTTGAACTAAATTCAAAAATTTTGGTATATTTAGATAGGAAATCGCGAGTAGATATGAAATAAATTTTAAATTTTGAGATTTCGATAATTTATCGTGTAATTATGCTCATTTGAAATATTGAGAGTGCAATTAATTGGCCCAATGCCAAAAATACTGGATTTTGAACCAAATTCAAAAATTTTGGTATATTTAGATAGGAAATCGCGAGTAGATATGAAATAAATTTTAAATTTTGAGATGTCGATAATTTATCGTGTAATTATGCTCAATTGAAATATTGAGAGTGAAATTAATTGGCCCAATGCCAAAAGCACTGGATTTTGATCCAATTACGAGAATTTATGCACCACTGGATAGGAAATCGCGAGTAGATATGAAATAAATTTTAAATTTTGAGATGTCGATAATTTATCGTGTAATTATGCTCAATTGAAATATTGAGAGTGAAATTAATTGGCCCAATGCCAAAAATACTGGATTTTGATCCAATTACGAGAATTTATGCACCACTGGATAGGAAATCGCGAGTAGATATGACATAAATTTTAAATTTTGAGATTTCGATAATTTATCGTGTAATTATGCTCAATTGAAATATTGAGAGTGCAATTAATTGGCCCAATGCCAAAAATACTGGATTTTGATCCAATTACGAGAATTTATGCACCACTGGATTGGAAATCGCGAGTAGATATGAAATAAATTTTAAATTTTGAGATTTCGATAAATTATCGTGTAATTATGCTCAATTGAAATATTAAAAATTGCAGTTGTCTGGAAAAATAAAAAAAATACTCAATTTTGAACTAAATTCAAAAATTTTGGTATATTTAGATAGGAAATCGCGAGTAGATATGAAATAAATTTTAAATTTCGAGATTTCAATAATTTATCGTGTAATTATGCTCATTTGAAATATTGAGAGTGCAATTAATTGGCCCAATGCCAAAAATACTGGATTTTGAACCAAATTCAAAAATTTTGGTATATTTAGATAGGAAATCGCGAGTAGATATGAAATAAATTTTAACTTTTGAGATTTCGATAATTTATCGTGTAATTATGCTCAATTGAAATATTGAAAATTGCAGTTGTCTGGAAAAATAAAAAAATACTCAATTTTGAACCAAATTCAAAAATTTTGGTATATTTAGATAGGAAATCGCGAGTAGATATGAAATAAATTTTAAATTTTGAGATTTCGATAATTTATCGTGTAATTATGCTCAATTAAAATATTGAGAGTGCAATTAATTGGCCCAATGCCAAAAATACTGGATTTTGAACCAAATTCAAAAATTTTGGTATATTTAGATAGGAAATCGCGAGTAGATATGAAATAAATTTTAAATTTTGAGATTTCGATAATTTATCGTGTAATTATGCTCAATTGAAATATTGAGAGTGAAATTAACTGGCCCAATGCCAAAAGCACTGGATTTTGATCCCATTACGAGAATTTATGCACCACTGGATAGAAAATCGCGAGTAGATATGAAATAAATTTTAAATTTTGAGATGTCGATAATTTATCGTGTAATTATGCTCAATTGAAATATTGAGAGTGAAATTAATTGGCCCAATGCCAAAAATACTGGATTTTGATCCAATTACGAGAATTTATGCACCACTGGATAGGAAATCGCGAGTAGATATGAAATAAATTTTAAATTTTGAGATTTCGATAATTTATCGTGTAATTATGCTCATTTGAAATATTGAGAGTGCAATTAATTGGCCCAATGCCAAAAATACTGGATTTTGAACCAAATTCGAAAATTTTGGTATATTTAGATAGGAAATCGCGAGTAGATATGAAATAAATTTTAAATTTTGAGATTTCGATAATTTATCGTGTAATTATGCTCAATTGAAATATTGAGAGTGAAATTAATTGGCCCAATGCCAAAAGCACTGGATTTTGATCCAATTACGAGAATTTATGCACCACTGGATAGGAAATCGCGAGTAGATATGAAATAAATTTTAAATTTTGAGATTTCGATAATTTATCGTGTAATTATGCTCAATTGAAATATTGAGAGTGAAATTAATTGGCCCAATGCCAAAAGCACTGGATTTTGATCCAATTACGAGAATTTATGCACCACTGGATAGGAAATCGCGAGTAGATATGAAATAAATTTTAAATTTTGAGATGTCGATAATTTATCGTGTAATTATGCTCAATTGAAATATTAAAAATTGCAGTTGTCTGGAAAAATAAAAAAATACTCAATTTTGAACTAAATTCAAAAATTTTGGTATATTTTGATAGGAAATCGCGAGTAGATATGAAATAAATTTTAAATTTTGAGATTTCGATAATTTATCGTGTAATTATGCTCATTTGAAATATTGAGAGTGCAATTAATTGGCCCAATGCCAAAAATACTGGATTTTGAACCAAATTCAAACATTTTGGTATATTTAGATAGGAAATCGCGAGTAGATATGAAATAAATTTTAACTTTTGAGATTTCGATAATTTATCGTGTAATTATGCTCAATTGAAATATTGAAAATTGCAGTTGTCTGGAAAAATAAAAAAATACTCAATTTTGAACCAAATTCAAAAATTTTGGTATATTTAGATAGGAAATCGCGAGTAGATATGACATAAATTTTAAATTTTGAGATTTCGATAATTTATCGTGTAATTATGCTCAATTGAAATATTGAGAGTGCAATTAATTGGCCCAATGCCAAAAATACTGGATTTTGATCCAATTACGAGAATTTATGCACCACTGGATTGGAAATCGCGAGTAGATATGAAATAAATTTTAAATTTTGAGATTTCGATAAATTATCGTGTAATTATGCTCAATTGAAATATTAAAAATTGCAGTTGTCTGGAAAAATAAAAAAAATACTCAATTTTGAACTAAATTCAAAAATTTTGGTATATTTAGATAGGAAATCGCGAGTAGATATGAAATAAATTTTAAATTTCGAGATTTCAATAATTTATCGTGTAATTATGCTCATTTGAAATATTGAGAGTGCAATTAATTGGCCCAATGCCAAAAATACTGGATTTTGAACCAAATTCAAAAATTTTGGTATATTTAGATAGGAAATCGCGAGTAGATATGAAATAAATTTTAACTTTTGAGATTTCGATAATTTATCGTGTAATTATGCTCAATTGAAATATTGAAAATTGCAGTTGTCTGGAAAAATAAAAAAATACTCAATTTTGAACCAAATTCAAAAATTTTGGTATATTTAGATAGGAAATCGCGAGTAGATATGAAATAAATTTTAAATTTTGAGATTTCGATAATTTATCGTGTAATTATGCTCAATTAAAATATTGAGAGTGCAATTAATTGGCCCAATGCCAAAAATACTGGATTTTGAACCAAATTCAAAAATTTTGGTATATTTAGATAGGAAATCGCGAGTAGATATGAAATAAATTTTAAATTTTGAGATTTCGATAATTTATCGTGTAATTATGCTCAATTGAAATATTGAGAGTGAAATTAACTGGCCCAATGCCAAAAGCACTGGATTTTGATCCCATTACGAGAATTTATGCACCACTGGATAGAAAATCGCGAGTAGATATGAAATAAATTTTAAATTTTGAGATGTCGATAATTTATCGTGTAATTATGCTCAATTGAAATATTGAGAGTGAAATTAATTGGCCCAATGCCAAAAATACTGGATTTTGATCCAATTACGAGAATTTATGCACCACTGGATAGGAAATCGCGAGTAGATATGAAATAAATTTTAAATTTTGAGATTTCGATAATTTATCGTGTAATTATGCTCATTTGAAATATTGAGAGTGCAATTAATTGGCCCAATGCCAAAAATACTGGATTTTGAACCAAATTCGAAAATTTTGGTATATTTAGATAGGAAATCGCGAGTAGATATGAAATAAATTTTAAATTTTGAGATTTCGATAATTTATCGTGTAATTATGCTCAATTGAAATATTGAGAGTGAAATTAATTGGCCCAATGCCAAAAGCACTGGATTTTGATCCAATTACGAGAATTTATGCACCACTGGATAGGAAATCGCGAGTAGATATGAAATAAATTTTAAATTTTGAGATTTCGATAATTTATCGTGTAATTATGCTCAATTGAAATATTGAGAGTGAAATTAATTGGCCCAATGCCAAAAGCACTGGATTTTGATCCAATTACGAGAATTTATGCACCACTGGATAGGAAATCGCGAGTAGATATGAAATAAATTTTAAATTTTGAGATGTCGATAATTTATCGTGTAATTATGCTCAATTGAAATATTAAAAATTGCAGTTGTCTGGAAAAATAAAAAAATACTCAATTTTGAACTAAATTCAAAAATTTTGGTATATTTTGATAGGAAATCGCGAGTAGATATGAAATAAATTTTAAATTTTGAGATTTCGATAATTTATCGTGTAATTATGCTCATTTGAAATATTGAGAGTGCAATTAATTGGCCCAATGCCAAAAATACTGGATTTTGAACCAAATTCAAACATTTTGGTATATTTAGATAGGAAATCGCGAGTAGATATGAAATAAATTTTAACTTTTGAGATTTCGATAATTTATCGTGTAATTATGCTCAATTGAAATATTGAAAATTGCAGTTGTCTGGAAAAATAAAAAAATACTCAATTTTGAACCAAATTCAAAAATTTTGGTATATTTAGATAGGAAATCGCGAGTAGATATGAAATAAATTTTAAATTTTGAGATTTCGATAATTTATCGTGTAATTATGCTCAATTAAAATATTGAGAGTGCAATTAATAGGCCCAATGCCAAAAATACTGGATTTTGAACCAAATTCAAAAATTTTGGTATATTTAGATAGGAAATCGCGAGTAGATATGAAATAAATTTTAAATTTTGAGATTTCGATAATTTATCGTGTAATTATGCTCAATTAAAATATTGAGAGTGCAATTAATAGGCCCAATGCCAAAAATACTGGATTTTGATCCAATTACGAGAATTTATGCACCACTGGATAGGAAATCGCGAGTAGATATGAAATAAATTTTAAATTTTGAGATTTCGATAATTTATCGTGTAATTATGCTCAATTGAAATATTGAGAGTGAAATTAATTGGCCCAATGCCAAAAGCACTGGATTTTGATCCAATTACGAGAATTTATGCACCACTGGATAGGAAATCGCGAGTAGATATGAAATAAATTTTAAATTTTGAGATGTCGATAATTTATCGTGTAATTATGCTCAATTGAAATATTAAAAATTGCAGTTGTCTGGAAAAATAAAAAAATACTCAATTTTGAACTAAATTCAAAAATTTTGGTATATTTTGATAGGAAATCGCGAGTAGATATGAAATAAATTTTAAATTTTGAGATTTCGATAATTTATCGTGTAATTATGCTCATTTGAAATATTGAGAGTGCAATTAATTGGCCCAATGCCAAAAATACTGGATTTTGAACCAAATTCAAACATTTTGGTATATTTAGATAGGAAATCGCGAGTAGATATGAAATAAATTTTAACTTTTGAGATTTCGATAATTTATCGTGTAATTATGCTCAATTGAAATATTGAAAATTGCAGTTGTCTGGAAAAATAAAAAAATACTCAATTTTGAACCAAATTCAAAAATTTTGGTATATTTAGATAGGAAATCGCGAGTAGATATGAAATAAATTTTAAATTTTGAGATTTCGATAATTTATCGTGTAATTATGCTCAATTAAAATATTGAGAGTGCAATTAATAGGCCCAATGCCAAAAATACTGGATTTTGAACCAAATTCAAAAATTTTGGTATATTTAGATAGGAAATCGCGAGTAGATATGAAATAAATTTTAAATTTTGAGATTTCGATAATTTATCGTGTAATTATGCTCAATTAAAATATTGAGAGTGCAATTAATAGGCCCAATGCCAAAAATACTGGATTTTGATCCAATTACGAGAATTTATGCACCACTGGATAGGAAATCGCGAGTAGATATGAAATAAATTTTAAATTTTGAGATTTCGATAAATTATCGTGTAATTATGCTCAATTGAAATATTAAAAATTGCAGTTGTCTGGAAAAATAAAAAAATACTCAATTTTGAACCTAATTCAAAAATTTTGGTATATTTAGATAGGAAATCGCGAGTAGATATGAAATAAATTTTAAATTTTGAGATTTCGATAATTTATCGTGTAATTATGCTCATTTGAAATATTGAGAGTGCAATTAATTGGCCCAATGCCAAAAATACTGGATTTTGAACCAAATTCAAAAATTTTGGTATATTTAGATAGGAAATCGCGAGTAGATATGAAATAAATTTTAACTTTTGAGATTTCGATAATTTATCGTGTAATTATGCTCAATTGAAATATTGAAAATTGCAGTTGTCTGGAAAATTAAAAAAATACTCAATTTTGAACCAAATTCAAAAATTTTGGTATATTTAGATAGGAAATCGCGAGTAGATATGAAATAAATTTTAAATTTTGAGATTTCGATAATTTATCGTGTAATTATGCTCAATTAAAATATTGAGAGTGCAATTAATAGGCCCAATGCCAAAAATACTGGATTTTGAACCAAATTCAAAAATTTTGGTATATTTAGATAGGAAATCGCGAGTAGATATGAAATAAATTTTAAATTTTGAGATTTCGATAATTTATCGTGTAATTATGCTCAATTGAAATATTGAAAATTGCAGTTGTCTGGAAAAATAAAAAATACTCAATTTTGAACCAAATTCAAAAATTTTGGTATATTTAGATAGGAAATCGCGAGTAGATATGAAATAAATTTTAAATTTTGAGATTTCGATAATTTATCGTGTAATTATGCTCAATTAAAATATTGAGAGTGCAATTAATAGGCCCAATGCCAAAAATACTGGATTTTGATCCAATTACGAGAATTTATGCACCACTGGATAGGAAATCGCGAGTAGATATGAAATAAATTTTAAATTTTGAGATTTCGATAAATTATCGTGTAATTATGCTCAATTGAAATATTAAAAATTGCAGTTGTCTGGAAAAATAAAAAAATACTCAATTTTGAACCAAATTCAAAAATTTTGGTATATTTAGATAGGAAATCGCGAGTAGATATGAAATAAATTTTAAATTTTGAGATTTCGATAATTTATCGTGTAATTATGCTCATTTGAAATATTGAGAGTGCAATTAATTGGCCCAATGCCAAAAATACTGGATTTTGAACCAAATTCGAAAATTTTGGTATATTTAGATAGGAAATCGCGAGTAGATATGAAATAAATTTTAAATTTTGAGATTTCGATAATTTATCGTGTAATTATGCTCAATTGAAATATTGAGAGTGAAATTAATTGGCCCAATGCCAAAAGCACTGGATTTTGATCCCATTACGAGAATTTATGCACCACTGGATAGAAAATCGCGAGTAGATATGAAATAAATTTTAAATTTTGAGATGTCGATAATTTATCGTGTAATTATGCTCAATTGAAATATTGAGAGTGAAATTAATTGGCCCAATGCCAAAAATACTGGATTTTGATCCAATTACGAGAATTTATGCACCACTGGATAGGAAATCGCGAGTAGATATGAAATAAATTTTAAATTTTGAGATTTCGATAAATTATCGTGTAATTATGCTCAATTGAAATATTAAAAATTGCAGTTGTCTGGAAAAATAAAAAAATACTCAATTTTGAACCAAATTCAAAAATTTTGGTATATTTAGATAGGAAATCGCGAGTAGATATGAAATAAATTTTAAATTTTGAGATTTCGATAATTTATCGTGTAATTATGCTCAATTAAAATATTGAGAGTGCAATTAATTGGCCCAATGCCAAAAATACTGGATTTTGAACCAAATTCAAACATTTTGGTATATTTAGATAGGAAATCGCGAGTAGATATGAAATAAATTTTAACTTTTGAGATTTCGATAATTTATCGTGTAATTATGCTCAATTGAAATATTGAAAATTGCAGTTGTCTGGAAAAATAAAAAAATACTCAATTTTGAACCAAATTCAAAAATTTTGGTATATTTAGATAGGAAATCGCGAGTAGATATGAAATAAATTTTAAATTTTGAGATTTCGATAATTTATCGTGTAATTATGCTCAATTAAAATATTGAGAGTGCAATTAATAGGCCCAATGCCAAAAATACTGGATTTTGAACCAAATTCAAAAATTTTGGTATATTTAGATAGGAAATCGCGAGTAGATATGAAATAAATTTTAAATTTTGAGATTTCGATAATTTATCGTGTAATTATGCTCAATTAAAATATTGAGAGTGCAATTAATAGGCCCAATGCCAAAAATACTGGATTTTGATCCAATTACGAGAATTTATGCACCACTGGATAGGAAATCGCGAGTAGATATGAAATAAATTTTAAATTTTGAGATTTCGATAAATTATCGTGTAATTATGCTCAATTGAAATATTAAAAATTGCAGTTGTCTGGAAAAATAAAAAAATACTCAATTTTGAACCTAATTCAAAAATTTTGGTATATTTAGATAGGAAATCGCGAGTAGATATGAAATAAATTTTAAATTTTGAGATTTCGATAATTTATCGTGTAATTATGCTCATTTGAAATATTGAGAGTGCAATTAATTGGCCCAATGCCAAAAATACTGGATTTTGAACCAAATTCAAAAATTTTGGTATATTTAGATAGGAAATCGCGAGTAGATATGAAATAAATTTTAACTTTTGAGATTTCGATAATTTATCGTGTAATTATGCTCAATTGAAATATTGAAAATTGCAGTTGTCTGGAAAATTAAAAAAATACTCAATTTTGAACCAAATTCAAAAATTTTGGTATATTTAGATAGGAAATCGCGAGTAGATATGAAATAAATTTTAAATTTTGAGATTTCGATAATTTATCGTGTAATTATGCTCAATTAAAATATTGAGAGTGCAATTAATAGGCCCAATGCCAAAAATACTGGATTTTGAACCAAATTCAAAAATTTTGGTATATTTAGATAGGAAATCGCGAGTAGATATGAAATAAATTTTAAATTTTGAGATTTCGATAATTTATCGTGTAATTATGCTCAATTAAAATATTGAGAGTGCAATTAATAGGCCCAATGCCAAAAATACTGGATTTTGATCCAATTACGAGAATTTATGCACCACTGGATAGGAAATCGCGAGTAGATATGAAATAAATTTTAAATTTTGAGATTTCGATAAATTATCGTGTAATTATGCTCAATTGAAATATTAAAAATTGCAGTTGTCTGGAAAAATAAAAAAATACTCAATTTTGAACCTAATTCAAAAATTTTGGTATATTTAGATAGGAAATCGCGAGTAGATATGAAATAAATTTTAAATTTTGAGATTTCGATAATTTATCGTGTAATTATGCTCATTTGAAATATTGAGAGTGCAATTAATTGGCCCAATGCCAAAAATACTGGATTTTGAACCAAATTCAAAAATTTTGGTATATTTAGATAGGAAATCGCGAGTAGATATGAAATAAATTTTAACTTTTGAGATTTCGATAATTTATCGTGTAATTATGCTCAATTGAAATATTGAAAATTGCAGTTGTCTGGAAAATTAAAAAAATACTCAATTTTGAACCAAATTCAAAAATTTTGGTATATTTAGATAGGAAATCGCGAGTAGATATGAAATAAATTTTAAATTTTGAGATTTCGATAATTTATCGTGTAATTATGCTCAATTAAAATATTGAGAGTGCAATTAATAGGCCCAATGCCAAAAATACTGGATTTTGAACCAAATTCAAAAATTTTGGTATATTTAGATAGGAAATCGCGAGTAGATATGAAATAAATTTTAAATTTTGAGATTTCGATAATTTATCGTGTAATTATGCTCAATTGAAATATTGAAAATTGCAGTTGTCTGGAAAAATAAAAAATACTCAATTTTGAACCAAATTCAAAAATTTTGGTATATTTAGATAGGAAATCGCGAGTAGATATGAAATAAATTTTAAATTTTGAGATTTCGATAATTTATCGTGTAATTATGCTCAATTAAAATATTGAGAGTGCAATTAATAGGCCCAATGCCAAAAATACTGGATTTTGATCCAATTACGAGAATTTATGCACCACTGGATAGGAAATCGCGAGTAGATATGAAATAAATTTTAAATTTTGAGATTTCGATAAATTATCGTGTAATTATGCTCAATTGAAATATTAAAAATTGCAGTTGTCTGGAAAAATAAAAAAATACTCAATTTTGAACCAAATTCAAAAATTTTGGTATATTTAGATAGGAAATCGCGAGTAGATATGAAATAAATTTTAAATTTTGAGATTTCGATAAATTATCGTGTAATTATGCTCAATTGAAATATTAAAAATTGCAGTTGTCTGGAAAAATAAAAAAATACTCAATTTTGAACCAAATTCAAAAATTTTGGTATATTTAGATAGGAAATCGCGAGTAGATATGAAATAAATTTTAAATTTTGAGATTTCGATAATTTATCGTGTAATTATGCTCAATTAAAATATTGAGAGTGCAATTAAGAGGCCCAATGCCAAAAATACTGGATTTTGATCCAATTACGAGAATTTATGCACCACTGGATAGGAAATCGCGAGTAGATATGAAATAAATTTTAAATTTTGAGATTTCGATAAATTATCGTGTAATTATGCTCAATTGAAATATTAAAAATTGCAGTTGTCTGGAAAAATAAAAAAATACTGGATTTTGAACCAAATTCAAAAATTTTGGTATATTTAGATAGGAAATCGCGAGTAGATATGAAATAAATTTTAAATTTTGAGATTTCGATAATTTATCGTGTAATTATGCTCAATTAAAATATTGAGAGTGCAATTAATAGGCCCAATGCCAAAAATACTGGATTTTGATCCAATTACGAGAATTTATGCACCACTGGATAGGAAATCGCGAGTAGATATGAAATAAATTTTAAATTTTGAGATTTCGATAATTTATCGTGTAATTATGCTCAATTGAAATATTGAGAGTGAAATTAATTGGCCCAATGCCAAAAGCACTGGATTTTGATCCAATTACGAGAATTTATGCACCACTGGATAGGAAATCGCGAGTAGATATGAAATAAATTTTAAATTTTGAGATGTCGATAATTTATCGTGTAATTATGCTCAATTGAAATATTAAAAATTGCAGTTGTCTGGAAAAATAAAAAAATACTCAATTTTGAACTAAATTCAAAAATTTTGGTATATTTTGATAGGAAATCGCGAGTAGATATGAAATAAATTTTAAATTTTGAGATTTCGATAATTTATCGTGTAATTATGCTCATTTGAAATATTGAGAGTGCAATTAATTGGCCCAATGCCAAAAATACTGGATTTTGAACCAAATTCAAACATTTTGGTATATTTAGATAGGAAATCGCGAGTAGATATGAAATAAATTTTAACTTTTGAGATTTCGATAATTTATCGTGTAATTATGCTCAATTGAAATATTGAAAATTGCAGTTGTCTGGAAAAATAAAAAAATACTCAATTTTGAACCAAATTCAAAAATTTTGGTATATTTAGATAGGAAATCGCGAGTAGATATGAAATAAATTTTAAATTTTGAGATTTCGATAATTTATCGTGTAATTATGCTCAATTAAAATATTGAGAGTGCAATTAATAGGCCCAATGCCAAAAATACTGGATTTTGAACCAAATTCAAAAATTTTGGTATATTTAGATAGGAAATCGCGAGTAGATATGAAATAAATTTTAAATTTTGAGATTTCGATAATTTATCGTGTAATTATGCTCAATTAAAATATTGAGAGTGCAATTAATAGGCCCAATGCCAAAAATACTGGATTTTGATCCAATTACGAGAATTTATGCACCACTGGATAGGAAATCGCGAGTAGATATGAAATAAATTTTAAATTTTGAGATTTCGATAAATTATCGTGTAATTATGCTCAATTGAAATATTAAAAATTGCAGTTGTCTGGAAAAATAAAAAAATACTCAATTTTGAACCTAATTCAAAAATTTTGGTATATTTAGATAGGAAATCGCGAGTAGATATGAAATAAATTTTAAATTTTGAGATTTCGATAATTTATCGTGTAATTATGCTCATTTGAAATATTGAGAGTGCAATTAATTGGCCCAATGCCAAAAATACTGGATTTTGAACCAAATTCAAAAATTTTGGTATATTTAGATAGGAAATCGCGAGTAGATATGAAATAAATTTTAACTTTTGAGATTTCGATAATTTATCGTGTAATTATGCTCAATTGAAATATTGAAAATTGCAGTTGTCTGGAAAATTAAAAAAATACTCAATTTTGAACCAAATTCAAAAATTTTGGTATATTTAGATAGGAAATCGCGAGTAGATATGAAATAAATTTTAAATTTTGAGATTTCGATAATTTATCGTGTAATTATGCTCAATTAAAATATTGAGAGTGCAATTAATAGGCCCAATGCCAAAAATACTGGATTTTGAACCAAATTCAAAAATTTTGGTATATTTAGATAGGAAATCGCGAGTAGATATGAAATAAATTTTAAATTTTGAGATTTCGATAATTTATCGTGTAATTATGCTCAATTAAAATATTGAGAGTGCAATTAATAGGCCCAATGCCAAAAATACTGGATTTTGATCCAATTACGAGAATTTATGCACCACTGGATAGGAAATCGCGAGTAGATATGAAATAAATTTTAAATTTTGAGATTTCGATAAATTATCGTGTAATTATGCTCAATTGAAATATTAAAAATTGCAGTTGTCTGGAAAAATAAAAAAATACTCAATTTTGAACCTAATTCAAAAATTTTGGTATATTTAGATAGGAAATCGCGAGTAGATATGAAATAAATTTTAAATTTTGAGATTTCGATAATTTATCGTGTAATTATGCTCATTTGAAATATTGAGAGTGCAATTAATTGGCCCAATGCCAAAAATACTGGATTTTGAACCAAATTCAAAAATTTTGGTATATTTAGATAGGAAATCGCGAGTAGATATGAAATAAATTTTAACTTTTGAGATTTCGATAATTTATCGTGTAATTATGCTCAATTGAAATATTGAAAATTGCAGTTGTCTGGAAAATTAAAAAAATACTCAATTTTGAACCAAATTCAAAAATTTTGGTATATTTAGATAGGAAATCGCGAGTAGATATGAAATAAATTTTAAATTTTGAGATTTCGATAATTTATCGTGTAATTATGCTCAATTAAAATATTGAGAGTGCAATTAATAGGCCCAATGCCAAAAATACTGGATTTTGAACCAAATTCAAAAATTTTGGTATATTTAGATAGGAAATCGCGAGTAGATATGAAATAAATTTTAAATTTTGAGATTTCGATAATTTATCGTGTAATTATGCTCAATTGAAATATTGAAAATTGCAGTTGTCTGGAAAAATAAAAAATACTCAATTTTGAACCAAATTCAAAAATTTTGGTATATTTAGATAGGAAATCGCGAGTAGATATGAAATAAATTTTAAATTTTGAGATTTCGATAATTTATCGTGTAATTATGCTCAATTAAAATATTGAGAGTGCAATTAATAGGCCCAATGCCAAAAATACTGGATTTTGATCCAATTACGAGAATTTATGCACCACTGGATAGGAAATCGCGAGTAGATATGAAATAAATTTTAAATTTTGAGATTTCGATAAATTATCGTGTAATTATGCTCAATTGAAATATTAAAAATTGCAGTTGTCTGGAAAAATAAAAAAATACTCAATTTTGAACCAAATTCAAAAATTTTGGTATATTTAGATAGGAAATCGCGAGTAGATATGAAATAAATTTTAAATTTTGAGATTTCGATAATTTATCGTGTAATTATGCTCATTTGAAATATTGAGAGTGCAATTAATTGGCCCAATGCCAAAAATACTGGATTTTGAACCAAATTCGAAAATTTTGGTATATTTAGATAGGAAATCGCGAGTAGATATGAAATAAATTTTAAATTTTGAGATTTCGATAATTTATCGTGTAATTATGCTCAATTGAAATATTGAGAGTGAAATTAATTGGCCCAATGCCAAAAGCACTGGATTTTGATCCCATTACGAGAATTTATGCACCACTGGATAGAAAATCGCGAGTAGATATGAAATAAATTTTAAATTTTGAGATGTCGATAATTTATCGTGTAATTATGCTCAATTGAAATATTGAGAGTGAAATTAATTGGCCCAATGCCAAAAATACTGGATTTTGATCCAATTACGAGAATTTATGCACCACTGGATAGGAAATCGCGAGTAGATATGAAATAAATTTTAAATTTTGAGATTTCGATAAATTATCGTGTAATTATGCTCAATTGAAATATTAAAAATTGCAGTTGTCTGGAAAAATAAAAAAATACTCAATTTTGAACCAAATTCAAAAATTTTGGTATATTTAGATAGGAAATCGCGAGTAGATATGAAATAAATTTTAAATTTTGAGATTTCGATAATTTATCGTGTAATTATGCTCAATTAAAATATTGAGAGTGCAATTAAGAGGCCCAATGCCAAAAATACTGGATTTTGAACCAAATTCAAAAATTTTGGTATATTTAGATAGGAAATCGCGAGTAGATATGAAATAAATTTTAAATTTTGAGATTTCGATAATTTATCGTGTAATTATGCTCAATTGAAATATTGAAAATTGCAGTTGTCTGGAAAAATAAAAAATACTCAATTTTGAACCAAATTCAAAAATTTTGGTATATTTAGATAGGAAATCGCGAGTAGATATGAAATAAATTTTAAATTTTGAGATTTCGATAATTTATCGTGTAATTATGCTCAATTAAAATATTGAGAGTGCAATTAATAGGCCCAATGCCAAAAATACTGGATTTTGATCCAATTACGAGAATTTATGCACCACTGGATAGGAAATCGCGAGTAGATATGAAATAAATTTTAAATTTTGAGATTTCGATAAATTATCGTGTAATTATGCTCAATTGAAATATTAAAAATTGCAGTTGTCTGGAAAAATAAAAAAATACTCAATTTTGAACCAAATTCAAAAATTTTGGTATATTTAGATAGGAAATCGCGAGTAGATATGAAATAAATTTTAAATTTTGAGATTTCGATAATTTATCGTGTAATTATGCTCATTTGAAATATTGAGAGTGCAATTAATTGGCCCAATGCCAAAAATACTGGATTTTGAACCAAATTCGAAAATTTTGGTATATTTAGATAGGAAATCGCGAGTAGATATGAAATAAATTTTAAATTTTGAGATTTCGATAATTTATCGTGTAATTATGCTCAATTGAAATATTGAGAGTGAAATTAATTGGCCCAATGCCAAAAGCACTGGATTTTGATCCCATTACGAGAATTTATGCACCACTGGATAGAAAATCGCGAGTAGATATGAAATAAATTTTAAATTTTGAGATGTCGATAATTTATCGTGTAATTATGCTCAATTGAAATATTGAGAGTGAAATTAATTGGCCCAATGCCAAAAATACTGGATTTTGATCCAATTACGAGAATTTATGCACCACTGGATAGGAAATCGCGAGTAGATATGAAATAAATTTTAAATTTTGAGATTTCGATAAATTATCGTGTAATTATGCTCAATTGAAATATTAAAAATTGCAGTTGTCTGGAAAAATAAAAAAATACTCAATTTTGAACCAAATTCAAAAATTTTGGTATATTTAGATAGGAAATCGCGAGTAGATATGAAATAAATTTTAAATTTTGAGATTTCGATAATTTATCGTGTAATTATGCTCAATTAAAATATTGAGAGTGCAATTAAGAGGCCCAATGCCAAAAATACTGGATTTTGATCCAATTACGAGAATTTATGCACCACTGGATAGGAAATCGCGAGTAGATATGAAATAAATTTTAAATTTTGAGATTTCGATAAATTATCGTGTAATTATGCTCAATTGAAATATTAAAAATTGCAGTTGTCTGGAAAAATAAAAAAATACTCAATTTTGAACCAAATTCAAAAATTTTGGTATATTTAGATAGGAAATCGCGAGTAGATATGAAATAAATTTTAAATTTTGAGATTTCGATAATTTATCGTGTAATTATGCTCATTTGAAATATTGAGAGTGCAATTAATTGGCCCAATGCCAAAAATACTGGATTTTGAACCAAATTCGAAAATTTTGGTATATTTAGATAGGAAATCGCGAGTAGATATGAAATAAATTTTAAATTTTGAGATTTCGATAATTTATCGTGTAATTATGCTCAATTGAAATATTGAAAATTGCAGTTGTCTGGAAAAATAAAAAAATACTCAATTTTGAACCAAATTCAAAAATTTTGGTATATTTAGATAGGAAATCGCGAGTAGATATGAAATAAATTTTAAATTTTGAGATTTCGATAATTTATCGTGTAATTATGCTCAATTAAAATATTGAGAGTGCAATTAATAGGCCCAATGCCAAAAATACTGGATTTTGATCCAATTACGAGAATTTATGCACCACTGGATAGGAAATCGCGAGTAGATATGAAATAAATTTTAAATTTTGAGATTTCGATAAATTATCGTGTAATTATGCTCAATTGAAATATTAAAAATTGCAGTTGTCTGGAAAAATAAAAAAATACTCAATTTTGAACCAAATTCAAAAATTTTGGTATATTTAGATAGGAAATCGCGAGTAGATATGAAATAAATTTTAAATTTTGAGATTTCGATAATTTATCGTGTAATTATGCTCATTTGAAATATTGAGAGTGCAATTAATTGGCCCAATGCCAAAAATACTGGATTTTGAACCAAATTCGAAAATTTTGGTATATTTAGATAGGAAATCGCGAGTAGATATGAAATAAATTTTAAATTTTGAGATTTCGATAAATTATCGTGTAATTATGCTCAATTGAAATATTGAGAGTGAAATTAATTGGCCCAATGCCAAAAGCACTGGATTTTGATCCCATTACGAGAATTTATGCACCACTGGATAGAAAATCGCGAGTAGATATGAAATAAATTTTAAATTTTGAGATGTCGATAATTTATCGTGTAATTATGCTCAATTGAAATATTGAGAGTGAAATTAATTGGCCCAATGCCAAAAATACTGGATTTTGATCCAATTACGAGAATTTATGCACCACTGGATAGGAAATCGCGAGTAGATATGAAATAAATTTTAAATTTTGAGATTTCGATAAATTATCGTGTAATTATGCTCAATTGAAATATTAAAAATTGCAGTTGTCTGGAAAAATAAAAAAATACTCAATTTTGAACCTAATTCAAAAATTTTGGTATATTTAGATAGGAAATCGCGAGTAGATATGAAATAAATTTTAAATTTTGAGATTTCGATAATTTATCGTGTAATTATGCTCATTTGAAATATTGAGAGTGCAATTAATTGGCCCAATGCCAAAAATACTGGATTTTGAACCAAATTCGAAAATTTTGGTATATTTAGATAGGAAATCGCGAGTAGATATGAAATAAATTTTAAATTTTGAGATTTCGATAATTTATCGTGTAATTATGCTCAATTGAAATATTGAAAATTGCAGTTGTCTGGAAAAATAAAAAAATACTCAATTTTGAACAAATTCAAAAATTTTGGTATATTTAGATAGGAAATCGCGAGTAGATATGAAATAAATTTTAAATTTTGAGATTTCGATAATTTATCGTGTAATTATGCTCAATTAAAATATTGAGAGTGCAATTAATAGGCCCAATGCCAAAAATACTGGATTTTGATCCAATTACGAGAATTTATGCACCACTGGATAGGAAATCGCGAGTAGATATGAAATAAATTTTAAATTTTGAGATTTCGATAAATTATCGTGTAATTATGCTCAATTGAAATATTAAAAATTGCAGTTGTCTGGAAAAATAAAAAAATACTCAATTTTGAACCAAATTCAAAAATTTTGGTATATTTAGATAGGAAATCGCGAGTAGATATGAAATAAATTTTAAATTTTGAGATTTCGATAATTTATCGTGTAATTATGCTCATTTGAAATATTGAGAGTGCAATTAATTGGCCCAATGCCAAAAATACTGGATTTTGAACCAAATTCGAAAATTTTGGTATATTTAGATAGGAAATCGCGAGTAGATATGAAATAAATTTTAAATTTTGAGATTTCGATAATTTATCGTGTAATTATGCTCAATTGAAATATTGAGAGTGAAATTAATTGGCCCAATGCCAAAAGCACTGGATTTTGATCCCATTACGAGAATTTATGCACCACTGGATAGAAAATCGCGAGTAGATATGAAATAAATTTTAAATTTTGAGATGTCGATAATTTATCGTGTAATTATGCTCAATTGAAATATTGAGAGTGAAATTAATTGGCCCAATGCCAAAAATACTGGATTTTGATCCAATTACGAGAATTTATGCACCACTGGATAGGAAATCGCGAGTAGATATGAAATAAATTTTAAATTTTGAGATTTCGATAAATTATCGTGTAATTATGCTCAATTGAAATATTAAAAATTGCAGTTGTCTGGAAAAATAAAAAAATACTCAATTTTGAACCAAATTCAAAAATTTTGGTATATTTAGATAGGAAATCGCGAGTAGATATGAAATAAATTTTAAATTTTGAGATTTCGATAATTTATCGTGTAATTATGCTCATTTGAAATATTGAGAGTGCAATTAATTGGCCCAATGCCAAAAATACTCAATTTTGAACCAAATTCAACAATTTTGGTATATTTAGATAGGAAATCGCGAGTAGATATGAAATAAATTTTAAATTTTGAGATTTCGATAATTTATCGTGTAATTATGCTCAATTAAAATATTGAGAGTGCAATTAATAGGCCCAATGCCAAAAATACTGGATTTTGATCCAATTACGAGAATTTATGCACCACTGGATAGGAAATCGCGAGTAGATATGAAATAAATTTTAAATTTTGAGATTTCGATAAATTATCGTGTAATTATGCTCAATTGAAATATTAAAAATTGCAGTTGTCTGGAAAAATAAAAAAATACTCAATTTTGAACCAAATTCAAAAATTTTGGTATATTTAGATAGGAAATCGCGAGTAGATATGAAATAAATTTTAAATTTTGAGATTTCGATAATTTATCGTGTAATTATGCTCATTTGAAATATTGAGAGTGCAATTAATTGGCCCAATGCCAAAAATACTGGATTTTGATCCAGTTACGAGAATTTATGCACCACTGGATAGGAAATCGCGAGTAGATATGAAATAAATTTTAAATTTTGAGATTTCGATAATTTATCGTGTAATTATGCTCATTTGAAATATTGAGAGTGCAATTAATTGGACCAATGCCAAAAATACTGGATTTTGAACCCATTACGAGAATTTATGCACCACTGGATAGAAAATCGCGAGTAGATATGAAATAAATTTTAAATTTTGAGATGTCGATAATTTATCGTGTAATTATGCTCAATTGAAATATTGAGAGTGAAATTAATTGGCCCAATGCCAAAAATACTCAATTTTGAACCAAATTCAAAAATTTTGGTATATTTAGATAGGAAATCGCGAGTAGATATGAAATAAATTTTAAATTTTGAGATTTCGATAATTTATCGTGTAATTATGCTCATTTGAAATATTGAGAGTGCAATTAATTGGCCCAATGCCAAAAATACTGGATTTTGAACCAAATTCGAAAATTTTGGTATATTTAGATAGGAAATCGCGAGTAGATATGAAATAAATTTTAAATTTTGAGATTTCGATAATTTATCGTGTAATTATGCTCAATTGAAATATTGAGAGTGAAATTAATTGGCCCAATGCCAAAAGCACTGGATTTTGATCCCATTACGAGAATTTATGCACCACTGGATAGAAAATCGCGAGTAGATATGAAATAAATTTTAAATTTTGAGATGTCGATAATTTATCGTGTAATTATGCTCAATTGAAATATTGAGAGTGAAATTAATTGGCCCAATGCCAAAAATACTGGATTTTGATCCAATTACGAGAATTTATGCACCACTGGATAGGAAATCGCGAGTAGATATGAAATAAATTTTAAATTTTGAGATTTCGATAAATTATCGTGTAATTATGCTCAATTGAAATATTAAAAATTGCAGTTGTCTGGAAAAATAAAAAAATACTCAATTTTGAACCAAATTCAAAAATTTTGGTATATTTAGATAGGAAATCGCGAGTAGATATGAAATAAATTTTAAATTTTGAGATTTCGATAATTTATCGTGTAATTATGCTCATTTGAAATATTGAGAGTGCAATTAATTGGCCCAATGCCAAAAATACTCAATTTTGAACCAAATTCAACAATTTTGGTATATTTAGATAGGAAATCGCGAGTAGATATGAAATAAATTTTAAATTTTGAGATTTCGATAATTTATCGTGTAATTATGCTCAATTAAAATATTGAGAGTGCAATTAATAGGCCCAATGCCAAAAATACTGGATTTTGATCCAATTACGAGAATTTATGCACCACTGGATAGGAAATCGCGAGTAGATATGAAATAAATTTTAAATTTTGAGATTTCGATAAATTATCGTGTAATTATGCTCAATTGAAATATTAAAAATTGCAGTTGTCTGGAAAAATAAAAAAATACTCAATTTTGAACCAAATTCAAAAATTTTGGTATATTTAGATAGGAAATCGCGAGTAGATATGAAATAAATTTTAAATTTTGAGATTTCGATAATTTATCGTGTAATTATGCTCATTTGAAATATTGAGAGTGCAATTAATTGGCCCAATGCCAAAAATACTGGATTTTGATCCAGTTACGAGAATTTATGCACCACTGGATAGGAAATCGCGAGTAGATATGAAATAAATTTTAAATTTTGAGATTTCGATAATTTATCGTGTAATTATGCTCATTTGAAATATTGAGAGTGCAATTAATTGGACCAATGCCAAAAATACTGGATTTTGAACCAAATTCAAAAATTTTGGTATATTTAGATAGGAAATCGCGAGTAGATATGAAATAAATTTTAAATTTTGAGATTTCGATAATTTATCGTGTAATTATGCTCAATTGAAATATTGAAAATTGCAGTTGTCTGGAAAAATAAAAAAATACTCAATTTTGAACCAAATTCAAAAATTTTGGTATATTTAGATAGGAAATCGCGAGTAGATATGAAATAAATTTTAAATTTTGAGATTTCGATAATTTATCGTGTAATTATGCTCAATTAAAATATTGAGAGTGCAATTAATAGGCCCAATGCCAAAAATACTGGATTTTGAACCAAATTCAAAAATTTTGGTATATTTAGATAGGAAATCGCGAGTAGATATGAAATAAATTTTAAATTTTGAGATTTCGATAATTTATCGTGTAATTATGCTCAATTGAAATATTGAAAATTGCAGTTGTCTTGAAAAATAAAAAATACTCAATTTTGAACCAAATTCAAAAATTTTGGTATATTTAGATAGGAAATCGCGAGTAGATATGAAATAAATTTTAAATTTTGAGATTTCGATAATTTATCGTGTAATTATGCTCAATTGAAATATTGAGAGTGCAATTAATTGGCCCAATGCCAAAAATACTGGATTTTGATCCAATTACGAGAATTTATGCACCACTGGATAGGAAATCGCGAGTAGATATGAAATAAATTTTAAATTTTGAGATTTCGATAAATTATCGTGTAATTATGCTCAATTGAAATATTAAAAATTGCAGTTGTCTGGAAAAATAAAAAAATACTCAATTTTGAACTAAATTCAAAAATTTTGGTATATTTAGATAGGAAATCGCGAGTAGATATGAAATAAATTTTAAATTTTGAGATTTCGATAATTTATCGTGTAATTATGCTCATTTGAAATATTGAGAGTGCAATTAATTGGCCCAATGCCAAAAATACTGGATTTTGAACCAAATTCAAAAATTTTGGTATATTTAGATAGGAAATCGCGAGTAGATATGAAATAAATTTTAACTTTTGAGATTTCGATAATTTATCGTGTAATTATGCTCAATTGAAATATTGAAAATTGCAGTTGTCTGGAAAAATAAAAAAATACTCAATTTTGAACCAAATTCAAAAATTTTGGTATATTTAGATAGGAAATCGCGAGTAGATATGAAATAAATTTTAAATTTTGAGATTTCGATAATTTATCGTGTAATTATGCTCAATTAAAATATTGAGAGTGCAATTAATAGGCCCAATGCCAAAAATACTGGATTTTGAACCAAATTCAAAAATTTTGGTATATTTAGATAGGAAATCGCGAGTAGATATGAAATAAATTTTAAATTTTGAGATTTCGATAATTTATCGTGTAATTATGCTCAATTGAAATATTGAAAATTGCAGTTGTCTGGAAAAATAAAAAAATACTCAATTTTGAACCAAATTCAAAAATTTTGGTATATTTAGATAGGAAATCGCGAGTAGATATGAAATAAATTTTAAATTTTGAGATTTCGATAATTTATCGTGTAATTATGCTCAATTAAAATATTGAGAGTGCAATTAATAGGCCCAATGCCAAAAATACTGGATTTTGAACCAAATTCAAAAATTTTGGTATATTTAGATAGGAAATCGCGAGTAGATATGAAATAAATTTTAAATTTTGAGATTTCGATAATTTATCGTGTAATTATGCTCAATTGAAATATTGAAAATTGCAGTTGTCTTGAAAAATAAAAAATACTCAATTTTGAACCAAATTCAAAAATTTTGGTATATTTAGATAGGAAATCGCGAGTAGATATGAAATAAATTTTAAATTTTGAGATTTCGATAATTTATCGTGTAATTATGCTCAATTGAAATATTGAGAGTGCAATTAATTGGCCCAATGCCAAAAATACTGGATTTTGATCCAATTACGAGAATTTATGCACCACTGGATAGGAAATCGCGAGTAGATATGAAATAAATTTTAAATTTTGAGATTTCGATAAATTATCGTGTAATTATGCTCAATTGAAATATTAAAAATTGCAGTTGTCTGGAAAAATAAAAAAATACTCAATTTTGAACTAAATTCAAAAATTTTGGTATATTTAGATAGGAAATCGCGAGTAGATATGAAATAAATTTTAAATTTTGAGATTTCGATAATTTATCGTGTAATTATGCTCATTTGAAATATTGAGAGTGCAATTAATTGGCCCAATGCCAAAAATACTGGATTTTGAACCAAATTCAAAAATTTTGGTATATTTAGATAGGAAATCGCGAGTAGATATGAAATAAATTTTAACTTTTGAGATTTCGATAATTTATCGTGTAATTATGCTCAATTGAAATATTGAAAATTGCAGTTGTCTGGAAAAATAAAAAAATACTCAATTTTGAACCAAATTCAAAAATTTTGGTATATTTAGATAGGAAATCGCGAGTAGATATGAAATAAATTTTAAATTTTGAGATTTCGATAATTTATCGTGTAATTATGCTCAATTAAAATATTGAGAGTGCAATTAATAGGCCCAATGCCAAAAATACTGGATTTTGAACCAAATTCAAAAATTTTGGTATATTTAGATAGGAAATCGCGAGTAGATATGAAATAAATTTTAAATTTTGAGATTTCGATAATTTATCGTGTAATTATGCTCAATTGAAATATTGAAAATTGCAGTTGTCTGGAAAAATAAAAAAATACTCAATTTTGAACCAAATTCAAAAATTTTGGTATATTTAGATAGGAAATCGCGAGTAGATATGAAATAAATTTTAAATTTTGAGATTTCGATAATTTATCGTGTAATTATGCTCAATTGAAATATTGAAAATTGCAGTTGTCTGGAAAAATAAAAAATACTCAATTTTGAACCAAATTCAAAAATTTTGGTATATTTAGATAGGAAATCGCGAGTAGATATGAAATAAATTTTAAATTTTGAGATTTCGATAATTTATCGTGTAATTATGCTCAATTAAAATATTGAGAGTGCAATTAATAGGCCCAATGCCAAAAATACTGGATTTTGATCCAATTACGAGAATTTATGCACCACTGGATAGGAAATCGCGAGTAGATATGAAATAAATTTTAAATTTTGAGATTTCGATAAATTATCGTGTAATTATGCTCAATTGAAATATTAAAAATTGCAGTTGTCTGGAAAAATAAAAAAATACTCAATTTTGAACCAAATTCAAAAATTTTGGTATATTTAGATAGGAAATCGCGAGTAGATATGAAATAAATTTTAAATTTTGAGATTTCGATAATTTATCGTGTAATTATGCTCATTTGAAATATTGAGAGTGCAATTAATTGGCCCAATGCCAAAAATACTGGATTTTGAACCAAATTCGAAAATTTTGGTATATTTAGATAGGAAATCGCGAGTAGATATGAAATAAATTTTAAATTTTGAGATTTCGATAATTTATCGTGTAATTATGCTCAATTGAAATATGGAGAGTGAAATTAATTGGCCCAATGCCAAAAGCACTGGATTTTGATCCCATTACGAGAATTTATGCACCACTGGATAGAAAATCGCGAGTAGATATGAAATAAATTTTAAATTTTGAGATGTCGATAATTTATCGTGTAATTATGCTCAATTGAAATATTGAGAGTGAAATTAATTGGCCCAATGCCAAAAATACTGGATTTTGATCCAATTACGAGAATTTATGCACCACTGGATAGGAAATCGCGAGTAGATATGAAATAAATTTTAAATTTTGAGATTTCGATAAATTATCGTGTAATTATGCTCAATTGAAATATTAAAAATTGCAGTTGTCTGGAAAAATAAAAAAATACTCAATTTTGAACCAAATTCAAAAATTTTGGTATATTTAGATAGGAAATCGCGAGTAGATATGAAATAAATTTTAAATTTTGAGATTTCGATAATTTATCGTGTAATTATGCTCAATTAAAATATTGAGAGTGCAATTAAGAGGCCCAATGCCAAAAATACTGGATTTTGATCCAATTACGAGAATTTATGCACCACTGGATAGGAAATCGCGAGTAGATATGAAATAAATTTTAAATTTTGAGATTTCGATAAATTATCGTGTAATTATGCTCAATTGAAATATTAAAAATTGCAGTTGTCTGGAAAAATAAAAAAATACTCAATTTTGAACCAAATTCAAAAATTTTGGTATATTTAGATAGGAAATCGCGAGTAGATATGAAATAAATTTTAAATTTTGAGATTTCGATAATTTATCGTGTAATTATGCTCGTTTGAAATATTGAGAGTGCAATTAATTGGCCCAATGCCAAAAATACTGGATTTTGAACCAAATTCGAAAATTTTGGTATATTTAGATAGGAAATCGCGAGTAGATATGAAATAAATTTTAAATTTTGAGATTTCGATAATTTATCGTGTAATTATGCTCAATTGAAATATTGAGAGTGAAATTAATTGGCCCAATGCCAAAAGCACTGGATTTTGATCCCATTACGAGAATTTATGCACCACTGGATAGAAAATCGCGAGTAGATATGAAATAAATTTTAAATTTTGAGATGTCGATAATTTATCGTGTAATTATGCTCAATTGAAATATTGAGAGTGAAATTAATTGGCCCAATGCCAAAAATACTGGATTTTGATCCAATTACGAGAATTTATGCACCACTGGATAGGAAATCGCGAGTAGATATGAAATAAATTTTAAATTTTGAGATTTCGATAAATTATCGTGTAATTATGCTCAATTGAAATATTAAAAATTGCAGTTGTCTGGAAAAATAAAAAAATACTCAATTTTGAACCAAATTCAAAAATTTTGGTATATTTAGATAGGAAATCGCGAGTAGATATGAAATAAATTTTAAATTTTGAGATTTCGATAATTTATCGTGTAATTATGCTCAATTAAAATATTGAGAGTGCAATTAAGAGGCCCAATGCCAAAAATACTGGATTTTGATCCAATTACGAGAATTTATGCACCACTGGATAGGAAATCGCGAGTAGATATGAAATAAATTTTAAATTTTGAGATTTCGATAAATTATCGTGTAATTATGCTCAATTGAAATATTAAAAATTGCAGTTGTCTGGAAAAATAAAAAAATACTCAATTTTGAACCAAATTCAAAAATTTTGGTATATTTAGATAGGAAATCGCGAGTAGATATGAAATAAATTTTAAATTTTGAGATTTCGATAATTTATCGTGTAATTATGCTCATTTGAAATATTGAGAGTGCAATTAATTGGCCCAATGCCAAAAATACTGGATTTTGAACCAAATTCGAAAATTTTGGTATATTTAGATAGGAAATCGCGAGTAGATATGAAATAAATTTTAAATTTTGAGATTTCGATAATTTATCGTGTAATTATGCTCAATTGAAATATTGAGAGTGAAATTAATTGGCCCAATGCCAAAAGCACTGGATTTTGATCCCATTACGAGAATTTATGCACCACTGGATAGAAAATCGCGAGTAGATATGAAATAAATTTTAAATTTTGAGATGTCGATAATTTATCGTGTAATTATGCTCAATTGAAATATTGAAAGTGAAATTAATTGGCCCAATGCCAAAAATACTGGATTTTGATCCAATTACGAGAATTTATGCACCACTGGATAGGAAATCGCGAGTAGATATGAAATAAATTTTAAATTTTGAGATTTCGATAATTTATCGTGTAATTATGCTCATTTGAAATATTGAGAGTGCAATTAATTGGCCCAATGCCAAAAATACTGGATTTTGAACCAAATTCAAAAATTTTGGTATATTTAGATAGGAAATCGCGAGTAGATATGAAATAAATTTTAAATTTTGAGATTTCTATAATTTATCGTGTAATTATGCTCAATTGAAATATTGAGAGTGCAATTAATTGGCCCAATGCCAAAAATACTGGATTTTGATCCAATTACGAGAATTTATGCACCACTGGATAGGAAATCGCGAGTAGATATGAAATAAATTTTAAATTTTGAGATTTCGATAAATTATCGTGTAATTATGCTCAATTGAAATATTAAAAATTGCAGTTGTCTGGAAAAATAAAAAAAATACTCAATTTTGAACCAAATTCAAAAATTTTGGTATATTTAGATAGGAAATCGCGAGTAGATATGAAATAAATTTTAAATTTTGAGATTTCGATAATTTATCGTGTAATTATGCTCATTTGAAATATTGAGAGTGCAATTAATTGGCCCAATGCCAAAAATACTGGATTTTGAACCAAATTCGAAAATTTTGGTATATTTAGATAGGAAATCGCGAGTAGATATGAAATAAATTTTAAATTTTGAGATTTCGATAATTTATCGTGTAATTATGCTCAATTGAAATATTGAGAGTGAAATTAATTGGCCCAATGCCAAAAGCACTGGATTTTGATCCCATTACGAGAATTTATGCACCACTGGATAGAAAATCGCGAGTAGATATGAAATAAATTTTAAATTTTGAGATGTCGATAATTTATCGTGTAATTATGCTCAATTGAAATATTGAAAGTGAAATTAATTGGCCCAATGCCAAAAATACTGGATTTTGATCCAATTACGAGAATTTATGCACCACTGGATAGGAAATCGCGAGTAGATATGAAATAAATTTTAAATTTTGAGATTTCGATAATTTATCGTGTAATTATGCTCATTTGAAATATTGAGAGTGCAATTAATTGGCCCAATGCCAAAAATACTGGATTTTGAACCAAATTCAAAAATTTTGGTATATTTAGATAGGAAATCGCGAGTAGATATGAAATAAATTTTAAATTTTGAGATTTCTATAATTTATCGTGTAATTATGCTCAATTGAAATATTGAGAGTGCAATTAATTGGCCCAATGCCAAAAATACTGGATTTTGATCCAATTACGAGAATTTATGCACCACTGGATAGGAAATCGCGAGTAGATATGAAATAAATTTTAAATTTTGAGATTTCGATAAATTATCGTGTAATTATGCTCAATTGAAATATTAAAAATTGCAGTTGTCTGGAAAAATAAAAAAATACTCAATTTTGAACTAAATTCAAAAATTTTGGTATATTTAGATAGGAAATCGCGAGTAGATATGAAATAAATTTTAAATTTTGAGATTTCGATAATTTATCGTGTAATTATGCTCATTTGAAATATTGAGAGTGCAATTAATTGGCCCAATGCCAAAAATACTGGATTTTGAACCAAATTCAAAAATTTTGGTATATTTAGATAGGAAATCGCGAGTAGATATGAAATAAATTTTAACTTTTGAGATTTCGATAATTTATCGTGTAATTATGCTCAATTGAAATATTGAAAATTGCAGTTGTCTGGAAAAATAAAAAAATACTCAATTTTGAACCAAATTCAAAAATTTTGGTATATTTAGATAGGAAATCGCGAGTAGATATGAAATAAATTTTAAATTTTGAGATTTCGATAATTTATCGTGTAATTATGCTCAATTAAAATATTGAGAGTGCAATTAATAGGCCCAATGCCAAAAATACTGGATTTTGAACCAAATTCAAAAATTTTGGTATATTTAGATAGGAAATCGCGAGTAGATATGAAATAAATTTTAAATTTTGAGATTTCGATAATTTATCGTGTAATTATGCTCAATTGAAATATTGAAAATTGCAGTTGTCTGGAAAAATAAAAAATACTCAATTTTGAACCAAATTCAAAAATTTTGGTATATTTAGATAGGAAATCGCGAGTAGATATGAAATAAATTTTAAATTTTGAGATTTCGATAATTTATCGTGTAATTATGCTCAATTAAAATATTGAGAGTGCAATTAATAGGCCCAATGCCAAAAATACTGGATTTTGATCCAATTACGAGAATTTATGCACCACTGGATAGGAAATCGCGAGTAGATATGAAATAAATTTTAAATTTTGAGATTTCGATAAATTATCGTGTAATTATGCTCAATTGAAATATTAAAAATTGCAGTTGTCTGGAAAAATAAAAAAATACTCAATTTTGAACCAAATTCAAAAATTTTGGTATATTTAGATAGGAAATCGCGAGTAGATATGAAATAAATTTTAAATTTTGAGATTTCGATAATTTATCGTGTAATTATGCTCATTTGAAATATTGAGAGTGCAATTAATTGGCCCAATGCCAAAAATACTGGATTTTGAACCAAATTCGAAAATTTTGGTATATTTAGATAGGAAATCGCGAGTAGATATGAAATAAATTTTAAATTTTGAGATTTCGATAATTTATCGTGTAATTATGCTCAATTGAAATATTGAGAGTGAAATTAATTGGCCCAATGCCAAAAGCACTGGATTTTGATCCCATTACGAGAATTTATGCACCACTGGATAGAAAATCGCGAGTAGATATGAAATAAATTTTAAATTTTGAGATGTCGATAATTTATCGTGTAATTATGCTCAATTGAAATATTGAGAGTGAAATTAATTGGCCCAATGCCAAAAATACTGGATTTTGATCCAATTACGAGAATTTATGCACCACTGGATAGGAAATCGCGAGTAGATATGAAATAAATTTTAAATTTTGAGATTTCGATAAATTATCGTGTAATTATGCTCAATTGAAATATTAAAAATTGCAGTTGTCTGGAAAAATAAAAAAATACTCAATTTTGAACCAAATTCAAAAATTTTGGTATATTTAGATAGGAAATCGCGAGTAGATATGAAATAAATTTTAAATTTTGAGATTTCGATAATTTATCGTGTAATTATGCTCAATTAAAATATTGAGAGTGCAATTAAGAGGCCCAATGCCAAAAATACTGGATTTTGATCCAATTACGAGAATTTATGCACCACTGGATAGGAAATCGCGAGTAGATATGAAATAAATTTTAAATTTTGAGATTTCGATAAATTATCGTGTAATTATGCTCAATTGAAATATTAAAAATTGCAGTTGTCTGGAAAAATAAAAAAATACTCAATTTTGAACCAAATTCAAAAATTTTGGTATATTTAGATAGGAAATCGCGAGTAGATATGAAATAAATTTTAAATTTTGAGATTTCGATAATTTATCGTGTAATTATGCTCATTTGAAATATTGAGAGTGCAATTAATTGGCCCAATGCCAAAAATACTGGATTTTGAACCAAATTCGAAAATTTTGGTATATTTAGATAGGAAATCGCGAGTAGATATGAAATAAATTTTAAATTTTGAGATTTCGATAATTTATCGTGTAATTATGCTCAATTGAAATATTGAGAGTGAAATTAATTGGCCCAATGCCAAAAGCACTGGATTTTGATCCCATTACGAGAATTTATGCACCACTGGATAGAAAATCGCGAGTAGATATGAAATAAATTTTAAATTTTGAGATGTCGATAATTTATCGTGTAATTATGCTCAATTGAAATATTGAGAGTGAAATTAATTGGCCCAATGCCAAAAATACTGGATTTTGATCCAATTACGAGAATTTATGCACCACTGGATAGGAAATCGCGAGTAGATATGAAATAAATTTTAAATTTTGAGATTTCGATAAATTATCGTGTAATTATGCTCAATTGAAATATTAAAAATTGCAGTTGTCTGGAAAAATAAAAAAATACTCAATTTTGAACCAAATTCAAAAATTTTGGTATATTTAGATAGGAAATCGCGAGTAGATATGAAATAAATTTTAAATTTTGAGATTTCGATAATTTATCGTGTAATTATGCTCAATTAAAATATTGAGAGTGCAATTAAGAGGCCCAATGCCAAAAATACTGGATTTTGATCCAATTACGAGAATTTATGCACCACTGGATAGGAAATCGCGAGTAGATATGAAATAAATTTTAAATTTTGAGATTTCGATAAATTATCGTGTAATTATGCTCAATTGAAATATTAAAAATTGCAGTTGTCTGGAAAAATAAAAAAATACTCAATTTTGAACCAAATTCAAAAATTTTGGTATATTTAGATAGGAAATCGCGAGTAGATATGAAATAAATTTTAAATTTTGAGATTTCGATAATTTATCGTGTAATTATGCTCATTTGAAATATTGAGAGTGCAATTAATTGGCCCAATGCCAAAAATACTGGATTTTGAACCAAATTCGAAAATTTTGGTATATTTAGATAGGAAATCGCGAGTAGATATGAAATAAATTTTAAATTTTGAGATTTCGATAATTTATCGTGTAATTATGCTCAATTGAAATATTGAGAGTGAAATTAATTGGCCCAATGCCAAAAGCACTGGATTTTGATCCCATTACGAGAATTTATGCACCACTGGATAGAAAATCGCGAGTAGATATGAAATAAATTTTAAATTTTGAGATGTCGATAATTTATCGTGTAATTATGCTCAATTGAAATATTGAGAGTGAAATTAATTGGCCCAATGCCAAAAATACTGGATTTTGATCCAATTACGAGAATTTATGCACCACTGGATAGGAAATCGCGAGTAGATATGAAATAAATTTTAAATTTTGAGATTTCGATAAATTATCGTGTAATTATGCTCAATTGAAATATTAAAAATTGCAGTTGTCTGGAAAACTAAAAAAATACTCAATTTTGAACCAAATTCAAAAATTTTGGTATATTTAGATAGGAAATCGCGAGTAGATATGAAATAAATTTTAAATTTTGAGATTTCGATAATTTATCGTGTAATTATGCTCAATTAAAATATTGAGAGTGCAATTAAGAGGCCCAATGCCAAAAATACTGGATTTTGATCCAATTACGAGAATTTATGCACCACTGGATAGGAAATCGCGAGTAGATATGAAATAAATTTTAAATTTTGAGATTTCGATAAATTATCGTGTAATTATGCTCAATTGAAATATTAAAAATTGCAGTTGTCTGGAAAAATAAAAAAATACTCAATTTTGAACCAAATTCAAAAATTTTGGTATATTTAGATAGGAAATCGCGAGTAGATATGAAATAAATTTTAAATTTTGAGATTTCGATAATTTATCGTGTAATTATGCTCGTTTGAAATATTGAGAGTGCAATTAATTGGCCCAATGCCAAAAATACTGGATTTTGAACCAAATTCGAAAATTTTGGTATATTTAGATAGGAAATCGCGAGTAGATATGAAATAAATTTTAAATTTTGAGATTTCGATAATTTATCGTGTAATTATGCTCAATTGAAATATTGAGAGTGAAATTAATTGGCCCAATGCCAAAAGCACTGGATTTTGATCCAATTACGAGAATTTATGCACCACTGGATAGGAAATCGCGAGTAGATATGAAATAAATTTTAAATTTTGAGATTTCGATAAATTATCGTGTAATTATGCTCAATTGAAATATTAAAAATTGCAGTTGTCTGGAAAAATAAAAAAATACTCAATTTTGAACCAAATTCAAAAATTTTGGTATATTTAGATAGGAAATCGCGAGTAGATATGAAATAAATTTTAAATTTTGAGATTTCGATAATTTATCGTGTAATTATGCTCAATTAAAATATTGAGAGTGCAATTAAGAGGCCCAATGCCAAAAATACTGGATTTTGATCCAATTACGAGAATTTATGCACCACTGGATAGGAAATCGCGAGTAGATATGAAATAAATTTTAAATTTTGAGATTTCGATAAATTATCGTGTAATTATGCTCAATTGAAATATTAAAAATTGCAGTTGTCTGGAAAAATAAAAAAATACTCAATTTTGAACCAAATTCAAAAATTTTGGTATATTTAGATAGGAAATCGCGAGTAGATATGAAATAAATTTTAAATTTTGAGATTTCGATAATTTATCGTGTAATTATGCTCATTTGAAATATTGAGAGTGCAATTAATTGGCCCAATGCCAAAAATACTGGATTTTGAACCAAATTCGAAAATTTTGGTATATTTAGATAGGAAATCGCGAGTAGATATGAAATAAATTTTAAATTTTGAGATTTCGATAATTTATCGTGTAATTATGCTCAATTGAAATATTGAGAGTGAAATTAATTGGCCCAATGCCAAAAGCACTGGATTTTGATCCCATTACGAGAATTTATGCACCACTGGATAGAAAATCGCGAGTAGATATGAAATAAATTTTAAATTTTGAGATGTCGATAATTTATCGTGTAATTATGCTCAATTGAAATATTGAGAGTGAAATTAATTGGCCCAATGCCAAAAATACTGGATTTTGATCCAATTACGAGAATTTATGCATCACTGGATAGGAAATCGCGAGTAGATATGAAATAAATTTTAAATTTTGAGATTTCGATAAATTATCGTGTAATTATGCTCAATTGAAATATTAAAAATTGCAGTTGTCTGGAAAAATAAAAAAATACTCAATTTTGAACCAAATTCAAAAATTTTGGTATATTTAGATAGGAAATCGCGAGTAGATATGAAATAAATTTTAAATTTTGAGATTTCGATAATTTATCGTGTAATTATGCTCAATTAAAATATTGAGAGTGCAATTAAGAGGCCCAATGCCAAAAATACTGGATTTTGATCCAATTACGAGAATTTATGCACCACTGGATAGGAAATCGCGAGTAGATATGAAATAAATTTTAAATTTTGAGATTTCGATAAATTATCGTGTAATTATGCTCAATTGAAATATTAAAAATTGCAGTTGTCTGGAAAAATAAAAAAATACTCAATTTTGAACCAAATTCAAAAATTTTGGTATATTTAGATAGGAAATCGCGAGTAGATATGAAATAAATTTTAAATTTTGAGATTTCGATAATTTATCGTGTAATTATGCTCATTTGAAATATTGAGAGTGCAATTAATTGGCCCAATGCCAAAAATACTGGATTTTGAACCAAATTCGAAAATTTTGGTATATTTAGATAGGAAATCGCGAGTAGATATGAAATAAATTTTAAATTTTGAGATTTCGATAATTTATCGTGTAATTATGCTCAATTGAAATATTGAGAGTGAAATTAATTGGCCCAATGCCAAAAGCACTGGATTTTGATCCCATTACGAGAATTTATGCACCACTGGATAGAAAATCGCGAGTAGATATGAAATAAATTTTAAATTTTGAGATGTCGATAATTTATCGTGTAATTATGCTCAATTGAAATATTGAGAGTGAAATTAATTGGCCCAATGCCAAAAATACTGGATTTTGATCCAATTACGAGAATTTATGCACCACTGGATAGGAAATCGCGAGTAGATATGAAATAAATTTTAAATTTTGAGATTTCGATAAATTATCGTGTAATTATGCTCAATTGAAATATTAAAAATTGCAGTTGTCTGGAAAACTAAAAAAATACTCAATTTTGAACCAAATTCAAAAATTTTGGTATATTTAGATAGGAAATCGCGAGTAGATATGAAATAAATTTTAAATTTTGAGATTTCGATAATTTATCGTGTAATTATGCTCAATTAAAATATTGAGAGTGCAATTAAGAGGCCCAATGCCAAAAATACTGGATTTTGATCCAATTACGAGAATTTATGCACCACTGGATAGGAAATCGCGAGTAGATATGAAATAAATTTTAAATTTTGAGATTTCGATAAATTATCGTGTAATTATGCTCAATTGAAATATTAAAAATTGCAGTTGTCTGGAAAAATAAAAAAATACTCAATTTTGAACCAAATTCAAAAATTTTGGTATATTTAGATAGGAAATCGCGAGTAGATATGAAATAAATTTTAAATTTTGAGATTTCGATAATTTATCGTGTAATTATGCTCGTTTGAAATATTGAGAGTGCAATTAATTGGCCCAATACCAAAAATACTGGATTTTGAACCAAATTCGAAAATTTTGGTATATTTAGATAGGAAATCGCGAGTAGATATGAAATAAATTTTAAATTTTGAGATTTCGATAATTTATCGTGTAATTATGCTCAATTGAAATATTGAGAGTGAAATTAATTGGCCCAATGCCAAAAGCACTGGATTTTGATCCCATTACGAGAATTTATGCACCACTGGATAGAAAATCGCGAGTAGATATGAAATAAATTTTAAATTTTGAGATGTCGATAATTTATCGTGTAATTATGCTCAATTGAAATATTGAGAGTGAAATTAATTGGCCCAATGCCAAAAATACTGGATTTTGATCCAATTACGAGAATTTATGCACCACTGGATAGGAAATCGCGAGTAGATATGAAATAAATTTTAAATTTTGAGATTTCGATAAATTATCGTGTAATTATGCTCAATTGAAATATTAAAAATTGCAGTTGTCTGGAAAAATAAAAAAATACTCAATTTTGAACCAAATTCAAAAATTTTGGTATATTTAGATAGGAAATCGCGAGTAGATATGAAATAAATTTTAAATTTTGAGATTTCGATAATTTATCGTGTAATTATGCTCAATTAAAATATTGAGAGTGCAATTAAGAGGCCCAATGCCAAAAATACTGGATTTTGATCCAATTACGAGAATTTATGCACCACTGGATAGGAAATCGCGAGTAGATATGAAATAAATTTTAAATTTTGAGATTTCGATAAATTATCGTGTAATTATGCTCAATTGAAATATTAAAAATTGCAGTTGTCTGGAAAAATAAAAAAATACTCAATTTTGAACCAAATTCAAAAATTTTGGTATATTTAGATAGGAAATCGCGAGTAGATATGAAATAAATTTTAAATTTTGAGATTTCGATAATTTATCGTGTAATTATGCTCATTTGAAATATTGAGAGTGCAATTAATTGGCCCAATGCCAAAAATACTGGATTTTGAACCAAATTCGAAAATTTTGGTATATTTAGATAGGAAATCGCGAGTAGATATGAAATAAATTTTAAATTTTGAGATTTCGATAATTTATCGTGTAATTATGCTCAATTGAAATATTGAGAGTGAAATTAATTGGCCCAATGCCAAAAGCACTGGATTTTGATCCCATTACGAGAATTTATGCACCACTGGATAGAAAATCGCGAGTAGATATGAAATAAATTTTAAATTTTGAGATGTCGATAATTTATCGTGTAATTATGCTCAATTGAAATATTGAGAGTGAAATTAATTGGCCCAATGCCAAAAATACTGGATTTTGATCCAATTACGAGAATTTATGCACCACTGGATAGGAAATCGCGAGTAGATATGAAATAAATTTTAAATTTTGAGATTTCGATAAATTATCGTGTAATTATGCTCAATTGAAATATTAAAAATTGCAGTTGTCTGGAAAAATAAAAAAATACTCAATTTTGAACCAAATTCAAAAATTTTGGTATATTTAGATAGGAAATCGCGAGTAGATATGAAATAAATTTTAAATTTTGAGATTTCGATAATTTATCGTGTAATTATGCTCAATTAAAATATTGAGAGTGCAATTAAGAGGCCCAATGCCAAAAATACTGGATTTTGATCCAATTACGAGAATTTATGCACCACTGGATAGGAAATCGCGAGTAGATATGAAATAAATTTTAAATTTTGAGATTTCGATAAATTATCGTGTAATTATGCTCAATTGAAATATTAAAAATTGCAGTTGTCTGGAAAAATAAAAAAATACTCAATTTTGAACCAAATTCAAAAATTTTGGTATATTTAGATAGGAAATCGCGAGTAGATATGAAATAAATTTTAAATTTTGAGATTTCGATAATTTATCGTGTAATTATGCTCATTTGAAATATTGAGAGTGCAATTAATTGGCCCAATGCCAAAAATACTGGATTTTGAACCAAATTCGAAAATTTTGGTATATTTAGATAGGAAATCGCGAGTAGATATGAAATAAATTTTAAATTTTGAGATTTCGATAATTTATCGTGTAATTATGCTCAATTGAAATATTGAGAGTGAAATTAATTGGCCCAATGCCAAAAGCACTGGATTTTGATCCCATTACGAGAATTTATGCACCACTGGATAGAAAATCGCGAGTAGATATGAAATAAATTTTAAATTTTGAGATGTCGATAATTTATCGTGTAATTATGCTCAATTGAAATATTGAAAGTGAAATTAATTGGCCCAATGCCGAAAATACTGGATTTTGATCCAATTACGAGAATTTATGCACCACTGGATAGGAAATCGCGAGTAGATATGAAATAAATTTTAAATTTTGAGATTTCGATAATTTATCGTGTAATTATGCTCATTTGAAATATTGAGAGTGCAATTAATTGGCCCAATGCCAAAAATACTGGATTTTGAACCAAATTCAAAAATTTTGGTATATTTAGATAGGAAATCGCGAGTAGATATGAAATAAATTTTAAATTTTGAGATTTCGATAATTTATCGTGTAATTATGCTCAATTGAAATATTGAAAATTGCAGTTGTCTTGAAAAATAAAAAATACTCAATTTTGAACCAAATTCAAAAATTTTGGTATATTTAGATAGGAAATCGCGAGTAGATATGAAATAAATTTTAAATTTTGAGATTTCGATAATTTATCGTGTAATTATGCTCAATTAAAATATTGAGAGTGCAATTAAGAGGCCCAATGCCAAAAATACTGGATTTTGATCCAATTACGAGAATTTATGCACCACTGGATAGGAAATCGCGAGTAGATATGAAATAAATTTTAAATTTTGAGATTTCGATAAATTATCGTGTAATTATGCTCAATTGAAATATTAAAAATTGCAGTTGTCTGGAAAAATAAAAAAATACTCAATTTTGAACCAAATTCAAAAATTTTGGTATATTTAGATAGGAAATCGCGAGTAGATATGAAATAAATTTTAAATTTTGAGATTTCGATAATTTATCGTGTAATTATGCTCATTTGAAATATTGAGAGTGCAATTAATTGGCCCAATGCCAAAAATACTGGATTTTGAACCAAATTCGAAAATTTTGGTATATTTAGATAGGAAATCGCGAGTAGATATGAAATAAATTTTAAATTTTGAGATTTCGATAATTTATCGTGTAATTATGCTCATTTGAAATATTGAGAGTGCAATTAATTGGCCCAATGCCAAAAATACTGGATTTTGAACCAAATTCGAAAATTTTGGTATATTTAGATAGGAAATCGCGAGTAGATATGAAATAAATTTTAAATTTTGAGATTTCGATAATTTATCGTGTAATTATGCTCAATTGAAATATTGAGAGTGAAATTAATTGGCCCAATGCCAAAAGCACTGGATTTTGATCCCATTACGAGAATTTATGCACCACTGGATAGAAAATCGCGAGTAGATATGAAATAAATTTTAAATTTTGAGATGTCGATAATTTATCGTGTAATTATGCTCAATTGAAATATTGAAAGTGAAATTAATTGGCCCAATGCCGAAAATACTGGATTTTGATCCAATTACGAGAATTTATGCACCACTGGATAGGAAATCGCGAGTAGATATGAAATAAATTTTAAATTTTGAGATTTCGATAATTTATCGTGTAATTATGCTCATTTGAAATATTGAGAGTGCAATTAATTGGCCCAATGCCAAAAATACTGGATTTTGAACCAAATTCAAAAATTTTGGTATATTTAGATAGGAAATCGCGAGTAGATATGAAATAAATTTTAAATTTTGAGATTTCGATAATTTATCGTGTAATTATGCTCAATTGAAATATTGAAAATTGCAGTTGTCTGGAAAAATAAAAAAATACTCAATTTTGAACCAAATTCAAAAATTTTGGTATATTTAGATAGGAAATCGCGAGTAGATATGAAATAAATTTTAAATTTTGAGATTTCGATAATTTATCGTGTAATTATGCTCAATTAAAATATTGAGAGTGCAATTAATAGGCCCAATGCCAAAAATACTGGATTTTGAACCAAATTCAAAAATTTTGGTATATTTAGATAGGAAATCGCGAGTAGATATGAAATAAATTTGAAATTTTGAGATTTCGATAATTTATCGTGTAATTATGCTCAATTGAAATATTGAAAATTGCAGTTGTCTTGAAAAATAAAAAATACTCAATTTTGAACCAAATTCAAAAATTTTGGTATATTTAGATAGGAAATCGCGAGTAGATATGAAATAAATTTTAAATTTTGAGATTTCGATAATTTATCGTGTAATTATGCTCAATTAAAATATTGAGAGTGCAATTAAGAGGCCCAATGCCAAAAATACTGGATTTTGATCCAATTACGAGAATTTATGCACCACTGGATAGGAAATCGCGAGTAGATATGAAATAAATTTTAAATTTTGAGATTTCGATAAATTATCGTGTAATTATGCTCAATTGAAATATTAAAAATTGCAGTTGTCTGGAAAAATAAAAAAATACTCAATTTTGAACCAAATTCAAAAATTTTGGTATATTTAGATAGGAAATCGCGAGTAGATATGAAATAAATTTTAAATTTTGAGATTTCGATAATTTATCGTGTAATTATGCTCATTTGAAATATTGAGAGTGCAATTAATTGGCCCAATGCCAAAAATACTGGATTTTGAACCAAATTCGAAAATTTTGGTATATTTAGATAGGAAATCGCGAGTAGATATGAAATAAATTTTAAATTTTGAGATTTCGATAATTTATCGTGTAATTATGCTCAATTGAAATATTGAGAGTGAAATTAATTGGCCCAATGCCAAAAGCACTGGATTTTGATCCCATTACGAGAATTTATGCACCACTGGATAGAAAATCGCGAGTAGATATGAAATAAATTTTAAATTTTGAGATGTCGATAATTTATCGTGTAATTATGCTCAATTGAAATATTGAAAGTGAAATTAATTGGCCCAATGCCAAAAATACTGGATTTTGATCCAATTACGAGAATTTATGCACCACTGGATAGGAAATCGCGAGTAGATATGAAATAAATTTTAAATTTTGAGATTTCGATAATTTATCGTGTAATTATGCTCATTTGAAATATTGAGAGTGCAATTAATTGGCCCAATGCCAAAAATACTGGATTTTGAACCAAATTCAAAAATTTTGGTATATTTAGATAGGAAATCGCGAGTAGATATGAAATAAATTTTAAATTTTGAGATTTCGATAATTTATCGTGTAATTATGCTCAATTGAAATATTGAAAATTGCAGTTGTCTGGAAAAATAAAAAAATACTCAATTTTGAACCAAATTCAAAAATTTTGGTATATTTAGATAGGAAATCGCGAGTAGATATGAAATAAATTTTAAATTTTGAGATTTCGATAATTTATCGTGTAATTATGCTCAATTAAAATATTGAGAGTGCAATTAATAGGCCCAATGCCAAAAATACTGGATTTTGAACCAAATTCAAAAATTTTGGTATATTTAGATAGGAAATCGCGAGTAGATATGAAATAAATTTTAAATTTTGAGATTTCGATAATTTATCGTGTAATTATGCTCAATTGAAATATTGAAAATTGCAGTTGTCTTGAAAAATAAAAAATACTCAATTTTGAACCAAATTCAAAAATTTTGGTATATTTAGATAGGAAATCGCGAGTAGATATGAAATAAATTTTAAATTTTGAGATTTCGATAATTTATCGTGTAATTATGCTCAATTGAAATATTGAGAGTGCAATTAATTGGCCCAATGCCAAAAATACTGGATTTTGATCCAATTACGAGAATTTATGCACCACTGGATAGGAAATCGCGAGTAGATATGAAATAAATTTTAAATTTTGAGATTTCGATAAATTATCGTGTAATTATGCTCAATTGAAATATTAAAAATTGCAGTTGTCTGGAAAAATAAAAAAATACTCAATTTTGAACTAAATTCAAAAATGTTGGTATATTTAGATAGGAAATCGCGAGTAGATATGAAATAAATTTTAAATTTTGAGATTTCGATAATTTATCGTGTAATTATGCTCATTTGAAATATTGAGAGTGCAATTAATTGGCCCAATGCCAAAAATACTGGATTTTGAACCAAATTCAAAAATTTTGGTATATTTAGATAGGAAATCGCGAGTAGATATGAAATAAATTTTAAATTTTGAGATTTCGATAATTTATCGTGTAATTATGCTCAATTGAAATATTGAAAATTGCAGTTGTCTGGAAAAATAAAAAAATACTCAATTTTGAACCAAATTCAAAAATTTTGGTATATTTAGATAGGAAATCGCGAGTAGATATGAAATAAATTTTAAATTTTGAGATTTCGATAATTTATCGTGTAATTATGCTCAATTAAAATATTGAGAGTGCAATTAATAGGCCCAATGCCAAAAATACTGGATTTTGAACCAAATTCACAAATTTTGGTATATTTAGATAGGAAATCGCGAGTAGATATGAAATAAATTTTAAATTTTGAGATTTCGATAATTTATCGTGTAATTATGCTCAATTGAAATATTGAAAATTGCAGTTGTCTTGAAAAATAAAAAATACTCAATTTTGAACCAAATTCAAAAATTTTGGTATATTTAGATAGGAAATCGCGAGTAGATATGAAATAAATTTTAAATTTTGAGATTTCGATAATTTATCGTGTAATTATGCTCAATTGAAATATTGAGAGTGCAATTAATTGGCCCAATGCCAAAAATACTGGATTTTGATCCAATTACGAGAATTTATGCACCACTGGATAGGAAATCGCGAGTAGATATGAAATAAATTTTAAATTTTGAGATTTCGATAAATTATCGTGTAATTATGCTCAATTGAAATATTAAAAATTGCAGTTGTCTGGAAAAATAAAAAAATACTCAATTTTGAACTAAATTCAAAAATTTTGGTATATTTAGATAGGAAATCGCGAGTAGATATGAAATAAATTTTAAATTTTGAGATTTCGATAATTTATCGTGTAATTATGCTCAATTGAAATATTGAAAATTGCAGTTGTCTGGAAAAATAAAAAAATACTCAATTTTGAACCAAATTCAAAAATTTTGGTATATTTAGATAGAAAATCGCGAGTAGATATGAAATAAATTTTAAATTTTGAGATTTCGATAATTTATCGTGTAATTATGCTCAATTAAAATATTGAGAGTGCAATTAATAGGCCCAATGCCAAAAATACTGGATTTTGAACCAAATTCAAAAATTTTGGTATATTTAGATAGGAAATCGCGAGTAGATATGAAATAAATTTTAAATTTTGAGATTTCGATAATTTATCGTGTAATTATGCTCAATTGAAATATTGAAAATTGCAGTTGTCTTGAAAAATAAAAAATACTCAATTTTGAACCAAATTCAAAAATTTTGGTATATTTAGATAGGAAATCGCGAGTAGATATGAAATAAATTTTAAATTTTGAGATTTCGATAATTTATCGTGTAATTATGCTCAATTGAAATATTGAGAGTGCAATTAATTGGCCCAATGCCAAAAATACTGGATTTTGATCCAATTACGAGAATTTATGCACCACTGGATAGGAAATCGCGAGTAGATATGAAATAAATTTTAAATTTTGAGATTTCGATAAATTATCGTGTAATTATGCTCAATTGAAATATTAAAAATTGCAGTTGTCTGGAAAAATAAAAAAATACTCAATTTTGAACTAAATTCAAAAATTTTGGTATATTTAGATAGGAAATCGCGAGTAGATATGAAATAAATTTTAAATTTTGAGATTTCGATAATTTATCGTGTAATTATGCTCATTTGAAATATTGAGAGTGCAATTAATTGGCCCAATGCCAAAAATACTGGATTTTGAACCAAATTCAAAAATTTTGGTATATTTAGATAGGAAATCGCGAGTAGATATGAAATAAATTTTAAATTTTGAGATTTCGATAATTTATCGTGTAATTATGCTCAATTGAAATATTGAAAATTGCAGTTGTCTGGAAAAATAAAAAAATACTCAATTTTGAACCAAATTCAAAAATTTTGGTATATTTAGATAGGAAATCGCGAGTAGATATGAAATAAATTTTAAATTTTGAGATTTCGATAATTTATCGTGTAATTATGCTCAATTAAAATATTGAGAGTGCAATTAATAGGCCCAATGCCAAAAATACTGGATTTTGAACCAAATTCAAAAATTTTGGTATATTTAGATAGGAAATCGCGAGTAGATATGAAATAAATTTTAAATTTTGAGATTTCGATAATTTATCGTGTAATTATGCTCAATTGAAATATTGAAAATTGCAGTTGTCTGGAAAAATAAAAAAATACTCAATTTTGAACCAAATTCAAAAATTTTGGTATATTTAGATAGGAAATCGCGAGTAGATATGAAATAAATTTTAAATTTTGAGATTTCGATAATTTATCGTGTAATTATGCTCAATTAAAATATTGAGAGTGCAATTAATAGGCCCAATGCCAAAAATACTGGATTTTGAACCAAATTCAAAAATTTTGGTATATTTAGATAGGAAATCGCGAGTAGATATGAAATAAATTTTAAATTTTGAGATTTCGATAATTTATCGTGTAATTATGCTCAATTGAAATATTGAAAATTGCAGTTGTCTTGAAAAATAAAAAATACTCAATTTTGAACCAAATTCAAAAATTTTGGTATATTTAGATAGGAAATCGCGAGTAGATATGAAATAAATTTTAAATTTTGAGATTTCGATAATTTATCGTGTAATTATGCTCAATTGAAATATTGAGAGTGCAATTAATTGGCCCAATGCCAAAAATACTGGATTTTGATCCAATTACGAGAATTTATGCACCACTGGATAGGAAATCGCGAGTAGATATGAAATAAATTTTAAATTTTGAGATTTCGATAAATTATCGTGTAATTATGCTCAATTGAAATATTAAAAATTGCAGTTGTCTGGAAAAATAAAAAAATACTCAATTTTGAACTAAATTCAAAAATTTTGGTATATTTAGATAGGAAATCGCGAGTAGATATGAAATAAATTTTAAATTTTGAGATTTCGATAATTTATCGTGTAATTATGCTCATTTGAAATATTGAGAGTGCAATTAATTGGCCCAATGCCAAAAATACTGGATTTTGAACCAAATTCAAAAATTTTGGTATATTTAGATAGGAAATCGCGAGTAGATATGAAATAAATTTTAACTTTTGAGATTTCGATAATTTATCGTGTAATTATGCTCAATTGAAATATTGAAAATTGCAGTTGTCTGGAAAAATAAAAAAATACTCAATTTTGAACCAAATTCAAAAATTTTGGTATATTTAGATAGGAAATCGCGAGTAGATATGAAATAAATTTTAAATTTTGAGATTTCGATAATTTATCGTGTAATTATGCTCAATTAAAATATTGAGAGTGCAATTAAAAGGCCCAATGCCAAAAATACTGGATTTTGAACCAAATTCAAAAATTTTGGTATATTTAGATAGGAAATCGCGAGTAGATATGAAATAAATTTTAAATTTTGAGATTTCGATAATTTATCGTGTAATTATGCTCAATTGAAATATTGAAAATTGCAGTTGTCTGGAAAAATAAAAAATACTCAATTTTGAACCAAATTCAAAAATTTTGGTATATTTAGATAGGAAATCGCGAGTAGATATGAAATAAATTTTAAATTTTGAGATTTCGATAATTTATCGTGTAATTATGCTCAATTAAAATATTGAGAGTGCAATTAAGAGGCCCAATGCCAAAAATACTGGATTTTGATCCAATTACGAGAATTTATGCACCACTGGATAGGAAATCGCGAGTAGATATGAAATAAATTTTAAATTTTGAGATTTCGATAAATTATCGTGTAATTATGCTCAATTGAAATATTAAAAATTGCAGTTGTCTGGAAAAATAAAAAAATACTCAATTTTGAACCAAATTCAAAAAGTTTGGTATATTTAGATAGGAAATCGCGAGTAGATATGAAATAAATTTTAAATTTTGAGATTTCGATAATTTATCGTGTAATTATGCTCATTTGAAATATTGAGAGTGCAATTAATTGGCCCAATGCCAAAAATACTGGATTTTGAACCAAATTCGAAAATTTTGGTATATTTAGATAGGAAATCGCGAGTAGATATGAAATAAATTTTAAATTTTGAGATTTCGATAATTTATCGTGTAATTATGCTCAATTGAAATATTGAGAGTGAAATTAATTGGCCCAATGCCAAAAGCACTGGATTTTGATCCAATTACGAGAATTTATGCACCACTGGATAGAAAATCGCGAGTAGATATGAAATAAATTTTAAATTTTGAGATTTCGATAATTTATCGTGTAATTATGCTCAATTGAAATATTGAGAGTGCAATTAATTGGCCCAATGCCAAAAATACTGGATTTTGATCCAATTACGAGAATTTATGCACCACTGGATAGGAAATCGCGCGTAGATATGAAATAAATTTTAAATTTTGAGATTTCGATAAATTATCGTGTAATTATGCTCAATTGAAATATTAAAAATTGCAGTTGTCTGGAAAAATAAAAAAATACTCAATTTTGAACCAAATTCAAAAATTTTGGTATATTTAGATAGGAAATCGCGAGTAGATATGAAATAAATTTTAAATTTTGAGATTTCGATAATTTATCGTGTAATTATGCTCATTTGAAATATTGAGAGTGCAATTAATTGGCCCAATGCCAAAAGCACTGGATTTTGATCCCATTACGAGAATTTATGCACCACTGGATAGAAAATCGCGAGTAGATATGAAATAAATTTTAAATTTTGAGATGTCGATAATTTATCGTGTAATTATGCTCAATTGAAATATTGAGAGTGAAATTAATTGGCCCAATGCCAAAAATACTGGATTTTGATCCAATTACGAGAATTTATGCACCACTGGATAGGAAATCGCGAGTAGATATGAAATAAATTTTAAATTTTGAGATTTCGATAATTTATCGTGTAATTATGCTCATTTGAAATATTGAGAGTGCAATTAATTGGCCCAATGCCAAAAATACTGGATTTTGAACCAAATTCAAAAATTTTGGTATATTTAGATAGGAAATCGCGAGTAGATATGAAATAAATTTTAAATTTTGAGATTTCGATAATTTATCGTGTAATTATGCTCAATTGAAATATTGAAAATTGCAGTTGTCTGGAAAAATAAAAAAATACTCAATTTTGAACCAAATTCAAAAATTTTGGTATATTTAGATAGGAAATCGCGAGTAGATATGAAATAAATTTTAAATTTTGAGATTTCGATAATTTATCGTGTAATTATGCTCAATTGAAATATTGAAAATTGCAGTTGTCTTGAAAAATAAAAAATACTCAATTTTGAACCAAATTCAAAAATTTTGGTATATTTAGATAGGAAATCGCGAGTAGATATGAAATAAATTTTAAATTTTGAGATTTCGATAATTTATCGTGTAATTATGCTCAATTATAATATTGAGAGTGCAATTAATAGGCCCAATGCCAAAAATACTGGATTTTGATCCAATTACGAGAATTTATGCACCACTGGATAGGAAATCGCGAGTAGATATGAAATAAATTTTAAATTTTGAGATTTCGATAAATTATCGTGTAATTATGCTCAATTGAAATATTAAAAATTGCAGTTGTCTTGAAAAATAAAAAATACTCAATTTTGAACCAAATTCAAAAATTTTGGTATATTTAGATAGGAAATCGCGAGTAGATATGAAATAAATTTTAAATTTTGAGATTTCGATAATTTATCGTGTAATTATGCTCAATTGAAATATTGAGAGTGCAATTAATTGGCCCAATGCCAAAAATACTGGATTTTGATCCAATTACGAGAATTTATGCACCACTGGATAGGAAATCGCGAGTAGATATGAAATAAATTTTAAATTTTGAGATTTCGATAAATTATCGTGTAATTATGCTCAATTGAAATATTAAAAATTGCAGTTGTCTGGAAAAATAAAAAAATACTCAATTTTGAACCAAATTCAAAAATTTTGGTATATTTAGATAGGAAATCGCGAGTAGATATGAAATAAATTTTAAATTTTGAGATTTCGATAATTTATCGTGTAATTATGCTCATTTGAAATATTGAGAGTGCAATTAATTGGCCCAATGCCAAAAGCACTGGATTTTGATCCCATTACGAGAATTAATGCACCACTGGATAGAAAATCGCGAGTAGATATGAAATAAATTTTAAATTTTGAGATGTCGATAATTTATCGTGTAATTATGCTCAATTGAAATATTGAGAGTGAAATTAATTGGCCCAATGCCAAAAATACTGGATTTTGATCCAATTACGAGAATTTATGCACCACTGGATAGGAAATCGCGAGTAGATATGAAATAAATTTTAAATTTTGAGATTTCGATAATTTATCGTGTAATTATGCTCATTTGAAATATTGAGAGTGCAATTAATTGGCCCAATGCCAAAAATACTGGATTTTGAACCAAATTCAAAAATTTTGGTATATTTAGATAGGAAATCGCGAGTAGATATGAAATAAATTTTAAATTTTGAGATTTCGATAATTTATCGTGTAATTATGCTCAATTGAAATATTGAAAATTGCAGTTGTCTGGAAAAATAAAAAAATACTCAATTTTGAACCAAATTCAAAAATTTTGGTATATTTAGATAGGAAATCGCGAGTAGATATGAAATAAATTTTAAATTTTGAGATTTCGATAATTTATCGTGTAATTATGCTCAATTGAAATATTGAAAATTGCAGTTGTCTTGAAAAATAAAAAATACTCAATTTTGAACCAAATTCAAAAATTTTGGTATATTTAGATAGGAAATCGCGAGTAGATATGAAATAAATTTTAAATTTTGAGATTTCGATAATTTATCGTGTAATTATGCTCAATTAAAATATTGAGAGTGCAATTAATAGGCCCAATGCCAAAAATACTGGATTTTGATCCAATTACGAGAATTTATGCACCACTGGATAGGAAATCGCGAGTAGATATGAAATAAATTTTAAATTTTGAGATTTCGATAAATTATCGTGTAATTATGCTCAATTGAAATATTAAAAATTGCAGTTGTCTTGAAAAATAAAAAATACTCAATTTTGAACCAAATTCAAAAATTTTGGTATATTTAGATAGGAAATCGCGAGTAGATATGAAATAAATTTTAAATTTTGAGATTTCGATAATTTATCGTGTAATTATGCTCAATTGAAATATTGAGAGTGCAATTAATTGGCCCAATGCCAAAAATACTGGATTTTGATCCAATTACGAGAATTTATGCACCACTGGATAGGAAATCGCGAGTAGATATGAAATAAATTTTAAATTTTGAGATTTCGATAAATTATCGTGTAATTATGCTCATTTGAAATATTGAGAGTGCAATTAATTGGCCCAATGCCAAAAATACTGGATTTTGAACCAAATTCGAAAATTTTGGTATATTTAGATAGGAAATCGCGAGTAGATATGAAATAAATTTTAAATTTTGAGATTTCGATAATTTATCGTGTAATTATGCTCAATTGAAATATTGAAAATTGCAGTTGTCTGGAAAAACAAAAAAATACTCAATTTTGAACCAAATTCAAAAATTTTGGTATATTTAGATAGGAAATCGCGAGTAGATATGAAATAAATTTTAAATTATGAGATTTCGATAATTTATCGTGTAATTATGCTCAATTGAAATATTGAGAGTGAAATTAATTGGCCCAATGCCAAAAATACTGGATTTTGATCCAATTACGAGAATTTATGCACCACTGGATAGGAAATCGCGAGTAGATATGAAATAAATTTTAAATTTTGAGATTTCGATAAATTATCGTGTAATTATGCTCAATTGAAATATTAAAAATTGCAGTTGTCTGGAAAAATAAAAAAATACTCAATTTTGAACCAAATTCAAAAGTTTTGGTATATTTAGATAGGAAATCGCGAGTAGATATGAAATAAATTTTAAATTTTGAGATTTCGATAATTTATCGTGTAATTATGCTCATTTGAAATATTGAGAGTGCAATTAATTGGCCCAATGCCAAAAGCACTGGATTTTGATCCCATTACGAGAATTTATGCACCACTGGATAGAAAATCGCGAGTAGATATGAAATAAATTTTAAATTTTGAGATGTCGATAATTTATCGTGTAATTATGCTCAATTGAAATATTGAGAGTGAAATTAATTGGCCCAATGCCAAAAATACTGGATTTTGATCCAATTACGAGAATTTATGCACCACTGGATAGGAAATCGCGAGTAGATATGAAATAAATTTTAAATTTTGAGATTTCGATAATTTATCGTGTAATTATGCTCATTTGAAATATTGAGAGTGCAATTAATTGGCCCAATGCCAAAAATACTGGATTTTGAACCAAATTCAAAAATTTTGGTATATTTAGATAGGAAATCGCGAGTAGATATGAAATAAATTTTAAATTTTGAGATTTCGATAATTTATCGTGTAATTATGCTCAATTGAAATATTGAAAATTGCAGTTGTCTGGAAAAATAAAAAAATACTCAATTTTGAACCAAATTCAAAAATTTTGGTATATTTAGATAGGAAATCGCGAGTAGATATGAAATAAATTTTAAATTTTGAGATTTCGATAATTTATCGTGTAATTATGCTCAATTGAAATATTGAAAATTGCAGTTGTCTTGAAAAATAAAAAATACTCAATTTTGAACCAAATTCAAAAATTTTGGTATATTTAGATAGGAAATCGCGAGTAGATATGAAATAAATTTTAAATTTTGAGATTTCGATAATTTATCGTGTAATTATGCTCAATTAAAATATTGAGAGTGCAATTAATAGGCCCAATGCCAAAAATACTGGATTTTGATCCAATTACGAGAATTTATGCACCACTGGATAGGAAATCGCGAGTAGATATGAAATAAATTTTAAATTTTGAGATTTCGATAAATTATCGTGTAATTATGCTCAATTGAAATATTAAAAATTGCAGTTGTCTTGAAAAATAAAAAATACTCAATTTTGAACCAAATTCCAAAATTTTGGTATATTTAGATAGGAAATCGCGAGTAGATATGAAATAAATTTTAAATTTTGAGATTTCGATAATTTATCGTGTAATTATGCTCAATTGAAATATTGAGAGTGCAATTAATTGGCCCAATGCCAAAAATACTGGATTTTGATCCAATTACGAGAATTTATGCACCACTGGATAGGAAATCGCGAGTAGATATGAAATAAATTTTAAATTTTGAGATTTCGATAAATTATCGTGTAATTATGCTCATTTGAAATATTGAGAGTGCAATTAATTGGCCCAATGCCAAAAATACTGGATTTTGAACCAAATTCGAAAATTTTGGTATATTTAGATAGGAAATCGCGAGTAGATATGAAATAAATTTTAAATTTTGAGATTTCGATAATTTATCGTGTAATTATGCTCAATTGAAATATTGAAAATTGCAGTTGTCTGGAAAAATAAAAAAATACTCAATTTTGAACCAAATTCAAACATTTTGGTATATTTAGATAGGAAATCGCGAGTAGATATGAAATAAATTTTAAATTTTGAGATTTCGATAATTTATCGTGTAATTATGCTCAATTGAAATATTGAGAGTGAAATTAATTGGCCCAATGCCAAAAATACTGGATTTTGATCCAATTACGAGAATTTATGCATCACTGGATAGGAAATCGCGAGTAGATATGAAATAAATTTTAAATTTTGAGATTTCGATAATTTATCGTGTAATTATGCTCAATTGAAATATTGAGAGTGCAATTAATTGGCCCAATGCCAAAAATACTGGATTTTGATCCAATTACGAGAATTTATGCACCACTGGATAGGAAATCGCGAGTAGATATGAAATAAATTTTAAATTTTGAGATTTCGATAAATTATCGTGTAATTATGCTCAATTGAAATATTAAAAATTGCAGTTGTCTGGAAAAATAAAAAAATACTCAATTTTGAACCAAATTCAAAAATTTTGGTATATTTAGATAGGAAATCGCGAGTAGATATGAAATAAATTTTAAATTTTGAGATTTCGATAATTTATCGTGTAATTATGCTCATTTGAAATATTGAGAGTGCAATTAATTGGCCCAATGCCAAAAATACTGGATTTTGAACCAAATTCAAAAATTTTGGTATATTTAGATAGGAAATCGCGAGTAGATATGAAATAAATTTTAAATTTTGAGATTTCGATAATTTATCGTGTAATTATGCTCAATTGAAATATTGAAAATTGCAGTTGTCTGGAAAAATAAAAAAATACTCAATTTTGAACCAAATTCAAAAATTTTGGTATATTTAGATAGGAAATCGCGAGTAGATATGAAATAAATTTTAAATTTTGAGATGTCGATAATTTATCGTGTAATTATGCTCAATTGAAATATTGAGAGTGAAATTAATTGGCCCAATGCCAAAAATACTGGATTTTGATCCAATTACGAGGATTTATGCACCACTGGATAGGAAATCGCGAGTAGATATGACATAAATTTTAAATTTTGAGATTTCGATAATTTATCGTGTAATTATGCTCAATTGAAATATTGAGAGTGCAATTAATTGGCCCAATGCCAAAAATACTGGATTTTGATCCAATTACGAGAATTTATGCACCACTGGATAGGAAATCGCGAGTAGATATGAAATAAATTTTAAATTTTGAGATTTCGATAATTTATCGTGTAATTATGCTCAATTGAAATATTGAGAGTGAAATTAATTGGCCCAATGCCAAAAGCACTGGATTTTGATCCAATTACGAGAATTTATGCACCACTGGATAGAAAATCGCGAGTAGATATGAAATAAATTTTAAATTTTGAGATTTCGATAATTTATCGTGTAATTATGCTCAATTGAAATATTTAGAGTGCAATTAATTGGCCCAATGCCAAAAATACTGGATTTTGAACCAAATTCGAAAATTTTGGTATATTTAGATAGGAAATCGCGAGTAGATATGAAATAAATTTTAAATTTTGAGATTTCGATAAATTATCGTGTAATTATGCTCATTTGAAATATTGAGAGTGCAATTAATTGGCCCAATGCCAAAAATACTGGATTTTGAACCAAATTCGAAAATTTTGGTATATTTAGATAGGAAATCGCGAGTAGATATGAAATAAATTTTAAATTTTGAGATTTCGATAATTTATCGTGTAATTATGCTCAATTGAAATATTGAAAATTGCAGTTGTCTGGAAAAATAAAAAAATACTCAATTTTGAACCAAATTCAAACATTTTGGTATATTTAGATAGGAAATCGCGAGTAGATATGAAATAAATTTTAAATTTTGAGATTTCGATAATTTATCGTGTAATTATGCTCAATTGAAATATTGAGAGTGAAATTAATTGGCCCAATGCCAAAAATACTGGATTTTGATCCAATTACGAGAATTTATGCATCACTGGATAGGAAATCGCGAGTAGATATGAAATAAATTTTAAATTTTGAGATTTCGATAATTTATCGTGTAATTATGCTCAATTGAAATATTGAGAGTGCAATTAATTGGCCCAATGCCAAAAATACTGGATTTTGATCCAATTACGAGAATTTATGCACCACTGGATAGGAAATCGCGAGTAGATATGAAATAAATTTTAAATTTTGAGATTTCGATAAATTATCGTGTAATTATGCTCAATTGAAATATTAAAAATTGCAGTTGTCTGGAAAAATAAAAAAATACTCAATTTTGAACCAAATTCAAAAATTTTGGTATATTTAGATAGGAAATCGCGAGTAGATATGAAATAAATTTTAAATTTTGAGATTTCGATAATTTATCGTGTAATTATGCTCATTTGAAATATTGAGAGTGCAATTAATTGGCCCAATGCCAAAAATACTGGATTTTGAACCAAATTCAAAAATTTTGGTATATTTAGATAGGAAATCGCGAGTAGATATGAAATAAATTTTAAATTTTGAGATTTCGATAATTTATCGTGTAATTATGCTCAATTGAAATATTGAAAATTGCAGTTGTCTGGAAAAATAAAAAAATACTCAATTTTGAACCAAATTCAAAAATTTTGGTATATTTAGATAGGAAATCGCGAGTAGATATGAAATAAATTTTAAATTTTGAGATGTCGATAATTTATCGTGTAATTATGCTCAATTGAAATATTGAGAGTGAAATTAATTGGCCCAATGCCAAAAATACTGGATTTTGATCCAATTACGAGGATTTATGCACCACTGGATAGGAAATCGCGAGTAGATATGACATAAATTTTAAATTTTGAGATTTCGATAATTTATCGTGTAATTATGCTCAATTGAAATATTGAGAGTGCAATTAATTGGCCCAATGCCAAAAATACTGGATTTTGATCCAATTACGAGAATTTATGCACCACTGGATAGGAAATCGCGAGTAGATATGAAATAAATTTTAAATTTTGAGATTTCGATAATTTATCGTGTAATTATGCTCAATTGAAATATTGAGAGTGAAATTAATTGGCCCAATGCCAAAAGCACTGGATTTTGATCCAATTACAAGAATTTATGCACCACTGGATAGAAAATCGCGAGTAGATATGAAATAAATTTTAAATTTTGAGATTTCGATAATTTATCGTGTAATTATGCTCAATTGAAATATTTAGAGTGCAATTAATTGGCCCAATGCCAAAAATACTGGATTTTGATCCAATTACGAAAATTTATGCACCACTGGATAGGAAATCGCGAGTAGATATGAAATAAATTTTAAATTTTGAGATTTCGATAAATTATCGTGTAATTATGCTCATTTGAAATATTGAGAGTGCAATTAATTGGCCCAATGCCAAAAATACTGGATTTTGAACCAAATTCGAAAATTTTGGTATATTTAGATAGGAAATCGCGAGTAGATATGAAATAAATTTTAAATTTTGAGATTTCGATTAATTATCGTGTAATTATGCTCAATTGAAATATTAAAAATTGCAGTTGTCTGGAAAAATAAAAAAATACTCAATTTTGAACCAAATTCAAAAATTTTGGTATATTTAGATAGGAAATCGCGAGTAGATATGAAATAAGTTTTAAATTTTGAGATTTCGATAATTTATCGTGTAATTATGCTCATTTGAAATATTGAGAGTGCAATTAATTGGCCCAATGCCAAAAATACTGGATTTTGAACCAAATTCAAAAATTTTGGTATATTTAGATAGGAAATCGCGAGTAGATATGAAATAAATTTTAAATTTTGAGATTTCGATAATTTATCGTGTAATTATGCTCAATTGAAATATTGAAAATTGCAGTTGTCTGGAAAAATAAAAAAATACTCAATTTTGAACCAAATTCAAAAATTTTGGTATATTTAGATAGGAAATCGCGAGTAGATATGAAATAAATTTTAAATTTTGAGATGTCGATAATTTATCGTGTAATTATGCTCAATTGAAATATTGAGAGTGAAATTAATTGGCCCAATGCCAAAAATACTGGATTTTGATCCAATTACGAGAATTCATGCACCACTGGATAGGAAATCGCGAGTAGATATGACATAAATTTTAAATTTTGAGATTTCGATAATTTATCGTGTAATTATGCTCAATTGAAATATTGAGAGTGCAATTAATTGGCCCAATGCCAAAAATACTGGATTTTGATCCAATTACGAGAATTTATGCACCACTGGATAGGAAATCGCGAGTAGATATGAAATAAATTTTAAATTTTGAGATTTCGATAAATTATCGTGTAATTATGCTCATTTGAAATATTGAGAGTGCAATTAATTGGCCCAATGCCAAAAATACTGGATTTTGAACCAAATTCGAAAATTTTGGTATATTTAGATAGGAAATCGCGAGTAGATATGAAATAAATTTTAAATTTTGAGATTTCGATAATTTATCGTGTAATTATGCTCAATTGAAATATTGAAAATTGCAGTTGTCTGGAAAAATAAAAAAATACTCAATTTTGAACCAAATTCAAAAATTTTGGTATATTTAGATAGGAAATCGCGAGTAGATATGAAATAAATTTTAAATTTTGAGATTTCGATAATTTATCGTGTAATTATGCTCAATTGAAATATTGAGAGTGAAATTAATTGTCCCAATGCCAAAAATACTGGATTTTGATCCAATTACGAGAATTTATGCATCACTGGATAGGAAATCGCGAGTAGATATGAAATAAATTTTAAATTTTGAGATTTCGATAATTTATCGTGTAATTATGCTCAATTGAAATATTGAGAGTGCAATTAATTGGCCCAATGCCAAAAATACTGGATTTTGATCCAATTACGAGAATTTATGCACCACTGGATAGGAAATCGCGAGTATATATGAAATAAATTTTAAATTTTGAGATTTCGATAAATTATCGTGTAATTATGCTCAATTGAAATATTAAAAATTGCAGTTGTCTGGAAAAATAAAAAAATACTCAATTTTGAACCAAATTCAAAAATTTTGGTATATTTAGATAGGAAATCGCGAGTAGATATGAAATAAGTTTTAAATTTTGAGATTTCGATAATTTATCGTGTAATTATGCTCATTTGAAATATTGAGAGTGCAATTAATTGGCCCAATGCCAAAAATACTGGATTTTGAACCAAATTCAAAAATTTTGGTATATTTAGATAGGAAATCGCGAGTAGATATGAAATAAATTTTAAATTTTGAGATTTCGATAATTTATCGTGTAATTATGCTCAATTGAAATATTGAAAATTGCAGTTGTCTGGAAAAATAAAAAAATACTCAATTTTGAACCAAATTCAAAAATTTTGGTATATTTAGATAGGAAATCGCGAGTAGATATGAAATAAATTTTAAATTTTGAGATGTCGATAATTTATCGTGTAATTATGCTCAATTGAAATATTGAGAGTGAAATTAATTGGCCCAATGCCAAAAATACTGGATTTTGATCCAATTACGAGGATTTATGCACCACTGGATAGGAAATCGCGAGTAGATATGACATAAATTTTAAATTTTGAGATTTCGATAATTTATCGTGTAATTATGCTCAATTGAAATATTGAGAGTGCAATTAATTGGCCCAATGCCAAAAATACTGGATTTTGATCCAATTACGAGAATTTATGCACCACTGGATAGGAAATCGCGAGTAGATATGAAATAAATTTTAAATTTTGAGATTTCGATAATTTATCGTGTAATTATGCTCAATTGAAATATTGAGAGTGAAATTAATTGGCCCAATGCCAAAAGCACTGGATTTTGATCCAATTACGAGAATTTATGCACCACTGGATAGAAAATCGCGAGTAGATATGAAATAAATTTTAAATTTTGAGATTTCGATAATTTATCGTGTAATTATGCTCAATTGAAATATTTAGAGTGCAATTAATTGGCCCAATGCCAAAAATACTGGATTTTGATCCAATTACGAAAATTTATGCACCACTGGATAGGAAATCGCGAGTAGATATGAAATAAATTTTAAATTTTGAGATTTCGATAAATTATCGTGTAATTATGCTCATTTGAAATATTGAGAGTGCAATTAATTGGCCCAATGCCAAAAATACTGGATTTTGAACCAAATTCGAAAATTTTGGTATATTTAGATAGGAAATCGCGAGTAGATATGAAATAAATTTTAAATTTTGAGATTTCGATTAATTATCGTGTAATTATGCTCAATTGAAATATTAAAAATTGCAGTTGTCTGGAAAAATAAAAAAATACTCAATTTTGAACCAAATTCAAAAATTTTGGTATATTTAGATAGGAAATCGCGAGTAGATATGAAATAAGTTTTAAATTTTGAGATTTCGATAATTTATCGTGTAATTATGCTCATTTGAAATATTGAGAGTGCAATTAATTGGCCCAATGCCAAAAATACTGGATTTTGAACCAAATTCAAAAATTTTGGTATATTTAGATAGGAAATCGCGAGTAGATATGAAATAAATTTTAAATTTTGAGATTTCGATAATTTATCGTGTAATTATGCTCAATTGAAATATTGAAAATTGCAGTTGTCTGGAAAAATAAAAAAATACTCAATTTTGAACCAAATTCAAAAATTTTGGTATATTTAGATAGGAAATCGCGAGTAGATATGAAATAAATTTTAAATTTTGAGATGTCGATAATTTATCGTGTAATTATGCTCAATTGAAATATTGAGAGTGAAATTAATTGGCCCAATGCCAAAAATACTGGATTTTGATCCAATTACGAGAATTCATGCACCACTGGATAGGAAATCGCGAGTAGATATGACATAAATTTTAAATTTTGAGATTTCGATAATTTATCGTGTAATTATGCTCAATTGAAATATTGAGAGTGCAATTAATTGGCCCAATGCCAAAAATACTGGATTTTGATCCAATTACGAGAATTTATGCACCACTGGATAGGAAATCGCGAGTAGATATGAAATAAATTTTAAATTTTGAGATTTCGATAAATTATCGTGTAATTATGCTCATTTGAAATATTGAGAGTGCAATTAATTGGCCCAATGCCAAAAATACTGGATTTTGAACCAAATTCGAAAATTTTGGTATATTTAGATAGGAAATCGCGAGTAGATATGAAATAAATTTTAAATTTTGAGATTTCGATAATTTATCGTGTAATTATGCTCAATTGAAATATTGAAAATTGCAGTTGTCTGGAAAAATAAAAAAATACTCAATTTTGAACCAAATTCAAAAATTTTGGTATATTTAGATAGGAAATCGCGAGTAGATATGAAATAAATTTTAAATTTTGAGATTTCGATAATTTATCGTGTAATTATGCTCAATTGAAATATTGAGAGTGAAATTAATTGTCCCAATGCCAAAAATACTGGATTTTGATCCAATTACGAGAATTTATGCATCACTGGATAGGAAATCGCGAGTAGATATGAAATAAATTTTAAATTTTGAGATTTCGATAATTTATCGTGTAATTATGCTCAATTGAAATATTGAGAGTGCAATTAATTGGCCCAATGCCAAAAATACTGGATTTTGATCCAATTACGAGAATTTATGCACCACTGGATAGGAAATCGCGAGTATATATGAAATAAATTTTAAATTTTGAGATTTCGATAAATTATCGTGTAATTATGCTCAATTGAAATATTAAAAATTGCAGTTGTCTGGAAAAATAAAAAAATACTCAATTTTGAACCAAATTCAAAAATTTTGGTATATTTAGATAGGAAATCGCGAGTAGATATGAAATAAGTTTTAAATTTTGAGATTTCGATAATTTATCGTGTAATTATGCTCATTTGAAATATTGAGAGTGCAATTAATTGGCCCAATGCCAAAAATACTGGATTTTGAACCAAATTCAAAAATTTTGGTATATTTAGATAGGAAATCGCGAGTAGATATGAAATAAATTTTAAATTTTGAGATTTCGATAATTTATCGTGTAATTATGCTCAATTGAAATATTGAAAATTGCAGTTGTCTGGAAAAATAAAAAAATACTCAATTTTGAACCAAATTCAAAAATTTTGGTATATTTAGATAGGAAATCGCGAGTAGATATGAAATAAATTTTAAATTTTGAGATGTCGATAATTTATCGTGTAATTATGCTCAATTGAAATATTGAGAGTGAAATTAATTGGCCCAATGCCAAAAATACTGGATTTTGATCCAATTACGAGAATTCATGCACCACTGGATAGGAAATCGCGAGTAGATATGACATAAATTTTAAATTTTGAGATTTCGATAATTTATCGTGTAATTATGCTCAATTGAAATATTGAGAGTGCAATTAATTGGCCCAATGCCAAAAATACTGGATTTTGATCCAATTACGAGAATTTATGCACCACTGGATAGGAAATCGCGAGTAGATATGAAATAAATTTTAAATTTTGAGATTTCGATAAATTATCGTGTAATTATGCTCAATTGAAATATTAAAAATTGCAGTTGTCTGGAAAAATAAAAAAATACTCAATTTTGAACCAAATTCAAAAATTTTGGTATATTTAGATAGGAAATCGCGAGTAGATATGAAATAAATTTTAAATTTTGAGATTTCGATAATTTATCGTGTAATTATGCTCAATTGAAATATTGAGAGTGAAATTAATTGGCCCAATGCCAAAAGCACTGGATTTTGATCCAATTACGAGAATTTATGCACCACTGGATAGGAAATCGCGAGTAGATATGAAATAAATTTTAAATTTTGAGATTTCGATAAATTATCGTGTAATTATGCTCAATTGAAATATTAAAAATTGCAGTTGTCTGGAAAAATAAAAAAATACTAAATTTTGAACCAAATTCAAAAATTTTGGTATATTTAGATAGGAAATCGCGAGTAGATATGAAATAAATTTTAAATTTTGAGATTTCGATAATTTATCGTGTAATTATGCTCAATTGAAATATTGAGAGTGAAATTAATTGGCCCAATGCCAAAAGCACTGGATTTTGATCCAATTACGAGAATTTATGCACCACTGGATAGAAAATCGCGAGTAGATATGAAATAAATTTTAAATTTTGAGATTTCGATAATTTATCGTGTAATTATGCTCAATTGAAATATTGAAAATTGCAGTTGTCTGGAAAAATAAAAAAATACTCAATTTTGAACCAAATTCAAAAATTTTGGTATATTTAGATAGGAAATCGCGAGTAGATATGAAATAAATTTTAAATTTTGAGATGTCGATAATTTATCGTGTAATTATGCTCAATTGAAATATTGAGAGTGAAATTAATTGGCCCAATGCCAAAAATACTGGATTTTGATCCAATTACGAGAATTCATGCACCACTGGATAGGAAATCGCGAGTAGATATGACATAAATTTTAAATTTTGAGATTTCGATAATTTATCGTGTAATTATGCTCAATTGAAATATTGAGAGTGCAATTAATTGGCCCAATGCCAAAAATACTGGATTTTGATCCAATTACGAGAATTTATGCACCACTGGATAGGAAATCGCGAGTAGATATGAAATAAATTTTAAATTTTGAGATTTCGATAAATTATCGTGTAATTATGCTCATTTGAAATATTGAGAGTGCAATTAATTGGCCCAATGCCAAAAATACTGGATTTTGAACCAAATTCGAAAATTTTGGTATATTTAGATAGGAAATCGCGAGTAGATATGAAATAAATTTTAAATTTTGAGATTTCGATAATTTATCGTGTAATTATGCTCAATTGAAATATTGAAAATTGCAGTTGTCTGGAAAAATAAAAAAATACTCAATTTTGAACCAAATTCAAAAATTTTGGTATATTTAGATAGGAAATCGCGAGTAGATATGAAATAAATTTTAAATTTTGAGATGTCGATAATTTATCGTGTAATTATGCTCAATTGAAATATTGAGAGTGAAATTAATTGGCCCAATGCCAAAAATACTGGATTTTGATCCAATTACGAGAATTTATGCACCACTGGATAGGAAATCGCGAGTAGATATGACATAAATTTTAAATTTTGAGATTTCGATAATTTATCGTGTAATTATGCTCAATTGAAATATTGAGAGTGCAATTAATTGGCCCAATGCCAAAAATACTGGATTTTGATCCAATTACGAGAATTTATGCACCACTGGATAGAAAATCGCGAGTAGATATGAAATAAATTTTAAATTTTGAGATTTCGATAATTTATCGTGTAATTATGCTCAATTGAAATATTGAGAGTGCAAGTAATTGGCCCAATGCCAAAAATACTGGATTTTGATCCAATTACGAGAATTTATGCACCACTGGATAGAAAATCGCGAGTAGATATGAAATAAATTTTAAATTTTGAGATTTCGATAATTTATCGTGTAATTATGCTCAATTGAAATATTTAGAGTGCAATTAATTGGCCCAATGCCAAAAATACTGGATTTTGATCCAATTACGAAAATTTATGCACCACTGGATAGGAAATCGCGAGTAGATATGAAATAAATTTTAAATTTTGAGATTTCGATAAATTATCGTGTAATTATGCTCATTTGAAATATTGAGAGTGCAATTAATTGGCCCAATGCCAAAAATACTGGATTTTGAACCAAATTCGAAAATTTTGGTATATTTAGATAGGAAATCGCGAGTAGATATGAAATAAATTTTAAATTTTGAGATTTCGATTAATTATCGTGTAATTATGCTCAATTGAAATATTAAAAATTGCAGTTGTCTGGAAAAATAAAAAAATACTCAATTTTGAACCAAATTCAAAAATTTTGGTATATTTAGATAGGAAATCGCGAGTAGATATGAAATAAGTTTTAAATTTTGAGATTTCGATAATTTATCGTGTAATTATGCTCATTTGAAATATTGAGAGTGCAATTAATTGGCCCAATGCCAAAAATACTGGATTTTGAACCAAATTCAAAAATTTTGGTATATTTAGATAGGAAATCGCGAGTAGATATGAAATAAATTTTAAATTTTGAGATTTCGATAATTTATCGTGTAATTATGCTCAATTGAAATATTGAAAATTGCAGTTGTCTGGAAAAATAAAAAAATACTCAATTTTGAACCAAATTCAAAAATTTTGGTATATTTAGATAGGAAATCGCGAGTAGATATGAAATAAATTTTAAATTTTGAGATGTCGATAATTTATCGTGTAATTATGCTCAATTGAAATATTGAGAGTGAAATTAATTGGCCCAATGCCAAAAATACTGGATTTTGATCCAATTACGAGAATTCATGCACCACTGGATAGGAAATCGCGAGTAGATATGACATAAATTTTAAATTTTGAGATTTCGATAATTTATCGTGTAATTATGCTCAATTGAAATATTGAGAGTGCAATTAATTGGCCCAATGCCAAAAATACTGGATTTTGATCCAATTACGAGAATTTATGCACCACTGGATAGGAAATCGCGAGTAGATATGAAATAAATTTTAAATTTTGAGATTTCGATAAATTATCGTGTAATTATGCTCATTTGAAATATTGAGAGTGCAATTAATTGGCCCAATGCCAAAAATACTGGATTTTGAACCAAATTCGAAAATTTTGGTATATTTAGATAGGAAATCGCGAGTAGATATGAAATAAATTTTAAATTTTGAGATTTCGATAATTTATCGTGTAATTATGCTCAATTGAAATATTGAAAATTGCAGTTGTCTGGAAAAATAAAAAAATACTCAATTTTGAACCAAATTCAAAAATTTTGGTATATTTAGATAGGAAATCGCGAGTAGATATGAAATAAATTTTAAATTTTGAGATTTCGATAATTTATCGTGTAATTATGCTCAATTGAAATATTGAGAGTGAAATTAATTGTCCCAATGCCAAAAATACTGGATTTTGATCCAATTACGAGAATTTATGCATCACTGGATAGGAAATCGCGAGTAGATATGAAATAAATTTTAAATTTTGAGATTTCGATAATTTATCGTGTAATTATGCTCAATTGAAATATTGAGAGTGCAATTAATTGGCCCAATGCCAAAAATACTGGATTTTGATCCAATTACGAGAATTTATGCACCACTGGATAGGAAATCGCGAGTATATATGAAATAAATTTTAAATTTTGAGATTTCGATAAATTATCGTGTAATTATGCTCAATTGAAATATTAAAAATTGCAGTTGTCTGGAAAAATAAAAAAATACTCAATTTTGAACCAAATTCAAAAATTTTGGTATATTTAGATAGGAAATCGCGAGTAGATATGAAATAAGTTTTAAATTTTGAGATTTCGATAATTTATCGTGTAATTATGCTCATTTGAAATATTGAGAGTGCAATTAATTGGCCCAATGCCAAAAATACTGGATTTTGAACCAAATTCAAAAATTTTGGTATATTTAGATAGGAAATCGCGAGTAGATATGAAATAAATTTTAAATTTTGAGATTTCGATAATTTATCGTGTAATTATGCTCAATTGAAATATTGAAAATTGCAGTTGTCTGGAAAAATAAAAAAATACTCAATTTTGAACCAAATTCAAAAATTTTGGTATATTTAGATAGGAAATCGCGAGTAGATATGAAATAAATTTTAAATTTTGAGATGTCGATAATTTATCGTGTAATTATGCTCAATTGAAATATTGAGAGTGAAATTAATTGGCCCAATGCCAAAAATACTGGATTTTGATCCAATTACGAGAATTCATGCACCACTGGATAGGAAATCGCGAGTAGATATGACATAAATTTTAAATTTTGAGATTTCGATAATTTATCGTGTAATTATGCTCAATTGAAATATTGAGAGTGCAATTAATTGGCCCAATGCCAAAAATACTGGATTTTGATCCAATTACGAGAATTTATGCACCACTGGATAGGAAATCGCGAGTAGATATGAAATAAATTTTAAATTTTGAGATTTCGATAAATTATCGTGTAATTATGCTCAATTGAAATATTAAAAATTGCAGTTGTCTGGAAAAATAAAAAAATACTCAATTTTGAACCAAATTCAAAAATTTTGGTATATTTAGATAGGAAATCGCGAGTAGATATGAAATAAATTTTAAATTTTGAGATTTCGATAATTTATCGTGTAATTATGCTCAATTGAAATATTGAGAGTGAAATTAATTGGCCCAATGCCAAAAGCACTGGATTTTGATCCAATTACGAGAATTTATGCACCACTGGATAGGAAATCGCGAGTAGATATGAAATAAATTTTAAATTTTGAGATTTCGATAAATTATCGTGTAATTATGCTCAATTGAAATATTAAAAATTGCAGTTGTCTGGAAAAATAAAAAAATACTAAATTTTGAACCAAATTCAAAAATTTTGGTATATTTAGATAGGAAATCGCGAGTAGATATGAAATAAGTTTTAAATTTTGAGATTTCGATAATTTATCGTGTAATTATGCTCATTTGAAATATTGAGAGTGCAATTAATTGGCCCAATGCCAAAAATACTGGATTTTGAACCAAATTCAAAAATTTTGGTATATTTAGATAGGAAATCGCGAGTAGATATGAAATAAATTTTAAATTTTGAGATTTCGATAATTTATCGTGTAATTATGCTCAATTGAAATATTGAAAATTGCAGTTGTCTGGAAAAATAAAAAAATACTCAATTTTGAACCAAATTCAAAAATTTTGGTATATTTAGATAGGAAATCGCGAGTAGATATGAAATAAATTTTAAATTTTGAGATGTCGATAATTTATCGTGTAATTATGCTCAATTGAAATATTGAGAGTGAAATTAATTGGCCCAATGCCAAAAATACTGGATTTTGATCCAATTACGAGAATTCATGCACCACTGGATAGGAAATCGCGAGTAGATATGACATAAATTTTAAATTTTGAGATTTCGATAATTTATCGTGTAATTATGCTCAATTGAAATATTGAGAGTGCAATTAATTGGCCCAATGCCAAAAATACTGGATTTTGATCCAATTACGAGAATTTATGCACCACTGGATAGGAAATCGCGAGTAGATATGAAATAAATTTTAAATTTTGAGATTTCGATAAATTATCGTGTAATTATGCTCATTTGAAATATTGAGAGTGCAATTAATTGGCCCAATGCCAAAAATACTGGATTTTGAACCAAATTCGAAAATTTTGGTATATTTAGATAGGAAATCGCGAGTAGATATGAAATAAATTTTAAATTTTGAGATTTCGATAATTTATCGTGTAATTATGCTCAATTGAAATATTGAAAATTGCAGTTGTCTGGAAAAATAAAAAAATACTCAATTTTGAACCAAATTCAAAAATTTTGGTATATTTAGATAGGAAATCGCGAGTAGATATGAAATAAATTTTAAATTTTGAGATTTCGATAATTTATCGTGTAATTATGCTCAATTGAAATATTGAGAGTGAAATTAATTGTCCCAATGCCAAAAATACTGGATTTTGATCCAATTACGAGAATTTATGCATCACTGGATAGGAAATCGCGAGTAGATATGAAATAAATTTTAAATTTTGAGATTTCGATAATTTATCGTGTAATTATGCTCAATTGAAATATTGAGAGTGCAATTAATTGGCCCAATGCCAAAAATACTGGATTTTGATCCAATTACGAGAATTTATGCACCACTGGATAGGAAATCGCGAGTATATATGAAATAAATTTTAAATTTTGAGATTTCGATAAATTATCGTGTAATTATGCTCAATTGAAATATTAAAAATTGCAGTTGTCTGGAAAAATAAAAAAATACTCAATTTTGAACCAAATTCAAAAATTTTGGTATATTTAGATAGGAAATCGCGAGTAGATATGAAATAAGTTTTAAATTTTGAGATTTCGATAATTTATCGTGTAATTATGCTCATTTGAAATATTGAGAGTGCAATTAATTGGCCCAATGCCAAAAATACTGGATTTTGAACCAAATTCAAAAATTTTGGTATATTTAGATAGGAAATCGCGAGTAGATATGAAATAAATTTTAAATTTTGAGATTTCGATAATTTATCGTGTAATTATGCTCAATTGAAATATTGAAAATTGCAGTTGTCTGGAAAAATAAAAAAATACTCAATTTTGAACCAAATTCAAAAATTTTGGTATATTTAGATAGGAAATCGCGAGTAGATATGAAATAAATTTTAAATTTTGAGATGTCGATAATTTATCGTGTAATTATGCTCAATTGAAATATTGAGAGTGAAATTAATTGGCCCAATGCCAAAAATACTGGATTTTGATCCAATTACGAAAATTCATGCACCACTGGATAGGAAATCGCGAGTAGATATGACATAAATTTTAAATTTTGAGATTTCGATAATTTATCGTGTAATTATGCTCAATTGAAATATTGAGAGTGCAATTAATTGGCCCAATGCCAAAAATACTGGATTTTGATCCAATTACGAGAATTTATGCACCACTGGATAGGAAATCGCGAGTAGATATGAAATAAATTTTAAATTTTGAGATTTCGATAAATTATCGTGTAATTATGCTCAATTGAAATATTAAAAATTGCAGTTGTCTGGAAAAATAAAAAAATACTCAATTTTGAACCAAATTCAAAAATTTTGGTATATTTAGATAGGAAATCGCGAGTAGATATGAAATAAATTTTAAATTTTGAGATTTCGATAATTTATCGTGTAATTATGCTCAATTGAAATATTGAGAGTGAAATTAATTGGCCCAATGCCAAAAGCACTGGATTTTGATCCAATTACGAGAATTTATGCACCACTGGATAGGAAATCGCGAGTAGATATGAAATAAATTTTAAATTTTGAGATTTCGATAAATTATCGTGTAATTATGCTCAATTGAAATATTAAAAATTGCAGTTGTCTGGAAAAATAAAAAAATACTAAATTTTGAACCAAATTCAAAAATTTTGGTATATTTAGATAGGAAATCGCGAGTAGATATGAAATAAATTTTAAATTTTGAGATTTCGATAATTTATCGTGTAATTATGCTCAATTGAAATATTGAGAGTGAAATTAATTGGCCCAATGCCAAAAGCACTGGATTTTGATCCAATTACGAGAATTTATGCACCACTGGATAGAAAATCGCGAGTAGATATGAAATAAATTTTAAATTTTGAGATTTCGATAATTTATCGTGTAATTATGCTCAATTGAAATATTGAAAATTGCAGTTGTCTGGAAAAATAAAAAAATACTCAATTTTGAACCAAATTCAAAAATTTTGGTATATTTAGATAGGAAATCGCGAGTAGATATGAAATAAATTTTAAATTTTGAGATGTCGATAATTTATCGTGTAATTATGCTCAATTGAAATATTGAGAGTGAAATTAATTGGCCCAATGCCAAAAATACTGGATTTTGATCCAATTACGAGAATTCATGCACCACTGGATAGGAAATCGCGAGTAGATATGACATAAATTTTAAATTTTGAGATTTCGATAATTTATCGTGTAATTATGCTCAATTGAAATATTGAGAGTGCAATTAATTGGCCCAATGCCAAAAATACTGGATTTTGATCCAATTACGAGAATTTATGCACCACTGGATAGGAAATCGCGAGTAGATATGAAATAAATTTTAAATTTTGAGATTTCGATAAATTATCGTGTAATTATGCTCATTTGAAATATTGAGAGTGCAATTAATTGGCCCAATGCCAAAAATACTGGATTTTGAACCAAATTCGAAAATTTTGGTATATTTAGATAGGAAATCGCGAGTAGATATGAAATAAATTTTAAATTTTGAGATTTCGATAATTTATCGTGTAATTATGCTCAATTGAAATATTGAAAATTGCAGTTGTCTGGAAAAATAAAAAAATACTCAATTTTGAACCAAATTCAGAAATTTTGGTATATTTAGATAGGAAATCGCGAGTAGATATGAAATAAATTTTAAATTTTGAGATGTCGATAATTTATCGTGTAATTATGCTCAATTGAAATATTGAGAGTGAAATTAATTGGCCCAATGCCAAAAATACTGGATTTTGATCCAATTACGAGAATTTATGCACCACTGGATAGGAAATCGCGAGTAGATATGACATAAATTTTAAATTTTGAGATTTCGATAATTTATCGTGTAATTATGCTCAATTGAAATATTGAGAGTGCAATTAATTGGCCCAATGCCAAAAATACTGGATTTTGATCCAATTACGAGAATTTATGCACCACTGGATAGAAAATCGCGAGTAGATATGAAATAAATTTTAAATTTTGAGATTTCGATAATTTATCGTGTAATTATGCTCAATTGAAATATTGAGAGTGCAATTAATTGGCCCAATGCCAAAAATACTGGATTTTGATCCAATTACGAGAATTTATGCACCACTGGATAGGAAATCGCGAGTAGATATGAAATAAGTTTTAAATTTTGAGATTTCGATAATTTATCGTGTAATTATGCTCAATTGAAATATTGAGAGTGAAATTAATTGGCCCAATGCCAAAAGCACTGGATTTTGATCCAATTACGAGAATTTATGCACCACTGGATAGAAAATCGCGAGTAGATATGAAATAAATTTTAAATTTTGAGATTTCGATAATTTATCGTGTAATTATGCTCAATTGAAATATTGAGAGTGCAATTAATTGGCCCAATGCCAAAAATACTGGATTTTGAACCAAATTCAAAAATTTTGGTATATTTAGATAGGAAATCGCGAGTAGATATGAAATAAATTTTAAATTTTGAGATGTCGATAATTTATCGTGTAATTATGCTCAATTGAAATATTGAGAGTGAAATTAATTGGCCCAATGCCAAAAATACTGGATTTTGATCCAATTACGAGAATTTATGCACCACTGGATAGGAAATCGCGAGTAGATATGACATAAATTTTAAATTTTGAGATTTCGATAATTTATCGTGTAATTATGCTCAATTGAAATATTGAGAGTGCAATTAATTGGCCCAATGCCAAAAATACTGGATTTTGATCCAATTACGAGAATTTATGCACCACTGGATAGAAAATCGCGAGTAGATATGAAATAAATTTTAAATTTTGAGATTTCGATAATTTATCGTGTAATTATGCTCAATTGAAATATTGAGAGTGCAATTAATTGGCCCAATGCCAAAAATACTGGATTTTGATCCAATTACGAGAATTTATGCACCACTGGATAGGAAATCGCGAGTAGATATGAAATAAGTTTTAAATTTTGAGATTTCGATAATTTATCGTGTAATTATGCTCATTTGAAATATTGAGAGTGCAATTAATTGGCCCAATGCCAAAAATACTGGATTTTGAACCAAATTCAAAAATTTTGGTATATTTAGATAGGAAATCGCGAGTAGATATGAAATAAATTTTAAATTTTGAGATTTCGATAATTTATCGTGTAATTATGCTCAATTGAAATATTGAAAATTGCAGTTGTCTGGAAAAATAAAAAAATACTCAATTTTGAACCAAATTCAAAAATTTTGGTATATTTAGATAGGAAATCGCGAGTAGATATGAAATAAATTTTAAATTTTGAGATGTCGATAATTTATCGTGTAATTATGCTCAATTGAAATATTGAGAGTGAAATTAATTGGCCCAATGCCAAAAATACTGGATTTTGATCCAATTACGAGAATTTATGCACCACTGGATAGGAAATCGCGAGTAGATATGACATAAATTTTAAATTTTGAGATTTCGATAATTTATCGTGTAATTATGCTCAATTGAAATATTGAGAGTGCAATTAATTGGCCCAATGCCAAAAATACTGGATTTTGATCCAATTACGAGAATTTATGCACCACTGGATAGGAAATCGCGAGTAGATATGAAATAAATTTTAAATTTTGAGATTTCGATAAATTATCGTGTAATTATGCTCAATTGAAATATTAAAAATTGCAGTTGTCTGGAAAAATAAAAAAATACTCAATTTTGAACCAAATTCAAAAATTTTGGTATATTTAGATAGGAAATCGCGAGTAGATATGAAATAAATTTTAAATTTTGAGATTTCGATAATTTATCGTGTAATTATGCTCAATTGAAATATTGAGAGTGAAATTAATTGGCCCAATGCCAAAAGCACTGGATTTTGATCCAATTACGAGAATTTATGCACCACTGGATAGAAAATCGCGAGTAGATATGAAATAAATTTTAAATTTTGAGATTTCGATAATTTATCGTGTAATTATGCTCAATTGAAATATTGAGAGTGCAATTAATTGGCCCAATGCCAAAAATACTGGATTTTGATCCAATTACGAGAATTTATGCACCACTGGATAGGAAATCGCGAGTAGATATGAAATAAATTTTAAATTTTGAGATTTCGATAAATTATCGTGTAATTATGCTCATTTGAAATATTGAGAGTGCAATTAATTGGCCCAATGCCAAAAATACTGGATTTTGAACCAAATTCGAAAATTTTGGTATATTTAGATAGGAAATCGCGAGTAGATATGAAATAAATTTTAAATTTTGAGATTTCGATAACTTATCGTGTAATTATGCTCAATTGAAATATTGAGAGTGAAATTAATTGGCCCAATGCCAAAAGCACTGGATTTTGATCCAATTACGAGAATTTATGCACCACTGGATAGAAAATCGCGAGTAGATATGAAATAAATTTTAAATTTTGAGATTTCGATAATTTATCGTGTAATTATGCTCAATTGAAATATTGAAAATTGCAGTTGTCTGGAAAAATAAAAAAATACTCAATTTTGAACCAAATTCAAAAATTTTGGTATATTTAGATAGGAAATCGCGAGTAGATATGAAATAAATTTTAAATTTTGAGATGTCGATAATTTATCGTGTAATTATGCTCAATTGAAATATTGAGAGTGAAATTAATTGGCCCAATGCCAAAAATACTGGATTTTGATCCAATTACGAGAATTCATGCACCACTGGATAGGAAATCGCGAGTAGATATGACATAAATTTTAAATTTTGAGATTTCGATAATTTATCGTGTAATTATGCTCAATTGAAATATTGAGAGTGCAATTAATTGGCCCAATGCCAAAAATACTGGATTTTGATCCAATTACGAGAATTTATGCACCACTGGATAGGAAATCGCGAGTAGATATGAAATAAATTTTAAATTTTGAGATTTCGATAAATTATCGTGTAATTATGCTCATTTGAAATATTGAGAGTGCAATTAATTGGCCCAATGCCAAAAATACTGGATTTTGAACCAAATTCGAAAATTTTGGTATATTTAGATAGGAAATCGCGAGTAGATATGAAATAAATTTTAAATTTTGAGATTTCGATAATTTATCGTGTAATTATGCTCAATTGAAATATTGAAAATTGCAGTTGTCTGGAAAAATAAAAAAATACTCAATTTTGAACCAAATTCAGAAATTTTGGTATATTTAGATAGGAAATCGCGAGTAGATATGAAATAAATTTTAAATTTTGAGATGTCGATAATTTATCGTGTAATTATGCTCAATTGAAATATTGAGAGTGAAATTAATTGGCCCAATGCCAAAAATACTGGATTTTGATCCAATTACGAGAATTTATGCACCACTGGATAGGAAATCGCGAGTAGATATGACATAAATTTTAAATTTTGAGATTTCGATAATTTATCGTGTAATTATGCTCAATTGAAATATTGAGAGTGCAATTAATTGGCCCAATGCCAAAAATACTGGATTTTGATCCAATTACGAGAATTTATGCACCACTGGATAGAAAATCGCGAGTAGATATGAAATAAATTTTAAATTTTGAGATTTCGATAATTTATCGTGTAATTATGCTCAATTGAAATATTGAGAGTGCAATTAATTGGCCCAATGCCAAAAATACTGGATTTTGATCCAATTACGAGAATTTATGCACCACTGGATAGGAAATCGCGAGTAGATATGAAATAAGTTTTAAATTTTGAGATTTCGATAATTTATCGTGTAATTATGCTCAATTGAAATATTGAGAGTGAAATTAATTGGCCCAATGCCAAAAGCACTGGATTTTGATCCAATTACGAGAATTTATGCACCACTGGATAGAAAATCGCGAGTAGATATGAAATAAATTTTAAATTTTGAGATTTCGATAATTTATCGTGTAATTATGCTCAATTGAAATATTGAGAGTGCAATTAATTGGCCCAATGCCAAAAATACTGGATTTTGAACCAAATTCAAAAATTTTGGTATATTTAGATAGGAAATCGCGAGTAGATATGAAATAAATTTTAAATTTTGAGATGTCGATAATTTATCGTGTAATTATGCTCAATTGAAATATTGAGAGTGAAATTAATTGGCCCAATGCCAAAAATACTGGATTTTGATCCAATTACGAGAATTTATGCACCACTGGATAGGAAATCGCGAGTAGATATGACATAAATTTTAAATTTTGAGATTTCGATAATTTATCGTGTAATTATGCTCAATTGAAATATTGAGAGTGCAATTAATTGGCCCAATGCCAAAAATACTGGATTTTGATCCAATTACGAGAATTTATGCACCACTGGATAGAAAATCGCGAGTAGATATGAAATAAATTTTAAATTTTGAGATTTCGATAATTTATCGTGTAATTATGCTCAATTGAAATATTGAGAGTGCAATTAATTGGCCCAATGCCAAAAATACTGGATTTTGATCCAATTACGAGAATTTATGCACCACTGGATAGGAAATCGCGAGTAGATATGAAATAAGTTTTAAATTTTGAGATTTCGATAATTTATCGTGTAATTATGCTCATTTGAAATATTGAGAGTGCAATTAATTGGCCCAATGCCAAAAATACTGGATTTTGAACCAAATTCAAAAATTTTGGTATATTTAGATAGGAAATCGCGAGTAGATATGAAATAAATTTTAAATTTTGAGATTTCGATAATTTATCGTGTAATTATGCTCAATTGAAATATTGAAAATTGCAGTTGTCTGGAAAAATAAAAAAATACTCAATTTTGAACCAAATTCAAAAATTTTGGTATATTTAGATAGGAAATCGCGAGTAGATATGAAATAAATTTTAAATTTTGAGATGTCGATAATTTATCGTGTAATTATGCTCAATTGAAATATTGAGAGTGAAATTAATTGGCCCAATGCCAAAAATACTGGATTTTGATCCAATTACGAGAATTTATGCACCACTGGATAGGAAATCGCGAGTAGATATGACATAAATTTTAAATTTTGAGATTTCGATAATTTATCGTGTAATTATGCTCAATTGAAATATTGAGAGTGCAATTAATTGGCCCAATGCCAAAAATACTGGATTTTGATCCAATTACGAGAATTTATGCACCACTGGATAGGAAATCGCGAGTAGATATGAAATAAATTTTAAATTTTGAGATTTCGATAAATTATCGTGTAATTATGCTCAATTGAAATATTAAAAATTGCAGTTGTCTGGAAAAATAAAAAAATACTCAATTTTGAACCAAATTCAAAAATTTTGGTATATTTAGATAGGAAATCGCGAGTAGATATGAAATAAATTTTAAATTTTGAGATTTCGATAATTTATCGTGTAATTATGCTCAATTGAAATATTGAGAGTGAAATTAATTGGCCCAATGCCAAAAGCACTGGATTTTGATCCAATTACGAGAATTTATGCACCACTGGATAGAAAATCGCGAGTAGATATGAAATAAATTTTAAATTTTGAGATTTCGATAATTTATCGTGTAATTATGCTCAATTGAAATATTGAGAGTGCAATTAATTGGCCCAATGCCAAAAATACTGGATTTTGATCCAATTACGAGAATTTATGCACCACTGGATAGGAAATCGCGAGTAGATATGAAATAAATTTTAAATTTTGAGATTTCGATAAATTATCGTGTAATTATGCTCATTTGAAATATTGAGAGTGCAATTAATTGGCCCAATGCCAAAAATACTGGATTTTGAACCAAATTCGAAAATTTTGGTATATTTAGATAGGAAATCGCGAGTAGATATGAAATAAATTTTAAATTTTGAGATTTCGATAACTTATCGTGTAATTATGCTCAATTGAAATATTGAAAATTGCAGTTGTCTGGAAAAATAAAAAAATACTCAATTTTGAACCAAATTCAAAAATTTTGGTATATTTAGATAGGAAATCGCGAGTAGATATGAAATAAATTTTAAATTTTGAGATGTCGATAATTTATCGTGTAATTATGCTCAATTGAAATATTGAGAGTGAAATTAATTGGCCCAATGCCAAAAATACTGGATTTTGATCCAATTACGAGAATTTATGCACCACTGGATAGGAAATCGCGAGTAGATATGACATAAATTTTAAATTTTGAGATTTCGATAATTTATCGTGTAATTATGCTCAATTGAAATATTGAGAGTGCAATTAATTGGCCCAATGCCAAAAATACTGGATTTTGATCCAATTACGAGAATTTATGCACCACTGGATAGAAAATCGCGAGTAGATATGAAATAAATTTTAAATTTTGAGATTTCGATAATTTATCGTGTAATTATGCTCAATTGAAATATTGAGAGTGCAATTAATTGGCCCAATGCCAAAAATACTGGATTTTGATCCAATTACGAGAATTTATGCACCACTGGATAGGAAATCGCGAGTAGATATGAAATAAGTTTTAAATTTTGAGATTTCGATAATTTATCGTGTAATTATGCTCATTTGAAATATTGAGAGTGCAATTAATTGGCCCAATGCCAAAAATACTGGATTTTGAACCAAATTCAAAAATTTTGGTATATTTAGATAGGAAATCGCGAGTAGATATGAAATAAATTTTAAATTTTGAGATTTCGATAATTTATCGTGTAATTATGCTCAATTGAAATATTGAAAATTGCAGTTGTCTGGAAAAATAAAAAAATACTCAATTTTGAACCAAATTCAAAAATTTTGGTATATTTAGATAGGAAATCGCGAGTAGATATGAAATAAATTTTAAATTTTGAGATGTCGATAATTTATCGTGTAATTATGCTCAATTGAAATATTGAGAGTGAAATTAATTGGCCCAATGCCAAAAATACTGGATTTTGATCCAATTACGAGAATTTATGCACCACTGGATAGGAAATCGCGAGTAGATATGACATAAATTTTAAATTTTGAGATTTCGATAATTTATCGTGTAATTATGCTCAATTGAAATATTGAGAGTGCAATTAATTGGCCCAATGCCAAAAATACTGGATTTTGATCCAATTACGAGAATTTATGCACCACTGGATAGGAAATCGCGAGTAGATATGAAATAAATTTTAAATTTTGAGATTTCGATAAATTATCGTGTAATTATGCTCAATTGAAATATTAAAAATTGCAGTTGTCTGGAAAAATAAAAAAATACTCAATTTTGAACCAAATTCAAAAATTTTGGTATATTTAGATAGGAAATCGCGAGTAGATATGAAATAAATTTTAAATTTTGAGATTTCGATAATTTATCGTGTAATTATGCTCAATTGAAATATTGAGAGTGAAATTAATTGGCCCAATGCCAAAAGCACTGGATTTTGATCCAATTACGAGAATTTATGCACCACTGGATAGAAAATCGCGAGTAGATATGAAATAAATTTTAAATTTTGAGATTTCGATAATTTATCGTGTAATTATGCTCAATTGAAATATTGAGAGTGCAATTAATTGGCCCAATGCCAAAAATACTGGATTTTGATCCAATTACGAGAATTTATGCACCACTGGATAGGAAATCGCGAGTAGATATGAAATAAATTTTAAATTTTGAGATTTCGATAAATTATCGTGTAATTATGCTCATTTGAAATATTGAGAGTGCAATTAATTGGCCCAATGCCAAAAATACTGGATTTTGAACCAAATTCGAAAATTTTGGTATATTTAGATAGGAAATCGCGAGTAGATATGAAATAAATTTTAAATTTTGAGATTTCGATAATTTATCGTGTAATTATGCTCAATTGAAATATTGAAAATTGCAGTTGTCTGGAAAAATAAAAAAATACTCAATTTTGAACCAAATTCAAAAATTTTGGTATATTTAGATAGGAAATCGCGAGTAGATATGAAATAAATTTTAAATTTTGAGATTTCGATAATTTATCGTGTAATTATGCTCAATTGAAATATTGAGAGTGAAATTAATTGTCCCAATGCCAAAAATACTGGATTTTGATCCAATTACGAGAATTTATGCATCACTGGATAGGAAATCGCGAGTAGATATGAAATAAATTTTAAATTTTGAGATTTCGATAATTTATCGTGTAATTATGCTCAATTGAAATATTGAGAGTGCAATTAATTGGCCCAATGCCAAAAATACTGGATTTTGATCCAATTACGAGAATTTATGCACCACTGGATAGGAAATCGCGAGTAGATATGAAATAAATTTTAAATTTTGAGATTTCGATAAATTATCGTGTAATTATGCTCAATTGAAATATTAAAAATTGCAGTTGTCTGGAAAAATAAAAAAATACTCAATTTTGAACCAAATTCAAAAATTTTGGTATATTTAGATAGGAAATCGCGAGTAGATATGAAATAAGTTTTAAATTTTGAGATTTCGATAATTTATCGTGTAATTATGCTCATTTGAAATATTGAGAGTGCAATTAATTGGCCCAATGCCAAAAATACTGGATTTTGAACCAAATTCAAAAATTTTGGTATATTTAGATAGGAAATCGCGAGTAGATATGAAATAAGTTTTAAATTTTGAGATTTCGATAATTTATCGTGTAATTATGCTCATTTGAAATATTGAGAGTGCAATTAATTGGCCCAATGCCAAAAATACTGGATTTTGAACCAAATTCAAAAATTTTGGTATATTTAGATAGGAAATCGCGAGTAGATATGAAATAAATTTTAAATTTTGAGATTTCGATAAATTATCGTGTAATTATGCTCATTTGAAATATTGAGAGTGCAATTAATTGGCCCAATGCCAAAAATACTGGATTTTGAACCAAATTCGAAAATTTTGGTATATTTAGATAGGAAATCGCGAGTAGATATGAAATAAATTTTAAATTTTGAGATTTCGATAATTTATCGTGTAATTATGCTCAATTGAAATATTGAAAATTGCAGTTGTCTGGAAAAATAAAAAAATACTCAATTTTGAACCAAATTCAAAAATTTTGGTATATTTAGATAGCAAATCGCGAGTAGATATGAAATAAATTTTAAATTTTGAGATTTCGATAATTTATCGTGTAATTATGCTCAATTGAAATATTGAGAGTGAAATTAATTGTCCCAATGCCAAAAATACTGGATTTTGATCCAATTACGAGAATTTATGCATCACTGGATAGGAAATCGCGAGTAGATATGAAATAAATTTTAAATTTTGAGATTTCGATAATTTATCGTGTAATTATGCTCAATTGAAATATTGAGAGTGCAATTAATTGGCCCAATGCCAAAAATACTGGATTTTGATCCAATTACGAGAATTTATGCACCACTGGATAGGAAATCGCGAGTAGATATGAAATAAATTTTAAATTTTGAGATTTCGATAAATTATCGTGTAATTATGCTCAATTGAAATATTAAAAATTGCAGTTGTCTGGAAAAATAAAAAAATACTCAATTTTGAACCAAATTCAAAAATTTTGGTATATTTAGATAGGAAATCGCGAGTAGATATGAAATAAGTTTTAAATTTTGAGATTTCGATAATTTATCGTGTAATTATGCTCATTTGAAATATTGAGAGTGCAATTAATTGGCCCAATGCCAAAAATACTGGATTTTGAACCAAATTCAAAAATTTTGGTATATTTAGATAGGAAATCGCGAGTAGATATGAAATAAGTTTTAAATTTTGAGATTTCGATAATTTATCGTGTAATTATGCTCATTTGAAATATTGAGAGTGCAATTAATTGGCCCAATGCCAAAAATACTGGATTTTGAACCAAATTCAAAAATTTTGGTATATTTAGATAGGAAATCGCGAGTAGATATGAAATAAATTTTAAATTTTGAGATTTCGATAAATTATCGTGTAATTATGCTCATTTGAAATATTGAGAGTGCAATTAATTGGCCCAATGCCAAAAATACTGGATTTTGAACCAAATTCGAAAATTTTGGTATATTTAGATAGGAAATCGCGAGTAGATATGAAATAAATTTTAAATTTTGAGATTTCGATAATTTATCGTGTAATTATGCTCAATTGAAATATTGAAAATTGCAGTTGTCTGGAAAAATAAAAAAATACTCAATTTTGAACCAAATTCAAAAATTTTGGTATATTTAGATAGGAAATCGCGAGTAGATATGAAATAAATTTTAAATTTTGAGATTTCGATAATTTATCGTGTAATTATGCTCAATTGAAATATTGAGAGTGAAATTAATTGTCCCAATGCCAAAAATACTGGATTTTGATCCAATTACGAGAATTTATGCATCACTGGATAGGAAATCGCGAGTAGATATGAAATAAATTTTAAATTTTGAGATTTCGATAATTTATCGTGTAATTATGCTCAATTGAAATATTGAGAGTGCAATTAATTGGCCCAATGCCAAAAATACTGGATTTTGATCCAATTACGAGAATTTATGCACCACTGGATAGGAAATCGCGAGTAGATATGAAATAAATTTTAAATTTTGAGATTTCGATAAATTATCGTGTAATTATGCTCAATTGAAATATTAAAAATTGCAGTTGTCTGGAAAAATAAAAAAATACTCAATTTTGAACCAAATTCAAAAATTTTGGTATATTTAGATAGGAAATCGCGAGTAGATATGAAATAAGTTTTAAATTTTGAGATTTCGATAATTTATCGTGTAATTATGCTCATTTGAAATATTGAGAGTGCAATTAATTGGCCCAATGCCAAAAATACTGGATTTTGAACCAAATTCAAAAATTTTGGTATATTTAGATAGGAAATCGCGAGTAGATATGAAATAAATTTTAAATTTTGAGATTTCGATAATTTATCGTGTAATTATGCTCAATTGAAATATTGAAAATTGCAGTTGTCTGGAAAAATAAAAAAATACTCAATTTTGAACCAAATTCAAAAATTTTGGTATATTTAGATAGGAAATCGCGAGTAGATATGAAATAAATTTTAAATTTTGAGATGTCGATAATTTATCGTGTAATTATGCTCAATTGAAATATTGAGAGTGAAATTAATTGGCCCAATGCCAAAAATACTGGATTTTGATCCAATTACGAGAATTTATGCACCACTGGATAGGAAATCGCGAGTAGATATGACATAAATTTTAAATTTTGAGATTTCGATAATTTATCGTGTAATTATGCTCAATTGAAATATTGAGAGTGCAATTAATTGGCCCAATGCCAAAAATACTGGATTTTGATCCAATTACGAGAATTTATGCACCACTGGATAGGAAATCGCGAGTAGATATGAAATAAATTTTAAATTTTGAGATTTCGATAAATTATCGTGTAATTATGCTCAATTGAAATATTAAAAATTGCAGTTGTCTGGAAAAATAAAAAAATACTCAATTTTGAACCAAATTCAAAAATTTTGGTATATTTAGATAGGAAATCGCGAGTAGATATGAAATAAATTTTAAATTTTGAGATTTCGATAATTTATCGTGTAATTATGCTCATTTGAAATATTGAGAGTGCAATTAATTGGCCCAATGCCAAAAATACTGGATTTTGAACCAAATTCAAAAATTTTGGTATATTTAGATAGGAAATCGCGAGTAGATATGAAATAAATTTTAAATTTTGAGATTTCGATAATTTATCGTGTAATTATGCTCAATTGAAATATTGAAAATTGCAGTTGTCTGGAAAAATAAAAAATACTCAATTTTGAACCAAATTCAAAAATGTTGGTATATTTAGATAGGAAATCGCGAGTAGATATGAAATAAATTTTAAATTTTGAGATGTCGATAATTTATCGTGTAATTATGCTCAATTGAAATATTGAGAGTGAAATTAATTGGCCCAATGCCAAAAATACTGGATTTTGATCCAATTACGAGAATTTATGCACCACTGGATAGGAAATCGCGAGTAGATATGACATAAATTTTAAATTTTGAGATTTCGATAATTTATCGTGTAATTATGCTCAATTGAAATATTGAGAGTGCAATTAATTGGCCCAATGCCAAAAATACTGGATTTTGATCCAATTACGAGAATTTATGCACCACTGGATAGGAAATCGCGAGTAGATATGAAATAAATTTTAAATTTTGAGATTTCGATAATTTATCGTGTAATTATGCTCAATTGAAATATTGAGAGTGAAATTAATTGGCCCAATGCCAAAAGCACTGGATTTTGATCCAATTACGAGAATTTATGCACCACTGGATAGAAAATCGCGAGTAGATATGAAATAAATTTTAAATTTTGAGATTTCGATAATTTATCGTGTAATTATGCTCAATTGAAATATTGAGAGTGCAATTAATTGGCCCAATGCCAAAAATACTGGATTTTGATCCAATTACGAGAATTTATGCACCACTGGATAGGAAATCGCGAGTAGATATGAAATAAATTTTAAATTTTGAGATTTCGATAAATTATCGTGTAATTATGCTCATTTGAAATATTGAGAGTGCAATTAATTGGCCCAATGCCAAAAATACTGGATTTTGAACCAAATTCGAAAATTTTGGTATATTTAGATAGGAAATCGCGAGTAGATATGAAATAAATTTTAAATTTTGAGATTTCGATAATTTATCGTGTAATTATGCTCAATTGAAATATTGAAAATTGCAGTTGTCTGGAAAAATAAAAAAATACTCAATTTTGAACCAAATTCAAAAATTTTGGTATATTTAGATAGGAAATCGCGAGTAGATATGAAATAAATTTTAAATTTTGAGATTTCGATAATTTATCGTGTAATTATGCTCAATTGAAATATTGAGAGTGAAATTAATTGTCCCAATGCCAAAAATACTGGATTTTGATCCAATTACGAGAATTTATGCATCACTGGATAGGAAATCGCGAGTAGATATGAAATAAATTTTAAATTTTGAGATTTCGATAATTTATCGTGTAATTATGCTCAATTGAAATATTGAGAGTGCAATTAATTGGCCCAATGCCAAAAATACTGGATTTTGATCCAATTACGAGAATTTATGCACCACTGGATAGGAAATCGCGAGTAGATATGAAATAAATTTTAAATTTTGAGATTTCGATAAATTATCGTGTAATTATGCTCAATTGAAATATTAAAAATTGCAGTTGTCTGGAAAAATAAAAAAATACTCAATTTTGAACCAAATTCAAAAATTTTGGTATATTTAGATAGGAAATCGCGAGTAGATATGAAATAAGTTTTAAATTTTGAGATTTCGATAATTTATCGTGTAATTATGCTCATTTGAAATATTGAGAGTGCAATTAATTGGCCCAATGCCAAAAATACTGGATTTTGAACCAAATTCAAAAATTTTGGTATATTTCGATAGGAAATCGCGAGTAGATATGAAATAAATTTTAAATTTTGAGATTTCGATAATTTATCGTGTAATTATGCTCAATTGAAATATTGAGAGTGCAATTAATTGGCCCAATGCCAAAAATACTGGATTTTGATCCAATTACGAGAATTTATGCACCACTGGATAGGAAATCGCGAGTAGATATGAAATAAATTTTAAATTTTGAGATTTCGATAAATTATCGTGTAATTATGCTCAATTGAAATATTAAAAATTGCAGTTGTCTGGAAAAATAAAAAAATACTCAATTTTGAACCAAATTCAAAAATTTTGGTATATTTAGATAGGAAATCGCGAGTAGATATGAAATAAGTTTTAAATTTTGAGATTTCGATAATTTATCGTGTAATTATGCTCATTTGAAATATTGAGAGTGCAATTAATTGGCCCAAATTCAAAAATTTTGGTATATTTAGATAGGAAATCGCGAGTAGATATGAAATAAATTTTAAATTTTGAGATTTCGATAATTTATCGTGTAATTATGCTCAATTGAAATATTGAAAATTGCAGTTGTCTGGAAAAATAAAAAAATACTCAATTTTGAACCAAATTCAAAAATTTTGGTATATTTAGATAGGAAATCGCGAGTAGATATGAAATAAATTTTAAATTTTGAGATGTCGATAATTTATCGTGTAATTATGCTCAATTGAAATATTGAGAGTGAAATTAATTGGCCCAATGCCAAAAATACTGGATTTTGATCCAATTACGAGAATTTATGCACCACTGGATAGGAAATCGCGAGTAGATATGACATAAATTTTAAATTTTGAGATTTCGATAATTTATCGTGTAATTATGCTCAATTGAAATATTGAGAGTGCAATTAATTGGCCCAATGCCAAAAATACTGGATTTTGATCCAATTACGAGAATTTATGCACCACTGGATAGGAAATCGCGAGTAGATATGAAATAAATTTTAAATTTTGAGATTTCGATAATTTATCGTGTAATTATGCTCAATTGAAATATTGAAAATTGCAGTTGTCTGGAAAAATAAAAAATACTCAATTTTGAACCAAATTCAAAAATGTTGGTATATTTAGATAGCAAATCCCGAGTAGATATGAAATAAATTTTAAATTTTGAGATGTCGATAATTTATCGTGTAATTATGCTCAATTGAAATATTGAGAGTGAAATTAATTGGCCCAATGCCAAAAATACTGGATTTTGATCCAATTACGAGAATTTATGCACCACTGGATAGGAAATCGCGAGTAGATATGAAATAAATTTTAAATTTTGAGATTTCGATAAATTATCGTGTAATTATGCTCATTTGAAATATTGAGAGTGCAATTAATTGGCCCAATGCCAAAAATACTGGATTTTGAACCAAATTCGAAAATTTTGGTATATTTAGATAGGAAATCGCGAGTAGATATGAAATAAATTTTAAATTTTGAGATTTCGATAATTTATCGTGTAATTATGCTCAATTGAAATATTGAAAATTGCAGTTGTCTGGAAAAATAAAAAAATACTCAATTTTGAACCAAATTCAAAAATTTTGGTATATTTAGATAGGAAATCGCGAGTAGATATGAAATAAATTTTAAATTTTGAGATTTCGATAATTTATCGTGTAATTATGCTCAATTGAAATATTGAGAGTGAAATTAATTGGCCCAATGCCAAAAATACTGGATTTTGATCCAATTACGAGAATTTATGCACCACTGGATAGGAAATCGCGAGTAGATATGAAATAAATTTTAAATTTTGAGATTTCGATAAATTATCGTGTAATTATGCTCAATTGAAATATTAAAAATTGCAGTTGTCTGGAAAAATAAAAAAATACTCAATTTTGAACCAAATTCAAAAATTTTGGTATATTTAGATAGGAAATCGCGAGTAGATATGAAATAAATTTTAAATTTTGAGATTTCGATAATTTATCGTGTAATTATGCTCAATTGAAATATTGAGAGTGCAATTAATTGGCCCAATGCCAAAAATACTGGATTTTGATCCAATTACGAGAATTTATGCACCACTGGATAGGAAATCGCGAGTAGATATGAAATAAATTTTAAATTTTGAGATTTCGATAATTTATCGTGTAATTATGCTCAATTGAAATATTGAAAATTGCAGTTGTCTGGAAAAATAAAAAATACTCAATTTTGAACCAAATTCAAAAATGTTGGTATATTTAGATAGCAAATCCCGAGTAGATATGAAATAAATTTTAAATTTTGAGATGTCGATAATTTATCGTGTAATTATGCTCAATTGAAATATTGAGAGTGAAATTAATTGGCCCAATGCCAAAAATACTGGATTTTGATCCAATTACGAGAATTTATGCACCACTGGATAGGAAATCGCGAGTAGATATGAAATAAATTTTAAATTTTGAGATTTCGATAAATTATCGTGTAATTATGCTCATTTGAAATATTGAGAGTGCAATTAATTGGCCCAATGCCAAAAATACTGGATTTTGAACCAAATTCGAAAATTTTGGTATATTTAGATAGGAAATCGCGAGTAGATATGAAATAAATTTTAAATTTTGAGATTTCGATAATTTATCGTGTAATTATGCTCAATTGAAATATTGAAAATTGCAGTTGTCTGGAAAAATAAAAAAATACTCAATTTTGAACCAAATTCAAAAATTTTGGTATATTTAGATAGGAAATCGCGAGTAGATATGAAATAAATTTTAAATTTTGAGATTTCGATAATTTATCGTGTAATTATGCTCAATTGAAATATTGAAAATTGCAGTTGTCTGGAAAAATAAAAAAATACTCAATTTTGAACCAAATTCAAAAATTTTGGTATATTTAGATAGGAAATCGCGAGTAGATATGAAATAAATTTTAAATTTTGAGATTTCGATAATTTATCGTGTAATTATGCTCAATTGAAATATTGAGAGTGAAATTAATTGGCCCAATGCCAAAAATACTGGATTTTGATCCAATTACGAGAATTTATGCACCACTGGATAGGAAATCGCGAGTAGATATGAAATAAATTTTAAATTTTGAGATTTCGATAAATTATCGTGTAATTATGCTCAATTGAAATATTAAAAATTGCAGTTGTCTGGAAAAATAAAAAAATACTCAATTTTGAACCAAATTCAAAAATTTTGGTATATTTAGATAGGAAATCGCGAGTAGATATGAAATAAATTTTAAATTTTGAGATTTCGATAATTTATCGTGTAATTATGCTCATTTGAAATATTGAGAGTGCAATTAATTGGCCCAATGCCAAAAATACTGGATTTTGAACCAAATTCGAAAATTGTGGTATATTTAGATAGGAAATCGCGAGTAGATATGAAATAAATTTTAAATTTTGAGATTTCGATAATTTATCGTGTAATTATGCTCAATTGAAATATTGAAAATTGCAGTTGTCTGGAAAAATAAAAAAATACTCAATTTTGAACCAAATTCAAAAATTTTGGTATATTTAGATAGGAAATCGCGAGTAGATATGAAATAAATTTTAAATTTTGAGATTTCGATAATTTATCGTGTAATTATGCTCAATTGAAATATTGAGAGTGAAATTAATTGGCCCAATGCCAAAAATACTGGATTTTGATCCAATTACGAGAATTTATGCACCACTGGATAGGAAATCGCGAGTAGATATGAAATAAATTTTAAATTTTGAGATTTCGATAAATTATCGTGTAATTATGCTCAATTGAAATATTAAAAATTGCAGTTGTCTGGAAAAATAAAAAAATACTCAATTTTGAACCAAATTCAAAAATTTTGGTATATTTAGATAGGAAATCGCGAGTAGATATGAAATAAATTTTAAATTTTGAGATTTCGATAATTTATCGTGTAATTATGCTCATTTGAAATATTGAGAGTGCAATTAATTGGCCCAATGCCAAAAATACTGGATTTTGAACCAAATTCGAAAATTGTGGTATATTTAGATAGGAAATCGCGAGTAGATATGAAATAAATTTTAAATTTTGAGATTTCGATAATTTATCGTGTAATTATGCTCAATTGAAATATTGAAAATTGCAGTTGTCTGGAAAAATAAAAAAATACTCAATTTTGAACCAAATTCAAAAATTTTGGTATATTTAGATAGGAAATCGCGAGTAGATATGAAATAAATTTTAAATTTTGAGATTTCGATAATTTATCGTGTAATTATGCTCAATTGAAATATTGAAAATTGCAGTTGTCTGGAAAAATAAAAAAATACTCAATTTTGAACCAAATTCAAAAATTTTGGTATATTTAGATAGGAAATCGCGAGTAGATATGAAATAAATTTTAAATTTTGAGATTTCGATAATTTATCGTGTAATTATGCTCAATTGAAATATTGAGAGTGAAATTAATTGGCCCAATGCCAAAAATACTGGATTTTGATCCAATTACGAGAATTTATGCATCACTGGATAGGAAATCGCGAGTAGATATGAAATAAATTTTAAATTTTGAGATTTCGATAATTTATCGTGTAATTATGCTCAATTGAAATATTGAGAGTGCAATTAATTGGCCCAATGCCAAAAATACTGGATTTTGATCCAATTACGAGAATTTATGCACCACTGGATAGGAAATCGCGAGTAGATATGAAATAAATTTTAAATTTTGAGATTTCGATAAATTATCGTGTAATTATGCTCAATTGAAATATTAAAAATTGCAGTTGTCTGGAAAAATAAAAAAATACTCAATTTTGAACCAAATTCAAAAATTTTGGTATATTTAGATAGGAAATCGCGAGTAGATATGAAATAAATTTTAAATTTTGAGATTTCGATAATTTATCGTGTAATTATGCTCATTTGAAATATTGAGAGTGCAACTAATTGGCCCAATGCCAAAAATACTGGATTTTGAACCAAATTCAAAAATTTTGGTATATTTAGATAGGAAATCGCGAGTAGATATGAAATAAATTTTAAATTTTGAGATTTCGATAATTTATCGTGTAATTATGCTCAATTGAAATATTGAAAATTGCAGTTGTCTGGAAAAATAAAAAAATACTCAATTTTGAACCAAATTCAAAAATTTTGGTATATTTAGATAGGAAATCGCGAGTAGATATGAAATAAATTTTAAATTTTGAGATTTCGATAATTTATCGTGTAATTATGCTCAATTGAAATATTGAAAATTGCAGTTGTCTGGAAAAATAAAAAAATACTCAATTTTGAACCAAATTCAAAAATTTTGGTATATTTAGATAGGAAATCGCGAGTAGATATGAAATAAATTTTAAATTTTGAGATTTCGATAATTTATCGTGTAATTATGCTCAATTGAAATATTGAGAGTGAAATTAATTGGCCCAATGCCAAAAATACTGGATTTTGATCCAATTACGAGAATTTATGCATCACTGGATAGGAAATCGCGAGTAGATATGAAATAAATTTTAAATTTTGAGATTTCGATAATTTATCGTGTAATTATGCTCAATTGAAATATTGAGAGTGCAATTAATTGGCCCAATGCCAAAAATACTGGATTTTGATCCAATTACGAGAATTTATGCACCACTGGATAGGAAATCGCGAGTAGATATGAAATAAATTTTAAATTTTGAGATTTCGATAAATTATCGTGTAATTATGCTCAATTGAAATATTAAAAATTGCAGTTGTCTGGAAAAATAAAAAAATACTCAATTTTGAACCAAATTCAAAAATTTTGGTATATTTAGATAGGAAATCGCGAGTAGATATGAAATAAATTTTAAATTTTGAGATTTCGATAATTTATCGTGTAATTATGCTCATTTGAAATATTGAGAGTGCAACTAATTGGCCCAATGCCAAAAATACTGGATTTTGAACCAAATTCAAAAATTTTGGTATATTTAGATAGGAAATCGCGAGTAGATATGAAATAAATTTTAAATTTTGAGATTTCGATAATTTATCGTGTAATTATGCTCAATTGAAATATTGAAAATTGCAGTTGTCTGGAAAAATAAAAAAATACTCAATTTTGAACCAAATTCAAAAATTTTGGTATATTTAGATAGGAAATCGCGAGTAGATATGAAATAAATTTTAAATTTTGAGATTTCGATAATTTATCGTGTAATTATGCTCAATTGAAATATTGAGAGTGAAATTAATTGGCCCAATGCCAAAAATACTGGATTTTGATCCAATTACGAGAATTTATGCACCACTGGATAGGAAATCGCGAGTAGATATGAAATAAATTTTAAATTTTGAGATTTCGATAAATTATCGTGTAATTATGCTCAATTGAAATATTAAAAATTGCAGTTGTCTGGAAAAATAAAAAAATACTCAATTTTGAACCAAATTCAAAAATTTTGGTATATTTAGATAGGAAATCGCGAGTAGATATGAAATAAATTTTAAATTTTGAGATTTCGATAATTTATCGTGTAATTATGCTCATTTGAAATATTGAGAGTGCAATTAATTGGCCCAATGCCAAAAATACTGGATTTTGAACCAAATTCGAAAATTGTGGTATATTTAGATAGGAAATCGCGAGTAGATATGAAATAAATTTTAAATTTTGAGATTTCGATAATTTATCGTGTAATTATGCTCAATTGAAATATTGAAAATTGCAGTTGTCTGGAAAAATAAAAAAATACTCAATTTTGAACCAAATTCAAAAATTTTGGTATATTTAGATAGGAAATCGCGAGTAGATATGAAATAAATTTTAAATTTTGAGATTTCGATAATTTATCGTGTAATTATGCTCAATTGAAATATTGAGAGTGAAATTAATTGGCCCAATGCCAAAAATACTGGATTTTGATCCAATTACGAGAATTTATGCATCACTGGATAGGAAATCGCGAGTAGATATGAAATAAATTTTAAATTTTGAGATTTCGATAATTTATCGTGTAATTATGCTCAATTGAAATATTGAGAGTGCAATTAATTGGCCCAATGCCAAAAATACTGGATTTTGATCCAATTACGAGAATTTATGCACCACTGGATAGGAAATCGCGAGTAGATATGAAATAAATTTTAAATTTTGAGATTTCGATAAATTATCGTGTAATTATGCTCAATTGAAATATTAAAAATTGCAGTTGTCTGGAAAAATAAAAAAATACTCAATTTTGAACCAAATTCAAAAATTTTGGTATATTTAGATAGGAAATCGCGAGTAGATATGAAATAAATTTTAAATTTTGAGATTTCGATAATTTATCGTGTAATTATGCTCATTTGAAATATTGAGAGTGCAACTAATTGGCCCAATGCCAAAAATACTGGATTTTGAACCAAATTCAAAAATTTTGGTATATTTAGATAGGAAATCGCGAGTAGATATGAAATAAATTTTAAATTTTGAGATTTCGATAATTTATCGTGTAATTATGCTCAATTGAAATATTGAAAATTGCAGTTGTCTGGAAAAATAAAAAAATACTCAATTTTGAACCAAATTCAAAAATTTTGGTATATTTAGATAGGAAATCGCGAGTAGATATGAAATAAATTTTAAATTTTGAGATTTCGATAATTTATCGTGTAATTATGCTCAATTGAAATATTGAAAATTGCAGTTGTCTGGAAAAATAAAAAAATACTCAATTTTGAACCAAATTCAAAAATTTTGGTATATTTAGATAGGAAATCGCGAGTAGATATGAAATAAATTTTAAATTTTGAGATTTCGATAATTTATCGTGTAATTATGCTCAATTGAAATATTGAGAGTGAAATTAATTGGCCCAATGCCAAAAATACTGGATTTTGATCCAATTACGAGAATTTATGCATCACTGGATAGGAAATCGCGAGTAGATATGAAATAAATTTTAAATTTTGAGATTTCGATAATTTATCGTGTAATTATGCTCAATTGAAATATTGAGAGTGCAATTAATTGGCCCAATGCCAAAAATACTGGATTTTGATCCAATTACGAGAATTTATGCACCACTGGATAGGAAATCGCGAGTAGATATGAAATAAATTTTAAATTTTGAGATTTCGATAAATTATCGTGTAATTATGCTCAATTGAAATATTAAAAATTGCAGTTGTCTGGAAAAATAAAAAAATACTCAATTTTGAACCAAATTCAAAAATTTTGGTATATTTAGATAGGAAATCGCGAGTAGATATGAAATAAATTTTAAATTTTGAGATTTCGATAATTTATCGTGTAATTATGCTCATTTGAAATATTGAGAGTGCAACTAATTGGCCCAATGCCAAAAATACTGGATTTTGAACCAAATTCAAAAATTTTGGTATATTTAGATAGGAAATTGCGAGTAGATATGAAATAAATTTTAAATTTTGAGATTTCGATAATTTATCGTGTAATTATGCTCAATTGAAATATTGAAAATTGCAGTTGTCTGGAAAAATAAAAAAATACTCAATTTTGAACCAAATTCAAAAATTTTGGTATATTTAGATAGGAAATCGCGAGTAGATATGAAATAAATTTTAAATTTTGAGATTTCGATAATTTATCGTGTAATTATGCTCAATTGAAATATTGAGAGTGAAATTAATTGGCCCAATGCCAAAAATACTGGATTTTGATCCAATTACGAGAATTTATGCACCACTGGATAGGAAATCGCGAGTAGATATGAAATAAATTTTAAATTTTGAGATTTCGATAAATTATCGTGTAATTATGCTCAATTGAAATATTAAAAATTGCAGTTGTCTGGAAAAATAAAAAAATACTCAATTTTGAACCAAATTCAAAAATTTTGGTATATTTAGATAGGAAATCGCGAGTAGATATGAAATAAATTTTAAATTTTGAGATTTCGATAATTTATCGTGTAATTATGCTCATTTGAAATATTGAGAGTGCAATTAATTGGCCCAATGCCAAAAATACTGGATTTTGAACCAAATTCGAAAATTGTGGTATATTTAGATAGGAAATCGCGAGTAGATATGAAATAAATTTTAAATTTTGAGATTTCGATAATTTATCGTGTAATTATGCTCAATTGAAATATTGAAAATTGCAGTTGTCTGGAAAAATAAAAAAATACTCAATTTTGAACCAAATTCAAAAATGTTGGTATATTTAGATAGGAAATCGCGAGTAGATATGAAATAAATTTTAAATTTTGAGATTTCGATAATTTATCGTGTAATTATGCTCAATTGAAATATTGAGAGTGAAATTAATTGGCCCAATGCCAAAAATACTGGATTTTGATCCAATTACGAGAATTTATGCATCACTGGATAGGAAATCGCGAGTAGATATGAAATAAATTTTAAATTTTGAGATTTCGATAATTTATCGTGTAATTATGCTCAATTGAAATATTGAGAGTGCAATTAATTGGCCCAATGCCAAAAATACTGGATTTTGATCCAATTACGAGAATTTATGCACCACTGGATAGGAAATCGCGAGTAGATATGAAATAAATTTTAAATTTTGAGATTTCGATAAATTATCGTGTAATTATGCTCAATTGAAATATTAAAAATTGCAGTTGTCTGGAAAAATAAAAAAATACTCAATTTTGAACCAAATTCAAAAATTTTGGTATATTTAGATAGGAAATCGCGAGTAGATATGAAATAAATTTTAAATTTTGAGATTTCGATAATTTATCGTGTAATTATGCTCAATTGAAATATTGAAAATTGCAGTTGTCTGGAAAAATAAAAAAATACTCAATTTTGAACCAAATTCAAAAATTTTGGTATATTTAGATAGGAAATCGCGAGTAGATATGAAATAAATTTTATATTTTGAGATTTCGATAATTTATCGTGTAATTATGCTCAATTGAAATATTGAAAATTGCAGTTGTCTGGAAAAATAAAAAAATACTCAATTTTGAACCAAATTCAAAAATTTTGGTATATTTAGATAGGAAATCGCGAGTAGATATGAAATAAATTTTAAATTTTGAGATTTCGATAATTTATCGTGTAATTATGCTCAATTGAAATATTGAAAATTGCAGTTGTCTGGAAAAATAAAAAAATACTCAATTTTGAACCAAATTCAAAAATTTTGGTATATTTAGATAGGAAATCGCGAGTAGATATGAAATAAATTTTAAATTTTGAGATTTCGATAATTTATCGTGTAATTATGCTCAATTGAAATATTGAGAGTGAAATTAATTGGCCCAATGCCAAAAATACTGGATTTTGATCCAATTACGAGAATTTATGCATCACTGGATAGGAAATCGCGAGTAGATATGAAATAAATTTTAAATTTTGAGATTTCGATAATTTATCGTGTAATTATGCTCAATTGAAATATTGAGAGTGCAATTAATTGGCCCAATGCCAAAAATACTGGATTTTGATCCAATTACGAGAATTTATGCACCACTGGATAGGAAATCGCGAGTAGATATGAAATAAATTTTAAATTTTGAGATTTCGATAAATTATCGTGTAATTATGCTCAATTGAAATATTAAAAATTGCAGTTGTCTGGAAAAATAAAAAAATACTCAATTTTGAACCAAATTCAAAAATTTTGGTATATTTAGATAGGAAATCGCGAGTAGATATGAAATAAATTTTAAATTTTGAGATTTCGATAATTTATCGTGTAATTATGCTCATTTGAAATATTGAGAGTGCAACTAATTGGCCCAATGCCAAAAATACTGGATTTTGAACCAAATTCAAAAATTTTGGTATATTTAGATAGGAAATTGCGAGTAGATATGAAATAAATTTTAAATTTTGAGATTTCGATAATTTATCGTGTAATTATGCTCAATTGAAATATTGAAAATTGCAGTTGTCTGGAAAAATAAAAAAATACTCAATTTTGAACCAAATTCAAAAATTTTGGTATATTTAGATAGGAAATCGCGAGTAGATATGAAATAAATTTTAAATTTTGAGATTTCGATAATTTATCGTGTAATTATGCTCAATTGAAATATTGAGAGTGAAATTAATTGGCCCAATGCCAAAAATACTGGATTTTGATCCAATTACGAGAATTTATGCACCACTGGATAGGAAATCGCGAGTAGATATGAAATAAATTTTAAATTTTGAGATTTCGATAAATTATCGTGTAATTATGCTCAATTGAAATATTAAAAATTGCAGTTGTCTGGAAAAATAAAAAAATACTCAATTTTGAACCAAATTCAAAAATTTTGGTATATTTAGATAGGAAATCGCGAGTAGATATGAAATAAATTTTAAATTTTGAGATTTCGATAATTTATCGTGTAATTATGCTCATTTGAAATATTGAGAGTGCAATTAATTGGCCCAATGCCAAAAATACTGGATTTTGAACCAAATTCGAAAATTGTGGTATATTTAGATAGGAAATCGCGAGTAGATATGAAATAAATTTTAAATTTTGAGATTTCGATAATTTATCGTGTAATTATGCTCAATTGAAATATTGAAAATTGCAGTTGTCTGGAAAAATAAAAAAATACTCAATTTTGAACCAAATTCAAAAATTTTGGTATATTTAGATAGGAAATCGCGAGTAGATATGAAATAAATTTTAAATTTTGAGATTTCGATAATTTATCGTGTAATTATGCTCAATTGAAATATTGAGAGTGAAATTAATTGGCCCAATGCCAAAAATACTGGATTTTGATCCAATTACGAGAATTTATGCATCACTGGATAGGAAATCGCGAGTAGATATGAAATAAATTTTAAATTTTGAGATTTCGATAATTTATCGTGTAATTATGCTCAATTGAAATATTGAGAGTGCAATTAATTGGCCCAATGCCAAAAATACTGGATTTTGATCCAATTACGAGAATTTATGCACCACTGGATAGGAAATCGCGAGTAGATATGAAATAAATTTTAAATTTTGAGATTTCGATAAATTATCGTGTAATTATGCTCAATTGAAATATTAAAAATTGCAGTTGTCTGGAAAAATAAAAAAATACTCAATTTTGAACCAAATTCAAAAATTTTGGTATATTTAGATAGGAAATCGCGAGTAGATATGAAATAAATTTTAAATTTTGAGATTTCGATAATTTATCGTGTAATTATGCTCAATTGAAATATTGAAAATTGCAGTTGTCTGGAAAAATAAAAAAATACTCAATTTTGAACCAAATTCAAAAATTTTGGTATATTTAGATAGGAAATCGCGAGTAGATATGAAATAAATTTTATATTTTGAGATTTCGATAATTTATCGTGTAATTATGCTCAATTGAAATATTGAAAATTGCAGTTGTCTGGAAAAATAAAAAAATACTCAATTTTGAACCAAATTCAAAAATTTTGGTATATTTAGATAGGAAATCGCGAGTAGATATGAAATAAATTTTAAATTTTGAGATTTCGATAATTTATCGTGTAATTATGCTCAATTGAAATATTGAAAATTGCAGTTGTCTGGAAAAATAAAAAAATACTCAATTTTGAACCAAATTCAAAAATTTTGGTATATTTAGATAGGAAATCGCGAGTAGATATGAAATAAATTTTAAATTTTGAGATTTCGATAATTTATCGTGTAATTATGCTCAATTGAAATATTGAGAGTGAAATTAATTGGCCCAATGCCAAAAATACTGGATTTTGATCCAATTACGAGAATTTATGCATCACTGGATAGGAAATCGCGAGTAGATATGAAATAAATTTTAAATTTTGAGATTTCGATAATTTATCGTGTAATTATGCTCAATTGAAATATTGAGAGTGCAATTAATTGGCCCAATGCCAAAAATACTGGATTTTGATCCAATTACGAGAATTTATGCACCACTGGATAGGAAATCGCGAGTAGATATGAAATAAATTTTAAATTTTGAGATTTCGATAAATTATCGTGTAATTATGCTCAATTGAAATATTAAAAATTGCAGTTGTCTGGAAAAATAAAAAAATACTCAATTTTGAACCAAATTCAAAAATTTTGGTATATTTAGATAGGAAATCGCGAGTAGATATGAAATAAATTTTAAATTTTGAGATTTCGATAATTTATCGTGTAATTATGCTCATTTGAAATATTGAGAGTGCAACTAATTGGCCCAATGCCAAAAATACTGGATTTTGAACCAAATTCAAAAATTTTGGTATATTTAGATAGGAAATCGCGAGTAGATATGAAATAAATTTTAAATTTTGAGATTTCGATAATTTATCGTGTAATTATGCTCAATTGAAATATTGAAAATTGCAGTTGTCTGGAAAAATAAAAAAATACTCAATTTTGAACCAAATTCAAAAATTTTGGTATATTTAGATAGGAAATCGCGAGTAGATATGAAATAAATTTTAAATTTTGAGATTTCGATAATTTATCGTGTAATTATGCTCAATTGAAATATTGAAAATTGCAGTTGTCTGGAAAAATAAAAAAATACTCAATTTTGAACCAAATTCAAAAATTTTGGTATATTTAGATAGGAAATCGCGAGTAGATATGAAATAAATTTTAAATTTTGAGATTTCGATAATTTATCGTGTAATTATGCTCAATTGAAATATTGAGAGTGAAATTAATTGGCCCAATGCCAAAAATACTGGATTTTGATCCAATTACGAGAATTTATGCATCACTGGATAGGAAATCGCGAGTAGATATGAAATAAATTTTAAATTTTGAGATTTCGATAATTTATCGTGTAATTATGCTCATTTGAAATATTGAGAGTGCAACTAATTGGCCCAATGCCAAAAATACTGGATTTTGAACCAAATTCAAAAATTTTGGTATATTTAGATAGGAAATCGCGAGTAGATATGAAATAAATTTTAAATTTTGAGATTTCGATAATTTATCGTGTAATTATGCTCAATTGAAATATTGAGAGTGAAATTAATTGGCCCAATGCCAAAAATACTGGATTTTGATCCAATTACGAGAATTTATGCACCACTGGATAGGAAATCGCGAGTAGATATGAAATAAATTTTAAATTTTGAGATTTCGATAAATTATCGTGTAATTATGCTCAATTGAAATATTAAAAATTGCAGTTGTCTGGAAAAATAAAAAAATACTCAATTTTGAACCAAATTCAAAAATTTTGGTATATTTAGATAGGAAATCGCGAGTAGATATGAAATAAATTTTAAATTTTGAGATTTCGATAATTTATCGTGTAATTATGCTCATTTGAAATATTGAGAGTGCAATTAATTGGCCCAATGCCAAAAATACTGGATTTTGAACCAAATTCGAAAATTGTGGTATATTTAGATAGGAAATCGCGAGTAGATATGAAATAAATTTTAAATTTTGAGATTTCGATAATTTATCGTGTAATTATGCTCAATTGAAATATTGAAAATTGCAGTTGTCTGGAAAAATAAAAAAATACTCAATTTTGAACCAAATTCAAAAATTTTGGTATATTTAGATAGGAAATCGCGAGTAGATATGAAATAAATTTTAAATTTTGAGATTTCGATAATTTATCGTGTAATTATGCTCAATTGAAATATTGAGAGTGAAATTAATTGGCCCAATGCCAAAAATACTGGATTTTGATCCAATTACGAGAATTTATGCATCACTGGATAGGAAATCGCGAGTAGATATGAAATAAATTTTAAATTTTGAGATTTCGATAATTTATCGTGTAATTATGCTCAATTGAAATATTGAGAGTGCAATTAATTGGCCCAATGCCAAAAATACTGGATTTTGATCCAATTACGAGAATTTATGCACCACTGGATAGGAAATCGCGAGTAGATATGAAATAAATTTTAAATTTTGAGATTTCGATAAATTATCGTGTAATTATGCTCAATTGAAATATTAAAAATTGCAGTTGTCTGGAAAAATAAAAAAATACTCAATTTTGAACCAAATTCAAAAATTTTGGTATATTTAGATAGGAAATCGCGAGTAGATATGAAATAAATTTTAAATTTTGAGATTTCGATAATTTATCGTGTAATTATGCTCATTTGAAATATTGAGAGTGCAACTAATTGGCCCAATGCCAAAAATACTGGATTTTGAACCAAATTCAAAAATTTTGGTATATTTAGATAGGAAATCGCGAGTAGATATGAAATAAATTTTAAATTTTGAGATTTCGATAATTTATCGTGTAATTATGCTCAATTGAAATATTGAAAATTGCAGTTGTCTGGAAAAATAAAAAAATACTCAATTTTGAACCAAATTCAAAAATTTTGGTATATTTAGATAGGAAATCGCGAGTAGATATGAAATAAATTTTAAATTTTGAGATTTCGATAATTTATCGTGTAATTATGCTCAATTGAAATATTGAAAATTGCAGTTGTCTGGAAAAATAAAAAAATACTCAATTTTGAACCAAATTCAAAAATTTTGGTATATTTAGATAGGAAATCGCGAGTAGATATGAAATAAATTTTAAATTTTGAGATTTCGATAATTTATCGTGTAATTATGCTCAATTGAAATATTGAGAGTGAAATTAATTGGCCCAATGCCAAAAATACTGGATTTTGATCCAATTACGAGAATTTATGCATCACTGGATAGGAAATCGCGAGTAGATATGAAATAAATTTTAAATTTTGAGATTTCGATAATTTATCGTGTAATTATGCTCATTTGAAATATTGAGAGTGCAACTAATTGGCCCAATGCCAAAAATACTGGATTTTGAACCAAATTCAAAAATTTTGGTATATTTAGATAGGAAATCGCGAGTAGATATGAAATAAATTTTAAATTTTGAGATTTCGATAATTTATCGTGTAATTATGCTCAATTGAAATATTGAGAGTGAAATTAATTGGCCCAATGCCAAAAATACTGGATTTTGATCCAATTACGAGAATTTATGCACCACTGGATAGGAAATCGCGAGTAGATATGAAATAAATTTTAAATTTTGAGATTTCGATAAATTATCGTGTAATTATGCTCAATTGAAATATTAAAAATTGCAGTTGTCTGGAAAAATAAAAAAATACTCAATTTTGAACCAAATTCAAAAATTTTGGTATATTTAGATAGGAAATCGCGAGTAGATATGAAATAAATTTTAAATTTTGAGATTTCGATAATTTATCGTGTAATTATGCTCATTTGAAATATTGAGAGTGCAATTAATTGGCCCAATGCCAAAAATACTGGATTTTGAACCAAATTCGAAAATTGTGGTATATTTAGATAGGAAATCGCGAGTAGATATGAAATAAATTTTAAATTTTGAGATTTCGATAATTTATCGTGTAATTATGCTCAATTGAAATATTGAAAATTGCAGTTGTCTGGAAAAATAAAAAAATACTCAATTTTGAACCAAATTCAAAAATTTTGGTATATTTAGATAGGAAATCGCGAGTAGATATGAAATAAATTTTAAATTTTGAGATTTCGATAATTTATCGTGTAATTATGCTCAATTGAAATATTGAGAGTGCAATTAATTGGCCCAATGCCAAAAATACTGGATTTTGATCCAATTACGAGAATTTATGCACCACTGGATAGGAAATCGCGAGTAGATATGAAATAAATTTTAAATTTTGAGATTTCGATAAATTATCGTGTAATTATGCTCAATTGAAATATTAAAAATTGCAGTTGTCTGGAAAAATAAAAAAATACTCAATTTTGAACCAAATTCAAAAATTTTGGTATATTTAGATAGGAAATCGCGAGTAGATATGAAATAAATTTTAAATTTTGAGATTTCGATAATTTATCGTGTAATTATGCTCATTTGAAATATTGAGAGTGCAACTAATTGGCCCAATGCCAAAAATACTGGATTTTGAACCAAATTCAAAAATTTTGGTATATTTAGATAGGAAATCGCGAGTAGATATGAAATAAATTTTAAATTTTGAGATTTCGATAATTTATCGTGTAATTATGCTCAATTGAAATATTGAAAATTGCAGTTGTCTGGAAAAATAAAAAAATACTCAATTTTGAACCAAATTCAAAAATTTTGGTATATTTAGATAGGAAATCGCGAGTAGATATGAAATAAATTTTAAATTTTGAGATTTCGATAATTTATCGTGTAATTATGCTCAATTGAAATATTGAGAGTGAAATTAATTGGCCCAATGCCAAAAATACTGGATTTTGATCCAATTACGAGAATTTATGCACCACTGGATAGGAAATCGCGAGTAGATATGAAATAAATTTTAAATTTTGAGATTTCGATAAATTATCGTGTAATTATGCTCAATTGAAATATTAAAAATTGCAGTTGTCTGGAAAAATAAAAAATACTCAATTTTGAACCAAATTCAAAAATTTTGGTATATTTAGATAGGAAATCGCGAGTAGATATGAAATAAATTTTAAATTTTGAGATTTCGATAATTTATCGTGTAATTATGCTCATTTGAAATATTGAGAGTGCAATTAATTGGCCCAATGCCAAAAATACTGGATTTTGAACCAAATTCGAAAATTGTGGTATATTTAGATAGGAAATCGCGAGTAGATATGAAATAAATTTTAAATTTTGAGATTTCGATAATTTATCGTGTAATTATGCTCAATTGAAATATTGAAAATTGCAGTTGTCTGGAAAAATAAAAAAATACTCAATTTTGAACCAAATTCAAAAATTTTGGTATATTTAGATAGGAAATCGCGAGTAGATATGAAATAAATTTTAAATTTTGAGATTTCGATAATTTATCGTGTAATTATGCTCAATTGAAATATTGAAAATTGCAGTTGTCTGGAAAAATAAAAAAATACTCAATTTTGAACCAAATTCAAAAATTTTGGTATATTTAGATAGGAAATCGCGAGTAGATATGAAATAAATTTTAAATTTTGAGATTTCGATAATTTATCGTGTAATTATGCTCAATTGAAATATTGAGAGTGAAATTAATTGGCCCAATGCCAAAAATACTGGATTTTGATCCAATTACGAGAATTTATGCATCACTGGATAGGAAATCGCGAGTAGATATGAAATAAATTTTAAATTTTGAGATTTCGATAATTTATCGTGTAATTATGCTCAATTGAAATATTGAGAGTGCAATTAATTGGCCCAATGCCAAAAATACTGGATTTTGATCCAATTACGAGAATTTATGCACCACTGGATAGGAAATCGCGAGTAGATATGAAATAAATTTTAAATTTTGAGATTTCGATAAATTATCGTGTAATTATGCTCAATTGAAATATTAAAAATTGCAGTTGTCTGGAAAAATAAAAAAATACTCAATTTTGAACCAAATTCAAAAATTTTGGTATATTTAGATAGGAAATCGCGAGTAGATATGAAATAAATTTTAAATTTTGAGATTTCGATAATTTATCGTGTAATTATGCTCATTTGAAATATTGAGAGTGCAACTAATTGGCCCAATGCCAAAAATACTGGATTTTGAACCAAATTCAAAAATTTTGGTATATTTAGATAGGAAATCGCGAGTAGATATGAAATGAATTTTAAATTTTGAGATTTCGATAATTTATCGTGTAATTATGCTCAATTGAAATATTGAAAATTGCAGTTGTCTGGAAAAATAAAAAAATACTCAATTTTGAAACAAATTCAAAAATTTTGGTATATTTAGATAGGAAATCGCGAGTAGATATGAAATAAATTTTAAATTTTGAGATTTCGATAATTTATCGTGTAATTATGCTCAATTGAAATATTGAGAGTGAAATTAATTGGCCCAATGCCAAAAATACTGGATTTTGATCCAATTACGAGAATTTATGCATCACTGGATAGGAAATCGCGAGTAGATATGAAATAAATTTTAAATTTTGAGATTTCGATAATTTATCGTGTAATTATGCTCATTTGAAATATTGAGAGTGCAACTAATTGGCCCAATGCCAAAAATACTGGATTTTGAACCAAATTCAAAAATTTTGGTATATTTAGATAGGAAATCGCGAGTAGATATGAAATAAATTTTAAATTTTGAGATTTCGATAATTTATCGTGTAATTATGCTCAATTGAAATATTGAAAATTGCAGTTGTCTGGAAAAATAAAAAAATACTCAATTTTGAACCAAATTCAAAAATTTTGGTATATTTAGATAGGAAATCGCGAGTAGATATGAAATAAATTTTAAATTTTGAGATTTCGATAATTTATCGTGTAATTATGCTCAATTGAAATATTGAGAGTGAAATTAATTGGCCCAATGCCAAAAATACTGGATTTTGATCCAATTACGAGAATTTATGCACCACTGGATAGGAAATCGCGAGTAGATATGAAATAAATTTTAAATTTTGAGATTTCGATAAATTATCGTGTAATTATGCTCAATTGAAATATTAAAAATTGCAGTTGTCTGGAAAAATAAAAAAATACTCAATTTTGAACCAAATTCAAAAATTTTGGTATATTTAGATAGGAAATCGCGAGTAGATATGAAATAAATTTTAAATTTTGAGATTTCGATAATTTATCGTGTAATTATGCTCATTTGAAATATTGAGAGTGCAATTAATTGGCCCAATGCCAAAAATACTGGATTTTGAACCAAATTCGAAAATTGTGGTATATTTAGATAGGAAATCGCGAGTAGATATGAAATAAATTTTAAATTTTGAGATTTCGATAATTTATCGTGTAATTATGCTCAATTGAAATATTGAAAATTGCAGTTGTCTGGAAAAATAAAAAAATACTCAATTTTGAACCAAATTCAAAAATTTTGGTATATTTAGATAGGAAATCGCGAGTAGATATGAAATAAATTTTAAATTTTGAGATTTCGATAATTTATCGTGTAATTATGCTCAATTGAAATATTGAGAGTGCAATTAATTGGCCCAATGCCAAAAATACTGGATTTTGATCCAATTACGAGAATTTATGCACCACTGGATAGGAAATCGCGAGTAGATATGAAATAAATTTTAAATTTTGAGATTTCGATAAATTATCGTGTAATTATGCTCAATTGAAATATTAAAAATTGCAGTTGTCTGGAAAAATAAAAAAATACTCAATTTTGAACCAAATTCAAAAATTTTGGTATATTTAGATAGGAAATCGCGAGTAGATATGAAATAAATTTTAAATTTTGAGATTTCGATAATTTATCGTGTAATTATGCTCATTTGAAATATTGAGAGTGCAACTAATTGGCCCAATGCCAAAAATACTGGATTTTGAACCAAATTCAAAAATTTTGGTATATTTAGATAGGAAATCGCGAGTAGATATGAAATAAATTTTAAATTTTGAGATTTCGATAATTTATCGTGTAATTATGCTCAATTGAAATATTGAAAATTGCAGTTGTCTGGAAAAATAAAAAAATACTCAATTTTGAACCAAATTCAAAAATTTTGGTATATTTAGATAGGAAATCGCGAGTAGATATGAAATAAATTTTAAATTTTGAGATTTCGATAATTTATCGTGTAATTATGCTCAATTGAAATATTGAGAGTGAAATTAATTGGCCCAATGCCAAAAATACTGGATTTTGATCCAATTACGAGAATTTATGCACCACTGGATAGGAAATCGCGAGTAGATATGAAATAAATTTTAAATTTTGAGATTTCGATAAATTATCGTGTAATTATGCTCAATTGAAATATTAAAAATTGCAGTTGTCTGGAAAAATAAAAAATACTCAATTTTGAACCAAATTCAAAAATTTTGGTATATTTAGATAGGAAATCGCGAGTAGATATGAAATAAATTTTAAATTTTGAGATTTCGATAATTTATCGTGTAATTATGCTCATTTGAAATATTGAGAGTGCAATTAATTGGCCCAATGCCAAAAATACTGGATTTTGAACCAAATTCGAAAATTGTGGTATATTTAGATAGGAAATCGCGAGTAGATATGAAATAAATTTTAAATTTTGAGATTTCGATAATTTATCGTGTAATTATGCTCATTTGAAATATTGAGAGTGCAACTAATTGGCCCAATGCCAAAAATACTGGATTTTGAACCAAATTCAAAAATTTTGGTATATTTAGATAGGAAATCGCGAGTAGATATGAAATAAATTTTAAATTTTGAGATTTCGATAATTTATCGTGTAATTATGCTCAATTGAAATATTGAAAATTGCAGTTGTCTGGAAAAATAAAAAAATACTCAATTTTGAACCAAATTCAAAAATTTTGGTATATTTAGATAGGAAATCGCGAGTAGATATGAAATAAATTTTAAATTTTGAGATTTCGATAATTTATCGTGTAATTATGCTCAATTGAAATATTGAGAGTGAAATTAATTGGCCCAATGCCAAAAATACTGGATTTTGATCCAATTACGAGAATTTATGCACCACTGGATAGGAAATCGCGAGTAGATATGAAATAAATTTTAAATTTTGAGATTTCGATAAATTATCGTGTAATTATGCTCAATTGAAATATTAAAAATTGCAGTTGTCTGGAAAAATAAAAAAATACTCAATTTTGAACCAAATTCAAAAATTTTGGTATATTTAGATAGGAAATCGCGAGTAGATATGAAATAAATTTTAAATTTTGAGATTTCGATAATTTATCGTGTAATTATGCTCATTTGAAATATTGAGAGTGCAATTAATTGGCCCAATGCCAAAAATACTGGATTTTGAACCAAATTCGAAAATTGTGGTATATTTAGATAGGAAATCGCGAGTAGATATGAAATAAATTTTAAATTTTGAGATTTCGATAATTTATCGTGTAATTATGCTCAATTGAAATATTGAAAATTGCAGTTGTCTGGAAAAATAAAAAAATACTCAATTTTGAACCAAATTCAAAAATTTTGGTATATTTAGATAGGAAATCGCGAGTAGATATGAAATAAATTTTAAATTTTGAGATTTCGATAATTTATCGTGTAATTATGCTCAATTGAAATATTGAGAGTGCAATTAATTGGCCCAATGCCAAAAATACTGGATTTTGATCCAATTACGAGAATTTATGCACCACTGGATAGGAAATCGCGAGTAGATATGAAATAAATTTTAAATTTTGAGATTTCGATAAATTATCGTGTAATTATGCTCAATTGAAATATTAAAAATTGCAGTTGTCTGGAAAAATAAAAAAATACTCAATTTTGAACCAAATTCAAAAATTTTGGTATATTTAGATAGGAAATCGCGAGTAGATATGAAATAAATTTTAAATTTTGAGATTTCGATAATTTATCGTGTAATTATGCTCATTTGAAATATTGAGAGTGCAACTAATTGGCCCAATGCCAAAAATACTGGATTTTGAACCAAATTCAAAAATTTTGGTATATTTAGATAGGAAATCGCGAGTAGATATGAAATAAATTTTAAATTTTGAGATTTCGATAATTTATCGTGTAATTATGCTCAATTGAAATATTGAAAATTGCAGTTGTCTGGAAAAATAAAAAAATACTCAATTTTGAACCAAATTCAAAAATTTTGGTATATTTAGATAGGAAATCGCGAGTAGATATGAAATAAATTTTAAATTTTGAGATTTCGATAATTTATCGTGTAATTATGCTCAATTGAAATATTGAGAGTGAAATTAATTGGCCCAATGCCAAAAATACTGGATTTTGATCCAATTACGAGAATTTATGCACCACTGGATAGGAAATCGCGAGTAGATATGAAATAAATTTTAAATTTTGAGATTTCGATAAATTATCGTGTAATTATGCTCAATTGAAATATTAAAAATTGCAGTTGTCTGGAAAAATAAAAAATACTCAATTTTGAACCAAATTCAAAAATTTTGGTATATTTAGATAGGAAATCGCGAGTAGATATGAAATAAATTTTAAATTTTGAGATTTCGATAATTTATCGTGTAATTATGCTCATTTGAAATATTGAGAGTGCAATTAATTGGCCCAATGCCAAAAATACTGGATTTTGAACCAAATTCGAAAATTGTGGTATATTTAGATAGGAAATCGCGAGTAGATATGAAATAAATTTTAAATTTTGAGATTTCGATAATTTATCGTGTAATTATGCTCAATTGAAATATTGAAAATTGCAGTTGTCTGGAAAAATAAAAAAATACTCAATTTTGAACCAAATTCAAAAATTTTGGTATATTTAGATAGGAAATCGCGAGTAGATATGAAATAAATTTTAAATTTTGAGATTTCGATAATTTATCGTGTAATTATGCTCAATTGAAATATTGAAAATTGCAGTTGTCTGGAAAAATAAAAAAATACTCAATTTTGAACCAAATTCAAAAATTTTGGTATATTTAGATAGGAAATCGCGAGTAGATATGAAATAAATTTTAAATTTTGAGATTTCGATAATTTATCGTGTAATTATGCTCAATTGAAATATTGAGAGTGAAATTAATTGGCCCAATGCCAAAAATACTGGATTTTGATCCAATTACGAGAATTTATGCATCACTGGATAGGAAATCGCGAGTAGATATGAAATAAATTTTAAATTTTGAGATTTCGATAATTTATCGTGTAATTATGCTCAATTGAAATATTGAGAGTGCAATTAATTGGCCCAATGCCAAAAATACTGGATTTTGATCCAATTACGAGAATTTATGCACCACTGGATAGGAAATCGCGAGTAGATATGAAATAAATTTTAAATTTTGAGATTTCGATAAATTATCGTGTAATTATGCTCAATTGAAATATTAAAAATTGCAGTTGTCTGGAAAAATAAAAAAATACTCAATTTTGAACCAAATTCAAAAACTTTGGTATATTTAGATAGGAAATCGCGAGTAGATATGAAATAAATTTTAAATTTTGAGATTTCGATAATTTATCGTGTAATTATGCTCATTTGAAATATTGAGAGTGCAACTAATTGGCCCAATGCCAAAAATACTGGATTTTGAACCAAATTCAAAAATTTTGGTATATTTAGATAGGAAATCGCGAGTAGATATGAAATGAATTTTAAATTTTGAGATTTCGATAATTTATCGTGTAATTATGCTCAATTGAAATATTGAAAATTGCAGTTGTCTGGAAAAATAAAAAAATACTCAATTTTGAACCAAATTCAAAAATTTTGGTATATTTAGATAGGAAATCGCGAGTAGATATGAAATAAATTTTAAATTTTGAGATTTCGATAATTTATCGTGTAATTATGCTCAATTGAAATATTGAAAATTGCAGTTGTCTGGAAAAATAAAAAAATACTCAATTTTGAACCAAATTCAAAAATTTTGGTATATTTAGATAGGAAATCGCGAGTAGATATGAAATAAATTTTAAATTTTGAGATTTCGATAATTTATCGTGTAATTATGCTCAATTGAAATATTGAGAGTGCAATTAATTGGCCCAATGCCAAAAATACTGGATTTTGATCCAATTACGAGAATTTATGCACCACTGGATAGGAAATCGCGAGTAGATATGAAATAAATTTTAAATTTTGAGATTTCGATAAATTATCGTGTAATTATGCTCAATTGAAATATTAAAAATTGCAGTTGTCTGGAAAAATAAAAAAATACTCAATTTTGAACCAAATTCAAAAATTTTGGTATATTTAGATAGGAAATCGCGAGTAGATATGAAATAAATTTTAAATTTTGAGATTTCGATAATTTATCGTGTAATTATGCTCATTTGAAATATTGAGAGTGCAACTAATTGGCCCAATGCCAAAAATACTGGATTTTGAACCAAATTCAAAAATTTTGGTATATTTAGATAGGAAATCGCGAGTAGATATGAAATAAATTTTAAATTTTGAGATTTCGATAATTTATCGTGTAATTATGCTCAATTGAAATATTGAAAATTGCAGTTGTCTGGAAAAATAAAAAAATACTCAATTTTGAACCAAATTCAAAAATTTTGGTATATTTAGATAGGAAATCGCGAGTAGATATGAAATAAATTTTAAATTTTGAGATTTCGATAATTTATCGTGTAATTATGCTCAATTGAAATATTGAGAGTGAAATTAATTGGCCCAATGCCAAAAATACTGGATTTTGATCCAATTACGAGAATTTATGCACCACTGGATAGGAAATCGCGAGTAGATATGAAATAAATTTTAAATTTTGAGATTTCGATAAATTATCGTGTAATTATGCTCAATTGAAATATTAAAAATTGCAGTTGTCTGGAAAAATAAAAAAATACTCAATTTTGAACCAAATTCAAAAATTTTGGTATATTTAGATAGGAAATCGCGAGTAGATATGAAATAAATTTTAAATTTTGAGATTTCGATAATTTATCGTGTAATTATGCTCATTTGAAATATTGAGAGTGCAATTAATTGGCCCAATGCCAAAAATACTGGATTTTGAACCAAATTCGAAAATTGTGGTATATTTAGATAGGAAATCGCGAGTAGATATGAAATAAATTTTAAATTTTGAGATTTCGATAATTTATCGTGTAATTATGCTCAATTGAAATATTGAAAATTGCAGTTGTCTGGAAAAATAAAAAAATACTCAATTTTGAACCAAATTCAAAAATTTTGGTATATTTAGATAGGAAATCGCGAGTAGATATGAAATAAATTTTAAATTTTGAGATTTCGATAATTTATCGTGTAATTATGCTCAATTGAAATATTGAAAATTGCAGTTGTCTGGAAAAATAAAAAAATACTCAATTTTGAACCAAATTCAAAAATTTTGGTATATTTAGATAGGAAATCGCGAGTAGATATGAAATAAATTTTAAATTTTGAGATTTCGATAATTTATCGTGTAATTATGCTCAATTGAAATATTGAGAGTGAAATTAATTGGCCCAATGCCAAAAATACTGGATTTTGATCCAATTACGAGAATTTATGCATCACTGGATAGGAAATCGCGAGTAGATATGAAATAAATTTTAAATTTTGAGATTTCGATAATTTATCGTGTAATTATGCTCAATTGAAATATTGAGAGTGCAATTAATTGGCCCAATGCCAAAAATACTGGATTTTGATCCAATTACGAGAATTTATGCACCACTGGATAGGAAATCGCGAGTAGATATGAAATAAATTTTAAATTTTGAGATTTCGATAAATTATCGTGTAATTATGCTCAATTGAAATATTAAAAATTGCAGTTGTCTGGAAAAATAAAAAAATACTCAATTTTGAACCAAATTCAAAAATTTTGGTATATTTAGATAGGAAATCGCGAGTAGATATGAAATAAATTTTAAATTTTGAGATTTCGATAATTTATCGTGTAATTATGCTCATTTGAAATATTGAGAGTGCAACTAATTGGCCCAATGCCAAAAATACTGGATTTTGAACCAAATTCAAAAATTTTGGTATATTTAGATAGGAAATCGCGAGTAGATATGAAATAAATTTTAAATTTTGAGATTTCGATAATTTATCGTGTAATTATGCTCAATTGAAATATTGAAAATTGCAGTTGTCTGGAAAAATAAAAAAATACTCAATTTTGAACCAAATTCAAAAATTTTGGTATATTTAGATAGGAAATCGCGAGTAGATATGAAATAAATTTTAAATTTTGAGATTTCGATAATTTATCGTGTAATTATGCTCATTTGAAATATTGAGAGTGCAATTAATTGGCCCAATGCCAAAAATACTGGATTTTGAACCAAATTCGAAAATTGTGGTATATTTAGATAGGAAATCGCGAGTAGATATGAAATAAATTTTAAATTTTGAGATTTCGATAATTTATCGTGTAATTATGCTCAATTGAAATATTGAGAGTGCAATTAATTGGCCCAATGCCAAAAATACTGGATTTTGATCCAATTACGAGAATTTATGCACCACTGGATAGGAAATCGCGAGTAGATATGAAATAAATTTTAAATTTTGAGATTTCGATAAATTATCGTGTAATTATGCTCAATTGAAATATTAAAAATTGCAGTTGTCTGGAAAAATAAAAAAATACTCAATTTTGAACCAAATTCAAAAATTTTAGTATATTTAGATAGGAAATCGCGAGTAGATATGAAATAAATTTTAAATTTTGAGATTTCGATAATTTATCGTGTAATTATGCTCATTTGAAATATTGAGAGTGCAACTAATTGGCCCAATGCCAAAAATACTGGATTTTGAACCAAATTCAAAAATTTTGGTATATTTAGATAGGAAATCGCGAGTAGATATGAAATAAATTTTAAATTTTGAGATTTCGATAATTTATCGTGTAATTATGCTCAATTGAAATATTGAAAATTGCAGTTGTCTGGAAAAATAAAAAAATACTCAATTTTGAACCAAATTCAAAAATTTTGGTATATTTAGATAGGAAATCGCGAGTAGATATGAAATAAATTTTAAATTTTGAGATTTCGATAATTTATCGTGTAATTATGCTCATTTGAAATATTGAGAGTGCAATTAATTGGCCCAATGCCAAAAATACTGGATTTTGAACCAAATTCGAAAATTGTGGTATATTTAGATAGGAAATCGCGAGTAGATATGAAATAAATTTTAAATTTTGAGATTTCGATAATTTATCGTGTAATTATGCTCAATTGAAATATTGAGAGTGAAATTAATTGGCCCAATGCCAAAAGCACTGGATTTTGATCCAATTACGAGAATTTATGCACCACTGGATAGGAAATCGCGAGTAGATATGAAATAAATTTTAAATTTTGAGATTTCGATAAATTATCGTGTAATTATGCTCAATTGAAATATTAAAAATTGCAGTTGTCTGGAAAAATAAAAAAATACTCAATTTTGAACCAAATTCAAAAATTTTAGTATATTTAGATAGGAAATCGCGAGTAGATATGAAATAAATTTTAAATTTTGAGATTTCGATAATTTATCGTGTAATTATGCTCATTTGAAATATTGAGAGTGCAACTAATTGGCCCAATGCCAAAAATACTGGATTTTGAACCAAATTCAAAAATTTTGGTATATTTAGATAGGAAATCGCGAGTAGATATGAAATAAATTTTAAATTTTGAGATTTCGATAATTTATCGTGTAATTATGCTCAATTGAAATATTGAAAATTGCAGTTGTCTGGAAAAATAAAAAAATACTCAATTTTGAACCAAATTCAAAAATTTTGGTATATTTAGATAGGAAATCGCGAGTAGATATGAAATAAATTTTAAATTTTGAGATTTCGATAATTTATCGTGTAATTATGCTCATTTGAAATATTGAGAGTGCAATTAATTGGCCCAATGCCAAAAATACTGGATTTTGAACCAAATTCGAAAATTGTGGTATATTTAGATAGGAAATCGCGAGTAGATATGAAATAAATTTTAAATTTTGAGATTTCGATAATTTATCGTGTAATTATGCTCAATTGAAATATTGAGAGTGCAATTAATTGGCCCAATGCCAAAAATACTGGATTTTGATCCAATTACGAGAATTTATGCACCACTGGATAGGAAATCGCGAGTAGATATGAAATAAATTTTAAATTTTGAGATTTCGATAAATTATCGTGTAATTATGCTCAATTGAAATATTAAAAATTGCAGTTGTCTGGAAAAATAAAAAAATACTCAATTTTGAACCAAATTCAAAAATTTTAGTATATTTAGATAGGAAATCGCGAGTAGATATGAAATAAATTTTAAATTTTGAGATTTCGATAATTTATCGTGTAATTATGCTCATTTGAAATATTGAGAGTGCAACTAATTGGCCCAATGCCAAAAATACTGGATTTTGAACCAAATTCAAAAATTTTGGTATATTTAGATAGGAAATCGCGAGTAGATATGAAATAAATTTTAAATTTTGAGATTTCGATAATTTATCGTGTAATTATGCTCAATTGAAATATTGAAAATTGCAGTTGTCTGGAAAAATAAAAAAATACTCAATTTTGAACCAAATTCAAAAATTTTGGTATATTTAGATAGGAAATCGCGAGTAGATATGAAATAAATTTTAAATTTTGAGATTTCGATAATTTATCGTGTAATTATGCTCATTTGAAATATTGAGAGTGCAATTAATTGGCCCAATGCCAAAAATACTGGATTTTGAACCAAATTCGAAAATTGTGGTATATTTAGATAGGAAATCGCGAGTAGATATGAAATAAATTTTAAATTTTGAGATTTCGATAATTTATCGTGTAATTATGCTCAATTGAAATATTGAGAGTGAAATTAATTGGCCCAATGCCAAAAGCACTGGATTTTGATCCAATTACGAGAATTTATGCACCACTGGATAGAAAATCGCGAGTAGATATGAAATAAATTTTAAATTTTGAGATTTCGATAATTTATCGTGTAATTATGCTCAATTGAAATATTGAGAGTGCAATTAATTGGCCCAATGCCAAAAATACTGGATTTTGAACCAATTACGAGAATTTATGCACCACTGGATAGGAAATCGCGAGTAGATATGAAATAAATTTTAAATTTTGAGATTTCGATAATTTATCGTGTAATTATGCTCAATTGAAATATTGAGAGTGCAACTAATTGGCCCAATGCCAAAAATACTGGATTTTGAACCAAATTCAAAAATTTTGGTATATTTAGATAGGAAATCGCGAGTAGATATGAAATAAATTTTAAATTTTGAGATTTCGATAATTTATCGTGTAATTATGCTCATTTGAAATATTGAGAGTGCAATTAATTGGCCCAATGCCAAAAATACTGGATTTTGAACCAAATTCGAAAATTGTGGTATATTTAGATAGGAAATCGCGAGTAGATATGAAATAAATTTTAAATTTTGAGATTTCGATAATTTATCGTGTAATTATGCTCAATTGAAATATTGAAAATTGCAGTTGTCTGGAAAAATAAAAAAATACTCAATTTTGAACCAAATTCAAAAATTTTGGTATATTTAGATAGGAAATCGCGAGTAGATATGAAATAAATTTTAAATTTTGAGATTTCGATAATTTATCGTGTAATTATGCTCAATTGAAATATTGAAAATTGCAGTTGTCTGGAAAAATAAAAAAATACTCAATTTTGAACCAAATTCAAAAATTTTGGTATATTTAGATAGGAAATCGCGAGTAGATATGAAATAAATTTTAAATTTTGAGATTTCGATAATTTATCGTGTAATTATGCTCAATTGAAATATTGAGAGTGAAATTAATTGGCCCAATGCCAAAAATACTGGATTTTGATCCAATTACGAGAATTTATGCATCACTGGATAGGAAATCGCGAGTAGATATGAAATAAATTTTAAATTTTGAGATTTCGATAATTTATCGTGTAATTATGCTCAATTGAAATATTGAGAGTGCAATTAATTGGCCCAATGCCAAAAATACTGGATTTTGATCCAATTACGAGAATTTATGCACCACTGGATAGGAAATCGCGAGTAGATATGAAATAAATTTTAAATTTTGAGATTTCGATAAATTATCGTGTAATTATGCTCAATTGAAATATTAAAAATTGCAGTTGTCTGGAAAAATAAAAAAATACTCAATTTTGAACCAAATTCAAAAATTTTGGTATATTTAGATAGGAAATCGCGAGTAGATATGAAATAAATTTTAAATTTTGAGATTTCGATAATTTATCGTGTAATTATGCTCATTTGAAATATTGAGAGTGCAACTAATTGGCCCAATGCCAAAAATACTGGATTTTGAACCAAATTCAAAAATTTTGGTATATTTAGATAGGAAATCGCGAGTAGATATGAAATAAATTTTAAATTTTGAGATTTCGATAATTTATCGTGTAATTATGCTCAATTGAAATATTGAAAATTGCAGTTGTCTGGAAAAATAAAAAAATACTCAATTTTGAACCAAATTCAAAAATTTTGGTATATTTAGATAGGAAATCGCGAGTAGATATGAAATAAATTTTAAATTTTGAGATTTCGATAATTTATCGTGTAATTATGCTCAATTGAAATATTGAGAGTGAAATTAATTGGCCCAATGCCAAAAATACTGGATTTTGATCCAATTACGAGAATTTATGCACCACTGGATAGGAAATCGCGAGTAGATATGAAATAAATTTTAAATTTTGAGATTTCGATAAATTATCGTGTAATTATGCTCAATTGAAATATTAAAAATTGCAGTTGTCTGGAAAAATAAAAAATACTCAATTTTGAACCAAATTCAAAAATTTTGGTATATTTAGATAGGAAATCGCGAGTAGATATGAAATAAATTTTAAATTTTGAGATTTCGATAATTTATCGTGTAATTATGCTCATTTGAAATATTGAGAGTGCAATTAATTGGCCCAATGCCAAAAATACTGGATTTTGAACCAAATTCGAAAATTGTGGTATATTTAGATAGGAAATCGCGAGTAGATATGAAATAAATTTTAAATTTTGAGATTTCGATAATTTATCGTGTAATTATGCTCAATTGAAATATTGAAAATTGCAGTTGTCTGGAAAAATAAAAAAATACTCAATTTTGAACCAAATTCAAAAATTTTGGTATATTTAGATAGGAAATCGCGAGTAGATATGAAATAAATTTTAAATTTTGAGATTTCGATAATTTATCGTGTAATTATGCTCAATTGAAATATTGAAAATTGCAGTTGTCTGGAAAAATAAAAAAATACTCAATTTTGAACCAAATTCAAAAATTTTGGTATATTTAGATAGGAAATCGCGAGTAGATATGAAATAAATTTTAAATTTTGAGATTTCGATAATTTATCGTGTAATTATGCTCAATTGAAATATTGAGAGTGAAATTAATTGGCCCAATGCCAAAAATACTGGATTTTGATCCAATTACGAGAATTTATGCATCACTGGATAGGAAATCGCGAGTAGATATGAAATAAATTTTAAATTTTGAGATTTCGATAATTTATCGTGTAATTATGCTCAATTGAAATATTGAGAGTGCAATTAATTGGCCCAATGCCAAAAATACTGGATTTTGATCCAATTACGAGAATTTATGCACCACTGGATAGGAAATCGCGAGTAGATATGAAATAAATTTTAAATTTTGAGATTTCGATAAATTATCGTGTAATTATGCTCAATTGAAATATTAAAAATTGCAGTTGTCTGGAAAAATAAAAAAATACTCAATTTTGAACCAAATTCAAAAATTTTGGTATATTTAGATAGGAAATCGCGAGTAGATATGAAATAAATTTTAAATTTTGAGATTTCGATAATTTATCGTGTAATTATGCTCATTTGAAATATTGAGAGTGCAACTAATTGGCCCAATGCCAAAAATACTGGATTTTGAACCAAATTCAAAAATTTTGGTATATTTAGATAGGAAATCGCGAGTAGATATGAAATGAATTTTAAATTTTGAGATTTCGATAATTTATCGTGTAATTATGCTCAATTGAAATATTGAAAATTGCAGTTGTCTGGAAAAATAAAAAAATACTCAATTTTGAAACAAATTCAAAAATTTTGGTATATTTAGATAGGAAATCGCGAGTAGATATGAAATAAATTTTAAATTTTGAGATTTCGATAATTTATCGTGTAATTATGCTCAATTGAAATATTGAGAGTGAAATTAATTGGCCCAATGCCAAAAATACTGGATTTTGATCCAATTACGAGAATTTATGCATCACTGGATAGGAAATCGCGAGTAGATATGAAATAAATTTTAAATTTTGAGATTTCGATAATTTATCGTGTAATTATGCTCATTTGAAATATTGAGAGTGCAACTAATTGGCCCAATGCCAAAAATACTGGATTTTGAACCAAATTCAAAAATTTTGGTATATTTAGATAGGAAATCGCGAGTAGATATGAAATAAATTTTAAATTTTGAGATTTCGATAATTTATCGTGTAATTATGCTCAATTGAAATATTGAGAGTGCAATTAATTGGCCCAATGCCAAAAATACTGGATTTTGAACCAATTACGAGAATTTATGCACCACTGGATAGGAAATCGCGAGTAGATATGAAATAAATTTTAAATTTTGAGATTTCGATAATTTATCGTGTAATTATGCTCAATTGAAATATTGAGAGTGCAACTAATTGGCCCAATGCCAAAAATACTGGATTTTGAACCAAATTCAAAAATTTTGGTATATTTAGATAGGAAATCGCGAGTAGATATGAAATAAATTTTAAATTTTGAGATTTCGATAATTTATCGTGTAATTATGCTCATTTGAAATATTGAGAGTGCAATTAATTGGCCCAATGCCAAAAATACTGGATTTTGAACCAAATTCGAAAATTGTGGTATATTTAGATAGGAAATCGCGAGTAGATATGAAATAAATTTTAAATTTTGAGATTTCGATAATTTATCGTGTAATTATGCTCAATTGAAATATTGAAAATTGCAGTTGTCTGGAAAAATAAAAAAATACTCAATTTTGAACCAAATTCAAAAATTTTGGTATATTTAGATAGGAAATCGCGAGTAGATATGAAATAAATTTTAAATTTTGAGATTTCGATAATTTATCGTGTAATTATGCTCAATTGAAATATTGAAAATTGCAGTTGTCTGGAAAAATAAAAAAATACTCAATTTTGAACCAAATTCAAAAATTTTGGTATATTTAGATAGGAAATCGCGAGTAGATATGAAATAAATTTTAAATTTTGAGATTTCGATAATTTATCGTGTAATTATGCTCAATTGAAATATTGAGAGTGAAATTAATTGGCCCAATGCCAAAAATACTGGATTTTGATCCAATTACGAGAATTTATGCATCACTGGATAGGAAATCGCGAGTAGATATGAAATAAATTTTAAATTTTGAGATTTCGATAATTTATCGTGTAATTATGCTCAATTGAAATATTGAGAGTGCAATTAATTGGCCCAATGCCAAAAATACTGGATTTTGAACCAAATTCGAAAATTGTGGTATATTTAGATAGGAAATCGCGAGTAGATATGAAATAAATTTTAAATTTTGAGATTTCGATAATTTATCGTGTAATTATGCTCAATTGAAATATTGAAAATTGCAGTTGTCTGGAAAAATAAAAAAATACTCAATTTTGAACCAAATTCAAAAATTTTGGTATATTTAGATAGGAAATCGCGAGTAGATATGAAATAAATTTTAAATTTTGAGATTTCGATAATTTATCGTGTAATTATGCTCAATTGAAATATTGAAAATTGCAGTTGTCTGGAAAAATAAAAAAATACTCAATTTTGAACCAAATTCAAACATTTTGGTATATTTAGATAGGAAATCGCGAGTAGATATGAAATAAATTTTAAATTTTGAGATTTCGATAATTTATCGTGTAATTATGCTCAATTGAAATATTGAGAGTGAAATTAATTGGCCCAATGCCAAAAATACTGGATTTTGATCCAATTACGAGAATTTATGCATCACTGGATAGGAAATCGCGAGTAGATATGAAATAAATTTTAAATTTTGAGATTTCGATAATTTATCGTGTAATTATGCTCAATTGAAATATTGAGAGTGCAATTAATTGGCCCAATGCCAAAAATACTGGATTTTGATCCAATTACGAGAATTTATGCACCACTGGATAGGAAATCGCGAGTAGATATGAAATAAATTTTAAATTTTGAGATTTCGATAAATTATCGTGTAATTATGCTCAATTGAAATATTAAAAATTGCAGTTGTCTGGAAAAATAAAAAAATACTCAATTTTGAACCAAATTCAAAAATTTTGGTATATTTAGATAGGAAATCGCGAGTAGATATGAAATAAATTTTAAATTTTGAGATTTCGATAATTTATCGTGTAATTATGCTCATTTGAAATATTGAGAGTGCAACTAATTGGCCCAATGCCAAAAATACTGGATTTTGAACCAAATTCAAAAATTTTGGTATATTTAGATAGGAAATCGCGAGTAGATATGAAATAAATTTTAAATTTTGAGATTTCGATAATTTATCGTGTAATTATGCTCAATTGAAATATTGAAAATTGCAGTTGTCTGGAAAAATAAAAAAATACTCAATTTTGAACCAAATTCAAAAATTTTGGTATATTTAGATAGGAAATCGCGAGTAGATATGAAATAAATTTTAAATTTTGAGATTTCGATAATTTATCGTGTAATTATGCTCATTTGAAATATTGAGAGTGCAATTAATTGGCCCAATGCCAAAAATACTGGATTTTGATCCAATTACGAGAATTTATGCACCACTGGATAGGAAATCGCGAGTAGATATGAAATAAATTTTAAATTTTGAGATTTCGATAAATTATCGTGTAATTATGCTCAATTGAAATATTAAAAATTGCAGTTGTCTGGAAAAATAAAAAAATACTGGATTTTGAACCAAATTCAAAAATTTTGGTATATTTAGATAGGAAATCGCGAGTAGATATGAAATAAATTTTAAATTTTGAGATTTCGATAATTTATCGTGTAATTATGCTCATTTGAAATATTGAGAGTGCAATTAATTGGCCCAATGCCAAAAATACTGGATTTTGAACCAAATTCAAAAATTTTGGTATATTTAGATAGGAAATCGCGAGTAGATATGAAATAAATTTTATATTTTGAGATTTCGATAATTTATCGTGTAATTATGCTCAATTGAAATATTGAAAATTGCAGTTGTCTGGAAAAATAAAAAAATACTCAATTTTGAACCAAATTCAAAAATTTTGGTATATTTAGATAGGAAATCGCGAGTAGATATGAAATAAATTTTAAATTTTGAGATTTCGATAATTTATCGTGTAATTATGCTCATTTGAAATATTGAGAGTGCAACTAATTGGCCCAATGCCAAAAATACTGGATTTTGAACCAAATTCAAAAATTTTGGTATATTTAGATAGGAAATCGCGAGTAGATATGAAATAAATTTTAAATTTTGAGATTTCGATAATTTATCGTGTAATTATGCTCAATTGAAATATTGAAAATTGCAGTTGTCTGGAAAAATAAAAAAATACTCAATTTTGAACCAAATTCAAAAATTTTGATATATTTAGATAGGAAATCGCGAGTAGATATGAAATAAATTTTAAATTTTGAGATTTCGATAATTTATCGTGTAATTATGCTCATTTGAAATATTGAGAGTGCAATTAATTGGCCCAATGCCAAAAATACTGGATTTTGAACCAAATTCGAAAATTGTGGTATATTTAGATAGGAAATCGCGAGTAGATATGAAATAAATTTTAAATTTTGAGATTTCGATAATTTATCGTGTAATTATGCTCAATTGAAATATTGAAAATTGCAGTTGTCTGGAAAAATAAAAAAATACTCAATTTTGAACCAAATTCAAAAATTTTGGTATATTTAGATAGGAAATCGCGAGTAGATATGAAATAAATTTTAAATTTTGAGATTTCGATAATTTATCGTGTAATTATGCTCAATTGAAATATTGAAAATTGCAGTTGTCTGGAAAAATAAAAAAATACTCAATTTTGAACCAAATTCAAAAATTTTGGTATATTTAGATAGGAAATCGCGAGTAGATATGAAATAAATTTTAAATTTTGAGATTTCGATAATTTATCGTGTAATTATGCTCAATTGAAATATTGAGAGTGAAATTAATTGGCCCAATGCCAAAAATACTGGATTTTGATCCAATTACGAGAATTTATGCATCACTGGATAGGAAATCGCGAGTAGATATGAAATAAATTTTAAATTTTGAGATTTCGATAATTTATCGTGTAATTATGCTCAATTGAAATATTGAGAGTGCAATTAATTGGCCCAATGCCAAAAATACTGGATTTTGATCCAATTACGAGAATTTATGCACCACTGGATAGGAAATCGCGAGTAGATATGAAATAAATTTTAAATTTTGAGATTTCGATAAATTATCGTGTAATTATGCTCAATTGAAATATTAAAAATTGCAGTTGTCTGGAAAAATAAAAAAATACTGGATTTTGAACCAAATTCAAAAATTTTGGTATATTTAGATAGGAAATCGCGAGTAGATATGAAATAAATTTTAAATTTTGAGATTTCGATAATTTATCGTGTAATTATGCTCATTTGAAATATTGAGAGTGCAATTAATTGGCCCAATGCCAAAAATACTGGATTTTGAACCAAATTCAAAAATTTTGGTATATTTAGATAGGAAATCGCGAGTAGATATGAAATAAATTTTATATTTTGAGATTTCGATAATTTATCGTGTAATTATGCTCAATTGAAATATTGAAAATTGCAGTTGTCTGGAAAAATAAAAAAATACTCAATTTTGAACCAAATTCAAAAATTTTGGTATATTTAGATAGGAAATCGCGAGTAGATATGAAATAAATTTTAAATTTTGAGATTTCGATAATTTATCGTGTAATTATGCTCATTTGAAATATTGAGAGTGCAACTAATTGGCCCAATGCCAAAAATACTGGATTTTGAACCAAATTCAAAAATTTTGGTATATTTAGATAGGAAATCGCGAGTAGATATGAAATAAATTTTAAATTTTGAGATTTCGATAATTTATCGTGTAATTATGCTCAATTGAAATATTGAAAATTGCAGTTGTCTGGAAAAATAAAAAAATACTCAATTTTGAACCAAATTCAAAAATTTTGATATATTTAGATAGGAAATCGCGAGTAGATATGAAATAAATTTTAAATTTTGAGATTTCGATAATTTATCGTGTAATTATGCTCATTTGAAATATTGAGAGTGCAATTAATTGGCCCAATGCCAAAAATACTGGATTTTGAACCAAATTCGAAAATTGTGGTATATTTAGATAGGAAATCGCGAGTAGATATGAAATAAATTTTAAATTTTGAGATTTCGATAATTTATCGTGTAATTATGCTCAATTGAAATATTGAAAATTGCAGTTGTCTGGAAAAATAAAAAAATACTCAATTTTGAACCAAATTCAAAAATTTTGGTATATTTAGATAGGAAATCGCGAGTAGATATGAAATAAATTTTAAATTTTGAGATTTCGATAATTTATCGTGTAATTATGCTCAATTGAAATATTGAAAATTGCAGTTGTCTGGAAAAATAAAAAAATACTCAATTTTGAACCAAATTCAAAAATTTTGGTATATTTAGATAGGAAATCGCGAGTAGATATGAAATAAATTTTAAATTTTGAGATTTCGATAATTTATCGTGTAATTATGCTCAATTGAAATATTGAGAGTGAAATTAATTGGCCCAATGCCAAAAATACTGGATTTTGATCCAATTACGAGAATTTATGCATCACTGGATAGGAAATCGCGAGTAGATATGAAATAAATTTTAAATTTTGAGATTTCGATAATTTATCGTGTAATTATGCTCAATTGAAATATTGAAAATTGCAGTTGTCTGGAAAAATAAAAAAATACTCAATTTTGAACCAAATTCAAAAATTTTGGTATATTTAGATAGGAAATCGCGAGTAGATATGAAATAAATTTTAAATTTTGAGATTTCGATAATTTATCGTGTAATTATGCTCATTTGAAATATTGAGAGTGCAACTAATTGGCCCAATGCCAAAAATACTGGATTTTGAACCAAATTCAAAAATTTTGGTATATTTAGATAGGAAATCGCGAGTAGATATGAAATAAATTTTAAATTTTGAGATTTCGATAATTTATCGTGTAATTATGCTCAATTGAAATATTGAAAATTGCAGTTGTCTGGAAAAATAAAAAAATACTCAATTTTGAACCAAATTCAAAAATTTTGGTATATTTAGATAGGAAATCGCGAGTAGATATGAAATAAATTTTAAATTTTGAGATTTCGATAATTTATCGTGTAATTATGCTCAATTGAAATATTGAGAGTGAAATTAATTGGCCCAATGCCAAAAGCACTGGATTTTGATCCAATTACGAGAATTTATGCACCACTGGATAGAAAATCGCGAGTAGATATGAAATAAATTTTAAATTTTGAGATTTCGATAATTTATCGTGTAATTATGCTCAATTGAAATATTGAGAGTGCAATTAATTGGCCCAATGCCAAAAATACTGGATTTTGATCCAATTACGAGAATTTATGCACCACTGGATAGGAAATCGCGAGTAGATATGAAATAAATTTTAAATTTTGAGATTTCGATAAATTATCGTGTAATTATGCTCAATTGAAATATTAAAAATTGCAGTTGTCTGGAAAAATAAAAAAATACTCAATTTTGAACCAAATTCAAAAATTTTAGTATATTTAGATAGGAAATCGCGAGTAGATATGAAATAAATTTTAAATTTTGAGATTTCGATAATTTATCGTGTAATTATGCTCATTTGAAATATTGAGAGTGCAACTAATTGGCCCAATGCCAAAAATACTGGATTTTGATCCAATTACGAGAATTTATGCACCACTGGATAGGAAATCGCGAGTAGATATGAAATAAATTTTAAATTTTGAGATTTCGATAAATTATCGTGTAATTATGCTCAATTGAAATATTAAAAATTGCAGTTGTCTGGAAAAATAAAAAAATACTCAATTTTGAACCAAATTCAAAAATTTTGGTATATTTAGATAGGAAATCGCGAGTAGATATGAAATAAATTTTAAATTTTGAGATTTCGATAATTTATCGTGTAATTATGCTCATTTGAAATATTGAGAGTGCAACTAATTGGCCCAATGCCAAAAATACTGGATTTTGAACCAAATTCAAAAATTTTGGTATATTTAGATAGGAAATCGCGAGTAGATATGAAATAAATTTTAAATTTTGAGATTTCGATAATTTATCGTGTAATTATGCTCAATTGAAATATTGAAAATTGCAGTTGTCTGGAAAAATAAAAAAATACTCAATTTTGAACCAAATTCAAAAATTTTGGTATATTTAGATAGGAAATCGCGAGTAGATATGAAATAAATTTTAAATTTTGAGATTTCGATAATTTATCGTGTAATTATGCTCATTTGAAATATTGAGAGTGCAATTAATTGGCCCAATGCCAAAAATACTGGATTTTGATCCAATTACGAGAATTTATGCACCACTGGATAGGAAATCGCGAGTAGATATGAAATAAATTTTAAATTTTGAGATTTCGATAAATTATCGTGTAATTATGCTCAATTGAAATATTAAAAATTGCAGTTGTCTGGAAAAATAAAAAAATACTGGATTTTGAACCAAATTCAAAAATTTTGGTATATTTAGATAGGAAATCGCGAGTAGATATGAAATAAATTTTAAATTTTGAGATTTCGATAATTTATCGTGTAATTATGCTCATTTGAAATATTGAGAGTGCAATTAATTGGCCCAATGCCAAAAATACTGGATTTTGAACCAAATTCAAAAATTTTGGTATATTTAGATAGGAAATCGCGAGTAGATATGAAATAAATTTTATATTTTGAGATTTCGATAATTTATCGTGTAATTATGCTCAATTGAAATATTGAAAATTGCAGTTGTCTGGAAAAATAAAAAAATACTCAATTTTGAACCAAATTCAAAAATTTTGGTATATTTAGATAGGAAATCGCGAGTAGATATGAAATAAATTTTAAATTTTGAGATTTCGATAATTTATCGTGTAATTATGCTCATTTGAAATATTGAGAGTGCAACTAATTGGCCCAATGCCAAAAATACTGGATTTTGAACCAAATTCAAAAATTTTGGTATATTTAGATAGGAAATCGCGAGTAGATATGAAATAAATTTTAAATTTTGAGATTTCGATAATTTATCGTGTAATTATGCTCAATTGAAATATTGAAAATTGCAGTTGTCTGGAAAAATAAAAAAATACTCAATTTTGAACCAAATTCAAAAATTTTGATATATTTAGATAGGAAATCGCGAGTAGATATGAAATAAATTTTAAATTTTGAGATTTCGATAATTTATCGTGTAATTATGCTCATTTGAAATATTGAGAGTGCAATTAATTGGCCCAATGCCAAAAATACTGGATTTTGAACCAAATTCGAAAATTGTGGTATATTTAGATAGGAAATCGCGAGTAGATATGAAATAAATTTTAAATTTTGAGATTTCGATAATTTATCGTGTAATTATGCTCAATTGAAATATTGAAAATTGCAGTTGTCTGGAAAAATAAAAAAATACTCAATTTTGAACCAAATTCAAAAATTTTGGTATATTTAGATAGGAAATCGCGAGTAGATATGAAATAAATTTTAAATTTTGAGATTTCGATAATTTATCGTGTAATTATGCTCAATTGAAATATTGAAAATTGCAGTTGTCTGGAAAAATAAAAAAATACTCAATTTTGAACCAAATTCAAAAATTTTGGTATATTTAGATAGGAAATCGCGAGTAGATATGAAATAAATTTTAAATTTTGAGATTTCGATAATTTATCGTGTAATTATGCTCAATTGAAATATTGAGAGTGAAATTAATTGGCCCAATGCCAAAAATACTGGATTTTGATCCAATTACGAGAATTTATGCATCACTGGATAGGAAATCGCGAGTAGATATGAAATAAATTTTAAATTTTGAGATTTCGATAATTTATCGTGTAATTATGCTCAATTGAAATATTGAGAGTGCAATTAATTGGCCCAATGCCAAAAATACTGGATTTTGATCCAATTACGAGAATTTATGCACCACTGGATAGGAAATCGCGAGTAGATATGAAATAAATTTTAAATTTTGAGATTTCGATAAATTATCGTGTAATTATGCTCAATTGAAATATTAAAAATTGCAGTTGTCTGGAAAAATAAAAAAATACTGGATTTTGAACCAAATTCAAAAATTTTGGTATATTTAGATAGGAAATCGCGAGTAGATATGAAATAAATTTTAAATTTTGAGATTTCGATAATTTATCGTGTAATTATGCTCATTTGAAATATTGAGAGTGCAATTAATTGGCCCAATGCCAAAAATACTGGATTTTGAACCAAATTCAAAAATTTTGGTATATTTAGATAGGAAATCGCGAGTAGATATGAAATAAATTTTATATTTTGAGATTTCGATAATTTATCGTGTAATTATGCTCAATTGAAATATTGAAAATTGCAGTTGTCTGGAAAAATAAAAAAATACTCAATTTTGAACCAAATTCAAAAATTTTGGTATATTTAGATAGGAAATCGCGAGTAGATATGAAATAAATTTTAAATTTTGAGATTTCGATAATTTATCGTGTAATTATGCTCATTTGAAATATTGAGAGTGCAACTAATTGGCCCAATGCCAAAAATACTGGATTTTGAACCAAATTCAAAAATTTTGGTATATTTAGATAGGAAATCGCGAGTAGATATGAAATAAATTTTAAATTTTGAGATTTCGATAATTTATCGTGTAATTATGCTCAATTGAAATATTGAAAATTGCAGTTGTCTGGAAAAATAAAAAAATACTCAATTTTGAACCAAATTCAAAAATTTTGATATATTTAGATAGGAAATCGCGAGTAGATATGAAATAAATTTTAAATTTTGAGATTTCGATAATTTATCGTGTAATTATGCTCATTTGAAATATTGAGAGTGCAATTAATTGGCCCAATGCCAAAAATACTGGATTTTGAACCAAATTCGAAAATTGTGGTATATTTAGATAGGAAATCGCGAGTAGATATGAAATAAATTTTAAATTTTGAGATTTCGATAATTTATCGTGTAATTATGCTCAATTGAAATATTGAAAATTGCAGTTGTCTGGAAAAATAAAAAAATACTCAATTTTGAACCAAATTCAAAAATTTTGGTATATTTAGATAGGAAATCGCGAGTAGATATGAAATAAATTTTAAATTTTGAGATTTCGATAATTTATCGTGTAATTATGCTCAATTGAAATATTGAAAATTGCAGTTGTCTGGAAAAATAAAAAAATACTCAATTTTGAACCAAATTCAAAAATTTTGGTATATTTAGATAGGAAATCGCGAGTAGATATGAAATAAATTTTAAATTTTGAGATTTCGATAATTTATCGTGTAATTATGCTCAATTGAAATATTGAGAGTGAAATTAATTGGCCCAATGCCAAAAATACTGGATTTTGATCCAATTACGAGAATTTATGCATCACTGGATAGGAAATCGCGAGTAGATATGAAATAAATTTTAAATTTTGAGATTTCGATAATTTATCGTGTAATTATGCTCAATTGAAATATTGAAAATTGCAGTTGTCTGGAAAAATAAAAAAATACTCAATTTTGAACCAAATTCAAAAATTTTGGTATATTTAGATAGGAAATCGCGAGTAGATATGAAATAAATTTTAAATTTTGAGATTTCGATAATTTATCGTGTAATTATGCTCATTTGAAATATTGAGAGTGCAACTAATTGGCCCAATGCCAAAAATACTGGATTTTGAACCAAATTCAAAAATTTTGGTATATTTAGATAGGAAATCGCGAGTAGATATGAAATAAATTTTAAATTTTGAGATTTCGATAATTTATCGTGTAATTATGCTCAATTGAAATATTGAAAATTGCAGTTGTCTGGAAAAATAAAAAAATACTCAATTTTGAACCAAATTCAAAAATTTTGGTATATTTAGATAGGAAATCGCGAGTAGATATGAAATAAATTTTAAATTTTGAGATTTCGATAATTTATCGTGTAATTATGCTCAATTGAAATATTGAGAGTGAAATTAATTGGCCCAATGCCAAAAGCACTGGATTTTGATCCAATTACGAGAATTTATGCACCACTGGATAGAAAATCGCGAGTAGATATGAAATAAATTTTAAATTTTGAGATTTCGATAATTTATCGTGTAATTATGCTCAATTGAAATATTGAGAGTGCAATTAATTGGCCCAATGCCAAAAATACTGGATTTTGATCCAATTACGAGAATTTATGCACCACTGGATAGGAAATCGCGAGTAGATATGAAATAAATTTTAAATTTTGAGATTTCGATAAATTATCGTGTAATTATGCTCAATTGAAATATTAAAAATTGCAGTTGTCTGGAAAAATAAAAAAATACTCAATTTTGAACCAAATTCAAAAATTTTAGTATATTTAGATAGGAAATCGCGAGTAGATATGAAATAAATTTTAAATTTTGAGATTTCGATAATTTATCGTGTAATTATGCTCATTTGAAATATTGAGAGTGCAACTAATTGGCCCAATGCCAAAAATACTGGATTTTGAACCAAATTCAAAAATTTTGGTATATTTAGATAGGAAATCGCGAGTAGATATGAAATAAATTTTAAATTTTGAGATTTCGATAATTTATCGTGTAATTATGCTCAATTGAAATATTAAAAATTGCAGTTGTCTGGAAAAATAAAAAAATACTCAATTTTGAACCAAATTCAAAAATTTTAGTATATTTAGATAGGAAATCGCGAGTAGATATGAAATAAATTTTAAATTTTGAGATTTCGATAATTTATCGTGTAATTATGCTCATTTGAAATATTGAGAGTGCAACTAATTGGCCCAATGCCAAAAATACTGGATTTTGAACCAAATTCAAAAATTTTGGTATATTTAGATAGGAAATCGCGAGTAGATATGAAATAAATTTTAAATTTTGAGATTTCGATAATTTATCGTGTAATTATGCTCAATTGAAATATTGAAAATTGCAGTTGTCTGGAAAAATAAAAAAATACTCAATTTTGAACCAAATTCAAAAATTTTGGTATATTTAGATAGGAAATCGCGAGTAGATATGAAATAAATTTTAAATTTTGAGATTTCGATAATTTATCGTGTAATTATGCTCATTTGAAATATTGAGAGTGCAATTAATTGGCCCAATGCCAAAAATACTGGATTTTGAACCAAATTCGAAAATTGTGGTATATTTAGATAGGAAATCGCGAGTAGATATGAAATAAATTTTAAATTTTGAGATTTCGATAATTTATCGTGTAATTATGCTCAATTGAAATATTGAGAGTGAAATTAATTGGCCCAATGCCAAAAGCACTGGATTTTGAACCAAATTCGAAAATTGTGGTATATTTAGATAGGCAATCGCGAGTAGATATGAAATAAATTTTAAATTTTGAGATTTCGATAATTTATCGTGTAATTATGCTCAATTGAAATATTGAGAGTGAAATTAATTGGCCCAATGCCAAAAGCACTGGATTTTGATCCAATTACGAGAATTTATGCACCACTGGATAGAAAATCGCGAGTAGATATGAAATAAATTTTAAATTTTGAGATTTCGATAAATTATCGTGTAATTATGCTCAATTGAAATATTGAGAGTGCAATTAATTGGCCCAATGCCAAAAATACTGGATTTTGAACCAATTACGAGAATTTATGCACCACTGGATAGGAAATCGCGAGTAGATATGAAATAAATTTTAAATTTTGAGATTTCGATAATTTATCGTGTAATTATGCTCAATTGAAATATTGAGAGTGCAACTAATTGGCCCAATGCCAAAAATACTGGATTTTGAACCAAATTCAAAAATTTTGGTATATTTAGATAGGAAATCGCGAGTAGATATGAAATAAATTTTAAATTTTGAGATTTCGATAATTTATCGTGTAATTATGCTCATTTGAAATATTGAGAGTGCAATTAATTGGCCCAATGCCAAAAATACTGGATTTTGAACCAAATTCGAAAATTGTGGTATATTTAGATAGGAAATCGCGAGTAGATATGAAATAAATTTTAAATTTTGAGATTTCGATAATTTATCGTGTAATTATGCTCAATTGAAATATTGAAAATTGCAGTTGTCTGGAAAAATAAAAAAATACTCAATTTTGAACCAAATTCAAAAATTTTGGTATATTTAGATAGGAAATCGCGAGTAGATATGAAATAAATTTTAAATTTTGAGATTTCGATAATTTATCGTGTAATTATGCTCAATTGAAATATTGAAAATTGCAGTTGTCTGGAAAAATAAAAAAATACTCAATTTTGAACCAAATTCAAAAATTTTGGTATATTTAGATAGGAAATCGCGAGTAGATATGAAATAAATTTTAAATTTTGAGATTTCGATAATTTATCGTGTAATTATGCTCAATTGAAATATTGAGAGTGAAATTAATTGGCCCAATGCCAAAAATACTGGATTTTGATCCAATTACGAGAATTTATGCATCACTGGATAGGAAATCGCGAGTAGATATGAAATAAATTTTAAATTTTGAGATTTCGATAATTTATCGTGTAATTATGCTCAGTTGAAATATTGAGAGTGCAATTAATTGGCCCAATGCCAAAAATACTGGATTTTGATCCAATTACGAGAATTTATGCACCACTGGATAGGAAATCGCGAGTAGATATGAAATAAATTTTAAATTTTGAGATTTCGATAAATTATCGTGTAATTATGCTCAATTGAAATATTAAAAATTGCAGTTGTCTGGAAAAATAAAAAAATACTCAATTTTGAACCAAATTCAAAAATTTTGGTATATTTAGATAGGAAATCGCGAGTAGATATGAAATAAATTTTAAATTTTGAGATTTCGATAATTTATCGTGTAATTATGCTCATTTGAAATATTGAGAGTGCAACTAATTGGCCCAATGCCAAAAATACTGGATTTTGAACCAAATTCAAAAATTTTGGTATATTTAGATAGGAAATCGCGAGTAGATATGAAATAAATTTTAAATTTTGAGATTTCGATAATTTATCGTGTAATTATGCTCAATTGAAATATTGAAAATTGCAGTTGTCTGGAAAAATAAAAAAATACTCAATTTTGAACCAAATTCAAAAATTTTGGTATATTTAGATAGGAAATCGCGAGTAGATATGAAATAAATTTTAAATTTTGAGATTTCGATAATTTATCGTGTAATTATGCTCATTTGAAATATTGAGAGTGCAATTAATTGGCCCAATGCCAAAAATACTGGATTTTGATCCAATTACGAGAATTTATGCACCACTGGATAGGAAATCGCGAGTAGATATGAAATAAATTTTAAATTTTGAGATTTCGATAAATTATCGTGTAATTATGCTCAATTGAAATATTAAAAATTGCAGTTGTCTGGAAAAATAAAAAAATACTGGATTTTGAACCAAATTCAAAAATTTTGGTATATTTAGATAGGAAATCGCGAGTAGATATGAAATAAATTTTAAATTTTGAGATTTCGATAATTTATCGTGTAATTATGCTCATTTGAAATATTGAGAGTGCAATTAATTGGCCCAATGCCAAAAATACTGGATTTTGAACCAAATTCAAAAATTTTGGTATATTTAGATAGGAAATCGCGAGTAGATATGAAATAAATTTTATATTTTGAGATTTCGATAATTTATCGTGTAATTATGCTCAATTGAAATATTGAAAATTGCAGTTGTCTGGAAAAATAAAAAAATACTCAATTTTGAACCAAATTCAAAAATTTTGGTATATTTAGATAGGAAATCGCGAGTAGATATGAAATAAATTTTAAATTTTGAGATTTCGATAATTTATCGTGTAATTATGCTCATTTGAAATATTGAGAGTGCAACTAATTGGCCCAATGCCAAAAATACTGGATTTTGAACCAAATTCAAAAATTTTGGTATATTTAGATAGGAAATCGCGAGTAGATATGAAATAAATTTTAAATTTTGAGATTTCGATAATTTATCGTGTAATTATGCTCAATTGAAATATTGAAAATTGCAGTTGTCTGGAAAAATAAAAAAATACTCAATTTTGAACCAAATTCAAAAATTTTGGTATATTTAGATAGGAAATCGCGAGTAGATATGAAATAAATTTTAAATTTTGAGATTTCGATAATTTATCGTGTAATTATGCTCATTTGAAATATTGAGAGTGCAACTAATTGGCCCAATGCCAAAAATACTGGATTTTGAACCAAATTCAAAAATTTTGGTATATTTAGATAGGAAATCGCGAGTAGATATGAAATAAATTTTAAATTTTGAGATTTCGATAATTTATCGTGTAATTATGCTCAATTGAAATATTGAAAATTGCAGTTGTCTGGAAAAATAAAAAAATACTCAATTTTGAACCAAATTCAAAAATTTTGGTATATTTAGATAGGAAATCGCGAGTAGATATGAAATAAATTTTAAATTTTGAGATTTCGATAATTTATCGTGTAATTATGCTCATTTGAAATATTGAGAGTGCAATTAATTGGCCCAATGCCAAAAATACTGGATTTTGATCCAATTACGAGAATTTATGCACCACTGGATAGGAAATCGCGAGTAGATATGAAATAAATTTTAAATTTTGAGATTTCGATAAATTATCGTGTAATTATGCTCAATTGAAATATTAAAAATTGCAGTTGTCTGGAAAAATAAAAAAATACTGGATTTTGAACCAAATTCAAAAATTTTGGTATATTTAGATAGGAAATCGCGAGTAGATATGAAATAAATTTTAAATTTTGAGATTTCGATAATTTATCGTGTAATTATGCTCATTTGAAATATTGAGAGTGCAATTAATTGGCCCAATGCCAAAAATACTGGATTTTGAACCAAATTCAAAAATTTTGGTATATTTAGATAGGAAATCGCGAGTAGATATGAAATAAATTTTATATTTTGAGATTTCGATAATTTATCGTGTAATTATGCTCAATTGAAATATTGAAAATTGCAGTTGTCTGGAAAAATAAAAAAATACTCAATTTTGAACCAAATTCAAAAATTTTGGTATATTTAGATAGGAAATCGCGAGTAGATATGAAATAAATTTTAAATTTTGAGATTTCGATAATTTATCGTGTAATTATGCTCATTTGAAATATTGAGAGTGCAACTAATTGGCCCAATGCCAAAAATACTGGATTTTGAACCAAATTCAAAAATTTTGGTATATTTAGATAGGAAATCGCGAGTAGATATGAAATAAATTTTAAATTTTGAGATTTCGATAATTTATCGTGTAATTATGCTCAATTGAAATATTGAAAATTGCAGTTGTCTGGAAAAATAAAAAAATACTCAATTTTGAACCAAATTCAAAAATTTTGGTATATTTAGATAGGAAATCGCGAGTAGATATGAAATAAATTTTAAATTTTGAGATTTCGATAATTTATCGTGTAATTATGCTCATTTGAAATATTGAGAGTGCAACTAATTGGCCCAATGCCAAAAATACTGGATTTTGAACCAAATTCAAAAATTTTGGTATATTTAGATAGGAAATCGCGAGTAGATATGAAATAAATTTTAAATTTTGAGATTTCGATAATTTATCGTGTAATTATGCTCAATTGAAATATTGAAAATTGCAGTTGTCTGGAAAAATAAAAAAATACTCAATTTTGAACCAAATTCAAAAATTTTGGTATATTTAGATAGGAAATCGCGAGTAGATATGAAATAAATTTTAAATTTTGAGATTTCGATAATTTATCGTGTAATTATGCTCATTTGAAATATTGAGAGTGCAATTAATTGGCCCAATGCCAAAAATACTGGATTTTGATCCAATTACGAGAATTTATGCACCACTGGATAGGAAATCGCGAGTAGATATGAAATAAATTTTAAATTTTGAGATTTCGATAAATTATCGTGTAATTATGCTCAATTGAAATATTAAAAATTGCAGTTGTCTGGAAAAATAAAAAAATACTGGATTTTGAACCAAATTCAAAAATTTTGGTATATTTAGATAGGAAATCGCGAGTAGATATGAAATAAATTTTAAATTTTGAGATTTCGATAATTTATCGTGTAATTATGCTCATTTGAAATATTGAGAGTGCAATTAATTGGCCCAATGCCAAAAATACTGGATTTTGAACCAAATTCAAAAATTTTGGTATATTTAGATAGGAAATCGCGAGTAGATATGAAATAAATTTTAAATTTTGAGATTTCGATAATTTATCGTGTAATTATGCTCATTTGAAATATTGAGAGTGCAATTAATTGGCCCAATGCCAAAAATACTGGATTTTGATCCAATTACGAGAATTTATGCACCACTGGATAGGAAATCGCGAGTAGATATGAAATAAATTTTAAATTTTGAGATTTCGATAAATTATCGTGTAATTATGCTCAATTGAAATATTAAAAATTGCAGTTGTCTGGAAAAATAAAAAAATACTGGATTTTGAACCAAATTCAAAAATTTTGGTATATTTAGATAGGAAATCGCGAGTAGATATGAAATAAATTTTAAATTTTGAGATTTCGATAATTTATCGTGTAATTATGCTCATTTGAAATATTGAGAGTGCAATTAATTGGCCCAATGCCAAAAATACTGGATTTTGAACCAAATTCAAAAATTTTGGTATATTTAGATAGGAAATCGCGAGTAGATATGAAATAAATTTTATATTTTGAGATTTCGATAATTTATCGTGTAATTATGCTCAATTGAAATATTGAAAATTGCAGTTGTCTGGAAAAATAAAAAAATACTCAATTTTGAACCAAATTCAAAAATTTTGGTATATTTAGATAGGAAATCGCGAGTAGATATGAAATAAATTTTAAATTTTGAGATTTCGATAATTTATCGTGTAATTATGCTCATTTGAAATATTGAGAGTGCAACTAATTGGCCCAATGCCAAAAATACTGGATTTTGAACCAAATTCAAAAATTTTGGTATATTTAGATAGGAAATCGCGAGTAGATATGAAATAAATTTTAAATTTTGAGATTTCGATAATTTATCGTGTAATTATGCTCAATTGAAATATTGAAAATTGCAGTTGTCTGGAAAAATAAAAAAATACTCAATTTTGAACCAAATTCAAAAATTTTGATATATTTAGATAGGAAATCGCGAGTAGATATGAAATAAATTTTAAATTTTGAGATTTCGATAATTTATCGTGTAATTATGCTCATTTGAAATATTGAGAGTGCAATTAATTGGCCCAATGCCAAAAATACTGGATTTTGAACCAAATTCGAAAATTGTGGTATATTTAGATAGGAAATCGCGAGTAGATATGAAATAAATTTTAAATTTTGAGATTTCGATAATTTATCGTGTAATTATGCTCAATTGAAATATTGAGAGTGCAATTAATTGGCCCAATGCCAAAAATACTGGATTTTGATCCAATTACGAGAATTTATGCACCACTGGATAGGAAATCGCGAGTAGATATGAAATAAATTTTAAATTTTGAGATTTCGATAAATTATCGTGTAATTATGCTCATTTGAAATATTGAGAGTGCAATTAATTGGCCCAATGCCAAAAATACTGGATTTTGAACCAAATTCAAAAATTTTGGTATATTTAGATAGGAAATCGCGAGTAGATATGAAATAAATTTTATATTTTGAGATTTCGATAATTTATCGTGTAATTATGCTCAATTGAAATATTGAAAATTGCAGTTGTCTGGAAAAATAAAAAAATACTCAATTTTGAACCAAATTCAAAAATTTTGGTATATTTAGATAGGAAATCGCGAGTAGATATGAAATAAATTTTAAATTTTGAGATTTCGATAATTTATCGTGTAATTATGCTCATTTGAAATATTGAGAGTGCAATTAATTGGCCCAATGCCAAAAATACTGGATTTTGAACCAATTACGAGAATTTATGCACCACTGGATAGGAAATCGCGAGTAGATATGAAATAAATTTTAAATTTTGAGATTTCGATAATTTATCGTGTAATTATGCTCAATTGAAATATTGAGAGTGCAACTAATTGGCCCAATGCCAAAAATACTGGATTTTGAACCAAATTCAAAAATTTTGGTATATTTAGATAGGAAATCGCGAGTAGATATGAAATAAATTTTAAATTTTGAGATTTCGATAATTTATCGTGTAATTATGCTCATTTGAAATATTGAGAGTGCAATTAATTGGCCCAATGCCAAAAATACTGGATTTTGAACCAAATTCGAAAATTGTGGTATATTTAGATAGGAAATCGCGAGTAGATATGAAATAAATTTTAAATTTTGAGATTTCGATAATTTATCGTGTAATTATGCTCAATTGAAATATTGAAAATTGCAGTTGTCTGGAAAAATAAAAAAATACTCAATTTTGAACCAAATTCAAAAATTTTGGTATATTTAGATAGGAAATCGCGAGTAGATATGAAATAAATTTTAAATTTTGAGATTTCGATAATTTATCGTGTAATTATGCTCAATTGAAATATTGAAAATTGCAGTTGTCTGGAAAAATAAAAAAATACTCAATTTTGAACCAAATTCAAAAATTTTGGTATATTTAGATAGGAAATCGCGAGTAGATATGAAATAAATTTTAAATTTTGAGATTTCGATAATTTATCGTGTAATTATGCTCAATTGAAATATTGAGAGTGAAATTAATTGGCCCAATGCCAAAAATACTGGATTTTGATCCAATTACGAGAATTTATGCATCACTGGATAGGAAATCGCGAGTAGATATGAAATAAATTTTAAATTTTGAGATTTCGATAATTTATCGTGTAATTATGCTCAATTGAAATATTGAGAGTGCAATTAATTGGCCCAATGCCAAAAATACTGGATTTTGATCCAATTACGAGAATTTATGCACCACTGGATAGGAAATCGCGAGTAGATATGAAATAAATTTTAAATTTTGAGATTTCGATAAATTATCGTGTAATTATGCTCAATTGAAATATTAAAAATTGCAGTTGTCTGGAAAAATAAAAAAATACTCAATTTTGAACCAAATTCAAAAATTTTGGTATATTTAGATAGGAAATCGCGAGTAGATATGAAATAAATTTTAAATTTTGAGATTTCGATAATTTATCGTGTAATTATGCTCATTTGAAATATTGAGAGTGCAATTAATTGGCCCAATGCCAAAAATACTGGATTTTGAACCAAATTCAAAAATTTTGGTATATTTAGATAGGAAATCGCGAGTAGATATGAAATAAATTTTATATTTTGAGATTTCGATAATTTATCGTGTAATTATGCTCAATTGAAATATTGAAAATTGCAGTTGTCTGGAAAAATAAAAAAATACTCAATTTTGAACCAAATTCAAAAATTTTGGTATATTTAGATAGGAAATCGCGAGTAGATATGAAATAAATTTTAAATTTTGAGATTTCGATAATTTATCGTGTAATTATGCTCATTTGAAATATTGAGAGTGCAATTAATTGGCCCAATGCCAAAAATACTGGATTTTGAACCAATTACGAGAATTTATGCACCACTGGATAGGAAATCGCGAGTAGATATGAAATAAATTTTAAATTTTGAGATTTCGATAATTTATCGTGTAATTATGCTCAATTGAAATATTGAGAGTGCAATTAATTGGCCCAATGCCAAAAATACTGGATTTTGAACCAAATTCGAAAATTCTGGTATATTTAGATAGGAAATCGCGAGTAGATATGAAATAAATTTTAAATTTTGAGATTTCGATAATTTATCGTGTAATTATGCTCATTTGAAATATTGAGAGTGCAATTAATTGGCCCAATGCCAAAAATACTGGATTTTGAACCAAATTCGAAAATTGTGGTATATTTAGATAGGAAATCGCGAGTAGATATGAAATAAATTTTAAATTTTGAGATTTCGATAATTTATCGTGTAATTATGCTCAATTGAAATATTGAAAATTGCAGTTGTCTGGAAAAATAAAAAAATACTCAATTTTGAACCAAATTCAAAAATTTTGGTATATTTAGATAGGAAATCGCGAGTAGATATGAAATAAATTTTAAATTTTGAGATTTCGATAATTTATCGTGTAATTATGCTCAATTGAAATATTGAAAATTGCAGTTGTCTGGAAAAATAAAAAAATACTCAATTTTGAACCAAATTCAAAAATTTTGGTATATTTAGATAGGAAATCGCGAGTAGATATGAAATAAATTTTAAATTTTGAGATTTCGATAATTTATCGTGTAATTATGCTCAATTGAAATATTGAGAGTGAAATTAATTGGCCCAATGCCAAAAATACTGGATTTTGATCCAATTACGAGAATTTATGCATCACTGGATAGGAAATCGCGAGTAGATATGAAATAAATTTTAAATTTTGAGATTTCGATAATTTATCGTGTAATTATGCTCAATTGAAATATTGAGAGTGCAATTAATTGGCCCAATGCCAAAAATACTGGATTTTGATCCAATTACGAGAATTTATGCACCACTGGATAGGAAATCGCGAGTAGATATGAAATAAATTTTAAATTTTGAGATTTCGATAAATTATCGTGTAATTATGCTCAATTGAAATATTAAAAATTGCAGTTGTCTGGAAAAATAAAAAAATACTCAATTTTGAACCAAATTCAAAAATTTTGGTATATTTAGATAGGAAATCGCGAGTAGATATGAAATAAATTTTAAATTTTGAGATTTCGATAATTTATCGTGTAATTATGCTCATTTGAAATATTGAGAGTGCAATTAATTGGCCCAATGCCAAAAATACTGGATTTTGAACCAAATTCAAAAATTTTGGTATATTTAGATAGGAAATCGCGAGTAGATATGAAATAAATTTTATATTTTGAGATTTCGATAATTTATCGTGTAATTATGCTCAATTGAAATATTGAAAATTGCAGTTGTCTGGAAAAATAAAAAAATACTCAATTTTGAACCAAATTCAAAAATTTTGGTATATTTAGATAGGAAATCGCGAGTAGATATGAAATAAATTTTAAATTTTGAGATTTCGATAATTTATCGTGTAATTATGCTCATTTGAAATATTGAGAGTGCAATTAATTGGCCCAATGCCAAAAATACTGGATTTTGAACCAATTACGAGAATTTATGCACCACTGGATAGGAAATCGCGAGTAGATATGAAATAAATTTTAAATTTTGAGATTTCGATAATTTATCGTGTAATTATGCTCAATTGAAATATTGAGAGTGCAACTAATTGGCCCAATGCCAAAAATACTGGATTTTGAACCAAATTCAAAAATTTTGGTATATTTAGATAGGAAATCGCGAGTAGATATGAAATAAATTTTAAATTTTGAGATTTCGATAATTTATCGTGTAATTATGCTCATTTGAAATATTGAGAGTGCAATTAATTGGCCCAATGCCAAAAATACTGGATTTTGAACCAAATTCGAAAATTGTGGTATATTTAGATAGGAAATCGCGAGTAGATATGAAATAAATTTTAAATTTTGAGATTTCGATAATTTATCGTGTAATTATGCTCAATTGAAATATTGAAAATTGCAGTTGTCTGGAAAAATAAAAAAATACTCAATTTTGAACCAAATTCAAAAATTTTGGTATATTTAGATAGGAAATCGCGAGTAGATATGAAATAAATTTTAAATTTTGAGATTTCGATAATTTATCGTGTAATTATGCTCAATTGAAATATTGAAAATTGCAGTTGTCTGGAAAAATAAAAAAATACTCAATTTTGAACCAAATTCAAAAATTTTGGTATATTTAGATAGGAAATCGCGAGTAGATATGAAATAAATTTTACATTTTGAGATTTCGATAATTTATCGTGTAATTATGCTCAATTGAAATATTGAGAGTGAAATTAATTGGCCCAATGCCAAAAATACTGGATTTTGATCCAATTACGAGAATTTATGCATCACTGGATAGGAAATCGCGAGTAGATATGAAATAAATTTTAAATTTTGAGATTTCGATAATTTATCGTGTAATTATGCTCAATTGAAATATTGAGAGTGCAATTAATTGGCCCAATGCCAAAAATACTGGATTTTGATCCAATTACGAGAATTTATGCACCACTGGATAGGAAATCGCGAGTAGATATGAAATAAATTTTAAATTTTGAGATTTCGATAAATTATCGTGTAATTATGCTCAATTGAAATATTAAAAATTGCAGTTGTCTGGAAAAATAAAAAAATACTCAATTTTGAACCAAATTCAAAAATTTTGGTATATTTAGATAGGAAATCGCGAGTAGATATGAAATAAATTTTAAATTTTGAGATTTCGATAATTTATCGTGTAATTATGCTCATTTGAAATATTGAGAGTGCAACTAATTGGCCCAATGCCAAAAATACTGGATTTTGAACCAAATTCAAAAATTTTGGTATATTTAGATAGGAAATCGCGAGTAGATATGAAATAAATTTTAAATTTTGAGATTTCGATAATTTATCGTGTAATTATGCTCAATTGAAATATTGAAAATTGCAGTTGTCTGGAAAAATAAAAAAATACTCAATTTTGAACCAAATTCAAAAATTTTGGTATATTTAGATAGGAAATCGCGAGTAGATATGAAATAAATTTTAAATTTTGAGATTTCGATAATTTATCGTGTAATTATGCTCATTTGAAATATTGAGAGTGCAATTAATTGGCCCAATGCCAAAAATACTGGATTTTGAACCAAATTCGAAAATTGTGGTATATTTAGATAGGAAATCGCGAGTAGATATGAAATAAATTTTAAATTTTGAGATTTCGATAATTTATCGTGTAATTATGCTCAATTGAAATATTGAAAATTGCAGTTGTCTGGAAAAATAAAAAAATACTCAATTTTGAACCAAATTCAAAAATTTTGGTATATTTAGATAGGAAATCGCGAGTAGATATGAAATAAATTTTAAATTTTGAGATTTCGATAATTTATCGTGTAATTATGCTCAATTGAAATATTGAAAATTGCAGTTGTCTGGAAAAATAAAAAAATACTCAATTTTGAACCAAATTCAAAAATTTTGGTATATTTAGATAGGAAATCGCGAGTAGATATGAAATAAATTTTAAATTTTGAGATTTCGATAATTTATCGTGTAATTATGCTCAATTGAAATATTGAGAGTGAAATTAATTGGCCCAATGCCAAAAATACTGGATTTTGATCCAATTACGAGAATTTATGCATCACTGGATAGGAAATCGCGAGTAGATATGAAATAAATTTTAAATTTTGAGATTTCGATAATTTATCGTGTAATTATGCTCAATTGAAATATTGAGAGTGCAATTAATTGGCCCAATGCCAAAAATACTGGATTTTGATCCAATTACGAGAATTTATGCACCACTGGATAGGAAATCGCGAGTAGATATGAAATAAATTTTAAATTTTGAGATTTCGATAATTTATCGTGTAATTATGCTCATTTGAAATATTGAGAGTGCAACTAATTGGCCCAATGCCAAAAATACTGGATTTTGAACCAAATTCAAAAATTTTGGTATATTTAGATAGGAAATCGCGAGTAGATATGAAATAAATTTTAAATTTTGAGATTTCGATAATTTATCGTGTAATTATGCTCAATTGAAATATTGAAAATTGCAGTTGTCTGGAAAAATAAAAAAATACTCAATTTTGAACCAAATTCAAAAATTTTGGTATATTTAGATAGGAAATCGCGAGTAGATATGAAATAAATTTTAAATTTTGAGATTTCGATAATTTATCGTGTAATTATGCTCATTTGAAATATTGAGAGTGCAATTAATTGGCCCAATGCCAAAAATACTGGATTTTGATCCAATTACGAGAATTTATGCACCACTGGATAGGAAATCGCGAGTAGATATGAAATAAATTTTAAATTTTGAGATTTCGATAAATTATCGTGTAATTATGCTCAATTGAAATATTAAAAATTGCAGTTGTCTGGAAAAATAAAAAAATACTGGATTTTGAACCAAATTCAAAAATTTTGGTATATTTAGATAGGAAATCGCGAGTAGATATGAAATAAATTTTAAATTTTGAGATTTCGATAATTTATCGTGTAATTATGCTCATTTGAAATATTGAGAGTGCAATTAATTGGCCCAATGCCAAAAATACTGGATTTTGAACCAAATTCAAAAATTTTGGTATATTTAGATAGGAAATCGCGAGTAGATATGAAATAAATTTTATATTTTGAGATTTCGATAATTTATCGTGTAATTATGCTCAATTGAAATATTGAAAATTGCAGTTGTCTGGAAAAATAAAAAAATACTCAATTTTGAACCAAATTCAAAAATTTTGGTATATTTAGATAGGAAATCGCGAGTAGATATGAAATAAATTTTAAATTTTGAGATTTCGATAATTTATCGTGTAATTATGCTCATTTGAAATATTGAGAGTGCAATTAATTGGCCCAATGCCAAAAATACTGGATTTTGAACCAAATTCGAAAATTGTGGTATATTTAGATAGGAAATCGCGAGTAGATATGAAATAAATTTTAAATTTTGAGATTTCGATAATTTATCGTGTAATTATGCTCAATTGAAATATTGAGAGTGCAATTAATTGGCCCAATGCCAAAAATACTGGATTTTGATCCAATTACGAGAATTTATGCACCACTGGATAGGAAATCGCGAGTAGATATGAAATAAATTTTAAATTTTGAGATTTCGATAATTTATCGTGTAATTATGCTCAATTGAAATATTGAAAATTGCAGTTGTCTGGAAAAATAAAAAAATACTCAATTTTGAACCAAATTCAAAAATTTTGGTATATTTAGATAGGAAATCGCGAGTAGATATGAAATAAATTTTAAATTTTGAGATTTCGATAATTTATCGTGTAATTATGCTCAATTGAAATATTGAAAATTGCAGTTGTCTGGAAAAATAAAAAAATACTCAATTTTGAACCAAATTCAAAAATTTTGGTATATTTAGATAGGAAATCGCGAGTAGATATGAAATAAATTTTAAATTTTGAGATTTCGATAATTTATCGTGTAATTATGCTCAATTGAAATATTGAGAGTGAAATTAATTGGCCCAATGCCAAAAATACTGGATTTTGATCCAATTACGAGAATTTATGCATCACTGGATAGGAAATCGCGAGTAGATATGAAATAAATTTTAAATTTTGAGATTTCGATAATTTATCGTGTAATTATGCTCAATTGAAATATTGAAAATTGCAGTTGTCTGGAAAAATAAAAAAATACTCAATTTTGAACCAAATTCAAAAATTTTGGTATATTTAGATAGGAAATCGCGAGTAGATATGAAATAAATTTTAAATTTTGAGATTTCGATAATTTATCGTGTAATTATGCTCATTTGAAATATTGAGAGTGCAATTAATTGGCCCAATGCCAAAAATACTGGATTTTGATCCAATTACGAGAATTTATGCACCACTGGATAGGAAATCGCGAGTAGATATGAAATAAATTTTAAATTTTGAGATTTCGATAAATTATCGTGTAATTATGCTCAATTGAAATATTAAAAATTGCAGTTGTCTGGAAAAATAAAAAAATACTGGATTTTGAACCAAATTCAAAAATTTTGGTATATTTAGATAGGAAATCGCGAGTAGATATGAAATAAATTTTAAATTTTGAGATTTCGATAATTTATCGTGTAATTATGCTCATTTGAAATATTGAGAGTGCAATTAATTGGCCCAATGCCAAAAATACTGGATTTTGAACCAAATTCAAAAATTTTGGTATATTTAGATAGGAAATCGCGAGTAGATATGAAATAAATTTTATATTTTGAGATTTCGATAATTTATCGTGTAATTATGCTCAATTGAAATATTGAAAATTGCAGTTGTCTGGAAAAATAAAAAAATACTCAATTTTGAACCAAATTCAAAAATTTTGGTATATTTAGATAGGAAATCGCGAGTAGATATGAAATAAATTTTAAATTTTGAGATTTCGATAATTTATCGTGTAATTATGCTCATTTGAAATATTGAGAGTGCAATTAATTGGCCCAATGCCAAAAATACTGGATTTTGAACCAAATTCGAAAATTGTGGTATATTTAGATAGGAAATCGCGAGTAGATATGAAATAAATTTTAAATTTTGAGATTTCGATAATTTATCGTGTAATTATGCTCAATTGAAATATTGAAAATTGCAGTTGTCTGGAAAAATAAAAAAATACTCAATTTTGAACCAAATTCAAAAATTTTGGTATATTTAGATAGGAAATCGCGAGTAGATATGAAATAAATTTTAAATTTTGAGATTTCGATAATTTATCGTGTAATTATGCTCAATTGAAATATTGAAAATTGCAGTTGTCTGGAAAAATAAAAAAATACTCAATTTTGAACCAAATTCAAAAATTTTGGTATATTTAGATAGGAAATCGCGAGTAGATATGAAATAAATTTTAAATTTTGAGATTTCGATAATTTATCGTGTAATTATGCTCAATTGAAATATTGAGAGTGAAATTAATTGGCCCAATGCCAAAAATACTGGATTTTGATCCAATTACGAGAATTTATGCATCACTGGATAGGAAATCGCGAGTAGATATGAAATAAATTTTAAATTTTGAGATTTCGATAATTTATCGTGTAATTATGCTCAATTGAAATATTGAGAGTGCAATTAATTGGCCCAATGCCAAAAATACTGGATTTTGATCCAATTACGAGAATTTATGCACCACTGGATAGGAAATCGCGAGTAGATATGAAATAAATTTTAAATTTTGAGATTTCGATAAATTATCGTGTAATTATGCTCAATTGAAATATTAAAAATTGCAGTTGTCTGGAAAAATAAAAAAATACTGGATTTTGAACCAAATTCAAAAATTTTGGTATATTTAGATAGGAAATCGCGAGTAGATAAAGGAATCGCAATATCCACATGGTTTGTATTGACATTGATGACTCGATCCTTCGTAAAATCGCAGACATCGGTAACATCTTTTGTCTGCTTTAACTTTCTCTTTCCTTTCTTCTGCCGTTACATAAACGTTGCACCGGTCGGAAAAATGTCTGCCTTTTGTGCAAATCAGACATTTTGTGTCCTTGTCTCCCATGCGCTTCCCAATCCATCTTATTAATGTTTCAATTCGTGGAGAAGAATTCTGTTCTTCGATCTCAATTCGAATATTATTAATCTCCTCCTCGTCTGTATTTGGGTCTTCGAAACCCGCCTCAATACAATTCTTCCACCTCAATTTGCTTCTCATAAAATTCCGCGACGAGCCTCTATCCTCCATTCTTGGCGCCGACTGATCTCTTCTCCTGATCGGAGTCGATCGTTCAAATCTTTCCCTTGATGAAGATCTTCTTCTTCTTGATCGCGAACGGGATCTTGGTCTTCTCTCTTCATAAACATCGTCTTCTTTTTTCTCATCAAACTCAATCCTTTTCCTTGTCGCTGTTGTTTCAACCGATTTCTTCTCAATCACTTCTTCTAACCTCTTCTGAATTCCTTCCAATTTTCCACATATGACTTCGATTTTTTGCTCCAGCAGTTCAATTTTCGATTCCTTCATCGGATCATCCAATTTACGGTCTTCTTCCATTTGATTTAATATCTGTTTGGTGCCTTCCGAAATTTTTATTTTTAAGCCATTCGTTTGTTCATTGACAGCTTCTTTTAATTTCATTATTGCTCTGTGCATTTGAGTCATTTCATTGGGGTCTTTTTTACTTGCAATTTGTGCCACTTCTTTTGTTGTTTTTTGCGCTTTTTCTTTTGTGGCTTCAGTTGTTTTCATTGGTTTCTGCGTTCCTGGTGTTGGTGTCATTTCTGAAAAAAAAAACATTGTTGAATTGTTGCGAGAGAAAACATCGAATTTTTTGGCTTTATCTTCACTTATTAACTTATTATTTCATTTCATCTTAAAAAAAAACTTGAAGACTTAATAACTACTTGCTTTTTGTTTCTATTAGGAGTTTCTATGCATTATTACTTTGAAAAGGAACTAAAAGCTGATCATAAGCGTATTCATAAACAATATTCTTAGGCTATATGTATATCATTTTTATGCTTTTGTCTCAGCATAAACATTTTCCAAAACATTTTCCAAATGAACTTGATTATTGCAAAAAACATCTTAATCATTTTCATAAAGATCCAAATCAGAATTCTTAACAATTTCATCAAACATTTTAATGGTACAAGTATTGCACTGGCACTTCCTTTTGTCCACATGGAAAGTAGTCCTAGTGCCAAAATTCCAACGACAATGAAAATTCCCATTGAAACATACAAAAATATTTTGTGGAATTCAAATAAAAAGAACATATCAGGAATTCTCAATTCTGTAATACTTGCTATGTCGCCCTTCAACATTCTTTTCAAAATCAAATCAACATTTGGTTCAAACTTCAAAATTGCCAGCAACATCAATTCTTTTTCATCTTTTCCACATGATATTTTGCATTTGCTCTTTAGTTTGGCTTCTTCAGAGTACATTACAATTTTTGACAGTTTTCCGTTCTTTGCACAATGAATAGTGTAATGATTTTTTCCATCGCACACCATTTCTCCAATTGCATATGAGCTTTCTGACTTGCATGAAATAGAAATGTCGGCACCATGTTGGCATTTGTAGCATCCTTCAATACTTTGAATTTGAGCTTCACAAAAATCAGCTGACTTGACTATCCTTGATTCAACTTTTTCTTGGAAATGGATGGCAATTGTTGAAAAAACATTTTCATCTATTTCCGCAATAATTTCCTCATTTTTGTTGTCGAATGTCATTTGAGGTGTGATAATTGGGAATCTATGGTGGATGGAGTTGAATCTGTCTTCGATACTTGGGTTTTCGCATTCACAATTCATTTTGGTTTCGGCGCTTTCGCAATCACATTCTTTGTTCAATTGACATTTCAGTTCTTTGGCAGCTTTCATAGAATTACATCTTAGTTGTGGGATTTCATTGGTGTTCCAGGAAGCAAATATGTTCTTCTTTTTCACGAACCATTGTTGGAGCATTGGATTTGGAGGTGAATTCACATCGATCAAAGTTATCGTGAAACTGTTGAAAATCAATGGTACATTCGGATACAGATCAACTTGTTTTTCTTGAATTGTGTTTCTTCCAAAGTTCATTGTTTTGATCTTCATTTCCAATGTTTCCTTGAAACCAGTACATTTCATTACTTCATAAACTTCATCATTTACTGGTTTAGCATACACTCGATAAAATAGACATCCACTGGAAAATGAGAGACAATTACATCCAAATCCTCCACAGCTCTCTGCACAACCCGTATGACCAGGATACGTATTTGCTTCTTGAAGTTCCGGAATCATTGAATTTTTGGAAACATTACCACATTTTTCGTCAACACAGCTTCCCATGTACGGACAACGTTTCGAACTCAATGTTTTCAATTCGACTTCTCTTGAAAAAACGATTGTTTCCTTTTGGCATTCCAACTTCAATTTATTCCAGCTCAACTGAATTTCTTGAATTGTTCCATTGTCTTTCCTGATTCTTAGGCAAGCTTCTTTTGTATTCGCATTCAACTTGATCAATTCTTTGGATTTGATAGAGCATTTTTCATTTCCATTTGGTAAGGTTATACAACTCTTATTTATCTCATCTAATCAACATCTTGACATCCTTGAACACTTCCATGAATCAATACAATAATCGTAATTGCCAATAATGCTTGTTTTACTTCATCTTGTCTTCTTCGAATTCTTGACCTTCTTCTTCTTTGCATAATTTTTTCCTTCAGCCAATAGATCACATTGAAAATGTATTCCAAAACTTTTTTGACTATCCAAAAAATTGCTTTGACGACATGGAAAATCATAAAAATTGGTCCACATAGAGATACTGGAACGAAACAGGCGCAATAACAAAAAAATAGAACCAAGTAGATCAATGTGCTTGTTCCAACTGTTGACCAAATTGGAGAGCAGGTTGGGTTCAAAATGTTTTCCCAACACCATGTGCATTGAATTGTGTCACAAATTGATATTCTTGGGCATTCTTTTTTAAATGTGACCACCTCATTGTTTTCCATTGTCTTCACAGTTATTGTGTGTTGTTTACTTTTTACGTCTGGCGGTATCCACATTTGCAATGATTTTTGTCCTTGGAACAATTTACTTGATGTATCAAAATTGTTGCATACGCTCTTTGAGCAAACTTGAATGGTTCCTTTCGAAATTATTTGAATTGAAACTCCAGTCGTTGTACATCTTATCCAATTATTACTTCCTTGAACCATAGTCATTACAATTAACAGCATAATTGTTTGAAACCATTTTGTAGGCAAAATACCATGAAGCGGATTTGCATATCGAGTAATCCTTTTTGGAAATTCAAGTTTTTCACCAGTTTGACATAAATTGATTGTAGTTTTGACGTAATCATTTTCATCATCCGAAGTTTCATCATAATTCACATTCGTCCTTTTTCGAAGATTGTATGGGTTGCTTCTTGTTTTTTCCGTCTCTTCTTGTTCAACATTTTCAACCTCATCTTTTTCTGGAATAATTTCAGTCAACTTCAAAACTTCTTCTTTTTCATCTTCATCGATTTCCAGAGGAACAATCAAATTAACCGGTCTTGAAATTTGACGATTTGTTATGGTTTTCAGTCGAACTTCACGAATCATACCATCAGAATCTTCCACAACTTCTGTGATTCTTCCCATTTTCCACGCGTTTCTTGGAAGATTTTCATCTTTCAACAAAACAATTTGTCCCAACTTCGGTTTTTTCAGATCTCCTCTTCGTGAATCCATTCTCGATTTTTGTTTCGATCTCAATTCTTTCAAATATTCATTTTTCCAAACTTTCCAAATTTGATCAGCACGATCTGTCGAACTTTGTAACGCTTCCAATGTTTCAAGTCTTGTTTTCAACTGTGCTTCTTCTTGTGGAGTCAAAAATTCAGGATCATCATGTTCTTCGTTTTTCAGTTGTGGCAAAGTTATTTTGATTTCTGGAGCAATGAAATCAATTGGTCTGATTGGTTTGATGATTTCATTCTCTTCACAATAAGTCAATGGTCTTGTATTCAGTGAACCAGCGATCTCTTGAATCACAGTTCTCAATTCTTCAAAATTCAATATTTTCCTTCCATAGTTCTTGTTCAACGCCATTTTCACCGATCTGATTAGCCTTTCGTAGAATCCTCCCTTCCACGGAGAATATGCGGTGATGTTCTTCCATGAAATCTCTTTATCCATGCAATACGCTTGAATATCTTCCGATATGTTGTTCTCTTTCCATGCATTTTGCAAAATGCTTCTTCCAAGTAAAAACGTTGGTGCATTATCCGAAACAATTGAATTTGGCGTTCCATACATCGAAAAGAATCGTCGAAGAATCATTAAAAATGTGTCGGTTTTCAAGTCTTTTGCAATATCAAGAAAAATCAATCTTGTGACAGTACAAGTGATAATTGCTCCATAACATTTTTCAATTGATCCATTTGATTTTCTGAACAGCAACGGTCCGAAGTAATCCAATCCAACATTGGCGAATGGACGCGCTCTTGTGACTCTTATCTTTGGCAAATCAGTCATGTCTGGATATTTGAAAGTTTTCGAATTGAATCTTTGGCATCTTATACATCTTGAAATTGTCTTCTTTACTTGTTGTCTTAGTCTTGGGATCCAAAATTTTTCTCTTGCATTTGACATAGTATGCGGAATTGAACAATGCATTTTTCCATGGGCTTCGAGAATAATCATTTTGCTCAATTGACTGTTTTCTCTGATCAAAATTGGCATTGTAACGTCTTCATTTTCATCCATATTCCTCATTCTGCCTTGACATCTAACAATTCCTTTTTCATCCAAAAATGGCTTTAACTGCTTAACCTTCTCCAGCGTTTTTTGTCCTAATGTTTTCTGATGGAATTTGACAATCAGTTGTTCACTAGCCTTCAGTTCTTTATCAGTCAAATCTTTGGAATCTCTCATCATTCTCAACTCTGGAACTTTCTTGATCATTGATTTGTATATTGGCAATTTTCGGCTTGTAGAATTGACAAATCTTAAAAGATATGCAGTTGATCTTTTCCTTTTTGTCAGCGACTTTGTTTTGAACAAAAATGGGTCTTCTTTCCAATTTTCCGACTCAACATTCATTGACGTATTCACTCTCTGAATATGAACATCTTCTTGAATTTCAAATAAATCGGTTTGTTTTGGCCAGAATTCTTCTTGCAACTCCAAATATTTTGGGCCGTTCCACCAAATGTGGTTTTCCAGTTCTTCTTTTGTTAATCCTCTTGTGCCAGCATCCGCAGGATTTTCTGCTGTATTCACATGTCCAATTTTCACAGCAATGTTCTCATCAATCCATTCTGACAATATCTTCTTGATTTTTCTGATTCTGTTCATGACAAAAACTCCAGAATCCTTTTTTCCAGGGGATCCTTGTATCCAACCTTTCGTCACATCACTGTCAATCATCAAATACACTTTTTCAATTCCAATTTCTTCCTTCTTGCAAGCATTTATGATGTCATTGGTCATTTCGACTCCTTCAGTCAATCCTTTCAATTCTAACTTTGGAATAGTCCATTTTTGGCTCTTGTTTGTGACTTTAGCTTTTGCGGCAAGCAGATGTGGAGTTTTTCGTTGACTTTTTGCATAACAACAGCATGTAGTTCCAAGTATGCTTGCGTCGGTGAATACAATCAGCGTATTTGGATTAGACTTATCAATCAATTCTCTTGGAATTCTTATCTTGAATCCTTGCACTTCTTCAATCAGTTCTTTCCACTTGTCTACTTCTTCAGCAGCCAAAATTGTATCCCATTTTTGACTGTTTTTCCACAATGAACTATAGAATGTTCTCATTTTAAGCAGCAATGGAATCATAACTCCATACGGATCGAAAACGGATGATATTTTACTTGAAACTTCTCGTCTTGTATATTTCGTTGATGGTTTGAATTTGCATTCAAATTCCATGTAGTCTCCGTCCGAATTCCATTTGACACCAAGAATTTTCGTTTCTTTTTCTTGCATCTTGTCTTTTTCTTCAATATTTTCATTGAATGATTGGTCGTTGCTTAAAAATTCTCTCAAATTCATATTTGCGCGGTTGAAAATTGCCTTGAGAATTCCATATAGTCCATCAGTCTTTTCATCAGTTGTCAATAAAATATTATCCACATATATCATGTTTGAGATCGATTTGGCCAATTTTTGATCTTCTTCTTTCTCCAAGTGAACTTGAATTGTTGCATTTAGGAGAAACGGCGAAGCATTGACTCCAAAAAGAACTCTTCTGAATCTTAAAATCATCAGGTTGTCTCCTTCAGCTGGTTTGTTGACGTCTTTCAACCATAAAAGTCTTGTAGCATCCCTTTCATCTTCTTTCAAATGCACATATAAAAAGGCTTTTTCGATATCCGAAACAATGGCATTCTTTCCGGATCGGAAGCGAATCAGTATTTGAAATAGATCTTGTAGTAGTACTGGTCCATCATGAATAACATCATTCAGTGAAAGTTCATTCTTATAATGTGCAGAACCATCAATAACTACTCGACATTTCGTTGTTGTTTTTGCAGGAGTAATTACTGGTCTGTGCGGATTGTAGTGAATGAATCCCTTATCAATTTCTTCATTTGGAACCACTTCAATTATGCCTCTTCTCAATTGATCTTGGAAAACATCATTCACTTGATTCAAAACTTCTTTTGTGGAGGTGCGCACAACACTTTCCAATCGTCGAAATGCAATTGCATAATTGTCTGGCAATTCCATTTTATTCGTCTTCCATGGAAATTCGACAAAATATCCCTCTTCACGCTTCTCAATGGTCTTTCGGAAGTTCTCCATTACTTCTTTATTTACTTGAGCTTTTTCATCTTTTTCTGGACCTGTGAATTCTGGTTCCACCTTGTTATCAATCCATTCCAATTCTTTAGCAGCTTCATCATTTTCACAAACTGCTGTATTCATCATGATTGGATAAACATTCTTTGAATCATCGTCTTCATCATCATCATTGTTAGCATGTCCAATTGTAGTGTATCCAAAAACAGTGTTGATCACATTAATTCCGGATGGTAATCGAATGATATCTCCTTTGATAACTTTGCAAAATGCATCTGCACCGATTACAACATCAGGATAAGTTTCATTTTCTTCTGAGCTTTCATTGATCTGGATGTTGTTTTCTTTCAAAAACTCAATATCATTGTTGGTTAATGGCGCTTTCGGTATCCTTCCCGTCAATTCTTTTGATACCAAAGCGTTGATTTTCAAAATTTTATTGTCACCAAGAAGTGAAATTTGTGACAAAAATTTTCTTTCCGGCTCACTTGTCTTATTTCCAAAAGTTTGAATTCTTACTTTCTTTTCACCAGTTTTTGGAAGATTCCATGAATTCATTAACTCTGCTTTGAGATGCGTATTGTCAGCTCCACTATCAATCATTACAGAGATCTTTTCCCAATCATTTTTGGCAACATTGTATGCAAGGCAATTGACTGTGGGAATATACCCAATTTGAAGATTCTTTGATGGCTTGAAATTGACTTTAGAATTATCCGTCTGGAAAAACATATTTCCTTCTTCAACGGCTGCTTGATTTTCTGGTTGGTCTTGGTTCACATCTTCAACATTCATTGTATTAACTCTCTGGGTTCTTGGATTGGTTTGCCTTGTTCGATAATTTCTTGGATCTTGGTTTCTTTGTTGAGTTGGTTGATTCCGTTGGAAATTTGGCGCTTGACGATTTTGGGCATTGGGTTGTATAACATTAGCATTTTGTTGTGGTGCTTGCTGCTGAACATTGGGCTGATATTGATATTGTCCTTGATTGAAATTTGGTCTTGCCCTGAAATTAGTGGTCATTCTTCTGCTTTCATTTCGATTTGCATTCGATAATATTGGTGTTTCTTGAGTATTCATCATTGGTTGCTTAAATGGTTGGCATAAACTTGTGTGGTGCTTCTTTTTGCAATTTTGACAATAAAACTTATTTCGGCATTCTCTGCTGCTGTGACCATTTTTGAGACAATTGAAACAAAGCTTTTCATTACGAACAACGTTCCATCTTTCTTCGACTGGGACTTGACATTCAGTTTCACGATGAGAAGCTTTGCAATAAGTACATCTCCGAATATTGTTAAAATTCATTCCACGATCTTGAACTTTATTATTGAACTTATTCTTAACATTATGCCGATTGAAATTGTGTTGCAGTGTCATATCCGGTTCATAATTCTTTTTCATACTTTGAATCTTTTCTTCTTTCTTCACTTCTTCATCTAAAACTTCAAGCAATTCTTTTGTTTTCCAGTTTTCCGAATTCTCCATATTAACTTGTTTGCGGAAAATTGCTTCTCGAATCTTCGATGAGAATTTTCCCAAAATCAATTCTTGGATTCTTCGAGAATCATCTTCTTGTCCTAGATTTTTCAATTGTTCTGTAACCGAAAAAATCTTGTCGAAAAGCTTTCTTTGTTCAAAAATTCGATCATCCATTGGGTTCAATCTATCCAACTTTTTGTTCAATTCTGAAATCGTACTTGAAGTATTCTTGTATCTTTCACTTAAAACTTTCTTAGCCAAATCATAATTTTCTTCAGTTACCATATATCTGCTGATCAAATCTTTTGGTTCTCTTCTTAGGCACTGAATTAGATGATTGTATTTCAAAATCTTTGACTCATTTGATTTGTCGACAATCTCAGTGAACAAAGTCCAAAAATTGGGAAACTCCCAGAGTTTTCCGTCAAAAATTGGAAGTTGCACAACCGGTAATGGACGGTTCAAATTTGGTCTTGATTCTTGAACGTGTTGAACATGTTGAACAACAGTATCACCCTGACTGCTCATACTTAAACTTCTTCTTATTCTTGCTGCCAATACTTGTTCTTTTCTGTCTTCTTCTTCTTCTCGTTCTTTAACGTTATCTTTTGCAACTTTGAGCTTCGTGGTCATATTAATAATCAATTCTTCAGCTTCAGCAACCACCTTATTAACTTCTTCCAATCTGTCTTCATATTTGCTTATGTCAAGATCTTCCTCTTCCTTAGCCACTTCATAAACTTTGTTCTCTAACTCAACTGCCCTTGCAGTAAGAACTTCAACTTTCTTATTCAACAAATCTGAAACTTCTTTAATATCTTGTTCATACTTGAGAATACTTTGACCATCAATTAACTTTGGAAGCAACAATTTGCTCTTGTCCACTTCAATTGCCAATGAGTTTTCTGCACGAGTTACTTTCGACAAATCATACTTTAAACTTGACATCTTATTCTTTTTATTTTCAATCCCTCATAAACAATCACAATCAATCGAATCAAAAACTTTCACAAACAAATACCAAGGAATGTCAATCAAAATATGATGCAAAATCAAAACAAATTCACAATCTTATATCAAAATCTGATAGAATCTTTTAGAAATACTTTGGACTCTTGGAAATCACTTGGAGAATGCTTAAGCTTGTTAGAAAAAATCTTAAAACTTAAACAAATCTTAAAATTCTTATCTTAACTTCTTATTCTTATCGCCACGCGGGACTTTTTAAATTAAACAAAGATAATTGTTTAAATTTAACTGACCTCGGATTCTTAAACTTGTCGATGCACCATAAAGGAATTGTTGTTTCCAATTTGAATTCAGACTTGATATAATATGCCAAAATGACTAATAGTTTGTTTTAGAATATTTATTGTAAGCAACAATAAATTGTGGTGTACAACACCAATGCCTTGGATACCTCAAACTTGGGTAATTAAACTAAGGATAAAAAAGAAAGAAAAAATACGATAACGATAACATGAAAAATAAACTGTGAAACATAAAAAATATAAAAAGCGAAAATTTATCAAATAATAAAATTGTGAGGAATGAAGCGCTGGTCTTTGTTTTTATCTCTTCAAATTTGTTGTTATTTGATTGTGGGCGGCGACTGTTTTCTGGTCGAACGGATTTCGACATATGAAATAAATTTTAAATTTTGAGATTTCGATAATTTATCGTGTAATTATGCTCAATTGAAATATTGAAAATTGCAGTTGTCTGGAAAAATAAAAAAATACTCAATTTTGAACCAAATTCAAAAATTTTGGTATATTTAGATAGGAAATCGCGAGTAGATATGAAATAAATTTTAAATTTTGAGATTTCGATAATTTATCGTGTAATTATGCTCATTTGAAATATTGAGAGTGCAATCAATTGGCCCAATGCCAAAAATACTGGATTTTGAACCAAATTCGAAAATTGTGGTATATTTAGATAGGAAATCGCGAGTAGATATGAAATAAATTTTAAATTTTGAGATTTCGATAATTTATCGTGTAATTATGCTCATTTGAAATATTGAGAGTGAAATTAATTGGCCCAATGCCAAAAGCACTGGATTTTGATCCAATTACGAGAATTTATGCACCACTGGATAGAAAATCGCGAGTAGATATGAAATAAATTTTAAATTTTGAGATTTCGATAATTTATCGTGTAATTATGCTCAATTGAAATATTGAGAGTGCAATTAATTGGCCCAATGCCAAAAATACTGGATTTTGATCCAATTACGAGAATTTATGCACCACTGGATAGGAAATCGCGAGTAGATATGAAATAAATTTTAAATTTTGAGATTTCGATAAATTATCGTGTAATTATGCTCAATTGAAATATTAAAAATTGCAGTTGTCTGGAAAAATAAAAAAATACTCAATTTTGAACTAAATTCAAAAATTTTGGTATATTTAGATAGGAAATCGCGAGTAGATATGAAATAAATTTTAAATTTTGAGATTTCGATAATTTATCGTGTAATTATGCTCATTTGAAATATTGAGAGTGCAATTAATTGGCCCAATGCCAAAAATACTGGATTTTGAACCAAATTCAAAAATTTTGGTATATTTAGATAGGAAATCGCGAGTAGACATGAAATAAATTTTATATTTTGAGATTTCGATAATTTATCGTGTAATTATGCTCAATTGAAATATTGAAAATTGCTGTTGTCTGGAAAAATAAAAAAATACTCAATTTTGAACCAAATTCAAAAATTTTGGTATATTTAGATAGGAAATCGCGAGTAGATATGAAATAAATTTTAAATTTTGAGATTTCGATAATTTATCGTGTAATTATGCTCATTTGAAATATTGAGAGTGCAATTAATTGGCCCAATGCCAAAAATACTGGATTTTGAACCAATTACGAGAATTTATGCACCACTGGATAGGAAATCGCGAGTAGATATGAAATAAATTTTAAATTTTGAGATTTCGATAATTTATCGTGTAATTATGCTCAATTGAAATATTGAGAGTGCAACTAATTGGCCCAATGCCAAAAATACTGGATTTTGAACCAAATTCAAAAATTTTGGTATATTTAGATAGGAAATCGCGAGTAGATATGAAATAAATTTTAAATTTTGAGATTTCGATAATTTATCGTGTAATTATGCTCAATTGAAATATTAAAAATTGCAGTTGTCTGGAAAAATAAAAAAATACTCAATTTTGAACCAAATTCAAAAATTTTGGTTTAGATAGGAAATCGCGAGTAGATATGAAATAAATTTTAAATTTTGAGATTTCGATAATTTATCGTGTAATTATGCTCATTTGAAATATTGAGAGTGCAATTAATTGGCCCAATGCCAAAAATACTGGATTTTGAACCAATTACGAGAATTTATGCACCACTGGATAGGAAATCGCGAGTAGATATGAAATAAATTTTAAATTTTGAGATTTCGATAATTTATCGTGTAATTATGCTCAATTGAAATATTGAGAGTGCAACTAATTGGCCCAATGCCAAAAATACTGGATTTTGAACCAAATTCAAAAATTTTGGTATATTTAGATAGGAAATCGCGAGTAGATATGAAATAAATTTTAAATTTTGAGATTTCGATAATTTATCGTGTAATTATGCTCAATTGAAATATTAAAAATTGCAGTTGTCTGGAAAAATAAAAAAATACTCAATTTTGAACCAAATTCAAAAATTTTGCTTTAGATAGGAAATCGCGAGTAGATATGAAATAAATTTTAAATTTTGAGATTTCGATAATTTATCGTGTAATTATGCTCATTTGAAATATTGAGAGTGCAATTAATTGGCCCAATGCCAAAAATACTGGATTTTGATCCAATTACGAGAATTTATGCACCACTGGATAGGAAATCGCGAGTAGATATGAAATAAATTTTAAATTTTGAGATTTCGATAATTTATCGTGTAATTATGCTCAATTGAAATATTGAGAGTGAAATTAATTGGCCCAATGCCAAAAGCACTGGATTTTGATCCAATTACGAGAATTTATGCACCACTGGATAGAAAATCGCGAGTAGATATGAAATAAATTTTAAATTTTGAGATTTCGATAATTTATCGTGTAATTATGCTCAATTGAAATATTGAGAGTGCAATTAATTGGCCCAATGCCAAAAATACTGGATTTTGATCCAATTACGAGAATTTATGCACCACTGGATAGGAAATCGCGAGTAGATATGAAATAAATTTTAAATTTTGAGATTTCGATAAATTATCGTGTAATTATGCTCATTTGAAATATTGAGAGTGCAATTAATTGGCCCAATGCCAAAAATACTGGATTTTGAACCAAATTCGAAAATTTTGGTATATTTAGATAGGAAATCGCGAGTAGATATGAAATAAATTTTAAATTTTGAGATTTCGATAATTTATCGTGTAATTATGCTCAATTGAAATATTGAAAATTGCAGTTGTCTGGAAAAATAAAAAAATACTCAATTTTGAACCAAATTCAAAAATTTTGGTATATTTAGATAGGAAATCGCGAGTAGATATGAAATAAATTTTAAATTTTGAGATTTCGATAATTTATCGTGTAATTATGCTCAATTGAAATATTGAGAGTGAAATTAATTGTCCCAATGCCAAAAATACTGGATTTTGAACCAAATTCAAAAATTTTGGTATATTTAGATAGGAAATCGCGAGTAGATATGAAATAAATTTTAAATTTTGAGATTTCGATAATTTATCGTGTAATTATGCTCAATTGAAATATTGAAAATTGCAGTTGTCTGGAAAAATAAAAAAATACTCAATTTTGAACCAAATTCAAAAGTTTTGGTATATTTAGATAGGAAATCGCGAGTAGATATGAAATAAATTTTAAATTTTGAGATTTCGATAATTTATCGTGTAATTATGCTCAATTGAAATATTGAGAGTGAAATTAATTGGCCCAATGCCAAAAATACTGGATTTTGATCCAATTACGAGAATTTATGCACCACTGGATAGGAAATCGCGAGTAGATATGAAATAAATTTTAAATTTTGAGATTTCGATAAATTATCGTGTAATTATGCTCATTTGAAATATTGAGAGTGCAATTAATTGGCCCAATGCCAAAAATACTGGATTTTGAACCAAATTCGAAAATTTTGGTATATTTAGATAGGAAATCGCGAGTAGATATGAAATAAATTTTAAATTTTGAGATTTCGATAATTTATCGTGTAATTATGCTCAATTGAAATATTGAAAATTGCAGTTGTCTGGAAAAATAAAAAAATACTCAATTTTGAACCAAATTCAAAAATTTTGGTATATTTAGATAGGAAATCGCGAGTAGATATGAAATAAATTTTAAATTTTGAGATTTCGATAATTTATCGTGTAATTATGCTCAATTGAAATATTGAGAGTGAAATTAATTGTCCCAATGCCAAAAATACTGGATTTTGAACCAAATTCAAAAATTTTGGTATATTTAGATAGGAAATCGCGAGTAGATATGAAATAAATTTTAAATTTTGAGATTTCGATAATTTATCGTGTAATTATGCTCAATTGAAATATTGAGAGTGAAATTAATTGGCCCAATGCCAAAAATACTGGATTTTGATCCAATTACGAGAATTTATGCACCACTGGATAGGAAATCGCGAGTAGATATGAAATAAATTTTAAATTTTGAGATTTCGATAAATTATCGTGTAATTATGCTCAATTGAAATATTAAAAATTGCAGTTGTCTGGAAAAATAAAAAAATACTCAATTTTGAACCAAATTCAAAAATTTTGGTATATTTAGATAGGAAATCGCGAGTAGATATGAAATAAATTTTAAATTTTGAGATTTCGATAATTTATCGTGTAATTATGCTCATTTGAAATATTGAGAGTGCAATTAATTGGCCCAATGCCAAAAATACTGGATTTTGAACCAAATTCAAAAATTTTGGTATATTTAGATAGGAAATCGCGAGTAGATATGAAATAAATTTTATATTTTGAGATTTCGATAATTTATCGTGTAATTATGCTCAATTGAAATATTGAAAATTGCAGTTGTCTGGAAAAATAAAAAAATACTCAATTTTGAACCAAATTCAAAAATTTTGGTATATTTAGATAGGAAATCGCGAGTAGATATGAAATAAATTTTAAATTTTGAGATTTCGATAATTTATCGTGTAATTATGCTCAATTGAAATATTGAGAGTGAAATTAATTGGCCCAATGCCAAAAATACTGGATTTTGATCCAATTACGAGAATTTATGCACCACTGGATAGGAAATCGCGAGTAGATATGAAATAAATTTTAAATTTTGAGATTTCGATAAATTATCGTGTAATTATGCTCAATTGAAATATTAAAAATTGCAGTTGTCTGGAAAAATAAAAAAATACTCAATTTTGAACCAAATTCAAAAATTTTGGTATATTTAGATAGGAAATCGCGAGTAGATATGAAATAAATTTTAAATTTTGAGATTTCGATAATTTATCGTGTAATTATGCTCATTTGAAATATTGAGAGTGCAATTAATTGGCCCAATGCCAAAAATACTGGATTTTGAACCAAATTCAAAAATTTTGGTATATTTAGATAGGAAATCGCGAGTAGATATGAAATAAATTTTATATTTTGAGATTTCGATAATTTATCGTGTAATTATGCTCAATTGAAATATTGAAAATTGCAGTTGTCTGGAAAAATAAAAAAATACTCAATTTTGAACCAAATTCAAAAATTTTGGTATATTTAGATAGGAAATCGCGAGTAGATATGAAATAAATTTTAAATTTTGAGATTTCGATAATTTATCGTGTAATTATGCTCATTTGAAATATTGAGAGTGCAATTAATTGGCCCAATGCCAAAAATACTGGATTTTGAACCAATTACGAGAATTTATGCACCACTGGATAGGAAATCGCGAGTAGATATGAAATAAATTTTAAATTTTGAGATTTCGATAATTTATCGTGTAATTATGCTCAATTGAAATATTGAGAGTGCAACTAATTGGCCCAATGCCAAAAATACTGGATTTTGAACCAAATTCAAAAATTTTGGTATATTTAGATAGGAAATCGCGAGTAGATATGAAATAAATTTTAAATTTTGAGATTATGATAATTTATCGTGTAATTATGCTCAATTGAAATATTAAAAATTATTAAAAATATTAAAATAGATAAATTATCGAAATCTCAAAATTTAAAATTTATTTCATATCTACTCGCGATTTCCTATCTAAATATACCACAATTTTCGAATTTGGTTCAAAATCCAGTATTTTTGGCATTGGGCCAATTAATTGCACTCTCAATATTTCAAATGAGCATAATTACACGATAAATTATCGAAATCTCAAAATTTAAAATTTATTTCATATCTACTCGCGATTTCCTATCTAAATATACCAAAATTTTTGAATTTGGTTCAAAATTGAGTATTTTTTTATTTTTCCAGACAACTGCAATTTTTAATATTTCAATTGAGCATAATTACACGATAATTTATCGAAATCTCAAAATTTAAAATTTATTTCATATCTACTCGCGATTTCCTATCCAGTGGTGCATAAATTCTCGTAATTGGATCAAAATCCAGTATTTTTGGCATTGGGCCAATTAATTTCACTCTCAATATTTCAATTGAGCATAATTACACGATAAATTATCGAAATCTCAAAATTTAAAATTTATTTCATATCTACTCGCGATTTCCTATCTAAATATACCAAAATTTTTGAATTTGGTTCAAAATCCAGTATTTTTGGCATTGGGCCAATTAGTTGCACTCTCAATATTTCAATTGAGCATAATTACACGATAAATTATCGAAATCTCAAAATTTAAAATTTATTTCATATCTACTCGCGATTTCCTATCCAGTGGTGCATAAATTCTCGTAATTGGTTCAAAATCCAGTATTTTTGGCATTGGGCCAATTAATTGCACTCTCAATATTTCAAATGAGCATAATTACACGATAAATTATCGAAATCTCAAAATTTAAAATTTATTTCATATCTACTCGCGATTTCCTATCTAAACCAAAATTTTTGAATTTGGTTCAAAATTGAGTATTTTTTTATTTTTCCAGACAACTGCAATTTTTAATATTTCAATTGAGCATAATTACACGATAAATTATCGAAATCTCAAAATTTAAAATTTATTTCATATCTACTCGCGATTTCCTATCTAAATATACCAAAATTTTTGAATTTGGTTCAAAATCCAGTATTTTTGGCATTGGGCCAATTAGTTGCACTCTCAATATTTCAATTGAGCATAATTACACGATAAATTATCGAAATCTCAAAATTTAAAATTTATTTCATATCTACTCGCGATTTCCTATCCAGTGGTGCATAAATTCTCGTAATTGGTTCAAAATCCAGTATTTTTGGCATTGGGCCAATTAATTGCACTCTCAATATTTCAAATGAGCATAATTACACGATAAATTATCGAAATCTCAAAATTTAAAATTTATTTCATATCTACTCGCGATTTCCTATCTAAACCAAAATTTTTGAATTTGGTTCAAAATTGAGTATTTTTTTATTTTTCCAGACAACTGCAATTTTTAATATTTCAATTGAGCATAATTACACGATAAATTATCGAAATCTCAAAATTTAAAATTTATTTCATATCTACTCGCGATTTCCTATCTAAATATACCAAAATTTTTGAATTTGGTTCAAAATCCAGTATTTTTGGCATTGGGCCAATTAGTTGCACTCTCAATATTTCAATTGAGCATAATTACACGATAAATTATCGAAATCTCAAAATTTAAAATTTATTTCATATCTACTCGCGATTTCCTATCCAGTGGTGCATAAATTCTCGTAATTGGTTCAAAATCCAGTATTTTTGGCATTGGGCCAATTAATTGCACTCTCAATATTTCAAATGAGCATAATTACACGATAAATTATCGAAATCTCAAAATTTAAAATTTATTTCATATCTACTCGCGATTTCCTATCTAAATATACCAAAATTTTTGAATTTGGTTCAAAATTGAGTATTTTTTTATTTTTCCAGACAACTGCAATTTTCAATATTTCAATTGAGCATAATTACACGATAAATTATCGAAATCTCAAAATATAAAATTTATTTCATATCTACTCGCGATTTCCTATCTAAATATACCAAAATTTTTGAATTTGGTTCAAAATCCAGTATTTTTGGCATTGGGCCAATTAATTGCACTCTCAATATTTCAAATGAGCATAATTACACGATAAATTATCGAAATCTCAAAATTTAAAATTTATTTCATATCTACTCGCGATTTCCTATCTAAATATACCAAAATTTTTGAATTTAGTTCAAAATTGAGTATTTTTTTATTTTTCCAGACAACTGCAATTTTTAATATTTCAATTGAGCATAATTACACGATAATTTATCGAAATCTCAAAATTTAAAATTTATTTCATATCTACTCGCGATTTCCTATCCAGTGGTGCATAAATTCTCGTAATTGGATCAAAATCCAGTATTTTTGGCATTGGGCCAATTAATTGCACTCTCAATATTTCAATTGAGCATAATTACACGATAAATTATCGAAATCTCAAAATTTAAAATTTATTTCATATCTACTCGCGATTTTCTATCCAGTGGTGCATAAATTCTCGTAATTGGATCAAAATCCAGTGCTTTTGGCATTGGGCCAATTAATTTCACTCTCAATATTTCAATTGAGCATAATTACACGATAAATTATCGAAATCTCAAAATTTAAAATTTATTTCATATCTACTCGCGATTTCCTATCTAAATATACCACAATTTTCGAATTTGGTTCAAAATCCAGTATTTTTGGCATTGGGCCAATTAATTGCACTCTCAATATTTCAAATGAGCATAATTACACGATAAATTATCGAAATCTCAAAATTTAAAATTTATTTCATATCTACTCGCGATTTCCTATCTAAATATACCAAAATTTTTGAATTTGGTTCAAAATTGAGTATTTTTTTATTTTTCCAGACAACTGCAATTTTCAATATTTCAATTGAGCATAATTACACGATAAATTATCGAAATCTCAAAATTTAAAATTTATTTCATATCTACTCGCGATTTCCTATCTAAATATACCAAAATTTTTGAATTTGGTTCAAAATCCAGTATTTTTGGCATTGGGCCAATTAGTTGCACTCTCAATATTTCAAATGAGCATAATTACACGATAAATTATCGAAATCTCAAAATTTAAAATTTATTTCATATCTACTCGCGATTTCCTATCTAAATATACCAAAATTTTTGAATTTGGTTCAAAATTGAGTATTTTTTTATTTTTCCAGACAACTGCAATTTTTAATATTTCAATTGAGCATAATTACACGATAATTTATCGAAATCTCAAAATTTAAAATTTATTTCATATCTACTCGCGATTTCCTATCCAGTGGTGCATAAATTCTCGTAATTGGATCAAAATCCAGTATTTTTGGCATTGGGCCAATTAATTGCACTCTCAATATTTCAATTGAGCATAATTACACGATAAATTATCGAAATCTCAAAATTTAAAATTTATTTCATATCTACTCGCGATTTCCTATCCAGTGATGCATAAATTCTCGTAATTGGATCAAAATCCAGTATTTTTGGCATTGGGCCAATTAATTTCACTCTCAATATTTCAATTGAGCATAATTACACGATAAATTATCGAAATCTCAAAATTTAAAATTTATTTCATATCTACTCGCGATTTCCTATCTAAATATACCAAAATTTTTGAATTTGGTTCAAAATTGAGTATTTTTTTATTTTTCCAGACAACTGCAATTTTCAATATTTCAATTGAGCATAATTACACGATAAATTATCGAAATCTCAAAATTTAAAATTTATTTCATATCTACTCGCGATTTCCTATCTAAATATACCAAAATTTTTGAATTTGGTTCAAAATTGAGTATTTTTTTATTTTTCCAGACAACTGCAATTTTCAATATTTCAATTGAGCATAATTACACGATAAATTATCGAAATCTCAAAATTTAAAATTTATTTCATATCTACTCGCGATTTCCTATCTAAATATACCACAATTTTCGAATTTGGTTCAAAATCCAGTATTTTTGGCATTGGGCCAATTAATTGCACTCTCAATATTTCAAATGAGCATAATTACACGATAAATTCGGGCCGGATTTTGATGCCGATGGTCTCATTCGATTCGCATGGATGCGTAGATATTTTTAGCATTTTAAATTTTGAAATTTCGTTAATTAGAAAAAGTTTAAGAGCAATTTAAAATATCAGCTCATTACATCGTAAACGGTGTCGGTTTATTTTTCAAACTGTCATATCTCCCGATTGACACACCGGATTTTGATGCCGATGGTCTCATTCGATTCGCATGGTTGCGTAGATATTTTTAGCATTTTAAATTTTGAAATTTCGTTAATTAGAAAAAGTTTAAGAGCAATTTAAAATATCAGCTCATTACATCGTAAACGGTGTCGGTTTATTTTTCAAACTGTCATATCTCCAGATTTTCGGGCCGGATTTTGATGCCGATGGTCTCATTCGATTCGCATGGTTGCGTAGATATTTTTAGCATTTTAAATTTTGAAATTTCGTTAATTAGAAAAAGTTTAAGAGCAATTTAAAATATCAGCTCATTACATCGTAAACGGTGTCGGTTTATTTTTCAAACTGTCATATCTCCAGATTTTCGGGCCGGATTTTGATGCCGATGGTCTCATTCGATTCGCATGGATGCGTAGATATTTTTAGCATTTTAAATTTTGAAATTTCGTTAATTAGAAAAAGTTTAAGAGCAATTTAAAATATCGCTGATATTTTAAATTGCTCTTAAACTTTTTCTAATTAACGAAATTTCAAAATTTAAAATGCTATAAATATCTACGCAACCATGCGAATCGAATGAGACCATCGGCATCAAAATCCGGTGTGTCAATCGGGAGATATGACAGTTTGAAAAATAAACCGACACCGTTTACGATGTAATGAGCTGATATTTTAAATTGCTCTTAAACTTTTTCTAATTAATGAAATTTCAAAATTTAAAATGCTAAAAATATCTACGCATCCATGCGAATCGAATGAGACCATCGGCATCAAAATCCGGCCCGAAAATCTGGAGATATGACAGTTTGAAAAATAAACCGACACCGTTTACGATGTAATGAGCTGATATTTTAAATTGCTCTTAAACTTTTTCTAATTAATGAAATTTCAAAATTTAAAATGCTAAAAATATCTACGCATCCATGCGAATCGAATGAGACCATCGGCATCAAAATCCGGCCCGAAAATCTGGAGATATGACAGTTTGAAAAATAAACCGACACCGTTTACGATGTAATGAGCTGATATTTTAAATTGCTCTTAAACTTTTTCTAATTAACGAAATTTCAAAATTTAAAATGCTAAAAATATCTACGCATCCATGCGAATCGAATGAGACCATCGGCATCAAAATCCGGCCCGAAAATCTGGAGATATGACAGTTTGAAAAATAAACCGACACCGTTTACGATGTAATGAGCTGATATTTTAAATTGCTCTTAAACTTTTTCTAATTAACGAAATTTCAAAATTTAAAATGCTAAAAATATCTACGCATCCATGCGAATCGAATGAGACCATCGGCATCAAAATCCGGCCCGAAAATCTGGAGATATGACAGTTTGAAAAATAAACCGACACCGTTTACGATGTAATGAGCTGATATTTTAAATTGCTCTTAAACTTTTTCTAATTAACGAAATTACAAAATTTAAAATGCTAAAAATATCTACGCATCCATGCGAATCGAATGAGACCATCGGCATCAAAATCCGGCCCGAAAATCTGGAGATATGACAGTTTGAAAAATAAACCGACACCGTTTACGATGTAATGAGCTGATATTTTAAATTGCTCTTAAACTTTTTCTAATTAATGAAATTTCAAAATTTAAAATGCTAAAAATATCTACGCATCCATGCGAATCGAATGAGACCATCGGCATCAAAATCCGGCCCGAAAATCTGGAGATATGACAGTTTGAAAAATAAACCGACACCGTTTACGATGTAATGAGCTGATATTTTAAATTGCTCTTAAACTTTTTCTAATTAATGAAATTTCAAAATTTAAAATGCTAAAAATATCTACGCATCCATGCGAATCGAATGAGACCATCGGCATCAAAATCCGGCCCGAAAATCTGGAGATATGACAGTTTGAAAAATAAACCGACACCGTTTACGATGTAATGAGCTGATATTTTAAATTGCTCTTAAACTTTTTCTAATTAATGAAATTTCAAAATTTAAAATGCTAAAAATATCTACGCATCCATGCGAATCGAATGAGACCATCGGCATCAAAATCCGGCCCGAAAATCTGGAGATATGACAGTTTGAAAAATAAACCGACACCGTTTACGATGTAATGAGCTGATATTTTAAATTGCTCTTAAACTTTTTCTAATTAACGAAATTACAAAATTTAAAATGCTAAAAATATCTACGCATCCATGCGAATCGAATGAGACCATCGGCATCAAAATCCGGCCCGAAAATCTGGAGATATGACAGTTTGAAAAATAAACCGACACCGTTTACGATGTAATGAGCTGATATTTTAAATTGCTCTTAAACTTTTTCTAATTAATGAAATTTCAAAATTTAAAATGCTAAAAATATCTACGCATCCATGCGAATCGAATGAGACCATCGGCATCAAAATCCGGCCCGAAAATCTGGAGATATGACAGTTTGAAAAATAAACCGACACCGTTTACGATGTAATGAGCTGATATTTTAAATTGCTCTTAAACTTTTTCTAATTAACGAAATTTCAAAATTTAAAATGCTAAAAATATCTACGCATCCATGCGAATCGAATGAGACCATCGGCATCAAAATCCGGCCCGAAAATCTGGAGATATGACAGTTTGAAAAATAAACCGACACCGTTTACGATGTAATGAGCTGATATTTTAAATTGCTCTTAAACTTTTTCTAATTAATGAAATTTCAAAATTTAAAATGCTAAAAATATCTACGCATCCATGCGAATCGAATGAGACCATCGGCATCAAAATCCGGCCCGAAAATCTGGAGATATGACAGTTTGAAAAATAAACCGACACCGTTTACGATGTAATGAGCTGATATTTTAAATTGCTCTTAAACTTTTTCTAATTAACGAAATTTCAAAATTTAAAATGCTAAAAATATCTACGCATCCATGCGAATCGAATGAGACCATCGGCATCAAAATCCGGCCCGAAAATCTGGAGATATGACAGTTTGAAAAATAAACCGACACCGTTTACGATGTAATGAGCTGATATTTTAAATTGCTCTTAAACTTTTTCTAATTAATGAAATTTCAAAATTTAAAATGCTAAAAATATCTACGCATCCATGCGAATCGAATGAGACCATCGGCATCAAAATCCGGCCCGAAAATCTGGAGATATGACAGTTTGAAAAATAAACCGACACCGTTTACGATGTAATGAGCTGATATTTTAAATTGCTCTTAAACTTTTTCTAATTAATGAAATTTCAAAATTTAAAATGCTAAAAATATCTACGCATCCATGCGAATCGAATGAGACCATCGGCATCAAAATCCGGCCCGAAAATCTGGAGATATGACAGTTTGAAAAATAAACCGACACCGTTTACGATGTAATGAGCTGATATTTTAAATTGCTCTTATACTTTTTCTAATTAACGAAATTACAAAATTTAAAATGCTAAAAATATCTACGCATCCATGCGAATCGAATGAGACCATCGGCATCAAAATCCGGCCCGAAAATCTGGAGATATGACAGTTTGAAAAATAAACCGACACCGTTTACGATGTAATGAGCTGATATTTTAAATTGCTCTTAAACTTTTTCTAATTAATGAAATTTCAAAATTTAAAATGCTAAAAATATCTACGCATCCATGCGAATCGAATGAGACCATCGGCATCAAAATCCGGCCCGAAAATCTGGAGATATGACAGTTTGAAAAATAAACCGACACCGTTTACGATGTAATGAGCTGATATTTTAAATTGCTCTTAAACTTTTTCTAATTAATGAAATTTCAAAATTTAAAATGCTAAAAATATCTACGCATCCATGCGAATCGAATGAGACCATCGGCATCAAAATCCGGCCCGAAAATCTGGAGATATGACAGTTTGAAAAATAAACCGACACCGTTTACGATGTAATGAGCTGATATTTTAAATTGCTCTTAAACTTTTTCTAATTAACGAAATTACAAAATTTAAAATGCTAAAAATATCTACGCATCCATGCGAATCGAATGAGACCATCGGCATCAAAATCCGGCCCGAAAATCTGGAGATATGACAGTTTGAAAAATAAACCGACACCGTTTACGATGTAATGAGCTGATATTTTAAATTGCTCTTAAACTTTTTCTAATTAATGAAATTTCAAAATTTAAAATGCTAAAAATATCTACGCATCCATGCGAATCGAATGAGACCATCGGCATCAAAATCCGGCCCGAAAATCTGGAGATATGACAGTTTGAAAAATAAACCGACACCGTTTACGATGTAATGAGCTGATATTTTAAATTGCTCTTAAACTTTTTCTAATTAATGAAATTTCAAAATTTAAAATGCTAAAAATATCTACGCATCCATGCGAATCGAATGAGACCATCGGCATCAAAATCCGGCCCGAAAATCTGGAGATATGACAGTTTGAAAAATAAACCGACACCGTTTACGATGTAATGAGCTGATATTTTAAATTGCTCTTAAACTTTTTCTAATTAACGAAATTTCAAAATTTAAAATGCTAAAAATATCTACGCATCCATGCGAATCGAATGAGACCATCGGCATCAAAATCCGGCCCGAAAATCTGGAGATATGACAGTTTGAAAAATAAACCGACACCGTTTACGATGTAATGAGCTGATATTTTAAATTGCTCTTAAACTTTTTCTAATTAACGAAATTACAAAATTTAAAATGCTAAAAATATCTACGCATCCATGCGAATCGAATGAGACCATCGGCATCAAAATCCGGCCCGAAAATCTGGAGATATGACAGTTTGAAAAATAAACCGACACCGTTTACGATGTAATGAGCTGATATTTTAAATTGCTCTTAAACTTTTTCTAATTAATGAAATTTCAAAATTTAAAATGCTAAAAATATCTACGCATCCATGCGAATCGAATGAGACCAACGGCATCAAAATCCGGCCCGAAAATCTGGAGATATGACAGTTTGAAAAATAAACCGACACCGTTTACGATGTAATGAGCTGATATTTTAAATTGCTCTTAAACTTTTTCTAATTAATGAAATTTCAAAATTTAAAATGCTAAAAATATCTACGCATCCATGCGAATCGAATGAGACCATCGGCATCAAAATCCGGCCCGAAAATCTGGAGATATGACAGTTTGAAAAATAAACCGACACCGTTTACGATGTAATGAGCTGATATTTTAAATTGCTCTTAAACTTTTTCTAATTAACGAAATTTCAAAATTTAAAATGCTAAAAATATCTACGCATCCATGCGAATCGAATGAGACCATCGGCATCAAAATCCGGCCCGAAAATCTGGAGATATGACAGTTTGAAAAATAAACCGACACCGTTTACGATGTAATGAGCTGATATTTTAAATTGCTCTTAAACTTTTTCTAATTAATGAAATTTCAAAATTTAAAATGCTAAAAATATCTACGCATCCATGCGAATCGAATGAGACCATCGGCATCAAAATCCGGCCCGAAAATCTGGAGATATGACAGTTTGAAAAATAAACCGACACCGTTTACGATGTAATGAGCTGATATTTTAAATTGCTCTTAAACTTTTTCTAATTAATGAAATTTCAAAATTTAAAATGCTAAAAATATCTACGCATCCATGCGAATCGAATGAGACCATCGGCATCAAAATCCGGCCCGAAAATCTGGAGATATGACAGTTTGAAAAATAAACCGACACCGTTTACGATGTAATGAGCTGATATTTTAAATTGCTCTTAAACTTTTTCTAATTAACGAAATTACAAAATTTAAAATGCTAAAAATATCTACGCATCCATGCGAATCGAATGAGACCATCGGCATCAAAATCCGGCCCGAAAATCTGGAGATATGACAGTTTGAAAAATAAACCGACACCGTTTACGATGTAATGAGCTGATATTTTAAATTGCTCTTAAACTTTTTCTAATTAATGAAATTTCAAAATTTAAAATGCTAAAAATATCTACGCATCCATGCGAATCGAATGAGACCATCGGCATCAAAATCCGGCCCGAAAATCTGGAGATATGACAGTTTGAAAAATAAACCGACACCGTTTACGATGTAATGAGCTGATATTTTAAATTGCTCTTAAACTTTTTCTAATTAACGAAATTTCAAAATTTAAAATGCTAAAAATATCTACGCATCCATGCGAATCGAATGAGACCATCGGCATCAAAATCCGGCCCGAAAATCTGGAGATATGACAGTTTGAAAAATAAACCGACACCGTTTACGATGTAATGAGCTGATATTTTAAATTGCTCTTAAACTTTTTCTAATTAATGAAATTTCAAAATTTAAAATGCTAAAAATATCTACGCATCCATGCGAATCGAATGAGACCATCGGCATCAAAATCCGGCCCGAAAATCTGGAGATATGACAGTTTGAAAAATAAACCGACACCGTTTACGATGTAATGAGCTGATATTTTAAATTGCTCTTAAACTTTTTCTAATTAATGAAATTTCAAAATTTAAAATGCTAAAAATATCTACGCATCCATGCGAATCGAATGAGACCATCGGCATCAAAATCCGGCCCGAAAATCTGGAGATATGACAGTTTGAAAAATAAACCGACACCGTTTACGATGTAATGAGCTGATATTTTAAATTGCTCTTAAACTTTTTCTAATTAACGAAATTACAAAATTTAAAATGCTAAAAATATCTACGCATCCATGCGAATCGAATGAGACCATCGGCATCAAAATCCGGCCCGAAAATCTGGAGATATGACAGTTTGAAAAATAAACCGACACCGTTTACGATGTAATGAGCTGATATTTTAAATTGCTCTTAAACTTTTTCTAATTAATGAAATTTCAAAATTTAAAATGCTAAAAATATCTACGCATCCATGCGAATCGAATGAGACCAACGGCATCAAAATCCGGCCCGAAAATCTGGAGATATGACAGTTTGAAAAATAAACCGACACCGTTTACGATGTAATGAGCTGATATTTTAAATTGCTCTTAAACTTTTTCTAATTAATGAAATTTCAAAATTTAAAATGCTAAAAATATCTACGCATCCATGCGAATCGAATGAGACCATCGGCATCAAAATCCGGCCCGAAAATCTGGAGATATGACAGTTTGAAAAATAAACCGACACCGTTTACGATGTAATGAGCTGATATTTTAAATTGCTCTTAAACTTTTTCTAATTAATGAAATTTCAAAATTTAAAATGCTAAAAATATCTACGCATCCATGCGAATCGAATGAGACCATCGGCATCAAAATCCGGCCCGAAAATCTGGAGATATGACAGTTTGAAAAATAAACCGACACCGTTTACGATGTAATGAGCTGATATTTTAAATTGCTCTTAAACTTTTTCTAATTAACGAAATTACAAAATTTAAAATGCTAAAAATATCTACGCATCCATGCGAATCGAATGAGACCATCGGCATCAAAATCCGGCCCGAAAATCTGGAGATATGACAGTTTGAAAAATAAACCGACACCGTTTACGATGTAATGAGCTGATATTTTAAATTGCTCTTAAACTTTTTCAAATTAATGAAATTTCAAAATTTAAAATGCTAAAAATATCTACGCATCCATGCGAATCGAATGAGACCATCGGCATCAAAATCCGGCCCGAAAATCTGGAGATATGACAGTTTGAAAAATAAACCGACACCGTTTACGATGTAATGAGCTGATATTTTAAATTGCTCTTAAACTTTTTCTAATTAACGAAATTTCAAAATTTAAAATGCTAAAAATATCTACGCATCCATGCGAATCGAATGAGACCATCGGCATCAAAATCCGGCCCGAAAATCTGGAGATATGACAGTTTGAAAAATAAACCGACACCGTTTACGATGTAATGAGCTGATATTTTAAATTGCTCTTAAACTTTTTCTAATTAACGAAATTTCAAAATTTAAAATGCTAAAAATATCTACGCATCCATGCGAATCGAATGAGACCATCGGCATCAAAATCCGGCCCGAAAATCTGGAGATATGACAGTTTGAAAAATAAACCGACACCGTTTACGATGTAATGAGCTGATATTTTAAATTGCTCTTAAACTTTTTCTAATTAATGAAATTTCAAAATTTAAAATGCTAAAAATATCTACGCATCCATGCGAATCGAATGAGACCATCGGCATCAAAATCCGGTGTGTCAATCGGGAGATATGACAGTTTGAAAAATAAACCGACACCGTTTACGATGTAATGAGCTGATATTTTAAATTGCTCTTAAACTTTTTCTAATTAATGAAATTTCAAAATTTAAAATGCTAAAAATATCTACGCATCCATGCGAATCGAATGAGACCATCGGCATCAAAATCCGGCCCGAAAATCTGGAGATATGACAGTTTGAAAAATAAACCGACACCGTTTACGATGTAATGAGCTGATATTTTAAATTGCTCTTAAACTTTTTCAAATTAATGAAATTTCAAAATTTAAAATGCTAAAAATATCTACGCATCCATGCGAATCGAATGAGACCATCGGCATCAAAATCCGGCCCGAAAATCTGGAGATATGACAGTTTGAAAAATAAACCGACACCGTTTACGATGTAATGAGCTGATATTTTAAATTGCTCTTAAACTTTTTCTAATTAACGAAATTTCAAAATTTAAAATGCTAAAAATATCTACGCATCCATGCGAATCGAATGAGACCATCGGCATCAAAATCCGGCCCGAAAATCTGGAGATATGACAGTTTGAAAAATAAACCGACACCGTTTACGATGTAATGAGCTGATATTTTAAATTGCTCTTAAACTTTTTCTAATTAACGAAATTTCAAAATTTAAAATGCTAAAAATATCTACGCATCCATGCGAATCGAATGAGACCATCGGCATCAAAATCCGGCCCGAAAATCTGGAGATATGACAGTTTGAAAAATAAACCGACACCGTTTACGATGTAATGAGCTGATATTTTAAATTGCTCTTAAACTTTTTCTAATTAACGAAATTACAAAATTTAAAATGCTAAAAATATCTACGCATCCATGCGAATCGAATGAGACCATCGGCATCAAAATCCGGCCCGAAAATCTGGAGATATGACAGTTTGAAAAATAAACCGACACCGTTTACGATGTAATGAGCTGATATTTTAAATTGCTCTTAAACTTTTTCTAATTAATGAAATTTCAAAATTTAAAATGCTAAAAATATCTACGCATCCATGCGAATCGAATGAGACCATCGGCATCAAAATCCGGCCCGAAAATCTGGAGATATGACAGTTTGAAAAATAAACCGACACCGTTTACGATGTAATGAGCTGATATTTTAAATTGCTCTTAAACTTTTTCTAATTAATGAAATTTCAAAATTTAAAATGCTAAAAATATCTACGCATCCATGCGAATCGAATGAGACCATCGGCATCAACATCCGGCCCGAAAATCTGGAGATATGACAGTTTGAAAAATAAACCGACACCGTTTACGATGTAATGAGCTGATATTTTAAATTGCTCTTAAACTTTTTCTAATTAACGAAATTACAAAATTTAAAATGCTAAAAATATCTACGCATCCATGCGAATCGAATGAGACCATCGGCATCAAAATCCGGCCCGAAAATCTGGAGATATGACAGTTTGAAAAATAAACCGACACCGTTTACGATGTAATGAGCTGATATTTTAAATTGCTCTTAAACTTTTTCTAATTAATGAAATTTCAAAATTTAAAATGCTAAAAATATCTACGCATCCATGCGAATCGAATGAGACCATCGGCATCAAAATCCGGCCCGAAAATCTGGAGATATGACAGTTTGAAAAATAAACCGACACCGTTTACGATGTAATGAGCTGATATTTTAAATTGCTCTTAAACTTTTTCTAATTAACGAAATTTCAAAATTTAAAATGCTAAAAATATCTACGCATCCATGCGAATCGAATGAGACCATCGGCATCAAAATCCGGCCCGAAAATCTGGAGATATGACAGTTTGAAAAATAAACCGACACCGTTTACGATGTAATGAGCTGATATTTTAAATTGCTCTTAAACTTTTTCTAATTAATGAAATTTCAAAATTTAAAATGCTAAAAATATCTACGCATCCATGCGAATCGAATGAGACCATCGGCATCAAAATCCGGTGTGTCAATCGGGAGATATGACAGTTTGAAAAATAAACCGACACCGTTTACGATGTAATGAGCTGATATTTTAAATTGCTCTTAAACTTTTTCTAATTAATGAAATTTCAAAATTTAAAATGCTAAAAATATCTACGCATCCATGCGAATCGAATGAGACCATCGGCATCAAAATCCGGCCCGAAAATCTGGAGATATGACAGTTTGAAAAATAAACCGACACCGTTTACGATGTAATGAGCTGATATTTTAAATTGCTCTTAAACTTTTTCAAATTAATGAAATTTCAAAATTTAAAATGCTAAAAATATCTACGCATCCATGCGAATCGAATGAGACCATCGGCATCAAAATCCGGCCCGAAAATCTGGAGATATGACAGTTTGAAAAATAAACCGACACCGTTTACGATGTAATGAGCTGATATTTTAAATTGCTCTTAAACTTTTTCTAATTAACGAAATTTCAAAATTTAAAATGCTAAAAATATCTACGCATCCATGCGAATCGAATGAGACCATCGGCATCAAAATCCGGCCCGAAAATCTGGAGATATGACAGTTTGAAAAATAAACCGACACCGTTTACGATGTAATGAGCTGATATTTTAAATTGCTCTTAAACTTTTTCTAATTAACGAAATTTCAAAATTTAAAATGCTAAAAATATCTACGCATCCATGCGAATCGAATGAGACCATCGGCATCAAAATCCGGCCCGAAAATCTGGAGATATGACAGTTTGAAAAATAAACCGACACCGTTTACGATGTAATGAGCTGATATTTTAAATTGCTCTTAAACTTTTTCTAATTAATGAAATTTCAAAATTTAAAATGCTAAAAATATCTACGCATCCATGCGAATCGAATGAGACCATCGGCATCAAAATCCGGTGTGTCAATCGGGAGATATGACAGTTTGAAAAATAAACCGACACCGTTTACGATGTAATGAGCTGATATTTTAAATTGCTCTTAAACTTTTTCTAATTAATGAAATTTCAAAATTTAAAATGCTAAAAATATCTACGCATCCATGCGAATCGAATGAGACCATCGGCATCAAAATCCGGCCCGAAAATCTGGAGATATGACAGTTTGAAAAATAAACCGACACCGTTTACGATGTAATGAGCTGATATTTTAAATTGCTCTTAAACTTTTTCAAATTAATGAAATTTCAAAATTTAAAATGCTAAAAATATCTACGCATCCATGCGAATCGAATGAGACCATCGGCATCAAAATCCGGCCCGAAAATCTGGAGATATGACAGTTTGAAAAATAAACCGACACCGTTTACGATGTAATGAGCTGATATTTTAAATTGCTCTTAAACTTTTTCTAATTAACGAAATTTCAAAATTTAAAATGCTAAAAATATCTACGCATCCATGCGAATCGAATGAGACCATCGGCATCAAAATCCGGCCCGAAAATCTGGAGATATGACAGTTTGAAAAATAAACCGACACCGTTTACGATGTAATGAGCTGATATTTTAAATTGCTCTTAAACTTTTTCTAATTAACGAAATTTCAAAATTTAAAATGCTAAAAATATCTACGCATCCATGCGAATCGAATGAGACCATCGGCATCAAAATCCGGCCCGAAAATCTGGAGATATGACAGTTTGAAAAATAAACCGACACCGTTTACGATGTAATGAGCTGATATTTTAAATTGCTCTTAAACTTTTTCTAATTAATGAAATTTCAAAATTTAAAATGCTAAAAATATCTACGCATCCATGCGAATCGAATGAGACCATCGGCATCAAAATCCGGTGTGTCAATCGGGAGATATGACAGTTTGAAAAATAAACCGACACCGTTTACGATGTAATGAGCTGATATTTTAAATTGCTCTTAAACTTTTTCTAATTAATGAAATTTCAAAATTTAAAATGCTAAAAATATCTACGCATCCATGCGAATCGAATGAGACCATCGGCATCAAAATCCGGCCCGAAAATCTGGAGATATGACAGTTTGAAAAATAAACCGACACCGTTTACGATGTAATGAGCTGATATTTTAAATTGCTCTTAAACGTTTTCAAATTAATGAAATTTCAAAATTTAAAATGCTAAAAATATCTACGCATCCATGCGAATCGAATGAGACCATCGGCATCAAAATCCGGCCCGAAAATCTGGAGATATGACAGTTTGAAAAATAAACCGACACCGTTTACGATGTAATGAGCTGATATTTTAAATTGCTCTTAAACTTTTTCTAATTAACGAAATTTCAAAATTTAAAATGCTAAAAATATCTACGCATCCATGCGAATCGAATGAGACCATCGGCATCAAAATCCGGCCCGAAAATCTGGAGATATGACAGTTTGAAAAATAAACCGACACCGTTTACGATGTAATGAGCTGATATTTTAAATTGCTCTTAAACTTTTTCTAATTAATGAAATTTCAAAATTTAAAATGCTAAAAATATCTACGCATCCATGCGAATCGAATGAGACCATCGGCATCAAAATCCGGCCCGAAAATCTGGAGATATGACAGTTTGAAAAATAAACCGACACCGTTTACGATGTAATGAGCTGATATTTTAAATTGCTCTTAAACTTTTTCTAATTAACGAAATTTCAAAATTTAAAATGCTAAAAATATCTACGCATCCATGCGAATCGAATGAGACCATCGGCATCAAAATCCGGCCCGAAAATCTGGAGATATGACAGTTTGAAAAATAAACCGACACCGTTTACGATGTAATGAGCTGATATTTTAAATTGCTCTTAAACTTTTTCTAATTAACGAAATTTCAAAATTTAAAATGCTAAAAATATCTACGCATCCATGCGAATCGAATGAGACCATCGGCATCAAAATCCGGCCCGAAAATCTGGAGATATGACAGTTTGAAAAATAAACCGACACCGTTTACGATGTAATGAGCTGATATTTTAAATTGCTCTTAAACTTTTTCTAATTAATGAAATTTCAAAATTTAAAATGATAAAAATATCTACGCATCCATGCGAATCGAATGAGACCATCGGCATCAAAATCCGGCCCGAAAATCTGGAGATATGACAGTTTGAAAAATAAACCGACACCGTTTACGATGTAATGAGCTGATATTTTAAATTGCTCTTAAACTTTTTCAAATTAATGAAATTTCAAAATTTAAAATGCTAAAAATATCTACGCATCCATGCGAATCGAATGAGACCATCGGCATCAAAATCCGGCCCGAAAATCTGGAGATATGACAGTTTGAAAAATAAACCGACACCGTTTACGATGTAATGAGCTGATATTTTAAATTGCTCTTAAACTTTTTCTAATTAACGAAATTTCAAAATTTAAAATGCTAAAAATATCTACGCATCCATGCGAATCGAATGAGACCATCGGCATCAAAATCCGGCCCGAAAATCTGGAGATATGACAGTTTGAAAAATAAACCGACACCGTTTACGATGTAATGAGCTGATATTTTAAATTGCTCTTAAACTTTTTCTAATTAATGAAATTTCAAAATTTAAAATGCTAAAAATATCTACGCATCCATGCGAATCGAATGAGACCATCGGCATCAAAATCCGGCCCGAAAATCTGGAGATATGACAGTTTGAAAAATAAACCGACACCGTTTACGATGTAATGAGCTGATATTTTAAATTGCTCTTAAACTTTTTCTAATTAACGAAATTTCAAAATTTAAAATGCTAAAAATATCTACGCATCCATGCGAATCGAATGAGACCATCGGCATCAAAATCCGGCCCGAAAATCTGGAGATATGACAGTTTGAAAAATAAACCGACACCGTTTACGATGTAATGAGCTGATATTTTAAATTGCTCTTAAACTTTTTCTAATTAACGAAATTTCAAAATTTAAAATGCTAAAAATATCTACGCATCCATGCGAATCGAATGAGACCATCGGCATCAAAATCCGGCCCGAAAATCTGGAGATATGACAGTTTGAAAAATAAACCGACACCGTTTACGATGTAATGAGCTGATATTTTAAATTGCTCTTAAACTTTTTCTAATTAACGAAATTTCAAAATTTAAAATGCTAAAAATATCTACGCATCCATGCGAACCGAATGAGACCATCGGCATCAAAATCCGGCCCGAAAATCTGGAGATATGACAGTTTGAAAAATAAACCGACACCGTTTACGATGTAATGAGCTGATATTTTAAATTGCTCTTAAACTTTTTCTAATTAACGAAATTTCAAAATTTAAAATGCTAAAAATATCTACGCATCCATGCGAATCGAATGAGACCATCGGCATCAAAATCCGGCCCGAAAATCTGGAGATATGACAGTTTGAAAAATAAACCGACACCGTTTACGATGTAATGAGCTGATATTTTAAATTGCTCTTAAACTTTTTCTAATTAACGAAATTACAAAATTTAAAATGCTAAAAATATCTACGCATCCATGCGAATCGAATGAGACCATCGGCATCAAAATCCGGCCCGAAAATCTGGAGATATGACAGTTTGAAAAATAAACCGACACCGTTTACGATGTAATGAGCTGATATTTTAAATTGCTCTTAAACTTTTTCTAATTAATGAAATTTCAAAATTTAAAATGCTAAAAATATCTACGCATCCATGCGAATCGAATGAGACCATCGGCATCAAAATCCGGCCCGAAAATCTGGAGATATGACAGTTTGAAAAATAAACCGACACCGTTTACGATGTAATGAGCTGATATTTTAAATTGCTCTTAAACTTTTTCTAATTAACGAAATTTCAAAATTTAAAATGCTAAAAATATCTACGCATCCATGCGAATCGAATGAGACCATCGGCATCAAAATCCGGCCCGAAAATCTGGAGATATGACAGTTTGAAAAATAAACCGACACCGTTTACGATGTAATGAGCTGATATTTTAAATTGCTCTTAAACTTTTTCTAATTAATGAAATTTCAAAATTTAAAATGCTAAAAATATCTACGCATCCATGCGAATCGAATGAGACCATCGGCATCAAAATCCGGCCCGAAAATCTGGAGATATGACAGTTTGAAAAATAAACCGACACCGTTTACGATGTAATGAGCTGATATTTTAAATTGCTCTTAAACTTTTTCTAATTAACGAAATTTCAAAATTTAAAATGCTAAAAATATCTACGCATCCATGCGAATCGAATGAGACCATCGGCATCAAAATCCGGCCCGAAAATCTGGAGATATGACAGTTTGAAAAATAAACCGACACCGTTTACGATGTAATGAGCTGATATTTTAAATTGCTCTTAAACTTTTTCTAATTAACGAAATTTCAAAATTTAAAATGCTAAAAATATCTACGCATCCATGCGAATCGAATGAGACCATCGGCATCAAAATCCGGCCCGAAAATCTGGAGATATGACAGTTTGAAAAATAAACCGACACCGTTTACGATGTAATGAGCTGATATTTTAAATTGCTCTTAAACTTTTTCTAATTAACGAAATTTCAAAATTTAAAATGCTAAAAATATCTACGCATCCATGCGAATCGAATGAGACCATCGGCATCAAAATCCGGCCCGAAAATCTGGAGATATGACAGTTTGAAAAATAAACCGACACCGTTTACGATGTAATGAGCTGATATTTTAAATTGCTCTTAAACTTTTTCTAATTAACGAAATTTCAAAATTTAAAATGCTAAAAATATCTACGCATCCATGCGAATCGAATGAGACCATCGGCATCAAAATCCGGCCCGAAAATCTGGAGATATGACAGTTTGAAAAATAAACCGACACCGTTTACGATGTAATGAGCTGATATTTTAAATTGCTCTTAAACTTTTTCTAATTAACGAAATTACAAAATTTAAAATGCTAAAAATATCTACGCATCCATGCGAATCGAATGAGACCATCGGCATCAAAATCCGGCCCGAAAATCTGGAGATATGACAGTTTGAAAAATAAACCGACACCGTTTACGATGTAATGAGCTGATATTTTAAATTGCTCTTAAACTTTTTCTAATTAATGAAATTTCAAAATTTAAAATGCTAAAAATATCTACGCATCCATGCGAATCGAATGAGACCATCGGCATCAAAATCCGGCCCGAAAATCTGGAGATATGACAGTTTGAAAAATAACCGACACCGTTTACGATGTAATGAGCTGATATTTTAAATTGCTCTTAAACTTTTTCTAATTAATGAAATTTCAAAATTTAAAATGCTAAAAATATCTACGCATCCATGCGAATCGAATGAGACCATCGGCATCAAAATCCGGCCCGAAAATCTGGAGATATGACAGTTTGAAAAATAAACCGACACCGTTTACGATGTAATGAGCTGATATTTTAAATTGCTCTTAAACTTTTTCTAATTAACGAAATTACAAAATTTAAAATGCTAAAAATATCTACGCATCCATGCGAATCGAATGAGACCATCGGCATCAAAAACCGGCCCGAAAATCTGGAGATATGACAGTTTGAAAAATAAACCGACACCGTTTACGATGTAATGAGCTGATATTTTAAATTGCTCTTAAACTTTTTCTAATTAATGAAATTTCAAAATTTAAAATGCTAAAAATATCTACGCATCCATGCGAATCGAATGAGACCATCGGCATCAAAATCCGGCCCGAAAATCTGGAGATATGACAGTTTGAAAAATAAACCGACACCGTTTACGATGTAATGAGCTGATATTTTAAATTGCTCTTAAACTTTTTCTAATTAACGAAATTTCAAAATTTAAAATGCTAAAAATATCTACGCATCCATGCGAATCGAATGAGACCATCGGCATCAAAATCCGGCCCGAAAATCTGGAGATATGACAGTTTGAAAAATAAACCGACACCGTTTACGATGTAATGAGCTGATATTTTAAATTGCTCTTAAACTTTTTCTAATTAACTGAAATTTCAAAATTTAAAATGCTAAAAATATCTACGCATCCATGCGAATCGAATGAGACCATCGGCATCAAAATCCGGCCCGAAAATCTGGAGATATGACAGTTTGAAAAATAAACCGACACCGTTTACGATGTAATGAGCTGATATTTTAAATTGCTCTTAAACTTTTTCTAATTAACGAAATTTCAAAATTTAAAATGCTAAAAATATCTACGCATCCATGCGAATCGAATGAGACCATCGGCATCAAAATCCGGCCCGAAAATCTGGAGATATGACAGTTTGAAAAATAAACCGACACCGTTTACGATGTAATGAGCTGATATTTTAAATTGCTCTTAAACTTTTTCTAATTAATGAAATTTCAAAATTTAAAATGCTAAAAATATCTACGCATCCATGCGAATCGAATGAGACCATCGGCATCAAAATCCGGCCCGAAAATCTGGAGATATGACAGTTTGAAAAATAAACCGACACCGTTTACGATGTAATGAGCTGATATTTTAAATTGCTCTTAAACTTTTTCTAATTAACGAAATTTCAAAATTTAAAATGCTAAAAATATCTACGCATCCATGCGAATCGAATGAGACCATCGGCATCAAAATCCGGCCCGAAAATCTGGAGATATGACAGTTTGAAAAATAAACCGACACCGTTTACGATGTAATGAGCTGATATTTTAAATTGCTCTTAAACTTTTTCTAATTAATGAAATTTCAAAATTTAAAATGCTAAAAATATCTACGCATCCATGCGAATCGAATGAGACCATCGGCATCAAAATCCGGCCCGAAAATCTGGAGATATGACAGTTTGAAAAATAAACCGACACCGTTTACGATGTAATGAGCTGATATTTTAAATTGCTCTTAAACTTTTTCTAATTAACGAAATTTCAAAATTTAAAATGCTAAAAATATCTACGCATCCATGCGAATCGAATGAGACCATCGGCATCAAAATCCGGCCCGAAAATCTGGAGATATGACAGTTTGAAAAATAAACCGACACCGTTTACGATGTAATGAGCTGATATTTTAAATTGCTCTTAAACTTTTTCTAATTAACGAAATTTCAAAATTTAAAATGCTAAAAATATCTACGCATCCATGCGAATCGAATGAGACCATCGGCATCAAAATCCGGCCCGAAAATCTGGAGATATGACAGTTTGAAAAATAAACCGACACCGTTTACGATGTAATGAGCTGATATTTTAAATTGCTCTTAAACTTTTTCTAATTAACGAAATTTCAAAATTTAAAATGCTAAAAATATCTACGCATCCATGCGAATCGAATGAGACCATCGGCATCAAAATCCGGCCCGAAAATCTGGAGATATGACAGTTTGAAAAATAAACCGACACCGTTTACGATGTAATGAGCTGATATTTTAAATTGCTCTTAAACTTTTTCTAATTAACGAAATTTCAAAATTTAAAATGCTAAAAATATCTACGCATCCATGCGAATCGAATGAGACCATCGGCATCAAAATCCGGCCCGAAAATCTGGAGATATGACAGTTTGAAAAATAAACCGACACCGTTTACGATGTAATGAGCTGATATTTTAAATTGCTCTTAAACTTTTTCTAATTAACGAAATTTCAAAATTTAAAATGCTAAAAATATCTACGCATCCATGCGAATCGAATGAGACCATCGGCATCAAAATCCGGCCCGAAAATCTGGAGATATGACAGTTTGAAAAATAAACCGACACCGTTTACGATGTAATGAGCTGATATTTTAAATTGCTCTTAAACTTTTTCTAATTAAAGAAATTTCAAAATTTAAAATGCTAAAAATATCTACGCATCCATGCGAATCGAATGAGACCATCGGCATCAAAATCCGGCCCGAAAATCTGGAGATATGACAGTTTGAAAAATAAACCGACACCGTTTACGATGTAATGAGCTGATATTTTAAATTGCTCTTAAACTTTTTCTAATTAATGAAATTTCAAAATTTAAAATGCTAAAAATATCTACGCATCCATGCGAATCGAATGAGACCATCGGCATCAAAATCCGGCCCGAAAATCTGGAGATATGACAGTTTGAAAAATAAACCGACACCGTTTACGATGTAATGAGCTGATATTTTAAATTGCTCTTAAACTTTTTCTAATTAACGAAATTTCAAAATTTAAAATGCTAAAAATATCTACGCATCCATGCGAATCGAATGAGACCATCGGCATCAAAAACCGGCCCGAAAATCTGGAGATATGACAGTTTGAAAAATAAACCGACACCGTTTACGATGTAATGAGCTGATATTTTAAATTGCTCTTAAACTTTTTCTAATTAATGAAATTTCAAAATTTAAAATGCTAAAAATATCTACGCATCCATGCGAATCGAATGAGACCATCGGCATCAAAATCCGGCCCGAAAATCTGGAGATATGACAGTTTGAAAAATAAACCGACACCGTTTACGATGTAATGAGCTGATATTTTAAATTGCTCTTAAACTTTTTCTAATTAACGAAATTTCAAAATTTAAAATGCTAAAAATATCTACGCATCCATGCGAATCGAATGAGACCATCGGCATCAAAATCCGGCCCGAAAATCTGGAGATATGACAGTTTGAAAAATAAACCGACACCGTTTACGATGTAATGAGCTGATATTTTAAATTGCTCTTAAACTTTTTCTAATTAATGAAATTTCAAAATTTAAAATGCTAAAAATATCTACGCATCCATGCGAATCGAATGAGACCATCGGCATCAAAATCCGGCCCGAAAATCTGGAGATATGACAGTTTGAAAAATAAACCGACACCGTTTACGATGTAATGAGCTGATATTTTAAATTGCTCTTAAACTTTTTCTAATTAACGAAATTTCAAAATTTAAAATGCTAAAAATATCTACGCATCCATGCGAATCGAATGAGACCATCGGCATCAAAATCCGGCCCGAAAATCTGGAGATATGACAGTTTGAAAAATAAACCGACACCGTTTACGATGTAATGAGCTGATATTTTAAATTGCTCTTAAACTTTTTCTAATTAATGAAATTTCAAAATTTAAAATGCTAAAAATATCTACGCATCCATGCGAATCGAATGAGACCATCGGCATCAAAATCCGGCCCGAAAATCTGGAGATATGACAGTTTGAAAAATAAACCGACACCGTTTACGATGTAATGAGCTGATATTTTAAATTGCTCTTAAACTTTTTCTAATTAACGAAATTTCAAAATTTAAAATGCTAAAAATATCTACGCATCCATGCGAATCGAATGAGACCATCGGCATCAAAATCCGGCCCGAAAATCTGGAGATATGACAGTTTGAAAAATAAACCGACACCGTTTACGATGTAATGAGCTGATATTTTAAATTGCTCTTAAACTTTTTCTAATTAATGAAATTTCAAAATTTAAAATGCTAAAAATATCTACGCATCCATGCGAATCGAATGAGACCATCGGCATCAAAATCCGGCCCGAAAATCTGGAGATATGACAGTTTGAAAAATAAACCGACACCGTTTACGATGTAATGAGCTGATATTTTAAATTGCTCTTAAACTTTTTCTAATTAACGAAATTTCAAAATTTAAAATGCTAAAAATATCTACGCATCCATGCGAATCGAATGAGACCATCGGCATCAAAATCCGGCCCGAAAATCTGGAGATATGACAGTTTGAAAAATAAACCGACACCGTTTACGATGTAATGAGCTGATATTTTAAATTGCTCTTAAACTTTTTCTAATTAATGAAATTTCAAAATTTAAAATGCTAAAAATATCTACGCATCCATGCGAATCGAATGAGACCATCGGCATCAAAATCCGGCCCGAAAATCTGGAGATATGACAGTTTGAAAAATAAACCGACACCGTTTACGATGTAATGAGCTGATATTTTAAATTGCTCTTAAACTTTTTCTAATTAACGAAATTTCAAAATTTAAAATGCTAAAAATATCTACGCATCCATGCGAATCGAATGAGACCATCGGCATCAAAATCCGGCCCGAAAATCTGGAGATATGACAGTTTGAAAAATAAACCACACCGTTTACGATGTAATGAGCTGATATTTTAAATTGCTCTTAAACTTTTTCTAACTAACGAAATTTCAAAATTTAAAATGCTAAAAATATCTACGCATCCATGCGAATCGAATGAGACCATCGGCATCAAAATCCGGCCCGAAAATCTGGAGATATGACAGTTTGAAAAATAAACCGACACCGTTTACGATGTAATGAGCTGATATTTTAAATTGCTCTTAAACTTTTTCTAATTAACGAAATTTCAAAATTTAAAATGCTAAAAATATCTACGCATCCATGCGAATCGAATGAGACCATCGGCATCAAAATCCGGCCCGAAAATCTGGAGATATGACAGTTTGAAAAATAAACCGACACCGTTTACGATGTAATGAGCTGATATTTTAAATTGCTCTTAAACTTTTTCTAATTAACGAAATTTCAAAATTTAAAATGCTAAAAATATCTACGCATCCATGCGAATCGAATGAGACCATCGGCATCAAAATCCGGCCCGAAAATCTGGAGATATGACAGTTTGAAAAATAAACCGACACCGTTTACGATGTAATGAGCTGATATTTTAAATTGCTCTTAAACTTTTTCTAATTAACGAAATTTCAAAATTTAAAATGCTAAAAATATCTACGCATCCATGCGAATCGAATGAGACCATCGGCATCAAAATCCGGCCCGAAAATCTGGAGATATGACAGTTTGAAAAATAAACCGACACCGTTTACGATGTAATGAGCTGATATTTTAAATTGCTCTTAAACTTTTTCTAATTAATGAAATTTCAAAATTTAAAATGCTAAAAATATCTACGCATCCATGCGAATCGAATGAGACCATCGGCATCAAAATCCGGCCCGAAAATCTGGAGATATGACAGTTTGAAAAATAAACCGACACCGTTTACGATGTAATGAGCTGATATTTTAAATTGCTCTTAAACTTTTTCTAATTAACGAAATTTCAAAATTTAAAATGCTAAAAATATCTACGCATCCATGCGAATCGAATGAGACCATCGGCATCAAAATCCGGCCCGAAAATCTGGAGATATGACAGTTTGAAAAATAAACCACACCGTTTACGATGTAATGAGCTGATATTTTAAATTGCTCTTAAACTTTTTCTAACTAACGAAATTTCAAAATTTAAAATGCTAAAAATATCTACGCATCCATGCGAATCGAATGAGACCATCGGCATCAAAATCCGGCCCGAAAATCTGGAGATATGACAGTTTGAAAAATAAACCGACACCGTTTACGATGTAATGAGCTGATATTTTAAATTGCTCTTAAACTTTTTCTAATTAACGAAATTTCAAAATTTAAAATGCTAAAAATATCTACGCATCCATGCGAATCGAATGAGACCATCGGCATCAAAATCCGGCCCGAAAATCTGGAGATATGACAGTTTGAAAAATAAACCGACACCGTTTACGATGTAATGAGCTGATATTTTAAATTGCTCTTAAACTTTTTCTAATTAACGAAATTTCAAAATTTAAAATGCTAAAAATATCTACGCATCCATGCGAATCGAATGAGACCATCGGCATCAAAATCCGGCCCGAAAATCTGGAGATATGACAGTTTGAAAAATAAACCGACACCGTTTACGATGTAATGAGCTGATATTTTAAATTGCTCTTAAACTTTTTCTAATTAAAGAAATTTCAAAATTTAAAATGCTAAAAATATCTACGCAACCATGCGAATCGAATGAGACCATCGGCATCAAAATCCGGCCCGAAAATCTGGAGATATGACAGTTTGAAAAATAAACCGACACCGTTTACGATGTAATGAGCTGATATTTTAAATTGCTCTTAAACTTTTTCTAATTAATGAAATTTCAAAATTTAAAATGCTAAAAATATCTACGCATCCATGCGAATCGAATGAGACCATCGGCATCAAAATCCGGCCCGAAAATCTGGAGATATGACAGTTTGAAAAATAAACCGACACCGTTTACGATGTAATGAGCTGATATTTTAAATTGCTCTTAAACTTTTTCTAATTAACGAAATTTCAAAATTTAAAATGCTAAAAATATCTACGCATCCATGCGAATCGAATGAGACCATCGGCATCAAAAACCGGCCCGAAAATCTGGAGATATGACAGTTTGAAAAATAAACCGACACCGTTTACGATGTAATGAGCTGATATTTTAAATTGCTCTTAAACTTTTTCTAATTAACGAAATTTCAAAATTTAAAATGCTAAAAATATCTACGCATCCATGCGAATCGAATGAGACCATCGGCATCAAAATCCGGCCCGAAAATCTGGAGATATGACAGTTTGAAAAATAAACCGACACCGTTTACGATGTAATGAGCTGATATTTTAAATTGCTCTTAAACTTTTTCTAATTAACGAAATTTCAAAATTTAAAATGCTAAAAATATCTACGCATCCATGCGAATCGAATGAGACCATCGGCATCAAAATCCGGCCCGAAAATCTGGAGATATGACAGTTTGAAAAATAAACCGACACCGTTTACGATGTAATGAGCTGATATTTTAAATTGCTCTTAAACTTTTTCTAATTAAAGAAATTTCAAAATTTAAAATGCTAAAAATATCTACGCAACCATGCGAATCGAATGAGACCATCGGCATCAAAATCCGGCCCGAAAATCTGGAGATATGACAGTTTGAAAAATAAACCGACACCGTTTACGATGTAATGAGCTGATATTTTAAATTGCTCTTAAACTTTTTCTAATTAATGAAATTTCAAAATTTAAAATGCTAAAAATATCTACGCATCCATGCGAATCGAATGAGACCATCGGCATCAAAATCCGGCCCGAAAATCTGGAGATATGACAGTTTGAAAAATAAACCGACACCGTTTACGATGTAATGAGCTGATATTTTAAATTGCTCTTAAACTTTTTCTAATTAACGAAATTTCAAAATTTAAAATGCTAAAAATATCTACGCATCCATGCGAATCGAATGAGACCATCGGCATCAAAAACCGGCCCGAAAATCTGGAGATATGACAGTTTGAAAAATAAACCGACACCGTTTACGATGTAATGAGCTGATATTTTAAATTGCTCTTAAACTTTTTCTAATTAATGAAATTTCAAAATTTAAAATGCTAAAAATATCTACGCATCCATGCGAATCGAATGAGACCATCGGCATCAAAATCCGGCCCGAAAATCTGGAGATATGGCAGTTTGAAAAATAAACCGACACCGTTTACGATGTAATGAGCTGATATTTTAAATTGCTCTTAAACTTTTTCTAATTAACGAAATTTCAAAATTTAAAATGCTAAAAATATCTACGCATCCATGCGAATCGAATGAGACCATCGGCATCAAAATCCGGCCCGAAAATCTGGAGATATGACAGTTTGAAAAATAAACCGACACCGTTTACGATGTAATGAGCTGATATTTTAAATTGCTCTTAAACTTTTTCTAATTAATGAAATTTCAAAATTTAAAATGCTAAAAATATCTACGCATCCATGCGAATCGAATGAGACCATCGGCATCAAAATCCGGCCCGAAAATCTGGAGATATGACAGTTTGAAAAATAAACCGACACCGTTTACGATGTAATGAGCTGATATTTTAAATTGCTCTTAAACTTTTTCTAATTAACGAAATTTCAAAATTTAAAATGCTAAAAATATCTACGCATCCATGCGAATCGAATGAGACCATCGGCATCAAAATCCGGCCCGAAAATCTGGAGATATGACAGTTTGAAAAATAAACCGACACCGTTTACGATGTAATGAGCTGATATTTTAAATTGCTCTTAAACTTTTTCTAATTAATGAAATTTCAAAATTTAAAATGCTAAAAATATCTACGCATCCATGCGAATCGAATGAGACCATCGGCATCAAAATCCGGCCCGAAAATCTGGAGATATGACAGTTTGAAAAATAAACCGACACCGTTTACGATGTAATGAGCTGATATTTTAAATTGCTCTTAAACTTTTTCTAATTAATGAAATTTCAAAATTTAAAATGCTAAAAATATCTACGCATCCATGCGAATCGAATGAGACCATCGGCATCAAAATCCGGCCCGAAAATCTGGAGATATGACAGTTTGAAAAATAAACCGACACCGTTTACGATGTAATGAGCTGATATTTTAAATTGCTCTTAAACTTTTTCTAATTAACGAAATTTCAAAATTTAAAATGCTAAAAATATCTACGCATCCATGCGAATCGAATGAGACCATCGGCATCAAAATCCGGCCTGAAAATCTGGAGATATGACAGTTTGAAAAATAAACCGACACCGTTTACGATGTAATGAGCTAATATTTTAAATTGCTCTTAAACTTTTTCTAATTAACGAAATTTCAAAATTTAAAATGCTAAAAATATCTACGCATCCATGCGAATCGAATGAGACCATCGGCATCAAAATCCGGCCCGAAAATCTGGAGATATGACAGTTTGAAAAATAAACCGACACCGTTTACGATGTAATGAGCTGATATTTTAAATTGCTCTTAAACTTTTTCTAATTAAAGAAATTTCAAAATTTAAAATGCTAAAAATATCTACGCAACCATGCGAATCGAATGAGACCATCGGCATCAAAATCCGGCCCGAAAATCTGGAGATATGACAGTTTGAAAAATAAACCGACACCGTTTACGATGTAATGAGCTGATATTTTAAATTGCTCTTAAACTTTTTCTAATTAACGAAATTTCAAAATTTAAAATGCTAAAAATATCTACGCATCCATGCGAATCGAATGAGACCATCGGCATCAAAATCCGGCCTGAAAATCTGGAGATATGACAGTTTGAAAAATAAACCGACACCGTTTACGATGTAATGAGCTAATATTTTAAATTGCTCTTAAACTTTTTCTAATTAAAGAAATTTCAAAATTTAAAATGCTAAAAATATCTACGCAACCATGCGAATCGAATGAGACCATCGGCATCAAAATCCGGCCCGAAAATCTGGAGATATGACAGTTTGAAAAATAAACCGACACCGTTTACGATGTAATGAGCTGATATTTTAAATTGCTCTTAAACTTTTTCTAATTAAAGAAATTTCAAAATTTAAAATGCTAAAAATATCTACGCATCCATGCGAATCGAATGAGACCATCGGCATCAAAATCCGGCCCGAAAATCTGGAGATATGACAGTTTGAAAAATAAACCGACACCGTTTACGATGTAATGAGCTGATATTTTAAATTGCTCTTAAACTTTTTCTAATTAACGAAATTTCAAAATTTAAAATGCTAAAAATATCTACGCATCCATGCGAATCGAATGAGACCATCGGCATCAAAATCCGGCCCGAAAATCTGGAGATATGACAGTTTGAAAAATAAACCGACACCGTTTACGATGTAATGAGCTGATATTTTAAATTGCTCTTAAACTTTTTCTAATTAACGAAATTTCAAAATTTAAAATGCTAAAAATATCTACGCATCCATGCGAATCGAATGAGACCATCGGCATCAAAATCCGGCCCGAAAATCTGGAGATATGACAGTTTGAAAAATAAACCGACACCGTTTACGATGTAATGAGCTGATATTTTAAATTGCTCTTAAACTTTTTCTAATTAAAGAAATTTCAAAATTTAAAATGCTAAAAATATCTACGCAACCATGCGAATCGAATGAGACCATCGGCATCAAAATCCGGCCCGAAAATCTGGAGATATGACAGTTTGAAAAATAAACCGACACCGTTTACGATGTAATGAGCTGATATTTTAAATTGCTCTTAAACTTTTTCTAATTAATGAAATTTCAAAATTTAAAATGCTAAAAATATCTACGCATCCATGCGAATCGAATGAGACCATCGGCATCAAAATCCGGCCCGAAAATCTGGAGATATGACAGTTTGAAAAATAAACCGACACCGTTTACGATGTAATGAGCTGATATTTTAAATTGCTCTTAAACTTTTTCTAATTAACGAAATTTCAAAATTTAAAATGCTAAAAATATCTACGCATCCATGCGAATCGAATGAGACCATCGGCATCAAAAACCGGCCCGAAAATCTGGAGATATGACAGTTTGAAAAATAAACCGACACCGTTTACGATGTAATGAGCTGATATTTTAAATTGCTCTTAAACTTTTTCTAATTAATGAAATTTCAAAATTTAAAATGCTAAAAATATCTACGCATCCATGCGAATCGAATGAGACCATCGGCATCAAAATCCGGCCCGAAAATCTGGAGATATGACAGTTTGAAAAATAAACCGACACCGTTTACGATGTAATGAGCTGATATTTTAAATTGCTCTTAAACTTTTTCTAATTAACGAAATTTCAAAATTTAAAATGCTAAAAATATCTACGCATCCATGCGAATCGAATGAGACCATCGGCATCAAAATCCGGCCCGAAAATCTGGAGATATGACAGTTTGAAAAATAAACCGACACCGTTTACGATGTAATGAGCTGATATTTTAAATTGCTCTTAAACTTTTTCTAATTAATGAAATTTCAAAATTTAAAATGCTAAAAATATCTACGCATCCATGCGAATCGAATGAGACCATCGGCATCAAAATCCGGCCCGAAAATCTGGAGATATGACAGTTTGAAAAATAAACCGACACCGTTTACGATGTAATGAGCTGATATTTTAAATTGCTCTTAAACTTTTTCTAATTAACGAAATTTCAAAATTTAAAATGCTAAAAATATCTACGCATCCATGCGAATCGAATGAGACCATCGGCATCAAAATCCGGCCCGAAAATCTGGAGATATGACAGTTTGAAAAATAAACCGACACCGTTTACGATGTAATGAGCTGATATTTTAAATTGCTCTTAAACTTTTTCTAATTAATGAAATTTCAAAATTTAAAATGCTAAAAATATCTACGCATCCATGCGAATCGAATGAGACCATCGGCATCAAAATCCGGCCCGAAAATCTGGAGATATGACAGTTTGAAAAATAAACCGACACCGTTTACGATGTAATGAGCTGATATTTTAAATTGCTCTTAAACTTTTTCTAATTAACGAAATTTCAAAATTTAAAATGCTAAAAATATCTACGCATCCATGCGAATCGAATGAGACCATCGGCATCAAAATCCGGCCCGAAAATCTGGAGATATGACAGTTTGAAAAATAAACCGACACCGTTTACGATGTAATGAGCTGATATTTTAAATTGCTCTTAAACTTTTTCTAATTAATGAAATTTCAAAATTTAAAATGCTAAAAATATCTACGCATCCATGCGAATCGAATGAGACCATCGGCATCAAAATCCGGCCCGAAAATCTGGAGATATGACAGTTTGAAAAATAAACCGACACCGTTTACGATGTAATGAGCTGATATTTTAAATTGCTCTTAAACTTTTTCTAATTAACGAAATTTCAAAATTTAAAATGCTAAAAATATCTACGCATCCATGCGAATCGAATGAGACCATCGGCATCAAAATCCGGCCCGAAAATCTGGAGATATGACAGTTTGAAAAATAAACCGACACCGTTTACGATGTAATGAGCTGATATTTTAAATTGCTCTTAAACTTTTTCTAATTAATGAAATTTCAAAATTTAAAATGCTAAAAATATCTACGCATCCATGCGAATCGAATGAGACCATCGGCATCAAAATCCGGCCCGAAAATCTGGAGATATGACAGTTTGAAAAATAAACCGACACCGTTTACGATGTAATGAGCTGATATTTTAAATTGCTCTTAAACTTTTTCTAATTAACGAAATTTCAAAATTTAAAATGCTAAAAATATCTACGCATCCATGCGAATCGAATGAGACCATCGGCATCAAAATCCGGCCCGAAAATCTGGAGATATGACAGTTTGAAAAATAAACCACACCGTTTACGATGTAATGAGCTGATATTTTAAATTGCTCTTAAACTTTTTCTAACTAACGAAATTTCAAAATTTAAAATGCTA